>CM053026.1:141993718-142651218 GCA_028564925.1 Lithobates sylvaticus
TAATCATGGCCATCCAGACTGTATTTTGTGTAGATTTGGAAATACAGGGTACTGCACTTACTAAACTGCTGCACGCAGCCACAATTAATTCTAGTCTCTGCTAACTGTGACCGTTCTGTTTTTAGTAGCCACTAAAGTACCACCTGAAAGACATCTAATTGGTATTACGTACATATCTCCGCAGAATCTCCTCGCGCTCTTTTTGATCTTCTAAGCAGCTGACATGGAGGTCAGAGATGCTGATGGCAGATGAGGCTGTCAGAGTCACCAGCAGAACCAGGCAACCTTCCCCTTCTTCCAAATTCAGCTTCAGTTTGTGAGTTTGTTCTTTGCTCAAGGCCGACAGGTCAACCTGGCACCTAGAAGCAAAAATTTCAAAATCAGCAAGTGTCTCTCTTCACCAAATAAAATAAGATGGGCCTAACATAGCCCATGTAAAGCCAACAGTACTGTACAACACATCAAATGGGGGCTCTGTATATTTGCGATCTGCTACCCTGAGTCAGAAAGTTGCATTTAAATAGTAATACTGCATAAGCCCAGCAGTTACATAGCTCAGTCAACCATGTAGAAGAAAAGAAATTGAAAAAACCTATTCATTTCAGAGAATGAAGATCATACGGCGAGGTGTTTGCTCATTTCTGTTACACATAATGAAGGGGCTGGTTCATTCTCTAACAAACTCTGCACTGCATGCTCTAAAATATCTGCAGTTAATGTATTTCTGGTGAAAAGACCTGCTTATTCAGTAAAGCTGTGCAAAGAACAATATTACATTTTGCAGCCAAATTGGGATAATTTGTAACATGTCCGCATTCACATAGTAAAACTTGCAGCTTGCCTTTTTGGATGTTTTTTTTCTGGAACTTTCAGCAAGGAAAAATTCTACTTTTTTTTCTTTGTTATGAGGGGATGGGAATGGGAAGCTGTGTTTACCATAATTAACCCTCTCTGGAGGCAGATATCCTAATAAGTTGTATTCAGTGATGTAAGTAACTGAGTTAAAATAAACTGAGTTACTTAACGCAGTTACTTTAGAGGGTATTGAGTAATCTAACTGATTACTTTTCCCCTCATGGTAACTCAGTTCCCATTACTTTGGCTTAGTTACCCCAATTACATCTACCCCCACTAGATGGCAGTAGTGTAATTCCGGTGTCCTGCCGAAAAAGTTCCCCCGCCGGATAAGGACTACGGAGCTTCCGAAAATTGCCGAACCTAAACAGCTCTGAGTGAACTCTACACCGCGCAGGCGCAGTTAACATGTAATTGTACGAGGCGATGCCGCACGCTCCTGATGCTCGTGCTACTCTGCAAGGTGCGTCTATCGTGTAACTAAGGGGCGGGTCTAGTATTACTGTAACCAAGGGGCGCATTTTTTATTATTGTTATATATCGAGCTCTGCCCATTAATTTAACATTCTCCCTCTTCTGTAGAAATCCGACACTTACACGATATAATAATAATAGACCCGCTCCTTGCTTACATGCTATAACAGATCTGCCCCTTGGTTAAAGTAATAATAGAGCAGCCCCTTGGTTACACGATATATAATAATAAATGTGCCCCTTGGTTACAGTAATACTAGACCCGCATAGAATATTAAAAAAAAAAGTCAGTTACTTTGCTGTGTAACTAATTACTTTTCCAATGTAGTAACTGAGTTACTAAAGCAATTATTTTTTGGGAGAAGTAATTTGTAACTTAACTTATTACTTTTTTAAAGTAAGATGAACAACACTGGTTGTATTAGATTTGAACACTGCAGGGTTGATTTACTAAAACCGGAGAGTGAAAAATCTGGTGCAGCTCTGCATAGAAACCAATCAGCTTCCAGGTGTTATTGTCAAAGATTAATTGAACAAGCTGAAGTTAGAAGCTGATTGGCTACCATGCACAGCTGCACCAGATTTTGCATGCTCCCGTTTTAGTAAATCAACCTGCCTGTCTTAACAATAAGTTAAGGGGTCTAGGAGCCAGGCTTCCCCATTGTATGCTAATGAGAACTAGACTTAGCCAGTGCCCAGCCCAGCTATTGGGACAGATCACAATGAGCTAGCTGAGAAATGCTTGCATGACACCTTCTCCGCAGAAACATCTAAAAGGTAAGAAATATATATATATATATATACACACGTGTATTTAATTAATTTTTTTCATATATGATTAATGAATAGGAACACATAACAAACATATTGTGGGGTTTCGACTACAAAAGTGGAAATGTACTTTAACCGCTTGCCGACCGCAGCACACGGATGTACGTCGGCAGAATGGCACAGGCAGGCAAATGGCCCTACCTGTACATCCCTTTGAATTTGCCTCCTATTGGGAGCGTGCCCACGGGTCCCGGGAAAACGATGTTCTCCGGCAGCTTGCGATTGCGGTGAGGAGAGGCAGAACATGAAGATGCCTTTGTAAACAAGGCATTTCCCTATTCTGCCTAGTGACATGACAGAGCTCTAGTGCTCCCTGTCATCGGGAGCAGTGATTGCTGTCATGTCAGTGGTAGCCCATCCCTCCTACAGTTAGAACACCTTCCTAGGACACACTTAACCCCTTGATCGCCCCCTAGTGGTTAACCCCTTCCCTGCCAGTGTCATTTACACAGTCATCAGTGCATTTTTATAGCACTGATCGCTGTATAAATGACAATGGTCCCAAAATAGTATCAAAAGTGTCCGATGTGTCTGCCATAATGTTGCAGTCACAATAAAAATCGCAGATCACCGCCATTACTAATAAAAAATAATAAAAATGCCATAAATCTATCCCCTATTTTGTAGACGCTATAACTTTTGCGCAAAGCAATCAATATACTCTTATTGCGATTTTTTTTACCAAAAATATGTAGAAGAATACATATCGGCCTAAACTGAGAAAAAAATTAGTTTTTTTATATATTTTTGGGGGATATTTATTATAGCAAAAAGTTAAAAATATTGCATTTTTTTTCAAAATTGTCGCATTTTTTTGTTTATAGCGCAAAAAATAAAAACCACAGAGGTGATCAAATACCACCAAAAGAAAGCTCTATTTGTGGGGAAAAAAAGGACGTCAATTTTGTTTGGGTACAACGTTGCACGACCGCACAATTGTCAGCTAAAGTGACGCAGTGCCGAATCGCAAAAAATGCTCTGGTCAGGAAGGGGGTACAATCTTCTGGGGCTGAAGTGGTTAAAATGCAAAGGGTCATTACTATTTGCAACCAATCTTATTTTACTTTAATGAAAAAGGAATTATGATTGGATGTTGAGACTCCCTATTTTTCTAAGGTTATGAAATGATACCAATACTTTTTATATGAATACTTCTTGGGGATGATGACCATTATAGACAGGCTGCTTCGTTTAATTAAAAATATTTGGCAGGGAAATGCAGATATGCTAGCATTTTATACATCCAAACAATATTAACCACAGACCTAAAACTCGTTTAGCTGTTCAAGACAGAGCAATGCAATGCTTTCTCAAGGCAAATGATTTACCCTTTATGTGAAATGCAGGCCATTCCCTCTCCCAGAACCTTAATGCATAGCTAACCTTTTTTTCATAAAAACGCCAATTGAATTTAAAGAGAAAAATAATGTGGTGACCGCAAGGCCAAAGGATTGGGATAAATAGGGAAGACATGAATAAATATGTTTTAAAGATGGGCAATTGAAAGGCTAAAACACATCAAAGGTTTAAAAATCTTACATACTCACACTAACACATGTTAATAGGTTGTACTATAATCTAGATACAGTACATAAATAATTATACCAAGGTATTCTGAACAATAATAAAAAGCTACATATCCAATATCATTTAAATATCTAGATGTATTTGTTGGTGATTTAACATGTATTTACCATATTGAGTATATATGAATTGGGCCTTATTTAGGTGGATAAATATGCACATCAGATGTTCAGCTTAACCAATTGAGTTTTTTATACACCCTTACATTACCAAGTAATTTTTCAGTTTTCAGCGCTGCAATGGTTTTACTGACGATTACTCGGTCATGTAACACTGTACCCAAATAAATTTTCTTACATTTTTGGGACAGATAGATCTTTCTTTTGGAGGTGTATAATAACCTAATTATTTTTATTTTTTACTATATAAAGGAAAAAAGACCAAGCATTTTGAAAAAAAAATAATATTTCTGTTATAAAACATCAAAATCCCAATACAGCACAAACACCACCAAAATTAACCAATTTTTTATTGGAAATTAAGAAACATATTACGGTGGTTATACCATATCACAAACAGAGGCAGGATGAAGATAAGATGTACAGCTCACACTCAGAGAAGGGGGGGGGGGGGTCAATGGTTAGAAAAACAGATCATCCGCTACCTTTGCACTCTTTTGTGTATTATTTTGAAAACTTAAGAAACCATATTCCTAAAATACCTCCAATGAATTATAAAATTAATAAATTAAGTAAACTCCTTTCTGCTGCCTACTCTCCATTCATTAAATCATTCATTAATAAAATCCTCCTTTTACCCCTTCCTCCATTATCACACAAAGAGGAGGGTTCATAAACGTGAAGGCTTGCTGTGTTTACATTTGTGATTGCTGTGACATCACAGTGATCACAAGGGCACAGAGCCACTCTCACTGGCTCAGTGTCTTTTGCATGTGATCTGCACTGTCTATTGACTGCGCGATCAGGTATTGTGAGCAAACCTAAAAGGTGCTCCAGAAATGTACATCCACCTATCCACTTGTTTATCAACCTATCGAGGTAGTAAAGTGTTTAAAAGCAATGCATAGGCATTCCAGTGTTTATTTTGTTATTATTTTTCCAGACATATGTGAAAAAGATTAGACGTGTGCTAGTGTCCTAAAAACATAATACTTCAATCACAAAGCTTAATACATAAGACTAATGCAGTTTATAGTCATATTACCAGAATTGTATTTGATTTTATTCAAATATTAATTGTACCCAACTGAAAATAACTATTACAATTTTGTTGTGTTAGCTTAGTGAACTGTTCCTCTTGTGTCCTGTGTATAGTTTGTAATTAGAAACTTGGGGGCAGTCATATTTGCTTGTTACATTCTCACTCTGTCTTTCTTGCTCGGCAGTGCTACATAGTAGTTGTGCTTTACTGTTTCTTGTTACAATTTAAGTTTATGGAGGTTAATAAAGGATCACATTTTTTTTCTGCATTGAGCAGACAGTTTTCTTTTTTAATGCGACATCTTGTAGTTGTTTTTTATAAATAAGTCACACCCCATAGGTGGCTGGCCCACTAAAAGTAATCCACTACTCATGGGCTGATATTTGGATATTGTTAAAGGCTAAGTTCAGCTTTTCTGGCAGATTTTCACAATAAAAAAAAAAGCCTTTTCCAATGTTTTTTCTGCCCAAGCCATCCCAATGTGCTTATCACTTACCTAGTCCATGGCAGCTGTGAATCTTCACCTCTCGTTTCAAAGTGTTAAAAAATGCTTTCTGAGCCCTTACTTTCTATAGCATCATGAGACCTTCCATGAACCTTCCTATCCCATCAAGCACTGTGTCACTGCATCACAGAATACAGTGTGTTTCTGTGGACCATGCCTCCCTCTTTAATATATTACCTTTTTTTTAATTTCCAACCACTTTCCTACTTCTTCCTTTAAAGTGGCCATACATTGTACAATCTGATTGTATGATCTTCTTTAGATCTACCATAAACTATGTAGTGAAAGGCTCACTAGAGGCCCCATGATGAAGCACATTCATATGAAACACGTAGGGCGGAGCTTTGTATGTGACGTCGCTTCGCTCTGATGTAAGTTCACAAGCGGTGCTCTTTTTTACATATATATGGTGGATCGCTATTGTTTTTAGTGATTGCTCTGTTGCTGCAGTCAGTCTTTTCAATATATACTACACTATATGGTTTGTACTATCCATGTTGTCCGGTGGTATTATTTGACTGAATGAGCGGCACAGTGTCCCCTGAGGAGGACTAGGCCGTGAGTGAGGAAAGTGAACTCGAGGAGTGGAGGTTTGATGCCGGCTTCCATCCATGTTACTATACTTGTCAGCTTCATACTCTATGGCAGCACAATATTTGCAGTGAGTGTACACTGCATGGGGGTGGAGGTTCTTTGAGCATGCGTGGCACACTGAAAGTCACCTTTTGTCACGGGTGTTTACCTCTATCAAAAAATCTTTTGTTATAAATTACTACACTATATGATTTTCATTATTTCGTGGCAACCTATTGGGTGTGAGATTGTGACATATCGAGGAGAAGAGCATACAACAAACTATTCAAAGAAGAGGACATTTATATATTGGTTATTGAAAGTGTTTGTGCTGTGCTCTCGGTTGAGATAGCATTTATTTCTGGTGAGTTGACGCTTCTTCTATTTTCGGTGTATGGAGAAGCCCTGTCATGGATGAATTATAGCGACACAGATAGGTGCAGGGTGTGTGTTAATGAGGTCAGCTGCTGAACTACTTCCTTAGTTCACTAACTGTTTTCCTGTCCCAAATACCAGGACAAATACTAGCAAGTAAAGGAGGAGTTTTCTATAGAATAATCTGTAGGCTGAGGTATGTCTGTTCTAGAATATAAAGAAAGGTTTTTCTTTTATGCAACAGAAGTATATTAATCACCTCCCGCCCGCGCTATAGCCGAATATTGGCTACAGCGAGGGCCTTAATTGCTGGGAGGGCGTCAATAGATGTCCTCCCATGCATTAGCTGCCTGCGCGCCCCCTGCAGGGTGCGGGCAGTGCACTCTGTGATTACCAAGTCAATGAGACTCGGCTGATCACAGATCAGAGTAAGGGGCCGATCCTGACCCCTTACCACATGATCAGCTGTCAGCCACGTAATCTAAACAGAATATCGGTAATCTGCTTTTTTCCCCCCTCACGCTGACAGGGGGGAAAAAAACGATCACTGGCTTTTGACAGAGGGACATCGGTCCAGAACTGCTGCTTTGCCACCTATCAGTGCACATCAGTGCTGTCAACCAGTGCCCATCGGTGTCACCTATCAGTGCTGCCTATCAGTGTCGCCTACCAGTGCCCATCAGTGCCACCTATCAGTGCCACCTATTAGTGCCGCCGACCAGTTCCACCGATCTGTGCCCTTCAGTGCCACCTCTCAGAGCCCGACAGTGCTGCCTCATCGGTGCCCACCAGTGCCACCTATCAGTGCCCATCAGTGCCACCTTATCAGTGCCTATCACCGCAGCCTATCAGTGCCCATCAGTACAGCCTATCAGGACAGCCTATCAGTGCACATCAGTGCCCATCAGTGCTGCCCCATCAGTGCACATCAATGAAGGAGAAAAATGACCTGTTTTCAAAATGTTATAACAAACTATGAAACTGTTTTTTGTTTTTAAATTTTTAACCACTTCAGCCTCGGATGGATTTACCCCCTTAATGACCAGGCTATTTTTTGTGATGTGGCCCTGTGTCGCTTTAACTGACAATTGTGCAGTCATGTGATGTTGTACCCCACAAATAGAGCTTTCTTTTGGTGGTATTTGATCCCCTCTGCGGTTTTTATTTTTTGCGCTATAAACAAAAAAAGAGTGACAATTTTTTAAAAAATATATATTTTTTTTACTTTCTGCTATAATAAATATCCAAAAGAAAAAACTGTAAAAAAAAAACAAATGTATTCATCAGTTTAGGCCAATATGTATTCTTCTAAATTTTTTTGGTAAAAAAATACCAATAAGCGAAAAATGATTGGTGTGCGCAAAAGTTATGGTGTCTACAAAATATAGGATAGATTTAGGGACTTTTAAGTGATTTATTGTTTTTACTGGTAATATCGTCGATCTGCGATTTTTAGCGGGACTGCGTGGATAAATCTGACCCTAAGTGACACTTTTTGGAGACCAGTGACACCAATACAGTGATCAGTGCAAAAAAATGCACTGATCAATGTATAAATGACACTGGCAGGGAAGGGGTTAAAACTAGGGAACGATCAAGGGGTTAACTGTGTTCCCTGGGTGTGTTCTAACTGTGTGGGGGATGGGCTCACTGGGACAATAGAGAGCTCGCTGTTCCTGATCACTAGGAACAGCAGATCTCCATGTTGTCCCCTGTCAGAACTGCCTTGTTTACATAGAAAGATCCCTGCTCAGCCTCTTTGTACCGCGATTGCGGGTGGCTGGCAGCGCAGCGCCCACAGTATCTTATGCACAAAATGACATACAGGTACGTTGTTTTGCGCAGCCAGGCTGCCCTGCCGCAGCATATGTGCGGTGGGCGGTCCGCAAGTGGTTAAGCAGTTGCAATAAAATACAGAGCTCCCTCTAGTGGCTGTTCTTCATACATCTATACTGTATTTAACCACTACAATACTGTGCACTTAAAGCGGGACTGTACTGAAATTTTTTTTTTTTAAAAGCCAGCAGCTACAAATACTGCAGCTGCTGACTTTTAAAAAATGGACACTTACCTGTTCCAGGGTCGAGCGGTGTCGGCAGCAGAGGCCGATCGATCGCTCGGCTCTCTGCTGTAGCCGGCGCCATTCTCGGTGAGGGAATCAGGAAGTGGCTTCACTTCCCGATTCCCTACGGCGCAATGAGAATGTTCAGCGCTGTCTGCCGGGACACGTGTGTGTCCCGGCAGACAGCGCGCCGGGACAGGAAATGACGTAAACTCCCGTGGGAGTTTATGCCCGGAAGTGGGTGCAGATACCTGTCTTAGACAGGTATCTGCACCCCCCTCCCCCCTGAAAGGTGCCAAATGTGACACCGGAGGGGGGGAGGTTTCCGAAAAGCGGGAGTTCCACTTTAGGGTGGAATCCCCCTTTAAACACCCTTCTTGCCCAGACCAATTTTCAGCTTTCAGCGCTCTCGCACTTTCAGTGACAATTGCGCGGTCATGCAATGCTGTAACCAAATTAATTTTTTATCATTTTGTTCACACAAATAAAGCTTTAGTTTGGTGGTATTTATTTGTGACTCCGTTTTTTATTTTTTGCGATATAAGCAAAAACATAGCGGAAATTTTGAAAAAAAACAATATTTTCTCCTTTCTTTTTTAAAAGAAATACAATAAAATCAAATTTTGTCATAAATTTAAGCCAAAATGTATTCTGCTACATGTTTTTTGTAAAAAAAATTCCGTTAAGTGTATAATAATTGGTTCGCGTGATCACGGACATATGTACGCAAATGATCATGTAAAAGGGGTGTGCAGGTGATCACGGACATATGTGTGCAGATAATCATTGGGACATGTGATTTTACTGGGACATATGTGAGGGACATGTGTTTTTATTATTTGGGGACATGTGTGTTTTGGGGACATGTGTGTTTTACTGTGGGGACATGTGTGTTTTACTGTGGGGACATGTGTGTTTTACTGTGGGGACCCTAGACTGGCGATCAGTGAGTAAAAAAACAGCTAATACTCACTGATCACCAGCCGGCTGCAGCAATCCGCTCTCCTCTCCTCACCGACGACTTCCGTGTGAGGAGAGGAGGGCCGATTGCCTAGCAACCGGCTGTTTGTTTACATCACATGACGGCCGTGATTCGACACGGCCGTCATGTGATCAAGAGGGCCAATCACCGAGCCCTCCTGCCGATCCGAGATGTGCCGTGTCCGGGTGACACGGCCGCATCGGGATCGCGCCGCTGCGCGCGCACGCGCGCACACGATCCCTCTACTTCTGAAAGACGTTCCGGAACGTCCATTCAGAAGTAGACGGCTCCCACCCGGCCGTATATGTACATTGGCCGGGTGGGAAGTGGTTAATACAGTAAAACATTTAAAGTTGTTACTCCACTTTTCTTGAGAAAAAAACCTTCCCCTCTGGGTGATCTATGTACATTACAAGGATTTTAACAAACTTTGTTGCTGAATCCTACCTTTTGTTATTCTGATGAAATCCCTGGTGTTTGTCTGTTCCCATGTGCTCAGTAGGTCTAATGGGAGTGGTTTCATAATTATCAATCAGCTGTAGCAGCTTTAGGGCACTAATGAGGAAAGCTGCTGGGCCTGCAATCCTTTAGACATGTTCCTATTGGGAGTATCTCACCAAAATTTTTATTTTTGTTGCAGGGAATGCCTGAAATCTGACTTAGTGCAGAATCAGTGAGCCAATCACACAAGCAGGAAATTATATTTCTGGGGGACCTTCTGGACACCTCCAGGAATCCATATTGCATTGTATTTTCAGAAAATGACAGAGCTGCAGATTGAAAAGGAAAGGTATTTTTTAATAACATTAAACTACAATATGACTTGTGTCGCAATTGTATAGGCTATATTGTTTTTTCTTTATTTGCTATTTTTTTACCCGCAAAGGTGGAGTTACCCTTTAATACAAGAACAAGAATGTAAAAAAAGTTAAGATAACATCAAACATTGACTGTGACATCCAGGATACCTACGTTACTGTGTGACAAACAGGAGTCAGAATAATTTAAAAAAATGTAGATATAACAGAAGGAAAAAGAAAAACGGTTGGGATAAATAGTATGTTTACAAAGGCAGGGAGCACAAAACAAACAGTATTAGTCATATATAAGGCACTTGGATATAATGCAGTGTTTCTTTCTCTGTTTGCCCCTTTGTTAAATCACAAATGTGCTCCATGGAGACTCCAGCCTCAAATATGAAGACGTGGAGATTGTGTGATTCCGTATTATGCTTCAAGTAGAAATAGAAAGGCTAAGTGGGTCAAATAGTCCTCATCGTCTAAGATTTGATATGAAAGAATTTCTTCTATTGAATCCAAAGGACAGTGGGATAAAGCCTGATTACAGGTATGTCAGCTTCCATTCAGCTGTATCTTTACTGATGTATTTTTCTTTTTATTTACTAGCAAGATCCAAAGACACACTCAGCAGATGGTGGATTTAGGTAGAAGGTCAAAAATGTAAAAAAATAAATTGACATGCAGAAGAAGGCTATACAAGAATGACACAAAATGTGATCGCTGCAGCTATGCTAAATAATCATATAAATTGGAGAGTTGAAAGTAAATAATCTCTAAATGAAAAATAAACCTTTCTACATGCAAATATTAACAACAGTAGTACAGTTCTTGCTATATATTTTTATATATATTTTTTTTTATTATTACTTTGATCTTTCATAAACATGGGCTTGCAACCTGGCTACTGACATTTGCTAGAAAATCTGGCACAGAGCAAGGTGGGATTGTTCAGATAACACCATCTTGAGGCTATATAAGAAGATTTCTTACATATCCAAACTGCACCCCAGTCAGGGCCAGATTATGGACAACCAATGCCCTAAGCATAGCCCAACAATGGTGCCCCCCTTGGCCTCTCTATTGCATAATTGACAAGACTTTAGAGCGGTAGTAAAGTCCTTTTTTTTATTTTTTATTTATACCTACAGGTAAATCCTTTAATAAGGCTTACCTGTAGGTACAGTAAATATCTCCTAAACGTACACATTTTAGGAGATATTTGCTATAGTAGCAGCCGCTGACATCAATGGTGCTTGCGAAGTGCGCTCCAAATGATGGTGCCATCCATTCAGAGCTCTGTGCCGTGGCCGTGACTTCCAGGGCCGGGACAAGGAGTGGGCAGGAGAGGCTGCCCTGGGGGCAATAGTTTACTGTAAAGATGGGGGCACCTTCCTTCTGTTATAAGGCTGACCGGAGTAGTGATAGTGGCAGTAATTTTGACAAATGAGTGACTGCTGGGTGTAGGATTCCCTAAGTTTACACATCATGAATGGGGAGAGGGGAAGCACAGTTTGGCATATTTGCCCTGGGTGCTGGATAACCTTGTCCCAGCACTGGTGACTCCCGTGCTCATGCATGGGAGTAACATCACCGTGGCTCAGCCATTCAAACAGCCAAAGCCTGCAAACCCAGAAGGAAGACCTGGTGAAGATGGAAGCCCCAACAGAGATCACAGTGCACAACTGGAGGGCTTCATTTTAAGGGGAGTCTGTCAAAATGTGCTAGTATGCAGTGCAACTCTCTCCTTAATGGCCCACCCTTACGCAGCCTATCCCCCCTTAAGTCTATTATGAATGTGTTGAATAAAAGTATTCATACACTAGAAAAATGTCCATGAGTTTGAAAGCAGCCTACCCCCCCTTCAGCCTATTATGAATGTGTTGAATAAAAGTATTCATACACTAGAAAAATGTCCATGAGTTTGAAAACATGGGCATTTGAAGTCAACTCTACTTGTAAAAAATGTTTTCTTCAGAAATATTTTCAGCTGTGCACTGAGCCCTTATCGACTTGTAGAGGACCAACCCAAATGCTGGAGCTGCTTTCTGGAACAGCTCCGTACGAGTCTAAACAGGCTCAGTGCGCAGGCCTGGGAAGCCCCAAAGAGGATTTCTGGGGTGCGGTAATGGTGCAAATTAGTTCAGGAGAGGTGGGTGTCCTAGATGACTTTCCCCTAAAAGAATGTAGCTGTTCTATAGCATAATTAACATACAAATTAAATAGTATAGCGCAACTAATAAAAGTTTTCCAACTGTGTTATGCGTGCCTCCACCAAACAAGTGAATCACATGCTCACCTCCAAATTGGACCTCACAAACAAGGTCAAACGGTACTCAAAATTATTCCCATGTATGTATATGGAATCAGGCAGCCAAATCCACTTGCTTAAATCACTCCTTCATGATCCTTCACCAGCTCCAGGGAATGCTGACTCTTTCATGCTCGATATCACCATTCATCAAAAGTAATGAGTATTCATAAAACAGAAAGGAAACCCATGGTGCTCTCCTACTGCTAAAATCCAATCACAGGACGTTACACTTATTGGGGGGATCGGAGCTGAGTCTGTGACATCATCCCGCGCCCATCTTGGATTTCTGTGTGGTGAGCTGGGAAAATATAATACAATTAGCCTTGCTGCATTTTACTTTTTGCAAGTGTTTTTAATCTATTTGGTAGAAATAAAATTGTTATATGGAGAGCACTATGGGTTTCCTTTCTGTTTTATGAACATCAATGCCTTTTTATGAATGGTGATATTGGGTATTAAAGAGTCAGCAGTCCCTGGAGCCGGAGGAGGACAGTTAAGCAAGCAGATTTGGCTGTCCGATTTCATATACTTACCTTACCTTAGATTTGATCTTTTTAAATTGTCATTTAGACCCTCACACTGCACAACTGTGGGTCATTTTGGTTCACCTGACAAATTAAATCTGGAACAGGATCTGAGAGTGTTCAGCCAACATCACAGCTTTGACCATACTTAATAGACTGGGAGCCAAGCACCTAAGCCTCCAGCTGATGATTGCTGTCATTAGACAGTCATCACCTGAAAAAGGATGCTGTGAACATTGTTTTGTTCTACAAATTTGCCTCTTTATCTTTCTTATGTTAAGGAAAGAAGAAACGGACCAGCATGTTGTGCCCAAGACTTTGTAAAAAGAATACAGCAGTACCTTTTTTGGTTTTGGGCTCACAAAGTACCCCAAACTTTCATGCAGAAGACCTATAGTATCTCACAAAAGTGAGTGCACCCCTCACATTTAAATATGTAAATATTTTATTATATCTTTTCATGTGACAACACTGAAGAAATTACACTTTGCTACAATGTAAAGTAGTGCGTGTACAGCTGGTATAACAGTGTAAATTTGCTGTCCCCTCAAAATAACTCAACATACAGCCATTAATGTCTAAACCGCGGGCAACAAGTACACCCATAAGTGAAAATGTCCAAATTGGGCCCAATTAGCCATTTTCCCTCCCCGGTGTCATGTCACTTGTGTGTTACAAGTGTTACAAGGTATCAGGTGTGAATGGGGAGCAGGTGTGTTAAATTTGGTGTTATCGCTCTCACTCTCTCATACTGGTCACTGGAAGTTCAACATGGCATCTCATGGCAAATAACTCACTGAGGATCTGAAAAAAAGAATTGTTGCGCTACATAAAGATGGTCTATGCTATAAGAAGATTGCCAAGACCCTAAAACTGAGCTGCAGCATGGTGGTCAAGACCATATAGTGGTTTAACAGGACAGGTTCCACTCAGAACAAGCCTCGCCATGGTCGACCAAAGAAGTTGAGTGCACGTGCTCAGCATCATATTCAGAGTTTGTCTTTGGGAAATAGATGTATGAGTGTTGCTGGCATTTCTGTAATGGTTGAAGGGGTCGAGGGTCAGCCTGTCAGTGCTCAGACCATACACCGCTCACTGCAACAAATTGGTCTGCATGGCTGTCGTCCCAGAAGGAAACCTCTTCTAAAGATGATGCACAAGAAAGCCCACAAACAGTTTGTTGAAGACAAGCAGACTAAGGATTACTGGAACCATGTCCGGTGGTCTGATAAGACCAAGATAAACGTATTTGGTTCAGATGGTGTCAAGCGTGTGTGGTGGCAACCAGGTGAGGAGTACAAAGACAAGTGTGTCTTGCCTACAGACAAGCATGGTGGTGGGAGTGTCATGGTCTGGGGCTACATCAGTGCTGCCGACACTGGGGAGCTACAGTTCATTTTGGAAACCATGAATGCCAACATGTACTGTGACATACTGAAGCAGAGCATGATCCCCCTCCCTTCGGAGACTGGGCCGCAGGGCAGTATTCCAACATGTTAATGACCCCAAATACACCTCCAAGATGACCACTGCCTTGCTAAAGAAGCTGAGGGTAAAGGTGATGGACTGGCTGTGCATGTCTCTAGACCTAAACCCTATTGAGCATCTGTGGGGCATCCTCAAAAGGTGGAGGAGCGCAAGGTCTCTAACATCCACCAGCTCAGTGATGTCATTGTGGAGGAGTGGAAGGGGACTCCAGTGGCAACCTGTGAAGCTCTAGTGAACTCCATTAAAGCAGTGCTGGAAAATAATGGTGGCCACACAAAATATTGACACTTTGGGCCCAATTTGGACATTTTCACTTAGGGGTGTACTCACTTTTGTTGCCAGTGGTTTAGAAATGAATGGCTGTGTTGAGTTATTTTGAGGGGACAGCAAATTTACACTGTTATACAAGCTGTACACTCACTACTTTACATTGTAACAAAGTGTAATTTCTACAGTGTTGTCACATGAAAAGATATAATTAAATATTTACAAAAATGTGAGGGGTGTACTCACTTTTGTGAGATACTGTATATATGGTATATACTTTTTAAATTAATTTTATAAAACATATTAACTTCTGCTAAATTAGATTTAAACCCTAACTAAATCATCTTTCCTTTGCAAAAGCAAATTATGATCAACTGCCAAATAAAAATGAACAGTTTTTTTTTCATCCTTTTTTACATAATAAAGTTTTTATCTTGAAAACGTAGCATAAGTGAAAGTACAGCATAAGACAGTAGCAAGATCTTAAGGTAGATCATATGACTATTAGAGAAGTATCTAGGCATACAGTGCGATAAAAAAAATATTAGACAATAGTATTTTTTATCCTGGCAATAGGCAGTGTTGATTGTGAGTATAAGATGTAGCTCCATCAATATTAATGTGGTGATTCCAGTTATAGTGTCTCCAAGAATGTATGAGAAGAAGGAATGAAGTCAAAGAAGGTTTCAGCAGTGGTACATACCATGGGAAATAGGGAGGAGAATAAGAAGAAGGGTAAGGGGGATTGCCCCATGAGAATAAATGCTATCTCATCTTCCATGGCAAGAAATAATTTCGATTAGAACAGGGCTGTATGTAATATAGCTTGAAATTGGTTGAATCCATATATTAGAGTCATGGACACCAGGTCTGATATTGAAGCTCATATCCATCATGTATTCATGCAGTTAGGCCCTCCACTCTATGGCACATTTCTCTAGGTCACTCAGATATGGATTGGCATACACTAGATATGTAGGGCTTACTGCTCAGTCTGCTCAAAGGAAGAAACTAAGAAGTTCCTTCATACTATCAGAGGTGGGTCACGGAAAGAAAAATAGAAGGACATCAAGTGTCCTGGTGGAATATAGGAGTACACTGGTCCAGAAGTTCCTAATATGTGGGCAGCCCCTCCAAATTTGACACACTGTGGCCTTCTTCACTCTACATCTCCATCAAATATCTAGAAAGGAGCGTGTCATTCTGTGCAGTGTAAAGGGTTATCTATACCTCCTAGTTAGAGGTTTGTAACTCCTTTCCTGTAGTAAGATTATGTGTGGGAATAAAAGATTTGAGCACATCAGAGTCACTAATGCCCCGTACACACGGTCGGAAATTCCGACCACAAAATCCTTTGGATTTTTTCCAACGGATTTTGTCTGACACTGGTGTTGCATACACACGGTTGGACAAAGTTGTCGGAAAATCCGATCATCCTGAACGTGGTGACGTTCGTTGCGAACGACGGGACTACGTAGAGGCTAGTAGCCAATAGCTTTGGTCTTGTAATGTGATCTGAGCATGCGTGGCACTTTGTCCGTCGGAATTAGCTACACACGATCGGAAAAAGTCCGATAGGACTTTGTTGTCTTAAAATTTGAGAGCAGGATCTCAAACTTTTTCCGTTGGAAATTCCGACGGAAAAAGTCCGATGGAGCACCCACACGGTCGGAATTTCCGACAACATGGTTTGATAGGACATTTTCCGTCGGAAAATCCGACCGTGTGTACGGGGCATAAGTGTACAAAAAAGATAACAGTTATAGCTTTTCTGCTAAACCATAATTATGATCTAATATAAAAAATCAAAATAGGAAATAATTGACTAGAATAGCCTAGCATAAAGTGTTTTCCCTTTTGGATTTCATTATGTTTTTAATAATACTTATTGTTTAGTAGCAATGCTATAACTATAATCTAAATTACAGACATGCACCGCCTACATTTCTCCTGAAAAAGTGTGTATAGAATCTTCCCATTAATTACTGATATATGAATACTGTGACATCTGTGATATTGATATGATGCAATAGATGAACAGTATATTTGATAGATAGAAGTAGAGGTTACCAAATTAATGTAAATGAAATGGTTTCAATATATGGAGGAAAAGCAATATTTATGCATGGTGAATAGCATTTATAATGTTGCCCCCTTATTGGCAGCCATAATGTTACAATGGTTGCCCCCTTATTAGCAGCCAACTTCTAGCCTCACTGTTATGTTATATTACAGTACTGGAGCTCACAGGAAATGACTTGGAGTGGAAAGCGGGAGCTGAGGTGTAGGTATAAACAAGGTACCTACATGAGACACACCATAGATGCAACACACAGAAAGTGTTGGATCCCTGCAAAATGTACATACCCCAGAACATTTATTTAAAGGTTATTTTTAAAGAAACTTTGCTGCAGACTGAAAGTAGATATTATTCTCTATTATGCAAATATAAAAAAAAATTAAAATGAGGTCTCATGACAGGTACTCTTTAAAACATTACCACCTTCAAGAGATCATTTACATTAGGGAAAATTCACAAGGTCTACAAATAAGGAAACATAGTTTGTGCACAAATTCTGCATATAAATTAAAATTATTGTAATAGTTTCCACAAGCATACACATATAATATTTCACTATCAGTATTAAAAATGCATATACTGCTATAACTGTAAAAAAAACAATATCACACATCGTCGGAAAAAAATGGACATGGTCATATGGACTGAACAGACAAACCAAATCAATCTCATTTTAAAGATAAACATGAATATTTTCACAGCAATAAACTGTACCATAAATCTATCCATATTGCAAAGAAAATAACTGCATTGACTTCAAAATTGCATGACACAGGATTATCCCCCAGGTTCAGTCACATCAAGTTCCCATTTACCACATATGTCAGAAGGCAATTTGTCCCACATTACCTCTCTACATAAAGGCATAACACTCCCATGGATCTATCGCTTGATTATAACAAGGTAGTGCAAGCAAAATATGGACACAGAAATGCAGATGTCAGGAGCATTAAATAATCACAAAGAGATTGCCATCATTTCACCTCCACTTGATAATTTAATCTTAATGACATTTCCATTTCCTTCTCAACAGTGCTGGAAGCTTTAATCACTTCTTATGACACAACATTTCCTTAGGTGAAATAAAACACATTGTTGTTTAATTCCTGGTGACATAATTAGCATTTGCTAGAATGTTTTATTTGTTTATGGACCAATACTTTTTATTAGCTGAGCTTTAGAAATAAAGCAGACCACAGGCATGGGATGAACAGATGGCTGGACTGGGTGAGGATCACAAGTCTATGGCAGCAGCTGCCACTGCCCTGGTGGGTAAAGTTGGAAGAGACTGCTGTGGGGGGTTAAAGCAGAATTAAAGTCCCGCTTTTAAAAACTATGAGCAAGCAGCCTCTTTACTGCAGAGACATGCATTGTCTCTTCTGCAAAAATAAATAAACCTACCTGTCTTTTCACAGCCTTCTTTGGAATTTACTCTGAGCTGTGCAAGCCTGGATGACTAAGGAAGCTCTTCATTGACCACAAATGTAAGAGGACCCTTTCCAAGTACCACTAATATGAGGGAACCCTACTTTATTTTTGGCCATTGTTTTTTTTTCCTTTCATTATCATTATTTAACGTGGTTGTAATTCCTGTTACACCACTTTTACCTACAGTAGGTACCGTGAATATCTCCTAAACTTGGACATGCGCACTGAAGAATCGGCCTGCTCGTGCCATTGCTTCAGTACCTGTGCCGTGATCGGCGGCTCTCGTGCGCATACACGGGAGTGACGTCATTGCGACTCCAGCCAATCACAGCGCCGGAGCCTGTGAACCCGCAAACCTGTGAATCATAGCTCAGCGATGAGGAAAGATTAGAGGAACGGAATTTATTCACTCTTGATAAGAGGAGATAAAGGGGGGATATGATCAACATGTACAAATATATAAGGGGTCCATATAGTGAACTTGGTGTTGAGTTATTCACAGTACAGTCAACAAATAGGACAAGGGGGCACTCTTTACGTCTAGAGGAAAAGAGATGTAATCTCCAAATACGGAAAGGTTTCTTTACAGTAAGAGCTGTGAAAATGTGGAATAGACTCCCTGCAGAGGTGGTTCTGGCCAGCTCAGTAGATTGCTTTAAGAAAGGCCATGGGGGTTGGGGGGGAGTGGGTGGCGAGGTTCTGCTTTAAATACCAAAAAAGAGATCTCTATGTCTTTTAAAAAATGTACTTCGTTACATGGTCGGTAAGGTTAAATACAGACACCAGTCCATCCAATTCCAACTGTGTGGATGAAATGAAATAAAATGTATTTGGGTACAGTGTTGCATGACCGAGTAATTGCCAGTCAAACAATCACAGCACTGAACTAGCCTGCACAGAATACATGAACAGGAAGTGACCTATGCAGAGACTTGCTGTTCATTCTCAAATTGTGTAGTGCTATCCCCGAAGGAACTGCTTGGTAATTTGGGTTCTCTGTTCTCTGCCTCAATGACAAGAGTAAGTTCAGTCCCTCTGACATACCAGGTTAAAAAATAGACACTGTAATACTGTTAGGAGCACAAAGATAAATATTCTGCACACAACTATAATTCAGAATCAGTAAGTGGACGCCAATCTGATTAGTGATAAAGAAGTGGGTTATATTGTAGCATTTAAAATGGTAGGCAATTTGTACATATATGAACAGGTAGATTGTAAATCAAACACAATTCTCTAGAAAGTGTGATTACTAGCTTGTAGCGGTTTGGTTTAGAGCTAAATATAGTTGAATGGGCCTGTACCCAAAAATCAGCTAATCAGCATAAACAATGGCACAAACTACATTAAGGACAAAGGTAAACGGTGTTACAAAAACTTTCTTGCCATCAGTACGCTTTACTGCTAGAGTGCACTCTAGGGATGTCTAGACTATAACCCAGATATATTGCAGGGGAGTCCCTACTATGAGCAAAGGCAAAAGTTATTGTAGGGTAGCTAATTTAAAGGGACAGTCCTAGGCCCTAGATCTTCAGCTGGCTAAGGTTGGGGCCTGTCTTGATGGTGGTGCATATAAATACAGTCTCATTTAAGTCTGCATGCAGTATTAATAGGCTGTTTGTTAAGTTATCAATCTCAGTTTCTGCAAGCAGAAAACTGTTTATGGCCAAAAGGCCCTCTCACAAGACAGCAAGTAGCAGTGGTCCCTCTGGTCAGATGCTTGCTTGCCTCTGGGTTGTTTGGGGCAACTTCAGTCCTCAGCACAGCAAAGACTGAATCCTGGCACTGGCTCAATCCCTCCACACACAGGTTACAGCTGTAGCCACTTCAGCCCCGTAAGATTTTACCCCCTTCCTGACCAGAGCACTTTTTACATTTGGCACTGCGTCGTTTCAACTGACAATTGCACGGTCATGCAATTCTGTACCCAAACGAAATAGAGCTTTCCTTTGGTGGTATTTGATCACCTCTGCGGTTTTTATTTTTTGCACTATAAACAAAAAAAGAGCAACAATTTTGAAAAAAAAAGAAATATTTTTTACTTTTTGCTACAATAAATATCCCCAAAAATGTTTTTAAAAAATGAATTTCTTCATCGGCTTAGGCCAACATATACAGTGCCACAAAAGTATTCACCCCCTTGGCTTTTTACCTATTTTGTTACATTACAGCCTTTAGTTCAATGTTTTTTTTAATCTAATTTATATGTGATGGATCAGAACACAAACAATAGTCTAAGTTGGTGAAGTAAAATTAGAAAAATATTTACATATTTACAACAATTTTTCAGAAATAAAAAAATGATAATTGGCATGTGCGTATGTATTCACCCCTTTGTTATGAAACCCATAAAAAGCTCTGGTGCAACCAATTACCTTCAGAAGTCACATAATTAGTGAAATGATGTCCACCTTTGTGCAATCTAAGTGTCACATGATCTGTCATTACATATACACCCCTTTTTGAAAGCAAGAGGCACCACTAACCAAACACTGCCATGAAGACCAGGGAACTCCCCAAACAAGTAAGGGACAATGTTGGTGAGAAGTATTAGTAAGTCAGGGTTAGGTTATAAAAAAATATCCAAATCTTTGATGATCCCTAGGAGCACCATCAAATCTATCATAACCAAATGGAAAGAACATGGCACAACAGCAAACCTGCCAAGAGAGGGCCGCACACCAAAACTCACAAACCGGGCAAGGAGAGCGTTTTACAAATCAGAGAAGTGGGGGGTATATCTGAGAGCAGGAGAATCGGTAGAGATACGGGTGGAGAGGGGCACATTTTAGGTGACTGATCACAGCTATTTTTTTTTAGTCAGCAGACTAGCGGAAAAGTTCTGCTATAAGTTTATGGTCACTGAAGTGACCATGAGCTTACAACAGAAGGGAGAATGAAGCTGGCGTAAATTACTGATCTGGCTAGCTGGAATAGTGGTGGTAGTAAAAGGGTTAAATCAAAAACATAAGATGTATATATTGCAGCTTACCAAGCCTTAAATGTGGTGGCCGCTTTGAGTAGACTTTTTTTTAGATGGACTTGACTTACACCTTAGAACCAAACTCCACCTTAGAACCAAACTCCAGCAATTACAGAATTGTTTTTTTTCCTTATGGCATAAAGACTTTCAATAAATGAATAAAAGTTGATCATTGTAAGTATCCCTGTCACTGGTAATTGGTTTGTTTCAACCCTGTAAATGCCACTTTTGCTGGAAAGCTTGGTCTGTTAAAAAAAATAAAAAAATAAATAACAGACTTACTAGCAGGTTTACCAGTTGAAAATTAAAAAAAGTCTAAAAAGTGTAAACTAATGCAGCTATCACATTCATTCGTAAGCTAAACATAATACCATTTCTTTTTCATTAAATACCACATTACGACAATAATACAATTTGTGTAATCAATATTTGGAAATGTGGTATTCAGAGGCCTGATGAAGTGTACCGGGTGAGGTTTTGAATAACTGGCACACTTCCTGCCACAATGACCTTCTCTTTTGGGCTTGGGCACTAGGCGGACATGTTGCTGAGCTGTCCAGAGCTCTCCTGAGCTTTAGGCTGCAGGAGTTGCCCCTCTAAATTGCTGAAAGCAGAGTAAAAGGTCTTAAGGAAGCACCTTGGACAGTCTCCTACTACCTGGATTTGGTAAATGACTGGTAGGGAAAACATCTCAGAAGATAGATAAGAGATAGAGAGTTTGACAGATTTTGAAGAAGATCACTGAGCCTAGTCTGGTGATAAGGGCCATCTTCCTTTTGGGATAACCTGATATTTCCATTACTCTTCGTACCATGTGTGGCAAGTTATTAAATTGGTTTAGGTTTAGTGTACCCAAAATGACTGGTGACAACCTGAAGAACCATATCTGATACTGAATGTGCCTGAGACCTTACTGCTATGTAAATGTGCTTGGGACTTTTGTAATAAGGTGTTAGTTATCGGAAGCTTAAGTCAGCACTAATAGTGATAAACTTGATTATGGAACAGCAGGACATAGACATACTTGGACTAGTTTTTACATGTATAATTGACTGCCTTTGTATGATTTTAAAGCAGCTTAAAAAATAAGGATTATTTGGTTGCTGAGTACTATTACAAATTCATAAATATAAAAGCTAATTGGATTGCTGTAAAATCCTTGCTACTGTTTAGCAGAGTCTGACCTTTTTGCAACGTATAAATGAAGTTTTCCAGCCACACTCCTTGTCTATTGGTTCTCAGGTGAAACAGCGATAAAGACTAATCTGCTATTCTGCAGATGCAAGTAGGGCTGCTGTCCGCACACCAAGATATCATTCCAATATCTGCTTTTCCTTAAAGCGGTTCTGCACTGACAGATTCCAAACATTTTTTTTGGTCTATCCATCTGCAAAGTAATCCTAATAAAAGCAACTTACTTCTTTAAGTGCTGCAGCGTTGCTTCTTCCGTTTTTCTTTAGAAAGATAACTTATAAAGACATCTCCTGAGCGATGTCATTTTGCTTGTGGGCATTTGAAACCCACAAGCTGTTCACTTCCTGGTTCCCTTCTTGTTCCCGTACCAGCATGCATTGCCGGTTCCCGCACATGCTCAGTAGCCTCACAGCTACAAGCGGCATAATAGGGACGGTTACCATGGCAACAGGTGACGTCCATGCAAATCAGGCGAGATTTCGCGTCGGAACCCCCGCAATGTCTCCTGGGATTGATTACACGAGATCCCATGAGACACAGCGAACTGGACAGGAAATGACGGCGATCACCGATGAGAGCCCGCCCACCCCCGCAGGGAGAAGAATACAGATGAAGCCATCAGTAAAGGTAAGTTTAAAAGATGCAGAATTGAACCATCAATTCTGTCATCTTGAATGCTAGGGAAGCCATAGAGACATACTTCTATGGTTGGGTGCAGAACCGCTTTAATTACAATACAATATGCAATGTCCCCCCAAAAAATGATATCTTTTGAAGAGAAGCAACTGAAATGCATGTCAAACTTTGATCAGCTGATTCACCCTATACACTTCAATGTTTTGGTGCAGATGACAGTTCTGAAACTGTGTGTGACGCGCTTTGAGTTTTTTGGATGTAGCATGTCCTATTTGAGATTGCATTGCAGTCAAAGCAGGTCAAACTTGCAAAACTGTTCCCCTGTTATGGCAATTATGTGTTTATACCTTATTGATATGTATACTATGTATTTCTAAGATGCCTGTACATGCATTGAGTGACTGTCTGACGTATGCAACCTTGCGCAATTTGAAACTTATGTACATTAAAACTACTACTTTTTAATTCCATTTGTGTTTGAACCTGCCTCATTTAAAGTCCCACACTCGTTCATTATTTTTTAATTCAATATAGGGATGGAGGCGCACTACCCCCCTTTCCTTGTGCGCTTCATTTAAAGTCCCAGTATATGGAGATATACATTCCCCCCCTCTTTTGTCGTATGTTGAAACCGGGATGGAGGCAGAGTCTCTAACACATTGGACAGCATGTAGCTACCTCTTTCATGTCCATATACCCACCTCAGGGTAGATGGGATCACTTGATCCCCACCCTTTGGATGTTAGGTATTATTCAATTGAATTTATGACACGTTGTGTCTATACATGATTCAAAATGTTTTTATATTTATGTTCCACATTCCTTTTGCCCCTATTGGATCCTGTTCCTCATGCCTGGTGTGCTGGGGTTGCCCTTGTCTTCCTTTTCCTGGGAGCTGCGATCCGCGCCAGACGCCGCCCCCTGCCGCCCTTGTGTTTGATGGGTGTCATGGGGACGGCTGGCCTCGTGCGCATCGGCGTCACGCACATACCGCACCAGCGACGTCCTTATCGGCGTCTTCTGGTCTCGCGGTATCTTACATCCAGCTGGTGCAAGGGCGGGAATAGGTTTGGCGCCCTAGGCGGACAGACACTCCCCGCCCATCACCACGCCTGCGTGACGTAGGTATTGTCGGCCCTATATGACTGGCAGACCTGAAGGTCCCCACCCACACTTGTTCAGATGACCGGCTTGCACTGCTCGCTCCACTGCACTTGCATAACCTTCTTTGGCTACTACAAGGTAATACTATATGTCACAGCTTCACATCTTTTACTCCTTCACTTTCCACATTGCAAATTCACATCCACTTTCTTTTAACACCGCCCTTATAGGTGTAGGTATGCTTTACAGGCATATCTTCTTTTAGATTGTTTTTCTCACTTTTACTTGTTCATATTTTCTCTCGTTCTTCCACCATTTTGTCATCACTCTCACTTGGTTCTCTTACACCTTGTCTCTATTTACTTTTCAATCTTCCACATACTTTCAGTCGCTCTCCTCTTCTTCATGCTCCTTCACTTATGGTTTCTAGCTTGATAGTGCTGCCGGATATATCATCATACAAGACTCCTTTAATATCTTACAGATTTACTTGCCAAATTTGGGCATAATACTCAATTTACTACTTGTTACTTGGTTGGGGATCCTCCAGTGTGGGCCCGTTGTCTGTGGGCAGTACTGTATACCTCAGCTCCCGGTGAGGCTTGACGTGGCGACTTCTGCATATCGGGTTTCTTTGGGGTTCAGTGTCCAATGGGATGTAAGTTTGTGGACTTTACCATCTTTCAGTTTTTCTATATATACTTTTTTACATATATTTTCCATATCATGGGTTTTTTGCCACTCCTCTCCTTTTTTTGATTGAGAACTCTTATTATTTACAGACATTCATTATCTGCTCCTGATGAGTCGGCTAACCGACGAAACGCGTCGAGCTTGTGAGGATACGCCCCCTCACACTACCATCTATACTTTTATGAATTTCAATGTACATTACGATCTACATTTATGAAACTTGCAAAACTGTTCCCCTGTTATGGCAATTATGTGTTTATACCTTATTGATATGTATACTATGTATTTCTAAGATGCCTGTACATGCATTGAGTGACTGTCTGACGTATGCAACCTTGCGCAATTTGAAACTTATGTACATTAAAACTACTACTTTTTAATTCCATTTGTGTTTGAACCTGCCTCATTTAAAGTCCCACACTCGTTCATTATTTTTTAAGCAGGTCAAACCCGGTCCATGTACTCAAGCCCTGTTGAGGACTTTTGAATCAATATTTTTTTTGTGATATGTTATTTTAGTTAATATTCCTCTTGCCTTTTTCTTTGCTGAGTTTAAGTGACAATATTATTTGGCAATGCCTTTCCAAAGTGGAGGAACTCACATATTTAGGGTGATGCACTACCATAGCCACCTTCTGTAAAATATTATTTATTTATTTGATAGAGATATACCTGGTCCTTTTGTTCCTGAAATCTCCAGAGGCTACCTGTGTACTATTACACTGTGTGCAGAGAATGGACTCACCCCCTACAGTATATCCCTTGACCTTTGTAATCAGTGCATGAGAACCTACACACTCTTGTGGCAGATCCATTCCTCTTTCCAAGTCAACACATTTTCTAATTACAGCAGAAAACCACACATGTGCATTTGATATGATATGCTCTGGATTTCCTCCTTTATAGTTTTCCATGGTGTCTGGTCACCTAGGATGCCAGACCCTCCTTTTAGCCATGCCTATTATGGGACTCGTTACTATTGGTGCTTTCAGCAAACATTCCTTGTTGTTTAATTGTTTCCGCTAATTTTTTTTCAAATTATATTTAGCTGTATTGTATCAACGCTATTACTGTGTGAATATGCAGATATTTGTTAACAGTGTACAGTCATCTAGCGATGGAGGATTGTCTTTTAAAATGTATGCATTGATGAAATCTACATTTAACAAATATGATTCCTCTCCTCTGTACATTATGTCCCCACCAATTATTTATTTTATTGTATGTACCATACCATGAATCAGATGTGTGTCTGGTCTGACCAGGCACCAGTTCTGCTCACCATGTTGACTCCCTCTGTTGAAGTGTTACTAAACCCACAAGATTAAAATCAGTCTGTATATGCAGTAAAGCATGCTTGTTATACTCACTGTGGAACCTAAGGGGTTAATCCTCTGCATTGTGTAAAAAGGCTGTTTGATCCTGTCTTCTCGAATACTCCCCTTATTTCACTGTCTCCAATCCATCTCCTGATAAGGCAGAGCCTTTGGAGTCAATTTGCACATGCTCAGTTTGGTGTACATTGCTAGAGGTTTTTTTCTCTTGGGAGGGTGCATGTGATCAGCACAGGGCCAATCAGCACTGTCCAGACAGAGGATCAGCGGTCCTGCAGGCTCATAGGACAGTCAGAGGAGAATGAAAACTCCTCCAACAAGCTTCAACCGGACACCGATTTTTTAATTTTTTTTGAAAAGCCAGTGGTGTGTTAAACACACCCAAAAACTCCACCCGGTGCTAAAATATATGCACACACATAAAGAGGTGACACAAAACGTGCAACGGGTGTTACACTAGTCCTCCATAGGAAGGACCTTACCCTGATCCCCCGGGGCGTTAGGCTCCAGACGGGGACTGAGGTACTTCACTTGGGTCCATCTGGCCGAAACCAGACGGACCCCCTTTCTCTGGAGGGTCTGCCAAAACAGACCCACCCAAGTACTCGGTGGGACTCCCCCGAAGGAGACCCCATGAGAGAGGGTGAACCAAGCCAAAAGGCCTATGTCCCCCCCTCCCAAGACTTTCAGGGTAAGCCCGAGGACCCACACCCTACTCATCACACAGTGACAAACGTGCAACATCAAACAAAAACATACAAAAAAGTGACAAACACGGGGTCAAAATAAATAGGAAAGTGGGGAGAATGAAGTGGGAGAAGTTAAAGAGTGACCATTGTGCAATACAATGGCCAGGCCCTTTGGCCAGGAATACAAATTTACCCTGGTCCTAACCGGACACTGATAGAAGTCACGACCCTGCTATATACTGCTGATGAGAAATGGTATTTAGCAGTTTATATTTACTAAAATAATTGCATTGCCATGTTCTGTGTACTGTGGGAGAGCAGATAAAGTGAATGCAGGGTCCTGGGTGTAGTAACACTTTAAGTGTGTGTACAGATGCTTACCAGAAGGAGAACCTTCCTCCCTCCTCTTCCCTTGCCTGGCTGAGCAGAGGGGAAAAGGCAGCAAGAAGGTTCCCTCTGATGTGTGTCTGGACAGACACTCACCAGCGGGAACAGGCATTGGGCATCTCTTTCTTGCTTTGATGCCTGTACTTCTCTCTTCCCACTTTGTGCGTGTTAGGAGAAGAATTGATACGGGGAGCTGCTCTAGCTCGCTATACCGATCCCTACACAGTGACAGTGTGTCACCATGTATAGTTTATCAGGCTTAGTATGTACTGTTGTATTTTGGTAAAATGTCTACTGTAAAGTCCAAATAAAGTTTTAGTTTAAACCAGCTAAATACATTCCAAATGCCTCAAAAAGGGTGGAAAAAGTCTTACACTTTATTTTCTTTAGAAGGTAGTATAGAAGATCCTGTCCCCTGCCAGCACGCTGCAGACAAGGACCCTTGTTCTCTGTGTTATCCCTCTGCAGAGGTCTGAGATGCCCCTTCTTAAGTTAGAGCCCCCTCTCTACAATCAGCAGAGCATGAGGTTTACTGTTTGGAGAGCTCCAGTGGGTATGACAGACCTCAGCAGAAAGACCAATGCTACCACATGAAGAGCAAGGGTTCTTCTCGGCAGCATGCTGGGAGGCAACAGGCTTCTCTACCCTGGCTGTTTTCTATAGGGAAAAAAAAAGTTTGCACTCCTTTGTATTGATATAACTAGAATGCATTTAGCTGATTTAAAATGAAGGTTAATTTGAGTATTAAATTGGAACTAAAGTTCTCAATACTTACTTCTACTTCAATGTTCTGATGCTGGCAAGGTCCCTCACCAACTCTTTCTCCCTGGCTCCCGTGTGAGTCTTTGGCAGGTGCGGTATAAGTTCAGTCATCCCGGCACACATGTACTGTGCCGAAATGTAAAACGAAACTGCGCATGTGCAGCACAGTGTACATTTTAAAGATGTCTGCGAACAGGAAAGTACAGTAGGATTTATTTGCAGAGGAGACATTACATTTGCCTGCCTGCTCCCAGTTTTTTTAATTTTAGCATTTAGTTCTGCTTTAAATGCTTAGTCTATTTAATATTTGAGTCAGGTGGGCTTAAACTGATGGCTTCTAATATTGGGGACTCTAGCTATGAAGTCTCGCTGACAATGCTCCTAGTCCTGTTCCTTTTGGTTTCATAACGTAAAATACAAAAGTATCAAAGTGAGTAGCAACCCCATGTAATGTCAGGAACAGCGGTGAAAATCTAAAACCACAAAACACAAAAATCCCACCCCAAAAGGTTTAAGAAAGGGTTACGTAGTTTAAAGTGGTTCTAAAGTCTACTCATATTTTCCCTTAATGCATTCCCTGCCAGCCCCCTGTTTCTAAACAGTTACCTTCCTCCTCTCACCACTCCAGCGCTGTTCTGTCTGCAGCATTGCTCCTTCTCTTTCTAGTCTCACAGGAGACACAGGCAGCAGCAGAAGCCATAGGCTCCTGCTGCTGCCAGTCAAATCCTTTGAGGAGGGAGTGGAGAGCATGGCCAAGCCACACTGTATATGTCTATGGACCCACACAGCCTGGCTTGGGAGCATGCACATACAGGTGCCCCCTTAGCTGCTGGCTTGCTGAGAGGGCATTCAGAAGAAGAAGAAGAAGGAGCAGAGAGTGCTGGCGGAGGACCCCAAAAGAGGAGGTAAGGAACCGTTCTGTGCAATACCATTGTACAGAGTAGGTACGTATAACATCAATTTTATTTTAATTTTAAAAAACCTTTACGATCACTTTAAGTATTCAATATCTGCCCTAAACTAAAATATCAATTCTAGGTAGAATAGACTGTTAATGTTTTTACATTAAAAAAAAAAAACACATTAACCCAAACTTGTCCCATGGCTTTCTTTTGTAGACCTTTACTGTTATCTAGAGAGCCTTGAAAACAATAATCCTTGCCATTTATGCATGTAATGCACCCTGTATAAGTATTCTGTGCTGGCCCTCTGCATTCATTGCCATTCTGCGCACACCTAACTACTGTACCTTCAGCACTGACATACTGAGAGAGACAGGAAGGGGTGATTATTTTAGCATAATGCATGATTTCATATGCTACAATGTGACAATCTGATAACCTTGAATTTTACATTTATCTTCAAATAAAACAAAATGAACTATGTTCTTTAAATGAGTTGCTCTATTTCACAATCTGCAATGTACTTTATGGAAGCAATGTTTTATGATAATATCACTCCATATATAAATCATAAGATTGTATTGTCTAGGCCTCCCCAGTTTATTACATTTCACTGGTGGTTACCTGACACATTGGAGGTGCCATGTAATTTTTGTGTCATTGTAACTTTCTTGAGAATTTAAATAAAATAAAGACATACCGTATATAAATGTATGCACAACATGCCTGACAATATACATAGCATAACAATGAGTGTTTTCAGTAAAACTTTAGCTGATGACAGGAATGCAGAAGAAGAATAGCAAAGACAAGTTACGGGCTTTTTTTTCCAGTGGAAATGTGGCGAAATAGAGTTCCCCCACCTTCAGCGCTGGCCCTGTGCTTGCCATTTACTACACTCACTTAAGACTAGCTCCTGAGTCTACAATTAGTGCTCATCTCCCAGCGGCTCCACAGAACCATTGCCACCCTCCCTTCCCTCTCCATTTACCCCCAGCGCTCAGCAACGCTCTGGCACAGTGCTCTCTAGTGCTGACTGCAGAAAGTCAGCTTGCATGTGCAGGAAGGGAGCTCACGGACCAGCCTCAGAGATCCTGCCTTGAAGGATACAACCTCCAGTAGTTTGTTTTGATTGATGCATAAGGGGAGGTGAGCTAGCGGGATGTTTTGGGATGTCAGGAATGTGTAAAGGAGGCAAGGGTACAAGGTGTTAAAGTGACAGTGTGCCAAGGTAGGCTAGGTGTTAAGACGGCAAGTTGTTAAGATGGCAGGGAGGCAAGGTGTTAAGGAGGCAGGGAGGCGCACAAGGGGGGTGATTATGCAGGAGTGTAGTAGGCACTGGTGCTCTGTGTCTACAGCTTGCATAGTTGCTGCCTCTAAGTATGCCACTGCCCAGTGACCACTGCAGTGATGAAACACACCATGTACTTTCATACTCTGTACTGTACATAGTGCACTCCTGAACTCTGCACTCTGTACACAGCACACTCCTGAACCCTGAACTCTGTACGCAGCACAATCCTGAACCCTGCACTCTGTACACAGCACACTCCTGAACCCTGCACTCTGTACACAGCACACTCCTGAACCCTGCACTCTGGAGGCAGCTCAATCCTGAACTCTGCATTCTGTACACAGCACACCCCCTGAACCCTGCACTCATATATTATATATAGCATACTCCTGAACCTACTCCTGAACCCTGTACTCTGTACATAGTGTAGTCCTAAACCTTGATCTCTGTATGTAGCGCACCTGTGAACCCTGCTCTCTATACATAGCGCTCTCCTGAACTCTGCACACTATATGTAATGCACTCCTGAACTATGCATGTAATGCACTCCTGAAGTCTGCACTCTGTACGTAATACATTCCTAAACCCTGCACTCTGTACATAGCGCACTACTGAACTCTGCACTTTGTATGTAGCACACTCCTGAACTCTGAACTCTGTATGTAACAAACTCTTGAACCCTGCACTCTGTATGTTGCACACTCCTGAACTCTGCACCCTGTATGTAGCGAGTTCCTAAACTCTGTTCTCAGCACTCCTGAACTCTGAACTCTGTACATATCACACTCCTGAACTCTGAATTCTGTACGTAACGCACTCCTGGTATTTAACAATGCCCCATCAAAACCCTCCCACTGTTATTGCAGTTTAGCCACTCCCAACATTTGATCCAGTGCGCTCCCCCCCCCCCCCGCGCCATGCCCTTAGTTAAGATATTGTATTACACTTCCTGTTGTGACACCCTGAACAGGTGGCGCGGGGAAACCAATGAAGACACAGATAGTCATAAATACCTGAATAATTTTTTCAAGTTCTTTTAGTAAAAGCGTGTCCCCATTGAGAGATTTTTTTGCTGACTCTCTGTTTTGTCTGACACCAGTGAAATAGACAGGACTTGAGGGGAAATCTCACAAACAGGGACAAAGACAGCAACACAACAAAATAATGGTTTTAATCTTTCCACACTTTATCAACATTTTTGGGTAGTGTTATGCCCTGTACACACGACCGGTTTTGCGGTCGGAATAAACTCTGAAGGTTTTTCCGACGGAATTCCGCTCAAGCTGTCTTGCATACACGTGGTCACACTAAATTCCGACCGCCAAGAACGCGGTGACATACAACACGTACGACGGGACTATAAAAAGGAAGTTCAATAGCCACTGCGCCACCCTTTGGGCTCCTTCTTTATCTCGTGTTAGTAGAAGTTTGGTTAGAGACGATTCGCGCTTTTCCGAAAAATAATTCTAAACATTATTATGGAGATCTGGCTTTAAAAAAATAAAAAAATAATTCTCGAGATCACGAGAAATAATAAAGAAATAAGTTTGTCAGAACTCTATATGAATATCAGCAGCAAAACAACTTAATTATTCTAGCATTGTAAAGAAGAAGAGTTAAACTATTTAAAAAATGTCAGCGTGACGAATGTGCTATCTCCATTATGAACGCTAGTTTTACCAGACCGAGCGCTTCTGTCTCGCACTCGCTTCGCTTTGCGTGATTTTTGGTGCGTCGGAACAGCATACAGATGAGCGTTTTTTTCCTCTAGAAATGTATTCTGTCGGAAAAATATAGAACATGTTCTCTACCTAAGTCCGTCAGCAAAATTGTGTGCGTGGCATTAGTGTTTTTTTTGCACTTACTGAATTCTTCGTCCACAGCAAATGACATTAAAGTGAAAAATTTTGCTTAAAAAAAAGTTTTTTTGCATTAGAGGCTCCCAAATAAATTAGTCTATTTCTGTGTGCTTCTATTGCTGTAAAACAATTAGGATAAATACCTGGTGTTCCTGTCTGCAGCTTGCACCCCTCATTCCCAGTGGCAACAATCTGCAGGATGATCTTCCCTTTACAGTTTTGCCACTTGTCTGTGCATGCTCTATTCCTGTGTCTCAAACAGCTGTTTTTCCGCAGAGTTCCCTGCTCCCCTCCAACATAACGACGTGACATAACCCTATAGCAGTCCTGACAATCCTGGGTCACAAGCCTCCTTGCCCCTCCTGTTTGTTTACAGCCAATCACTCTCTTCACCGTCCTGATAGCACATAGCACACTAATGGGAAATGTAGTATGCTTTTGAGTCTATAGAATTACAGCGCTCAGTGCTAGAAGGCATGGATGAACTCATGGACACAACTTGAAGTTAATGGGCCCTGATGCAAAAGTTGACCTGCCCCCCCCACTGCCACCTAGGGTTGCCACCTGTCCGGGATTCACCCGGGACAGTTCGGGTTTGGAATCATGTGTCTGGAATCAGTTGTCTAAGCTGAGAGTGTCTGTTACACACTCTTTCACACTGACAACACTAACAATCCCCCACTCCCCACACACACACAAAGACGGGAGAGGAGAGAGAGTTTGACCTGCTCCTCTTCTTCCTGCCCTTACCCCTCTGTGTCTGCCCACAGTCCAATCCCCGGCACTGTGCCTCAGAAAAGGAAAGTGGGGGCCAGAAATTTGAAGTCCAGCAGCCTCCAATACATCTGGATGAGAGGTGCTGACTGCCAAGGGGTGAGTGAGCTCACCATCCATCCCTGTCTGTGATTTAAGCCCCCCTACTTTCTCCTGCCTCTGAGTGAGTACACTAAGGTAAACAGGGTTCTCAGAGCACCCCTTACACCAGAAGCCACAGTGTTCCCTTTTACAACAGAGTCCTCTCCGTGCATCAGAGTTCTCAGTGTTCCCTCTTAAATCAGGGTTCCCAAAGCATCCCTTATGTTAGAGTCCCCAGGGTTCTCCCTTACATCAGAGTCCCCAGAGTTCTCCCTTACATCAGAGTCCCCAGAGTTCCCCTTACATCAAAGTCCCCAGAATTCTCCCTTACATCAGAGTCCGCAGAGTCCCCCCTTACAGTGCAAAAAGGGGAACTCTGCGGATTCAGATGTAAAAGGGGAACTCTGTGGACTCTGATGTAAAGGGGGATTCTTGTGATTAACTTCATATGATTAGAAAAGTTATTTAACTGCAAAATATATTTATAGTTTATACTATAAAAAAAATTTGCTGCCCACCGCTAAAGTGTTCGGGTTTGACTTGAAGAAAAAGTGGCAACCCTACTGCCAACCGCTACTTCCACCGTGTGCCAAGATACTCCAAGTTGCTCCCAGCTGCGAGTGCACACAACGTGGGGGGCAGGCAGGCTATACTCTAAGCTGTCAGATGATAGTGGTGGGCTTGTATGTAAAAGAGGAAACTCAGCGGTCCCTCTGACTTCCAGATTCACATACAAGACCACCGCTTTCACCAGGCAGCTAAGAGTGTGGCCTACCTGCTCCCACCTTGTGTGTGTAGCACCCTCTAGGTAGGTAGGTGCTAGCGGTAGGATTTTTGTAGGACAGGTAAATTTAGGCAGGCCTGGCTGGCAGACAGGCCTGTTTGTTTTGATCTGATCTGGGCTGGGAGTGGCTCAGGGTAGCAGCTGGTGGCTCACAGGCAGCATCACTGAGACATTCCTCATCTTTTCAGAGTTTGCTAGAAAGTTCTGGAAAGAGAGGAGGAGAGGAGAGGTGGAGCTACCTGGGGTGTTTTAGGGAGCCCTGACCAATCCCCAATCTGGTTCGACAGGCCTCCTTAAATACCCAGGGTCAGCACAGCTGGGGAGGAGTTTGGGTGGAAGAGCTGGAGATGGGGTGCTAGGCTGTCGGGGCCTTTGAGGAAGCTCCCCATTCTGGGGGGGGTGACCTTGGGCCTGGGCCCAAGAAATCGTGGAGGTGTCCTGGACAGGAGGCACAGGAAGAGCAAGAGAGAACAGCAGAAGAGCACTGCCGGGAAAGTCTCCAGGAAGAGGAACAACTGGTCGCAGCCAGGAGGGCTAGTGAGGGACATTCACAGGCCTGAGAGGACTGGGGAGGCACGCCTGAGAGGACTGGGAGAAAGCAGTCTGGGATGGGTGCAGAGCCAGAAGAGTGGACTGTGATGTCATGGGCAGTGGAGAAAGGCAGCTGCAACCAGGAAGACTGGCAGGGCCTGAGGAAGGGTTACTGGGCTCAGTAACCGCATGTAGGGCAGCTACCGGTAGCACCAGGAACTTTCTGTATTTGCTACATTATAGGGACCTGCAAAGGGCAATTGCTAAGGCCTGACTGAGTCAGCGTCAGGACTGACCATTTTTTGTGCTAGCTGTTTCTAGAAGCTCAAGTAAGCAAAGTGCTGGAGGAGCTGAGGAGTGATAGTCTGCAGCAAGAGTTGTGCTGGAGTGAAGACTGGAGTGTATATAGTTTGTCCCAAGCAAGTTCTGCAAATTCCACTGGGCATCCCATACTTCTTTTAACCCATTCAAGTTCAAACCCCTCAATAATATATAAACAACAAAGTACATGGACTGTTCTATGTCTCGGAGTGTCTGAGAGGTGAATGCTGGCTGGGCAGGGTGACAGGTGGGCCATAACACTCGGCAGCCCTTACGGGGGGTACTGCTACATGTGCATGTGCACGGTAAGCAGGGCTGAGCAAGGCAGGGAGAGGCTGTACTGGGTTGGATGGAGAGGCTGAGCAGAGAGTGCACCGCTGGGGAGAAGGGCTTGCCCCGTCACCCTGTGTAGGTGAAACTAGAAAAGAGGGTTAATGTGTCACTCACCACCAATGAAGTGAAAATGTGTGTGTGATGAACCGCGCTTGCTATAGGTAAATTACCTTAATTGGAAGATAAACAGTACAAATTGAAATGTGCAACCACCGGATTCACTCCAATGGGAAATACTCAAACAATCAATCATATCATAAATGTACATAAACTGTGATCAAACATATAATGTCATTGACTTAGTGAATCTCAAATCATTAGTGTCCAAGTGACCAGAAACAAAGTAATTTAAGTCCAAAAAAGGAAGCTCATCCAATATTTCCAATAAGAAGGGGGTTAATCCAATGTTTAGGTGACTGTAAAAATCCTCCACCACACCAAGCAAACAGCCTACTCACCCTATTACAGAGATCATGATGAATGATTGTGGGATTTTTTTCTCTTTATAGGTGGAGAGAGGGATTTCAAGTTTTCTAAAACACTTTTATACAGAGTCTATAGTGAATGTACTCCCTCAGTCAGTCACATATCTGGGCCAGTTACTGGAGCACTACCTCCACCCTGCACTGCACAGTCACAATGCTGCATCCTGTAGACTGGGTAAGGCAGTCACAGGAGTACACATAGAGCAGAACAAACAACTGCACCCTCAGATCAGTCACAATTACTGCACCTTTACAGGTTTTGGAGCATCACCCCAAATCCTGCAACTTCACACCTCAGATCACCCCAGTTTCTGCACATTCACACCTCAGATCACACCATTTTCTGCATCTTCACACCTCAGCTCAGTCCTAATTCCTGCACCTTCACACCTCATATCAGTTCCAATTTCTGCACCTGTAAATTAGTAGTTCCCAGTCCAAAATGACAGCATGCAGCTCAGTGCGTCCGACTCAACATCGGGACTAAATATAGCATGTCTGATGTGGGGGTACAAGAAAACATGTCAGGGGGGGAAGAGAATGGGTAGTCAGCAGGGCAGAGGATAGGGTCAGTGGTTTGTACAGGGTAGGGGAGTGTACAGAGGCCAACAGGTCAGAGAATGGGAGGTCAGCATGGCAGTGTACAGGGGTCAGCAAAGCAGAGGAAAGGGTGTCAGCAGGGCAGTGTACAGGGGTCAGCAGGGCATAGGACTGCATCTGCTGGGCATTGGACAAGGGTCAGTGGGGCATAGGACGGGGTCAGAGGAGCATAGGACAGCATCAGCAGGGCATAGGATGTGGTCGGCAGGGGATAGGACAGGGGTCAACTGGGCATAGGATATGGGTCAACCGGGCATAGGACAAGGTCAGCAGAGCTCAGGACGGGGGTCAGCAGGGCTCAGGACAGGGGTCAGTAGAGCATAGGACAAGGGTCAGCGTGGCATAGGAAGGGGTCAGCAGGGAAGGGGACAGGTGTCAGTGGGGCATAGGATGGAGTAAGCAGAACATAGGACAGGGGTCAGTGGGGCAGAGGACAAGGATCAGTTGTGCTGAGGATGGGGTAAGCAAAGCAGAGGCTGGAATAGCAGGGCATAGAGCAATGATCTGCAGGGCAGAGTATGGGGATCTGCAGGGCAGGGTTAATTACCAGTCCAAAATGGGGCATCCGACTCAATATCAGGATCAAATCTAGCCTGTCTATGTGGGGGTGCAGGAAAAAATGTCAGGGGGATGGAGGAAGGGTAGTCAGCAGGGCAGAGGATAGGGTCAGTGGTTTGTAGGGGAGTGTACAGAGGTCAGCAGGACAGAGAATTAGAGGTCAGCATAATAGTGTACAGGGGTCAGCAAAGCAGAGGACAGGGGTCAGTAGGGTGGACAATGGGGTTCAGCAGGGTTGTCAACAGGGGCAACCAGGGCAGAGGAAAGGGTGTCAGCAGGACATTGTACAAGGGTCAGCAGTGCAGAGGATAGGGTCAGCAGGGCATAGGACCACATCCGCAGGGCATAGGACAAGGGTCAGAGGGGCAGAGGACGGGGTAAGCGAGGCATAGGATGGAGCCAGTAGGAAAGAGGACAGGGGTCAGCGGGGCATAAGATGAGGTCAACAGGGCATAGGATGAGGTCAGCAGGGCATAGAAAAAGGTCAGCAGGGCATAGGATGGCGTCGCCTGGCATAGGACGGGGTCAGGGGGACATAAAATAGGGGTCAGCGGGGCTCAGGACGAGGATCAGTAGGGCATAGGATCAAATCTTCAGGGAAGGGGACAGGGGTCAGTGGGGCATAGTGGAACATAAGACAAGGGTCAGTGAGGCAGAGGACAAGGATTAGTGGGGCTGAGGATGGGTTCAGCGGGACTGGGGATGGGATCAGCAGGTCATAGAACAGGGATCTGCAGGACAGAGTATGGGGATCTGCAGGACAGAGTATGGGGATCTGAAGGGCAGAGGATGGGGTCACTGCTGACAGGGATCTCAGCAGTGCTACTCTTCCCCACACTTCACACAGATAGGTTGGATTATTTTACAGACACAGTCTCAATCTGCACAGTGTGTAGCTGGTTTATACAGCTCTGTTGCCTTCCCAATCAGGGCCGGATTAACATAGGGGCTATTGGAGCTGCCCCTCTCTCAAGATAGGCCCATTGGCCCCAAAGAAAAAAAAAAAAAAAAAAAAGATTAACTTTGAGGGTTGTAGCTTGGCGATCAGAGACCCCACATTTGGGGGATAGGTAGCCAAGGACCTACCCCAGCACTGGTTAAAATATGGGGCTGCTTTCATCTATGGTTCCGAAGATACAGGGCTGCTTGCGCAGTCTGTCAGAAGCTACATACAGAGCGGCCAGTTCAAATACAAGCTGGAACACTCTGCAGCAGACTGAGAGGATGAGCTCACAGTGCTTATAATAATAATAATTTGTATATTACTTATGATAATTAACCCCTTGCCACCCAGGCCAATTTTGACACTTCTCTCCTACATGTAAAAATAATCATTGCTAGGAAATTACTAAAACGTTTTTTTTGGAAAGAAACTGTTTCATTCATAAAAAAAAAACACTAAAGTTAGCACGATTTTTTTTGTGTACCAAGCGATGCTTTAAATGTTTTTTACAGGTTACATGTTTAGAGTTACAGAGGAGGTCTAGTGCTAGAATTATTGAGCTCGCTCTAATGATCGTGGCATATGTAACCTGTGTGTATCTGGCTCTGGTACTAACCAGTGCCTATCCAGCCACTGACTAGCATCTCTCCCCAGCCTGTCCCCACACACCCTCTCACCTGCTGACCTGTGAATGGGGGAATCACTCCCCCAGTGTTATTGTGTTCTGCCAGTGAATACAATGATTTGTGTTGTTAACTATAGCTGGCAGCACTGATTGTTTTGGGGAAAACCTGACAGGCTGGTTGTACTCAAGTCGGTTAATAGGTTGACTTGTGTAAAACCAGCTAGCCCATACATAGATCGACTATGGCTGGTCTCTGCTTAATTGGTGTAATTTCAATCCATGTATGGCCCGCTTAACCACTACGCAGTCCCTAAACATCCTTCCACAAACCTTTACATTTTTCCTTCCCAGATTACTTCATCCTCCTCTCCTATACATAGAGCCCGCTGTCATTCTACACACTCCTCTCCTGTACATAGTGCCCGCTGTCATACACTTCTCTCCTGTACATAGTGCCCACTGTCATACTCTCCACACTCCTTGCCTGTACATACTGCTCACTGTCATACCCTCCAAACTTCTCTCCTGTACATATTGCCCACTGTCATACCCCCAACACTTCTCTCCAATATATAGTGCCCACTGTCATACCCTCCACACTCCTCTCCTGTACATACTACTCACTGTCATATCCTCCATACTCCTCTCCTGTACATAGTGCCTACTGTCATACCCTCCACACTTCTCTTCTATACTTAGTGCCCAATATCATACCCTCCACACTCCTCTCCTGTACATACTACTCACTGTCATGCCCTCCATACTCCTCTCCTATACATAGTGCCCACCATCATACCCTCCACACTCCTCTCCTGTACATACTACTCACTGTCATACCCTCCATACTCCTCTCCTATACATAGTGCCCACCATCATACCCTCCACACTCCTCTTCTGTAATTACGGCTTACTGTCCTACTCTCCACACTTCTCTCCTGTACATAGTGCCCACTGTCATCCCTTCACACTCCTCTCCTGTACATAGTGCCCACTGTCATACCCTCCACACTCCTCTCCGGTACATACTACCCTTTGTCATACCCCCACACTCCTCTCCTGTACATACTGCCCACTGTCATACCCTTCACACTCCTCTCCTGTACATAGTGCCCACTGGCATACCCTTCACACTCCTCTGCTGTATATAGTACCTCCTGCCATACCCTCCACACTCCTCATGTACATAGTGCCACTGTTAGACCCTCCACATTCTTCTCCCTCACCTGCACATACTTCCCACTTTTATACCATCCATACTCCTCCCCTATGCCTCTTACCCACAAAAACAGTTCTTTAAAATTATACTGAATATCCTCAATGTTACCAGCTCTAGAATGGGCATACTTTTGTTAGCTCAACTAAAGGAAATCTCAGTCCTCATATTTGCTCTGCCCCATTATTAGTACTTATTTAATTTTGTAATTACTATTGTGATGTATAGAGGAACATAGGGGATGTCAGCTACTCTAAATACAGCACTTGTAAAAAAGCGTCCCTGAAAACATGAACATGAAGGCTCCTGTGATATTAAAGCAGTAGTAAACCTTTCTAACATTACTACTTTTTAGAGGCCCTAAAGTAGGTTATGCCATAATGTACAAGTATGCACAGCATATTAGCACATTAGGGTACACATAAATTGCCAGACTGAGCCCTCCAGTGCTGTGCTGTGATCAATCAGATGGGGCCCGGGCGCTTCCATCTTCACTCGGTCTTCCTTCCGGGTTCTCTGCCTTTGGTCACTTGCCTTGGCCAGGCTGCGTTGATGTCATTCCCACACATGCTCATGTGCATCCTCTTTCTCTCATCCCCCCTTACCCCTCACGCCTCTTTCATCCCCTTTCTCTCTCTCTCTCTCTCTCTCTCTCTCTCATCCTGCCTCTCTCTTTAATTTAATTTTTTATAACAAAAAATTGTTTGCATTTTTTTTATTTATTTATTGTTTATAAAAGGTCCCAACAAAATCCTCAGCACCAGGCCCATGATGTTCTTAATCTGGCCCTGTTCCCAATCTGAGGATTTCATAGCCCAGAACTGCAACAGCCAGCTACACACTGTGCAGATTGTCTGTACAAGAATCCAATGGGGAAGAAGGTGCACCATCCCTTAAATCCAACCTCCTTAACACTGCTTGCCGAGTGAAGTGGGCGGGAATTAATGCAGGAGGGACATTCCTGTGTAGCCAGCCTGCAACTCCCGGCCAGCTTTGTTGATATCCGACACGCTTGCTGGGGGTTGTGACCCCTGCCAAGTAGGCCCTGAGAGGTAAAGGTAAAGGAGGCCGCGCAGGCCCCGAGAGCATGGGCAGAGTTGCACCCCTGTGACCCCTGATGCTACGTCCATGGCTGAACTACAGTTCCCGGCATACCACATGGTTTAAGAAAAGTTTGTCCTTCACGATCCCACTGTATGTAGAAATGTAGCCCCAATCTCTTGCTCACTCAAGAGACAGACAATGGGATTTGTACTGTGCATAGAACAGTGCACATACAGAGTGCAGTGTGGATCACAAAGTGCAGTTGTGAAGCCACTTTGGCTCACAGCTGACTTCCTGTTGTAGACATGACAGTTCCGGGGACCTGAAGACTGGTGAAGAACTGGCCATGCAACACTGTACCCAAACAAAATTTTTATCAATTTTTTTTTATACAAATAGAGCTTTCTTTTGGTGGTATTTAATCACCACTGGGTTTTTTTTTTTTTTTTTTTTTTGCGACATAAGTGAAAAAAGAGTGTAAATTATGAAAAAAATAATTTTGCAAATAAGTCATTTTTGTTTATAAACTTGGGCCAAAATGTATACTGCTACAACTCTTTGGTAAAAATAACCCACATTAGTGGATATTATTTGGTCTCTGAGAAAGTTATAGTCCACAAGCTACGGTGCAAATCATTGAAAATTGATCACACCTGATGCACTGACGGCCTATCTCATTTTGTGAGGCCCTGAAATGTCAGGAAAGTACAAAAAAAAACAAATGACCCCTTTTTAAAAAGTAGACAGTCAAAAGGTATTTAGTAAGGCCCCTTTCACACCGGGGCGTTTTTCATGTGGTGCAGCGCTAAAGATAGCGCCTGTTCACCGCATGAAAAAAATCCGGCCCCTTTAACTCCAGTGTGAAAGCCGGCGGGCTTTCACACTGGAGCGGTGCGCTAGCAGGATGACAAAAAAAGTCCTGCTAGCAGCATCTTTGGAGCGGGATAGGAGCGGTGTGTTCACCGCTCCTATACCGCTCCTTCCCATTGATTAGAATGGGACACCGCGGTGAAACCGCGGCAATACCGCAACAAAGCTCCGCTACGGCGGCGCTCTGCGGGGGGGTCTTTAACCCCTTTTCGGCCGCTCGCGGGGGTTAAAACCGCACCGCGAGCGGCCGAAAACCGCGGTTAAAACGACGGTAAAGCAGCGCTAAATATAGCGCTGCTTTACCGTCACCGCGGCTCCCCGCCCCAGTGTGAAAGGGGCCTAAGAGGCATGGTGAGTTTTTTGAAGTTGTAATTTTTTCCTACAATTCTTTGGAAAATTAAGAATTTTTTTTTCCACAAAATTGTCATAATAAGTTATTTCTCCCACACAGCATATGCATACTTCCAATTACACCCCAAAATACATTCACAACCTAATTTAGACATGTGCGATTAGTTTCTGGCGAATCGGAAATTCGTACGAATTTTTCGAAATTCGTACATTCGTACGAATCCGAATTACGAATTTTTACGAATACGAAATACGAAATTTTGTTTACGAATTTCGGATCCAAATGATCCGAATCCAGACTACCAAATGATGAATTTCAACTAATATGAAAGAAATTATAGCGGATATAACGAATGATTCGAATGAATTGGAGATTCAGTATAACGAATATCGACACTCTACGAATAATAACGAATTATCCAAAAACGTATTAACGTATAACACATAAGTCTATTGTCTATTGTTGACCAATCACTCAGAGGAAGTACCAAATACGAAATTTCAGATTTCGTACTTCCTCTGAGTGATTGGTGAACAATAGACTTGTGTTCATGGGCGTCCGCAGGTAGGGGTAAGGGGGGGCAAGTGCCCCCCCCCCTGGAATCAGGGATCGGATCAGGAGTGATGACCCCCATCACCCCTCTCTGTAACCCCCCCTCTCTCTCTCACCCCTCTGTCTTTTTCACCCCCCCTCTCTCTGTCACCCCCTCTGTCTCTCTCTGTTACACTCCTCTCTGTCACCCCCTCTGTCTCTTTCTGTCACCCCCCTGTCTCTCTCTGTCACCCCCCCCCACATGTATGCAGTTTCTGACAGTCTCTTGGGCCATGTATGCAGTCTCTGGTCATCTCTTGTGCCATGTCCGTAGTCTCTTACAGTCTCTTGAGCCATGTATGCAGTCACTCACAGTCTCTTGAGTGTCAGAGCATGGGTGACCTTAAAATGATGCCCCCCCCGGAAAAAAATTCTGCGGACGCCCATGCTTGTGTTACTTATGTAACGTTAATACATTTTCGTTAACGATTCGTAACGATATTAAGGATTTGTAACGATTCGTACGAAATTCGTATTTCGTACGAATCCGAATTAAATTTCGTACACGAATTACAATTTTTTTTTTATACGGAACGGAACGAAACTAATTTTTTGAGGGCTCCCATGTCTACGACCTATTACATTTGTGAAGGCGCTGGAGCACCAGGACAATGGAATTACCTACTCGGTACTCGGGTACTCTGATGGGCTGGAGACAGGTACTCGATTACTCTGATGGACTGGTGACAGGTAATCGGTTACTCTGATGGGCTGGTGACAGGTACTCGGGTACTCTGATCGGCTGGTGACAGGTACTCGGGTACTCTGATGGCCTGGCGACAGGTACTCGGATACTCTGAAGGTCTGGTGATTGGTACTCGGGTACTGGTGACAGGTGATGGGTGGTGACAGGTACTTAGATGGGCAGTGACAGGTACTCAGGTGGGCTGTGACAGGTACTCAGATGGGCTGTGACAGGTGCTCAGGTACTCAGATGGGCTGTGACAGGTATTCAGATTGGCTGTGACAGGTGCTCAGGTACTCATGTACTCAGATGGACTGTGACAGGTCCTCGGGTACTCAGTTGGAACTGTGACAGGTACTCAGGTACTCCGTTGAACTGTGACAGGTACTCAAGTACTTGGGTACTCAGATGGGCTGTGACAGGTACTCAGGTACTCAGGTATTCAGATGAACTGTGACAGGTACTCAGGTACTCGGGTACTCAGATATACTGTGACAGGTACTCAGATGGGCTGTGACAGGTACTCGAGTACTCAGATGGTCTGTGACAGGTACTTGGGTACTCAGATGGGCTGTGACAGGTACTCAGGTACTCGGGTACTCAGATGGGTGGTGACAGGTACTTTGATGGGTGATGACAGGTACTTTGATGGGTGATGACAGGTACATTGATGGGTGATGACAGGTACTTTGTTGGCTGGTGACGGGTCTTCTTTATTAGGGGGGGCAATCAGTGTGATTGGTGTACACTGTGAGCGGTAACAAGCTGTTACTGCAATCTCCTTCTCACACACGATCGGTGTGTGAGGAGGAGAACCCGGTAACATCTTGTTACTGCGTTTTGTTGACAGTCTGTGACCAGCTGTGATTGGACACAGATGTTCACGTGGTAAAGAGCCAATTTCATTGGGGTTGGGCTGTGTCAGGATGAAAGCGGTGGCTATTGATGGAAATGGCACTGTCTGAATGTCTCTGAAATTGCTCCCGAAGTCGGACTGACATGCGGGTATGAGTTCAGCTGAACTTGCACGATTTCCCGCTGTCAGTGTGAACATGGGCAGAGTCTTCAATTTACTAGTGTGTCTAAATCTGCTAGAACTAACACTCCCTTCCCCCTAGACTGACAATACTGCTGTCCAATGGTGCCCCCCTGTGCTCCCTTATCCAGAGGGGGGCGCTTGAATACAGGAGGTACAGTATCCAGATCACCTGGTAAAAACAGAGGGGGGAAAAGCCTAAGAATAGAAAACTAGTGAAGCCACCACATCTAATGATTGATAAACTGCAATGTATTTCAATTTTGGTGTAGGGTTTAATACCACTTGTATTCTGTATGCATTACAGGAGCCCCACTGCAAGGGTGGATTTTTTTACTCCTTTTTTTTTTTCTTGGAGTTATGATTTAAACCTTTATGATGAAAGAGAAAGTCATAAAAGACAACTGGGTCAGGTAGGTACATGGGTGCTTTTATGTATATATAGTATGTCTGGCTGTGCTTTAGGGTGTATATACACCTTGGTCTCTGCACTTTACCCCACTTATTTTGACTCCTGTACATCTTTTTTGCTCCCAATTTAACCTGTCCTGACCTCTGCACTCTATACATAATGATCAGGTGTAGTTATCAGTCATGGGTAAGATGATTGGCCATCAACTGGGGAAAGGAGGGGGGCGCAGTCCGGTATGTTCGCCCTGGGCGCTAGATGACCTTGTCCCACCACTCTATCTATCTATCTATCTATCTATCTATCTATCTATCTATATATATCTATATATCTATCTGTTTAACAATATATATGCATAGCTGGGTGCAAAATAGACATATTTATTTCAAGATTTTGAACAGATTATTTTAGTCATTCAGTGAAGTCATATTTTAGCACTTTAGGTAACACATAATAACAGAGGAAACCTTTTTTCCAGAATAAGGTAACATATGACATCTGCTGGCTAAAATGTGAATTTTTATTGGCCTTTATTTAAGATGCAATTATAGGAACAGAGATAACCAGGTAAAAGCATTTTTCTCTTTCTTGCAATTCCCTACCTTCCAATAAAGTCATCTCTTTTGCCTGCATCTTTATCCCATACTGTGATGTCAATTACACCTCCTTGTTCCTCGAAGAGATGCATTGTAAATTGCTCCCTCCACTGAGGGTTCAGGGTCTTTGGAAGAGTCTAAATGGAGACAATCAAACTTTGGTGAAGATGTGTTATGCAGTATAAGTGAGAATTTTTTACTACATGCTATCAATATAGTGTAGTGTATACATTGATTATGCTGCCCTTCCTCCATATAAACAATATCAGCCTATATCAGTAATCCATATTAAATAAAATTCAACACACCACTAATGCTATAAGGCTTATCTATAAAACATTTGTTGGACAAAAATCACACACATTTATGCATACTGAACAAATGTTGGCCATGATTTCTCTATTAGAGTAATTATTATGATTGTGAACTCCATCTAGTGGCCAGAATGGGGTATCGTTTTCCAAAATACCCCAATGAGAAAATATAATGTATTTTGGCCACTAGATGGCGCTAACAAGCATAGGGATTACTCTAATACAAAAATGACAGGCCAAATGCATGCAGCATGCATGGAAGTGTGTGATTTCTGTCCAGTTAATGTTTTATAAGTAGACCCTTTATGTGAAAGCTGACTAGTAGTTTCCCCACCATATGCAGCCTTAGTGATGGGGACCAATGACAAATTATTATTCAACTGCCCCCATTATCCTAATTATGGTGACTAATGTTCTCTCTTGTTATATGCCCGAGTCTCTTATAACATGTTGGACGTCTTTAACAGTCTATTGTAATGGATATGGAAGTAGGGACATCTTCCATTTTTTAAAGATAACCAGTATGAGTAATACATCTGTGATAAACTACAGTATGTACTAGATCCACTCTTTAGACCCTCTACACACACTACTTATCAACATATCATTTTCTTGGCATCTCTGTTTTGAGTTTTTTTTTGGCTATGGGAGTGATCATTTTAGTGGTGGCTGCTATTCTGTTGATATAAAGCCTAAAACTGTCTACTGCCATTTAACCAAAACCCATAAAAATGTACCTACATTTCCCGAAGGATACATAGGATGGGCCAACTCAATATTGAACCCTGTGGACGAAAACTGGGATGCCATTAAAATTCATGTTCGTGTAAAGGCAGGTTTCCCAATACTTTTGGCAATATGGTGTACATTAGGTCCACACATCACAACTGATGCCCCGTACACACGATCGGAAATTCGGCCAGCAAAAGACAGATGAGAGCTTTTGGTCAGAAAATGCGACCGTGTGTATGCTCCATCGGACTTTTGCTGGCGGAATTCCAGCCAGTAAAAGATTGAGAGCATGTTCTCAATTTTTCGGTCGGAAAAAGTTCAGATGGAAATTCCGATCGTCTGTACCAATTTCGACGTGCAAAATTCCTACGCATGCGCGGAAACAATTTTAACGCATGCTTGGAAGCATTGAACTTAATTTTCTCGGCTCATGGTAGTGTTGTACGTCACTGTGTTCTTGACGCTCGAAAGTTCAATGAACTTTTGTGTGACCGTGTGTATGCAAGCCAAGCTTGAGCGGAATACTGTCGGAAAAACCATCCAAGATTTTTCGACGGAAATTTCACTCGTGTGTACGTGGCATTAGTCCCTCTATTCTCTTAAGACAACCCTGATGGCAGAGTCTAATAACAAAATTATGTATTTCTACACAAAAACACACATAAAAACCAGTTACCTTGCTTTTGTATTTTTGATGTCCTAGCCGGAACTTCACATAAGGGTCACTTAGTCCATTAGCATCCATGGCTTTGAGCTCTTGCCCCTCAATAAGTGTTATGCTTACTACTCCTCTCCAAAAGTGGGATTTTCGGTGCAGGTCTGATATTCTTAAGCTCTGGGTCTGAAACTAAATGGCATGATAAAAAAAGTTAACTACTTTTTGATCTGACTTCTTGCTCTAGTTTAGTCATATCTTAGTTGTACTTGACATCACCTTCATTCTAGTAGTATATTTTGGTGAGTAGTTGAGACTTTTATAAACATATATCTGTTATAAATTCTGAAGTTTAGGATATGAAGAGGTTGTAAAACTGGTTGTTAAAAGAAGTGAACTGGAAATGTCATCCTTACTAATGTTCATGCAGCTCACTGTTACATAGCACATAAAAGTGAATTCCTGATGTACTCCAAGAACTAGTGTTGTCTAATTCTTGGGGGTTCCTATAACCAGATCCATTGGACTCATGTTCCAGGACTTAGGAAGCCTTTAAGGCAGACACCTTGAGTACAGGATCTGTCACAGTCATCCTTACTAATGTTCATGCAGCTCACTGTTACATAGCACAGGTTGCAGTTTTGTAGACGAGAAAGGGGAGAAAGCATTTCCTAAGTTGGCTATAAATGGGCAGTTTTCAACCAGTAAAAATGAAAGATGAGAGAGGTTTGCACCCTTGACAACTTTTTTCACCCCTGCACCTTCAGTGATTTCTCCAACATAGGCAATCATCCTTGCATAAGCAACTGAATAATCATTCCATTTACATGGAAAAAAGGGAACCATCCTTCAAACATCACAGTTTTCTACAATGCCGAAAATGTCTGCAAGTAATTATGAATAATTACATCAAATAGTTGACCTTTTTTTCCTTTAGCACAGAGCACCCCTGCACCTACAGACTGTTGTCATGGGTACACAAGCAGATTGCATTGTTTGTGAACATTGGGGTTTGCACAAAAAACATCTTTAGGCAGCCCACAGATGATTCTTTTTTTTTTCATTCAACCCTGCTGAACCGCGTAAATTTCAAATCCTGTATGGCCGGCTTAAAGTGGAACTTTAGTCAGAAAATCAAGTCACGCTAGATCACTTCAGGCTGACCCCTTTTGCATGTAAAGCTATGTAAAACACTAAACATAAGTGCCTATACTGTTTAAAATCCAGTAATACCCTGCCTCACCCTGCTCTGCACCTGCTCAGTTGCTCTCTAATAATTTTTTCAGCACTGTGCTGAAAATCAGAGCCACTAGAGGGCTATCTGCTGACAGCCTAAAGATTTACTGCTGTTCAGGGGTTCTGGGCATCAGAAAAATGGCAGCCTCCAGCAAGAAAAAATTGGAGCAATGCTGGAGGCAATTTACAGCATGCACTTTTGATAGCATAATTATTAATCTGGAATGAATGTTCCTTGCTAAAGAACATTGTTTTTTATTAATTTGTTATGGTAAAGTTCCACTTTAAGTCATTTTTTTCTTTAATTTTACCTTACGATCTAGAAGACAGATGAATGCAATGTTTTTAATCTCTCCTAAGTATCTACACTCAGTTGTATATATGTAAATATAATCACAAGCAAAACGAAGCCCAGAAGATGTAGGTCCTATATACATCTGTGGGTGCCATTGGGCACATTCACATCACGTGCAGAGACCTACATTAAACTGTACAGATCAACACAGGATCGAAGCAAAGACACATAGAAAGCAATTGTTTTCTGTGTCCTGTTCACCCCACAATACTGCCTTGAGGTGGGTTGCAGACATGCTGCATTTCTCTGCACTAATATGAAAATATGTGTGACAGGGGCGCTACTTAGATTTGAATTAATATATAATTCTACCATCACCAATCGTGTACAAAAATTGTATATAATAAAATGAAAAATAAAAAAACGTGACCAGGTACCGCTGCCTTCCAGTAATTGTGGAATGTACGTAGGTCACATGAGATATTGTTACACGTAAATATTAATTCACACTCACTTGAATAACAGAGAGTGTATGCACTTTCAATTAGCTCTAAAAACATTTATCATTATATTTTTATATTTTTTATTTTTCATTTTATTATATACAATTTTTGTACACGATTGGTGATTGTAGAATTATATATTAATTCAAATCTAAGTAGCGCCCCTGTCACACAAATTTTCACATTTTTATAAATCACACGATTTACAAGGGAGCAGCTTTTTTCAGATAGTTTATTTTAATAAAATTTTTATTTAATTTTGTCACGTGGCGCGGAGTTATACAGCTGTGCTTGGTAGCTGTTTTTTTTTCATTTCTCTGCACTACACTGGACCTCACCTCATGTCACCGCACCACAGCTCCGAATTAATTTGTGATTTTACAATGAAATTAAAATAAGAAAAAGGTAAACAGTGTCTTGCGTTGTAACAATGCAAGGCACCACATATACATGATGGACACCAGCATGTACCCTAAAACAGCTGGTGCAGGCTGGTATGAATAAAAGACTAAAGGTATGGAGCATCAAATATAATTATGCTTGCTGCACCTTTTATGAGATTTCCAGCAAAATTGAAGAAACATGTATAAAATGCATGTAAGGAGCACAATGAACCTACAACACACCACACCTACATAACCCAAAAAGGCATATGTGTGAAAGAACCGTAGACTAGGTTTCATTCTAATGTAATTGAATGGTATATAATGATTGCAAAATATGTTAAGTCCTTCTGCTATAGTTTCCTATCTCTCTGCCTGCAGATACATCTGGATATTAGGTTGTGACAGTCAGTGGTGACAGTAGAAGTTGCATTTCTGGAACAATGGAAAAGGCTCAATGAGACTGAAGTATCACATGTTCTACTGGAGAAAGCATTTATTTTTAGTGAGCTCAAATGAGTTATGCCGCATGCACACAAGCGGATTTTTCATCGGAAAAATCTTGGATGGTTTTTCCGACGGAGTTCCGCTCAAGCTTGGCTTGCATACACACTGTCACACAAAAGTTTGCTGAACTTTCGACCGTCAAGAACACGGTGACGTACAACACTACGACGAGCCGAGAAAATTAAGTTTAATGCTTCCGAGCATGCGTCGAATTGATTCCGAGCATGCGTAGGAATTTTGCGCGTCGGAATTGGTATAGACAATCGGAATTTCCAATCGAAACTTTTTCCGACCGAAAAATTGAGAACCTGCTCTCAATCTTTTGCTGGCTGGGATTCCACCAGCAAAAGTCTGATGGAGCATACACACGGTCGCATTTTCCGACCAAAAGCTCTCATCTGACTTTTGCTGGCGGAATTTCAGATCGTGTGTTGATTGGTTGAACAAAAAGCACCTTATCTGATGTGGATGATGCAAGGTATATTGTGGAGACCAATGGTAAACAGTCACAATCATGTAAAAAAAAAGGCATTCTTATGCAGATGAGTGGGGGAAGCCCCGAGACAGACAAGGAGAATAATTGCTTTCATATGTGTAGCGGCAAGACTCTCCATTGCCAGGCCCTGGAAGTCATCTATAATGCCATTTGAACTAGTGAAGTCAAAGCTATCTAGGCTCATGGTTAATGAAAATCTTTCAGCTATTCGGAATGAAAAAATTCAAGTGTTTGAGAAAGCCTGGGGTCCCTGGATCAAATATATAACTGGTAATAAATACATATGTCGGCGGTGGTGAACTTCTGGAATGGATGGGTTGCACACTTTACTTTGCCTCTTTTCTCTTTTACTTTCTTTTCTGTTACTTTTCTAACTACCATAGCTTTGAGCCCTAAAGTGCATAAATTAGAAAATAGTCTTGGAGTCTAGGGAATACGAGCTCCCTCTTGGAGAGTCCACAGGGGTCTCACCTCTACAAAGTTGCTATAATTCCTGTCTTTCATTCTGGACACTTTTAGTTGATGGACTGTCTGCCTTAGGCCCTTTGCACAATGGGGCAGGAGCGGCGTCGGCGGTAAAACAGCGCTATATTTTACGTTTTAGCCGTGGTATTCGGCCGCTAGCGGTGGGTTTTTAACCCCCGCTAGCGGCCGAATACCGCGGCTAAAACGTAAAATATAGCGAAAAAGGGTTCAAACCCCCGCAAAGCACCGCCGCAGCGGCGCTTTGCGGTGGTATTGCCGCGGTATTACCACGGTATCCAATTGTCCAATTGATTTCAATGGGTAGGAGCGGTATAGGAGCGGTGAATACACCGCTCCTTCACCGCTCCAAAGATGCTGCTAGCAGGACTTTTTTGACCGTCCTGTTAGCGCACAGCTCCAGTGTGAAAGCCCTCTGGCTTTCACACTGGAGTGAATGGGGCCAGATTTTTTCAGGCGCTGTACAGGCGCTATTTTTAGCGCTGTAGCACCTGAAAAACGCCCCAGTGTGAAAGGGGCCTTAGCATCAAAGTTTTGATGTTCAGATGCATTTCGTAACAGGGTCACCTCTACTGTATGTTAGTGGAACAACAGACCTCAGTCAATGTAACGGTACCCTAAAACCCTGGACTAGAAGCTCTTGAAGGCCCCTTTCACACATGCGGACCATCTGTTGATGGTTGAAAAACAGGCATCAATGCATCTCTATGGAAAAACGGATGTAAATGGATGATCATTCATTTACATCCGTTTACATCCGCTTCCATCTGAAACAGATCAAAGCCCTATTTCTCTTCCGTAAAAAAAATGGATTGGATGAAAAACGGATGTAAACTGACAAATGGTCCAATTTTGCATAAATAAATGGCTCCAGGTCTCAAGTGGATAAGGACTCTAGTTGGAGGATGTAAGAAATTATGTAAAAACGGATGAAGAATGGATGAAAAACTGATGACAAACTGATGGAAACTTCATCTGTTTTTTCTTTGAAAAACGTGACTGAACTGATGAAACTAATGGTCCATTGTGTGTAAAAGGGGCCTAACAGTTTTCTATGACTACCAAAAATGTCTTTACTTTTTCCTCTTGCTTGCATTGAATGGCAAACATTTTATTTTACTTGATATGTTCAATGGAACATGATTCAATTGTATTGGTCTTGGAATAAAACTAATAAACATTTTTGGAAATAAAAAAAGAGAAAATAAAATGTAAAATAAAATGTACTCTGGAAAGAAACTGGTGACAGGTCTTCATTAAGATTTAATGGATTAAAGTGGAAGTAAACTTCCATGCATGGCTTTTACCTATAGGTAAGCCTATAATAAGGCTTACCTATAGGTAATGTACATTCATACCCTTGACATTTTCCACATTTTGTCATGCTACAACCAAAAACTTAATTGTATTTTATTGGCATTTTATGTGGTAGACCAACACAAAGTGGCACATAATTGTAAAGTGGAAAGAAAATGATAAATGGTTTTCAATTTTTTACAAATAAATATGTGAAAAGTGTGGTGTGCATTTGTATCCAGCCCCCCTGAGTCAATACATTGTAGAACCACCTTTTGCTGCAATTACAGCTGCAAGTCTTTTTGGGGATGTCTCTACCAGCTTTGCACATCCAGAGACTGACATTTTTGCCCCTCTTCTTTGCAAAATAGCTCAAGCTCTGTCAGATTGGAAGGAGAGCAATTTTCAAGTCTTCCCAGACTTGTCAATTAGATTTAGGTCTGGACTTTGACTGGGCCATTCTAACACATGAATATGCTTTGATCTAAACCATTCCATTGTAGCTCTGGCTGTATGTTTAGGGTCATTGTCCTGCTGGAAGGTGAACCTCCACTCCAGTCTAAGTCTTTTGCAGACTCTAACAGGTTTTCTTTTAAGATCGCCCTGTAAGGGTTGGTATGGATTTTGAGGGGGACTCCATCTGCAAAAATGACACATTGTACAGAGACAGTTATCTATATTAGATATACTGAATCTTCCCATCAACTCTGACCAGCTTCTTAGTCCCTGCTGAAGAAAAGCATCCCCACAACATGATGCTGCCACCATGTTTTATGGTGGGGATGGTGTATTCAAGGTGATGTGCAGTGTTAGTTTTCCGTCTCATATAGCATTTTGCTGCTTCTCTGATTAATGCTCTCCTTGCCCAGCCTGTCAGTTTAGGTGGACGGCCATGTCTTGGTAGGTTGTGCCATACTATTTCCATTTTCGGATGATGAATTGAACAATCTTCCGTGAGATGTTCAAAGATTGGGATATTTTTTTATAACCTATGCCTGCTTTAAACTTCTTCACAACTTTATTCCTGTCCTAGGTTCTCTAACAAACCTCTCAGGGCCTCACAGAACAGCTGTATTTATACTGAGATTCAATTACACATAGATGGACTCTATTTACAAATTAGGTGACTTCTGAAGGCAATTGGTTCCACTAGATTTTAGTTAGGGCTATCAGAGTAAAGGGGGCTGAATACAAATGCACGCGGCACTTTTCACATATTTATTTGTAAAAAAAATTGAAAAACATGTATCATTTTCCTTCCACGTCCTAATTATGTGCCACTTTGTTTTGATCTATCACATAAAATATCAGTAAAATAAATTTACGTTTTTGGTTGTAACATGACAAAATGTGGAAAATTTCAAGGGGTGTAAATACTTACATATTTACACTGTACAAATCTCCTAAATGGGCACCAATTAGGAGATATTTACTGTACATTCAGCCAATGTGATCACTGGCGCATGCTAAGGAACGGCATCCTGTGCCGCGACAGGCGGCTCCTGCATGCATTGATGTCATAGTGGCTCAGGCCAGTCACAGAGCCAGAGTCCATGAACCCAAGACAGATGAAGATGGAAGCGGCCTCTATATCTGACATCTCAGCTTTAAGAAAGAGTATTGATTGCGAAAGAGGTTTCTGGAACTTCTGGCTATGGGCAGCAGGGCAATCAGGTCCCCCATAGAGAGGTGGGTGGTTAGTAGAAAAGGTGGGTGCTCATAGGCAGATCTATTGATACGCATATAGACTGCTGTTGCTCTGTTATACCCTGTATACCAATGTATAAAAGGCAGTGAAAGAAGATAGACTAGAAAGCTGAAATGTGAGCTTGATGAATAATACATTGGAGAAATCTCCAACTCTGTTTAGGTGTATTGACTAAATACAGTACAACACTTGAGCACAATTGTATTTCTCTGCCTATCTACATTTAAGTGGTTGTTCTCTATACAAACCATATTGCTTTAATATTACAAAACATGAGGATTACTTGTCAATGTGTCAATGTTGCATAAACAGATTTCACTATGCATAATTTTCATGCTGCAGACACTAAATAAAAGAAACACAATCCAGTAATGTCATAAAAAAAGTTGTGATATCTCTTTAGAGTCAAAATGGACCTGAGTTCAAAAGTAAAGATCAGCTATGTTATTAGGAACATCTAGAAATGTTAATTGTGCCTAAAGCAGTACCCAAAACATTTCCCTTTGTCTGGAATTCCTCCTGAAAATAACAGTACACTTCTTGGTTTGTGAGTGAGCCTAGGCACTCCTGTGCCCGCGGCCTCATGAGCCCCCATTTACACGGGGTGTACTATACCATATGTAGAGCAGACCCTGGACTGGTCTGACTGTTTGGTCCCAGGTTCCATTACCTGATAGGCACACAGCAGCCAGGCACACAGTATTTCATAGTCACTCGAGTCCGGGAACAGGCTGTACTTGTCTTTTTGTAATTCTATTTTGTTAAAAGAACTTGGAAAGGGTGAACCTAGGGATACTCCAATAAACTTCAACAAACTGTGGCAGTGGACACTAAATCTGATCTACTCCTTCGGGGTGAGGGCACCTTCTTTAAAGTGAAGATAAACTGGTACTAAACAAGGACAGAAGTATAGTCCTGGATGTACTAAGAAAAAGCTCTCCCAAATGAAGCTAAAGAAAGTGGCCTGTACTCACTGATTGTACTCAGAATCTGGTGCAGCTCTGCATAGTCGTCAATCAGCCTCTAACTTCAGATTGTTCAATTAAGCATTGGCAATAAAACCTGGAAGCCGATTGGTTTCTATGCAGAGTTTCACCAAATATTGCACTCTCCAGTTTTAGTAAGTAAACCCCACTGTACCTGAATACCGTGTTGCCGCCTGCAGTAACAGTCAGTTTCTGTACTTGATTTGCCTGTGTCCTGGAACCTCAGATGAGCTCTCTGCAAATATTTAGAAGACCAGAGGTCCCCCAGCCAAAACAGCTGAGACCCCAAAAATTATTCTTGCAGCTGCAGGTAGTCTCCCAGGGATGCCACAGCCCTCAGGCTGGGTCTTACTCCCCCAGGAACAAGAGCCCTCTGTTCTGGGTCCCAGTCTATTTATACCCCTCCCAGCCGCCTGCTGGTCACCCACTCCCCTGACCAGGACAGAGTCTAGGTTCTTCCACCCACTATATCCCATAACTGGGATGCTGGGGAAAGTAACTGATCCTGCACCAGAAGAACACAGAACAGACAATATTATGCAATTGTTGCTCCAGCTGGCTACAGAAAGGCCAACAAAAAATAAATGTAACACTAGTAGCCTACTGGGGCACTACATATATGCCCAGGCAGGGCTGTGTATACCCACATGGGGATGCACAGGTGTTCTGTACTCAAACTCCAAAGGTAGGTTAAAAGGTAATCCTGTCTAAATTGGCCCTAGTATGTGTATATATAAATATGACATAAGGATCTGAAGGCAGGGACTGATGTGAATATACAGTATGTAAAACACTGTGTAAATTGTTGGCGCTATATAAATGCCTCTAATAAATAAACAAATAAATACACAGCCATACAACTACTAATTGTACAAGGGGGGCAGCAATAGCAGTCCACATATTCCTCTCATGATAGATGTATGCCCATCCTCTGGAACTCCCTACCCCAATCTGTCTGGCTATCTCCTATCCTGTCCAGTTCTGGGAAAACCCTGAAAACTCATCTCTTAAGGAAAGCCTATCTTGCCTCTACATAAAAAATGTATAACTCATAGTTATTACCTTTTTACTACTTGTCCTTCCCTCTTAGATTGTAAGTTCCCACAAACAGGGTCCTTGTAATCTTTTTGTATCAAATTGTATTGTAAGGGCTCGTTCACACGTGTGGTGACCTATGAAGAGTAATTCGCATTGGTTCACTCTTCAGAGGGCATTTGACGGGTGGTTAGGAGGTGTTATGTCTCCTCCTTACCATCTGATTTAACCCTGTAAGTGCTGCACTACTGCACTGCAATCCCTTGCATTGCATGCAGCTGTGGGGCAGTTGTGAATCAGCTCAATAGACTTGCATTCGTCATGTTTAGTGGCGGTAACCCCCGCCAAATTTATTCCGTGGGATGTGTGCAGTCCTGAGCGGTTGCATGTCCATGTTCAAGCAGGTGGTTGGGGAAGGTTAAACAGCAGCTCAACTGCCTGGTTTATCGCTACCTAGCCACATGTGTGAATGAAACCTAACTGTTTGTTTTCCTTTCATTTTGTAAAGTGCTGCACAAACCTTTGGCGCTTTATAAATCCTGTATAATAAAAATAATAATTCCGCTTGTGAGTATTATTGAAATTAGTAGCACCTTAAAACACACACATTCAAGTTGAACTGGATGGAGAGGTATCTTTATTTAAAGCGGGATTCCACCCTAAAGTGGAACTCCCGCTTTTCGGAACCCTCCCCCCCTCCGGTGTCACATTTGGCACCTTTCAGGGGGGTGCAGATACCTGTCTAAGACAGGTATCTGCACCCACTTCCGGGCATAAACTCCCACGGGAGTTTACGCCACTTCCTGCCCTGGCGCGCTGTCTGCCGGGACACACACGTGTCCCGGCAGACAGCGCTGACGATTCTCATTGCGCTGCGCGACGCACGCATGCGCAGTAGGGAATCGGGAAGTGAAGCCACTTCCTGATTCCCTCACTGAGAATGGCGCCGGCAGCAGCAGAGAGCCGATCGATTGATCGGCCTCTGCTGCCCACATCGCTGGAACCAGGGACAGGTAAGTGTCCATTTATTAAAAGTCAGCAGCTGCAGTATTTGCAGCTGCTGGCTTTTAATTTTTTTTCCCTAGTACCGTCCCGCTTTAACCTTACCAACGATTTAAAGCGGCGTTTCACCCAAAAGTGGAACTTCTGATTTAAGCACTCCTCACCCCCCTGACATGGCACATTTGACGTGTCATTTTTTTGGGGGGGGGGGGGGGGGGAGTGGGTACTTAGTTTAGAGTGGGACTTCCTGTCCCACTTCCTTTTTCCTGCTCTTGGCCGCCTAGGCGACTCCTTCTCTCCCCCTAGGCGGCCCCTCCCTGCCAGCAATCTTCTTGGACACGTGACAGGTCCCAGAATATTGCCTGGCCACTAGCAGAGCACAGCGCAACTCGTGTATTTGTGCAGTGCGCACCCGGCCGTGAAGCCGAAAGCTGTCATGGCTGGGTGCCCACAGTGCCTATGACGGCGCCGGCAGAGAGGAGCGACAAGTGGGACAAGTGAGTGTCTGTTTATTAAAAGTCATCAAGTACACTTTTTGTAGCTGCTGACGTTTAATAAATTAAACAATGTGTGGAACTCTGCTTTAACTATGTAACTATGTATTCTTCTCAAAGTTGAACATGTGCAGCTGCTTGAGGCAGTAAAAAAGGAAGGAAGCCTGGGGAAAAGCTTGTTGGGTTTAGGTTAGGAGTAACAACAAAAATGGTTTTCAAGGCTAAGTTCACCTTTTATTTAAAAATATAAATTATATATTTTTTAAAACTAATGTCGGCTGTTGGCAGTGTGTGCAGGAGCCTGACATTGCACCTGTGATCTGCTGATTGTGGGTGCAATATCTGCAGGCTCCTGCACACACTGCCTACAGCTATGTTTCCATGCCTCTGTATGGACTGTACTTGCAGAGCTGTAGGCAGTGTGAACTATTGGCAATTTAGGGTTTCCACCTGTCCGGAATCCACCCGGACAGTCCGGTTTTTGAGTCATGTTTCTGGGTTTCAGCCCGCCATTCATGGTGGCTGGTGGCTCCCTCTATGCAGGCTTCCGGGAGAGTCTGTTTATACCAGCTGTCACAGAACCCACCCCTGCCACCACCCCGCTCTTACTATCTATCTCTGCCACTGTATGAATTTCCGAAATTGTGGGGACGCTGCTGAGCATGGAATGCCCGCAGATATGTGTGTGGGGTATGTGTTTGCGTTTCGTGTTCATGTGAAGTATCCCTTCTATCTCCCAGCATCATACAACAATGCGGCTGTCAGAGGATGAGTTCCTGCAGAGTGCAGACAGCGGTGTAGTGGGTGAGGGGCGCAGGATTAGCCCAGGTGACATTGTACAGGCTCTAGCCGGTACAAGCGTCTCATACACCACAGCTCAGAAAGAGGCAGCGGCGGTGCAGTGAATAGGAGGTGGGGGAGGTTATGATCTCTAGCAGCAGATAGCCGGTGGAGAAAGCAGACATTGTGCAGCAGGCAGCAGTGGCACCGAGCAGGTCTGTGCTGTGCAAGTTGCAACACACACAGTAACAGGTGGATAGAGGGGTTGGGGGCATGGACACTAATGCCGCGTACCCACGATCGGAATTCTCGTTGGAAAAAGCTCTGACGGTTTTCCCGACGGAATTCCGCTCAAACTGTCTTGCCTACACACAGTCACACCAAATTCCGACCGCCAAGAACGCGGTGACGCTACACTACACTACAACGAGCCGAGTTCAATGCTTCCGAGCATGCGTCGAATTGTTTCCGAGCATGCGTAGCAATTTTGCACGTCAGAATTGCTATAGACGATCGGAATTTCCGATAGAAACCTTTTCCGCCGGAAAAATTGAGAACATGCTCTCAATTCTTTGCTGTCGGAAATTCGGCCAGCAAAATTCCGATGGAGCCTACACACGGTCGCATTTTTTCTGATGAAAAGCTCTCATCAGTCTTTTTTTGTCCGGAATTCCGATCGTGTGTACGCAGCATTACTGTGTGCTCTATTGGCCATGAGTGAGATCTGCAGGCTTTCCACACACCAACCCTCTCCCCCCACCCGTTCAGCTGTCAAAAAAGGATCCACATCCACATCTCCATCCACATCTATGCCATCCTGGACATTCTACTACAAGGCAGCTCTCCTCTTCTACAGCCAGGATCCATGCAGGAGAGGACACACACTGTATACACACAATGCACAGACAATACACACACAATACACATGCTACACGCACACACAATACACATGATACATATACAATACACATGTTACACACTGTACACACGATATACACACAAGATACACACAAGCAATACACACACACACTCAATGCACACACAACATATTACAAACACTATATACACATGAGGCACATTGCACATTGCCCCCAAAGACAATCATTCATTGGACACAACATACCTATAGGTGTAAATACATACAGTGCATATATATATGTGTGTGTGTGTGTATATATACAGTATAATGTATATAGATTTGTGTATGGTTAGCATTTTATTTAATAATGCAAAAATGGACATGTAGCCATTCACTTCCCAGAGAGAAAGAAGTGGGGGGGGGGGGGGGGTGAAAGAAAAAGAGAGAAAGGGTGAGGAACAAAGAAAAAGGGAAAGAAAGAATAAAAGATAGAGAGGACAAGAAAGACGGTGTGTGTATACTACAAAGAGAAAAAACTGCTGTGCGCCGCTGAAGTGTTCGGGCTTGACGAAGAAGAAAAGGTGAAAACTCGAATTGGCATGATGATTAATACGCCCTCAGTGGCAGACAGGACCTATAGTTTCTACATTCACAGATTCCTGTGAATGAGTCAAGTGGCTGTAAAGGTGAAGCCCTGCATAGCTGGTTCATTTTCAAAATGTGACAGCAGATGCAGGGAGATGAACCCCCACCTGCTGTCAAACTGAGGAGGGAAGGGGGGAACTAAAATATGTTACATGTTACACCCTGAATATAGGTGTAACATGTAAAATATTCTAAAATGTGAATGTATCTTCTAAAAGGTAACTCCACTTTCATGGGAAAAAAATTGCAAATAAATATAAAAAATGTAAATAGTGTATACAAGTCATATCGTAATTGAATGTTATTGAAAATTACCCTTTGTTTTCAATCTGCAGCGCTGTAATTTTCTGTAACATGCAATGTAACATGGCTATATGGAGGCATTCTGTACAAAGATGGTGTACAGAACACCCCCCAGAAGTGTGTGTTATTGGCTTACTGATTTTCCCAGAAGTCTGCACTAAGATAAAAGTCTGATTTCCGACATTGCCGGCAACAAAATGTCATTTTTGGTGAATTTTTGAAAAGGGAAATCATGTCTAAAGGGATGCAGACCCTGAAATTTTGCCCATTAGAGCCCTGCAAGAGCTGCAGCTGATTGATAATTATAAAATCACTTCCATTAAATTCACTCTCCACACAAGGAAACAGTTATTTCTTCAGAAAAACAAAAGGTAGGACTCTGCAAGTTTGTTAAAATCCTTGCACTGCTGTGCATGTTGTATTGTAATAACTCAGAGGGGAATGTTTTTGTCTTAACAAAAGTGGAGCTAATCTTTAAGCTTCCGTTTATATTAGTTTTGTGCTTAGAAGCATCTATATAATAGGGTTTAAGATATAATTTATGTTATATAATTCTGTCAATGTATATACTGTATATCCTGCTGGCTTTTCAAAGAATTTGAACTTGATGAACCGTATTTATCGGCGTATAACACACACTTTTTTCCCCTGAAAATAGGTGGAAAATCGCAGGTGTGTGTTATACGCCAACAGCGTACCTCGGAGGGGAAGGAGGGGGACAAGTGCCGCCGGAAATCACAGAGCTGTCATCTCCTCTCCACTCGGCTCTCACTCGGCTCGCATGTCACACACACAGTCCCGCCTCCGCCACTGGCATTGGACCAGTGTTCTGTCTATCACAGGAGCTGGTCCAATGCCGATGGTGGAAGCGGGACTGTGTATGTGACTGCCAACTGAGAGCCAAGGAAACAGATGACGGCTCAGTGATTTCATATGAGAGATGGTGAGCTGCATTGATGAGGGAGATGGGCACAGAACAGGCTGCAGATGGGCACAGAACAGGCTGCACTGAAGCTGCAGATGGGCACAGAACAGGGTGCATATGGGCACCGAACAGGCTGCACTGAAGCTGCAGATGGGCACAGAACAGGCTGCAGATGGGCACAGAACAGGCTGCACTGAAGCTGCAGATGGGCACAGAACAGGGTGCATATGGGCACCGAACAGGCTGCACTGAAGCTGCAGATGGGCACAGAACAGGCTGCAGATGGACACAGAACAGGCTGCACTGAAGCTGCAGATGGGCACAGATTAGGCTGCATTGAGGCTGCAAATGGGCACTAATCAGGCTGCATTGACTGACCATTATTTTTCTTCAAAGTGGTTGAAACCTGAAACTTCCCTCTTAAATTGGGGTGGGTGTTATACGCCGGTGCATGTTATATGCCGATAAATACGGTATTTTGTTTAGGGTCATAAACTAGAGAACTATTTTGCCATATGTGTGTGTAAATACACAGACAATATAGACATAGATTGATAACAATTTTTTCCATAAATCCCTTTTCTGAAATTCTCAGCTATAGCACATGGTATCTTGGAATAGGACTTGTCACAATAGCCATAGTTAGATATGCATACAGGAGTTGGATTACAGGCATTTTGCCTCATTATACAATATTTCTATGGTAAATCTTGTTGCTTATTTCCGTCCACTGCAGACAATGATATCTGAACTCCCTACTCCAGCCTCCTAAAACATGAAGTGTTGTAGATGCACACAAATTGTCTTTCACGTTATAATCATTTGTCTTCCCATTGCGTTTTGTTTAGGAAGCATCTTTGAAAAAGTGAAATGGTCCAGAGGCATTTCTCATTAGGAAAAGTAAGTTATCTTGAAAGGTCAATAATGCAGCTCAGTATAACTCGCAACTGGAAATGAGAGTCCTATCAGGAGGAAAACTAAAGCTTTTAACAGCGGAAATGTGCTTTCTCTTTGCTAAATTTATTTCTGTAACAATACAAGTGAGATCAGTCACCCATATAACCATTCCTCCACTGATCACAATTTCTTTTCAGACTTGGCTTTGCTCTAAGCCCTGCAAAAGCCAATAGCATGTACAAATGGAACTTGATTATGTTAGGAAAATAGCAACTTCAAGATTTTGACATAACCGCACAAAAGTTTGCAGTCTTATGACCCTCTACATCCAAAAATAATGCTGATCAATTAACCAAAGGAATGATTAAACAGTTGATTTAATTCAGTAATAGTAACAGTTTTTTTTTGTTTGATTTTTTTTTTACACTCTGCATGGACACCCCCTAATACGAAGGGTCTTCAAAAAGTTTCCACACTTTTTAATATTTCATAGAGTTAAAAAAGTGTGGAAACCTTTTGAAGGACCCTGATACTTCTTTCTAGGATTACTCAAAATACAGTACATCTACCTAGAAGGTACTACGAGCAGAGCCAGAACAGACTGGTTTATATATGGCTCCTTTGTCCTAAGGAGGCTTGAGAACACAAAGAAAATCTTGGTTCCATCATTCATGTTTATTTTTAAGATGTCTATATCTAAAATCCCACAGCAAGGCCAAACGTTACCACTTAAAATGGACTTTTCAGTAACTTTACAAGTGAGCACGACTAAATTCCTGATGTCTCAATATAAAGGAATAATATCATTATTTAAAATAGCTCTAACTTTAATCCTTAAAAATCAGTCCTTGAGTTTCAGTTAAGTGACTCTTTCTAGGCTGAGATGATTATATTGATGTTCTGAAGGCAGGAATAAGTCTTTACTCATCCATCAGTGATCAGACTAAACATTCTAACTTTGAAGAAAGTCACAAGTTGACAAGCTTGGGCTTACGTGTACAGGCACCAGGATTTGGTCGAGCGGATGACATCTCAATCTTCACCTCAGCCAATAAGAGGCAGCTTTGTATTCATTCAGAAAATTCAAAGCTTGTGTCATACCGCTTCAACACAGCATTGTATACTGTATGTAGCTGATGCTACTTACAGTTTATATAGAACTGACAGCAGGCATATGTAATAGTGAAGTAATGAGACCAGCCTGGTCCAAATGAACTATTTAAAGTGATTGTAAGGGTTTTTTTTTTTTTTATAACAAACATGTCATACTTACCTCCACTGTGCAGCTCGTTTTACACAGAGTGACCCCGAACATCCTCTTCTGGGGTCCCCCGACGGCTCTCGCGGCTCCTCCCCACATCAGATAACCCCCTAGGAGAAGCGTTCTCCCGAGGGGGTTACCATGCGGGAGCTCCCCCGAGTCCAACATCCGAATGTATGATTTGGCCCACCTCCTGGCACCTGCGTCATTGGATTTGATTGACAGCAGCGAATTTCACCTTAATGCAAAGGATCATTAAGGTGAAAAAACACAAAGGTTTACAGCCCCTTTGAAGTTGAATTCAAGCCTTCAAGTTAGGCTTTAAAGCTAAAGTTTATAAAAAAAAAAATAAAAAAAATAAAGCTAAAGTTTATTCTGCGTATATTTGCCCTTCCCTGGCTCCTCCTTCCCCACTCATCAACATGCTAATACATATTTTAATAAAACCTTTCTGTGGATATTAAATACCTTATTTTGGACCCAATGACATCATCAATATGTCCCTTTGCTTCTCTATGCAAGGTAGGTAAAAGAATGGTGGGAGGGTCAGCAGGGTGCTGTACATTGCTTCTTGGTGCTGAGCCTCTATGATTGAAAGACTTGAAGTCCATTTAATGAAAGACGTGGGAAAGGGGCAATAAGGTTTGGGAGGAAGAAGATGGATTATAGTGGACCACCTCTAGCCAAGAAAGAGGCAAAGAAAAAGGCTGACCGCAGCCTGTGTTTGTAGGAGGAGTCAGGCTGCATAAAGCCTGCCCTCCTTCGCCTCCTCCCCTCATGGTCGGAGGCTCTCGTGTCGGCGTCATTTGCGGGGCGACGCTGACGTCACTTCCGGGTCTCGGATCATGGGGGGGGGGTGCATTTCTCCACGAGGCCGCCCGCTTCTCCCGCCGCCCGCTTCTCCCGGTGACTGAGCCGCTTCACCTGCCCGCCCTCTTCTCCCTGGGACCCGCCGGAGGAGGGGGGGGGGGTTGCGGATGCCTGCAGCTGCTTGGGCTACACAAGGTCTCCCAGTGTTCCGCCGGGGGAGAGGGGGGGTTGCGGCCGCCTGTCGGCCCCTCTTTCCCCTTTACTCTACCGCCTCCGTATTTGCGGAAGAGACGCTTCTCCCTCCCGCCCGCTTCTCCTGGGTTCAGGGGCGGGGGAGGAGCATGGCCGCCTGTCAGCTCCGCTGTCTCCACATGGGAGACGCTTCCTCCTCCCGCCCGCTTCTCCCTAGGTTCCCGGGAGAGGGGGGGGTTGGGGAGCTTGGCCGCCTGACAGCTCCGTGGTCTCTTCGTGGGAGACGCTTCTCCCGCCCGCTTCTCCCTGGGTTCCGGGGGGGGGTGCATGGCCGCCTAGCGGCTCCTCTATCTTCACGTGGGAGACGCTTCTCCCTGGGTTCCGGGAGGAGGGGGAGCATGGCCGCCTGTCTCCACTTTGGAGCCGCCTCTCCCACCCGCGCCGGTGTCCCCCTGGGAGATGGGGGGGGGTGAGTCAGCCTGACAGGTCTTCTGTTCTTCGAGGGGGCCGCCTGCATTTCTGCTGGGGGGAGGGGGGATTCGGCCACCCGATGGCTCCTCTAGCCATTCAGTTGGTCTCCAGGGGGGGCCAACCGTCTGCCCCTCCCGGTGTTGCGTGCAGGGGGGGATTCAGTCGCCCACCAGCTCCTCCCCGGTCACAGGTCTGGGCACCCGCTTCTCCTGCCCTGTCACCACATGTCGCCTGTCATCTCAGTTTGGGGGGGTTCTTAGGGGGCTGCAGGGTTGTAGTTCACTTCTTAGGTAAGTTTGGGCATTTACGTTTCTCAGTCGTGTTACGTTTCTCACACAATTTTATGTTTTTCATGCAATCCATGTGTTGTGTTTCCCGTGCAAATTTGGTCATGCGCTTAGGTCCTTGCGATTTACGTTCTCTTGCGATTTACATTTCTCAGGTAAGTTTTGGGTCATTTATGGTTCTCATGCGATTTTACGTTTCTCATGCCTTTTCACGTTTCTCATGCGATTTAACATTTCTCAGGTAAGCTTTGGGTCATTTATGTTTCTCAGAGGCGATTTTACATTTCTCAGGGGAATTTTGGGTCATTTATGTTTCTCATGCGATTTTACGTTTCTCATGCGATTTTACGTTTCTCATGTGATTTTACGTTTCTCAAGTAAGCTTTGGGTCATTTATGTTTCTCATGCGATTTTACTTTCTCTCATGCGATTTTACGTTTCTCAAGTAAGCTTTGGGTCATTCTATGTTTCTCATGCGATTTTACGTTTCTCATGCGGTTTACGTTTCTCATGCGTTTTTTACGTTTCTCAGGTAAGTTGGTCATGCACCTATGTTCTTGCGATTTACATTTCTCAGGTAAGCTTTGGGTCATTTATGTTTCTCAGGCGATTTTACATTTCTCAGTTAGGTTTACAGCCCCTTTGAAGTTCAATTCAAGCTGAAGTTAGGCATTAAAGCTAAAGTTTATAAAAAAAATAAAAAAATAAAAAAAATAACAAAATAAAGCTAAAGTTTATTCTGCGTATATTTGCCCTTCCCTGGCTCCTCCTTCCCCACTCATCAACATGCTAATACATATTTTAATAAAACCTTTCTGTGGTTATTAAATACCTTATTTTGGACCCAATGACATCATCAATATGTCCCTTTGCTTCTCTATGCAAGGTAGGTAGAAGAATGGTGGGAGGGTCAGCAGGGTGCTGTACATTGCTTCTTGGTGCTGAGCTTCCATGATTGAAAGACTTGAAGTCCATTTAATGAAAGACGCAGGAAAGGGGCAATAAGGCTTGGGAGGAAGAAGATGGATTATAGTGGACCACCTCTAGCCAAGAAAGAGGCAAGCACTATATAACTTGCTGCAGCTTCTAATGCACATTGTGAGAAGCTTAAAGTTTTACTAAACCCTCAACAGTAAAATAAGTCTGTAAATGCAATAAAGCATGCTTTTTATACTCAGGGGTTAATCCTCTGCATTGTGTAAAAAGGCTGTTTGATCCTGTCTTCTCTGATCCTCCTCTTCTTCCACTGTCACCAATATATCTCCTTATAGTACAGAGGCTAGGGGACAAACTGCACATGCTCAGTCTGATATGTATTGCTAGAGAGTTTTTTTGTTTTTTTTTCCTGGGAGGGTGCCTGTAATCAGCACATGGCCAATTAGGACTGTCCAGACAGAGGAACATTCTGCATCCTCATAGGACAATCATGGGAGAATGAAAACTCCTCCTACAAGTTTTTTCCAGACACTGATAGAAGTCACAAGACTGTTAGAACTGCTGATGAGAAAAGATATTTAGCAGTTTATATTTACTAAAACTATTGCATTTTCATGTTCAGTGTACTGTGGAAGAGCAGATATAGGGAATGCAGGGTCCTGGGTTTAGTAACACTTTAAAGTGTGCAGTAAAGAGTGAGTAATAAATATTAGTACAGGAGAGAAGCCTGTATAACTGTGCAAGACTGAGTGTAAGGCTGGAATTCAACTTTAAATTTTACACTTTAAATATCCAGAAAAATAATTATAACTGGGTGAAACTAACACACTGTGTACCATGACACAAACAACCACACCATCTACCCTACAAGACACCATACACATATTCTGCAAAGTGTCAAATCCCCTTTCAGCAAGAAAAGAATTGAGAAATATCTTCTTTTCAAAGTGTTTATATAGCGCTGACATGCTGCATATAGTGCCTTCACTCCAATCACAGCATTTTGCCAGCTTTCAATAGTCGTACATATATTTTTAGAAAATGGTCTATATTTAAAGGATGTCATCTCTTTTATTGAGTCTTGGATTATTAAGCGTATAAATAACTTTTTATCCAAACGCATTAACTTTCAGAAATGATCATGTTCTCCCCTTCGCCTGCTATGGCAGGAAGATATATGGTTTCGGAATTATAACACATTTGTTACAGACATTTGCTGCAGCATACACCGGAGCTGAGCGACAATTACTTTTTCACTGTCCAGAAGCCTGCTATTTATCCTTCTCATTTCAGCAGTAAATACTGTCTTATATTATGAGAGTGTCACCAGAAATAAGTTCTCAACAGACACAAGCCATTAGTGGCACTGATACATGGACAAAATGAGAAAGGACAAGACAGTCTCAGTTCTCTGCAGTGCATGCTAAAATTAACTCTCCTGCAGCAATATCATCCCATAATGACCACAACAAAATCATCCCGTTAAATTGTCCTTACATAACGACACAATATCATTACTTGCAAAGGAATCATTTGGCTTTTTCTTTAAGGAGCTGTATGTCTCAATAGCATGAGCATTTTTAGAATGAGAATTGGTAATGCAGCAGATCTCCTTTATATTAAGGAAAAAACATGAATTCATTCCTGTAAAAGAACTACATAGTGACCAGTATATATGTGAAAATGGCCTTACTTAAAAAAAAAAAATAGGCATGGCTGGCTGATTCAAAAAGACTAGAGAAAAGAAAATGAGAATTAAAGGGGAGGCATTGGCAGTTACAAACAATTAAGTTTAAATTTCCAATTTATGGACAAAAAGTTAAATTAGTCTCTGTGGGCAACAACGCCACTTTTGTTTTTATCTTCTTTTCTCAGTTCTTTGAAGTGTATCTAAACCCAAGAACAAAAATGATGTACGCTGCTGCTTACCAGTCCATAGATGTGGTGGCTGCATGAGATTTCTCTTTTCAGGCTTTTTTCCCTTTATTTTTACCTGTGGATCCTGCCAGCAAAGCACTTCCCATCCTAAGGGGACAATGCTCACTTCTTCACACTATACACTACTAAACAGCGCTATAACCCTGGCTGCTCACTCCTGATTTAGACTACAGAACACTCACCCCTCTCTTCATCTCCATAACATGGTGGTGTTTTGTAGTTCACAGTAAACTGATGCAACTTGGGTGACAGACAGAGCAGAGGAGGAAAGTGACGGTAAGGCACAACCCCAACGACCCCATCCATCATGGAAGAGTAGAGAGCAGCCACCCTATTCCATCACATTGTGGAGCTGTTATCTCCCGGCCCACTTCCCACAGCTCAGCTGTCTGGGCCTTTTTTTTAGCAAATGTGCAGCTGATCGCACTGTTGCAATTTGCAAACTTTGTCTTCAAGTACATCAAGCATGGCTAAAACACCAGCCATTTGGGTACCACATGCTTGACAAGGCATTTAACCTCCCACCAGTCAGCTTGTTGGTAAGAGCACCTTAAAGCCACACAAAAGGGGAGCAAATCTGTTCCTCTTCCTTACTCACCTCATTCTGCCCCCGCTATACCTCATGACCTCTCAGCAACCTCCACTGACAGGGATGATGGTATAGCGCAGGGTGTCCCAGGTCCTTGCAGCACATCTGCCAGCAGCACACCACCAGTTGTAGACTATAGCCGGCAAAATTCTCTGCCCCATCTGCTACAGCGGAAAAAAAATACAGTCACTGCCACTCTCATGACCAGCGTCTAAGTGAAAGCTTGTCAAAGCTGCTGGCTCTACAACTTCTGCCTTTCCATATGGTGGATTCTGCCCCCTTCCGTGAATTTGCAGAATGTGCTGTACCACAATGGCAGGTTCCCAGTCACTATTTCTTTCCACGTAAGGCCATTCCACCTCTATACTATCACGTGGAAGGCAATATTGTGGCATCGTTGGGCAAGGCAGTCAGCCACAAAGTCCATGTTACTGCTGACACATGGTCCAGCAAGCATGGTCAGGAATGATATATTTTGTTCACAACACACTGGGTAACTCTGCTTGCAATTCGGAAGGATGCAGGACAGGGCTCAGTGCTGCAGCTTGTTGTGCCCCCATGTCTCCATACAGCTAGTGGTGATGATGCCAGATTTGTCAGCTCTACCCCCTCCTCCTCCATGCCCTCCTCTGCTGAATTGTCCTATGAACCGCAAGTACCCCCTAAGCATTCAAGGGGCTTTTCAATGAGTCAGGCTAAAAGGTGCCATGCAGTGCTTCAGCTGGTGTGCCTAGGGGACAGGAACCACAGATATTTTTGCAGCTCTGCAGGTACAGGCCCAGATGTGGTTCACACCATGCCAGTTTGAGCCAGGAATGGTGGTGTGTGATAATGGCACAAACCTCCTGTCCACCCTAAAACAGGGAAAGTTGACACGTGCCATGCCTGGCACATCTCCTCAATTTGGTGGTGCAGCGTTTCCTAAATAGGTACCCAGGGTTTGAAGATCTGCTAAAGCAAGCCAGAAGAGTCTGTAGCCATTTCAGGCGGTAACACAGCCAGTCTTTGGTTGACTGAAAATTAGTGGGAATTCCACCTGCCCATAAACCGCCTGATTTATGACATGCCCACCAGGTGGAACTTGACTTTGGCAATGCTGCAGTGGCTGCACATGCAGCAGAGGGGCGTCAATGAGTACCTGTGTGGCACAACGACAGGCTCAAGACAGCTTGGCTCACCATTTGAGGGGGCCACAAGGAGGGTGAGCCATAAAAATGCATACATCAGTGATACAATCCCTGTTCTGTTCCTGCTGGTGCAGACTCTGCATGGAATTATGGACAAGGGCACTTGAGGCAGAGCAGCGGGAGGAAGAGGAGGGCTTCCTTTTCTCTCAAGGCCCACTTTATGCAGACACCATTGTTCCTAGGGGTGCAACGGATCGGCACACCCCACGATCCGCGTTGCCCTCCGCTGCCTCAGCCTTAGGAAAGGCCGCGGCTTCGGCCTAGCTCCGGAGTGGCGGCCATCTTGGTACACCCGACGGCCGTTTACAATGTGATCGCTCCGTCAAATGACGCCGGTTCCTCACTCCCCTCTGTGTACTAAACTGTACAGTGGAGGGGAGAGATCGAATGGTAGCAGCGCTGTGGTCTGGATCTGTAGTGCCCACAGTGCTGCTCTGTGACAATTGCAGTCACATCCATCCATGCTCAGCCATCCCTCCATACTCTGCCAATACCCAGCCATACTCTGCAATACCCTGCCAATACTCTGCAATACCCTGCCAATACTCTGCCATACCCTGCAATACCCAGCCATACTCTGCAATGCCCAGCCATACTCTGCCATACCCAGCCATACTCTGCCATACCCAGCCATACTCTGCCATACCCAGCCATACTCTGCCATACCCAGCCATACTCTGCCATACTCTGTGATATCCGGCCATACTCTGCAATACCCAGCCATACTCTGCAATACTCGGTAATACCCAGCCATACTCAGCGATACCCAGCCATACCCAGCCATGCTCAGCCGTACCCAGCCGTACCCAGCTAATATTACAGTGGGGGGAGATGTCCATTACAGTGGGGGAGATGACATGGATATTACAGTGGGGGAAATGACGTGGATATTACAGTGGGGGAGATGACGTGGATATTACAGTGGGGGAGATGTCCATTACAGTGGGGGAGATTGTGGATATTACAGTGGGGGAGATGACGTGGATATTACAGTGGGGGAGATGACGTGGATATTACAGTGGGGGAGATGGCGTGGATATTACAGTGGGGGAGATGACGTGGATATTACAATGGGGGAGAATTCCATTACAGTGGAGGAGATTGTGGATATTACAGTGGGGAGATTGTGGATATTACAGTGGGGACTATATGGTGGTGGAATTTTCACAGGTTTTTGCAAATTCAATTATTATTTGCTGATCTGAAAAATGATCCGATCCGTGACTCTGATCCGAGGAACGATCCGATCCATGAGTTTTTTGATCCGTTGCACCCCTTATTGTTCCTATGCCACAGAACACACAAGAAGAGAGGGAGGAGGATTCTGGCAGTTTCGGATGCATTGAAGCAGAGGAAGACATACGTCAAACAGTAAGAGATGGTTTTCCATCCGCAGAAACCTTGGGTGTAGTACGTGGCTGGGAGGAGGCAGTTCCAGGTACTATAATCCTCAGTGACCCCGAAGAGTCTGCTGCTCATGCCTCCACAAATTTGCGGTGCATGGGCTCCCTCATGCTTCAAAGCATGTAAAAGGACCCAAGAACATGTGCCGTAAAGGAGAAGGATCACTATTGGTTGGCAACCCTCCTTAACCACTGTTACAAGGGGAAAGCATCATAACTCATCCCGTTCCCACAGAGAGTGCAGAAGATGAAATCTCTTGAGGACACCTTAAAGAGGAGTTTATCTAATGCTTTTCCTGACTCTGGTTGGTTACAGTGTCGTGGAAAACATAGTTATGAGGCTTCTGTTGGTCAAGAGATGAGCGGTGGAGAAGTTGGCTGCCTAAGTGATGCATTTCACAATTTTTCAGCTTCCGCAACCCATCGGCAACGTCTGCATCACACAGTGGATGATTATCTAGGGGCGAAAACAGAGATGGAGAGCTTCCCAGTCGACGATCCACTGGCATTAACTTTCAGAAATGAAAGTTAATGCCAGTGGATCTACTGTGTCATGAGAATAGACCACTAGCCAGAACTTGCCCAGCAGCTATGGAGCCCCTGGTGCTGATGTTGCTGATTAAGTGTTTTTGGGATGTGGAATCTCTGCAGGACCTCTAGGCTGCCTAGCGTTGTAGGTGGGGATTTCATCTGGAGGAATTTTTTTGGTGTAGGTTTCATGAGCACAATTAACACCCAAAGAAAGACCAATTTTTCCGCACCTGTTTGACAGGTGCAGATCATTTTAATTTTTGACAGCAAGGCCAATTCTTGCTTTCATCAAGAGCACCTCTATAGGGTTACAGTGTGAAGGTGCCAATGACACCCAAATTTTGCCCATTTTCTGCCCCTGCTACTTCTATCCAAAGTCTGTGGAAAAGACACCAGAATTTATCCCAAAAAATCTCTATTCTTGTTCACAGTGCACTACATTGTGGCCTCATCATACAGACTGACTCGGCAAGCCGTTGCTTACAAAATAAAAAAAGCTTGCAGGGAAAATGTAATTTTTTGGGCTTTGGAAAAGACTCCGGGTAAGGTCATCAACCCGAAGGGAAGGCAGACAAATTGGTATTGAAGATGGCCACTTGTAAATCTCATAAACCTCTGGAAGCTTGGGTCGACCGGCACGTGGACATATGCATCCTTCAAGTCCACCGAGAGGAGCCAGTCTCCCGGTTGTATCAACTTCAGGATGGTCTGTAAGGATTCAATTTTGAAGTGTTCCTTCTTCACGTGGTTGTTTAGCTACCTGAGGTCGATCACCAGCCTCCAGTCTCCCGACTTTTTCTGTACCAAAAATAGTGGTGAATAAACTCCTGAGAAGCGCTCCCTCCCGGGCACTGGTTCTATTGCCTGCTGTTGTAGGAGTGTGTTCACATACCGAAGCAGAATCTCCTTTTTCAGGAAGCATGAGGGGAGATCGGTCAGTATGAAGTTTGTCTTCGTTTTTTTGAGAAACTCCCAGAAATGCCCCGTTTTTATGGTGGAGAGCACCCAGCGGTCCTGGACGTTCTCCGTTCATACTTGTCAGAAACTGCGCAGCCTGGCTCCTACCGGGCAAGCATGGATGGGGACACTGTCAAAACAGCTTCTGGGGCTCCAGTCCCACAGGGGTGACTGCCTTCTTCTGTTTCAACCCAGAGGGAGTATTCCAAGGCCTGCGGAACTCCCTCCCTGGCCTATAGGATCTTGCCTATCTCCCTCTTGTTCTGCCAGGCCGGCCAAAGGCCGGATACCTTTGGCACAGTAACCTCCTGTCCCAGGGAATGAAGTCAGACTTTCCCCATCGCCCTGGTGATTGCTGTATTTCAAATAGGGACCCTCCCTTGAAGGGTATCATGCACCAGCCTTGTTTGGAGGATGGGTCTGCCACCCAAGGTCTGAGCCACAAGGTGCGTCTTGCTGTGACTGCGCCAAGCATCATGCGTGCCAGGGATTTGATTATGTTAATGGTGGCTTGCGGTTGTTGAGCGATGACATTATCTCGGTTTTCTCCCGATCGCTGGCAATGGCTGATTTTGAATTGTCTATCCAGACCTCCATGGCTCTGGAGATTGCTGCCAGGGCTATTGATGGCTTGCATGCCCCTCCTGCAACTGTGTAGACTTTTTTGAGGTCCAAGTCTACCCTCCTATCGAGGGTATAACATGCCTGGCTAGATGCAACAAGGCTGCGTCGACTACAGGTTGGTTTTCCAGATGTTTAACATCCTCCTTTTTAAAGGGGTACAACTTGGCTAGGCGGCTCCAAAAAAAGTGTTTTTCTCTGGCTGCCTCCACTCATCTTCTATTATGTTTTTAATTTCATCCATGAAGAGGAAGGTCTTCAGCGGCTCCTCAATTACATCTTTCCATTGTAAGGCCACCCTGACATCCTTAAGGAAGGGCCGTACCAGGTTGAAATTGAACCCTTCATAACCTGCATTCCTCACCCGCGATATGCTGTGAGTGGCGGCTCCCGTGCGCATGCGCGGGAGTGCCATCATTGTGGTGCCGTTGAATGACAGCGCCCGAGCCGCGAGACCCACCAAGAAGATGGAGGCTCCGTACACAAAGGGACAGTGGTGACTTCGCTGGCTCCTGTGTCAGGTAAGAGACACATAATGGACTACTATGCAATGCATAGTAGTCCATTATGCTTTACCTTTGCAGGGAAACAAAGAGGAAGTAAACCCATTAGGGTTTACTTCCTCTTTAAGCTCTCTTTCCTTCATCCCTTTTCTCCACCCCACAGCTTATATATAACTCCCTCACTTCTGTCCTCTCCTTATTACTGTACTCATCAACTCCTGCTAATTCTAAATCCACATGCTAATAATAGCTCCAGGACACTGGGGCATGTCCCTTTATATAAATCACACTCCCATATTATCTCCCTCACCCTTTTGCTTCTCCTAACCTCTGAAGATATATCCCCTAAGCCTTGGCCTCCATCACTTAACTGTGCCCAATGCACCCTCTGGCAGCATCTGCAATCCACACAATTTAGTTTCCATTCCTCTTCTTCCCAAGACCAGATTCTCCTTTTCTTGCACCTTTTGGAATGCCCACTCTGTCTGTAATACCTCTTTCCGCAACCTCTTTATTGCTAACTCATTTAATCTACTCGCTACTACTGAAACCTGGCTTCATAAATCCGACACTGCTTCCCCTGCTGCCCTTTCCCATGGTGGTCCTGCCTGGATTCATTCCCCATCCTCACTCAGTGGACAAAAGGGAGGGGGAGTGGGACTCCTTCTAGCCCCACATAGCACGGTACTTCACCCACCTCCCTCTCTGTCACTCTACTCATTTGAGGCATATTGCATTAATCTTTTCTCTCCAATTTCTCTAGGGATAGCTGTAATCTACCGGCCCCTGGACCAGTATCTGCCTTTCTTGATGACTTCTCTGCCTGGCTACCCTACTTACTCTCTTCTAAAATTCCCACAATCATTCTTGCTGACTTCAACATCCCTGTTAGTAATAACTCTCCTTCTACTTCTAAACATCTCAGTCTAACCTCCTCTGACTTGAAGCAATGAATACATGCTTCTACTCACTCTGACGGCAATACCCTCAACCTTGTTTTCTCCCCCCTATGCTCTCCATGCAACCTCTCCAACAATCCTTTCCCTCTCTGACGTGGATATTACAGTGGGGGAGATGGCGTGGATATTACAGTGGGGGAGATGACGTGGATATTACAATGGGGGAGAATTCCATTACAGTGGAGGAGATTGTGGATATTACAGTGGGGAGATTGTGGATATTACAGTGGGGACTATATGGTGGTGGAATTTTCACAGGTTTTTGCAAATTCAATTATTATTTGCTGATCTGAAAAATGATCCGATCCGTGACTCTGATCCGAGGAACGATCCGATCCATGAGTTTTTTGATCCGTTGCACCCCTTATTGTTCCTATGCCACAGAACACACAAGAAGAGAGGGAGGAGGATTCTGGCAGTTTCGGATGCATTGAAGCAGAGGAAGACATACGTCAAACAGTAAGAGATGGTTTTCCATCTGCAGAAACCTTGGGTGTAGTACGTGGCTGGGAGGAGGCAGTTCCAGGTACTATAATCCTCAGTGACCCCGAAGAGTCTGCTGCTCATGCCTCCACAAATTTGCGGTGCATGGGCTCCCTCATGCTTCAAAGCATGTAAAAGGACCCAAGAACATGTGCCGTAAAGGAGAAGGATCACTATTGGTTGGCAACCCTCCTTAACCACTGTTACAAGGGGAAAGCGTCATAACTCATCCCGTTCCCACAGAGAGTGCAGAAGATGAAATCTCTTGAGGACACCTTAAAGAGGAGTTTATCTAATGCTTTTCCTGACTCTGGTTGGTTACAGTGTCGTGGAAAACATAGTTATGAGGCTTCTGTTGGTCAAGAGATGAGCGGTGGAGAAGTTGGCTGCCTAAGTGATGCATTTCACAATTTTTCAGCTTCCGCAACCCATCGGCAACGTCTGCATCACACAGTGGATGATTATCTAGGGGCGAAAACAGAGATGGAGAGCTTCCCAGTCGACGATCCACTGGCATTAACTTTCAGAAATGAAAGTTAATGCCAGTGGATCTACTGTGTCATGAGAATAGACCACTAGCCAGAACTTGCCCAGCAGCTATGGAGCCCCTGGTGCTGATGTTGCTGATTAAGAGTTTTTGGGATGTGGAATCTCTGCAGGACCTCTAGGCTGCCTAGCGTTGTAGGTGGGGATTTCATCTGGAGGAATTTTTTTTGGTGTAGGTTTCATGAGCACAATTAACACCCAAAGAAAGACCAATTTTTCCGCACCTGTTTGACAGGTGCAGATCATTTTAATTTTTGACAGCAAGGCCAATTCTTGCTTTCATCAAGAGCACCTCTATAGGGTTACAGTGTGAAGGTGCCAATGACACCCAAATTTTGCCCATTTTCTGCCCCTGCTACTTCTATCCAAAGTCTGTGGAAAAGACACCAGAATTTATCCCAAAAAATCTCTATTCTTGTTCACAGTGCACTACATTGTGGCCTCATCATACAGACTGACTCGGCAAGCCGTTGCTTACAAAATAAAAAAATCTTGCAGGGAAAATGTAATTTTTTGGGCTTTGGAAAAGACTCCGGGTAAGGTCATCAACCCGAAGGGAAGGCAGACAAATTGGTATTGAAGATGGCCACTTGTAAATCTCATAAACCTCTGGAAGCTTGGGTCGACCGGCACGTGGACATATGCATCCTTCAAGTCCACCGAGAGGAGCCAGTCTCCCGGTTGTATCAACTTCAGGATGGTCTGTAAGGATTCAATTTTGAAGTGTTCCTTCTTCACGTGGTTGTTTAGCTACCTGAGGTCGATCACCAGCCTCCAGTCTCCCGACTTTTTCTGTACCAAAAATAGTGGTGAATAAACTCCTGAGAAGCGCTCCCTCCCGGGCACTGGTTCTATTGCCTGCTGTTGTAGGAGTGTGTTCACATACCGAAGCAGAATCTCCTTTTTCAGGAAGCATGAGGGGAGATCGGTCAGTATGAAGTTTGTCTTCGTTTTTTTGAGAAACTCCCAGAAATGCCCCGTTTTTATGGTGGAGAGCACCCAGCGGTCCTGGACGTTCTCCGTTCATACTTGTCAGAAACTGCGCAGCCTGGCTCCTACCGGGCAAGCATGGATGGGGACACTGTCAAAACAGCTTCTGGGGCTCCAGTCCCACAGGGGTGACTGCCTTCTTCTGTTTCAACCCAGAGGGAGTATTCCAAGGCCTGCGGAACTCCCTCCCTGGCCTATAGGATCTTGCCTATCTCCCTCTTGTTCTGCCAGGCCGGCCAAAGGCCGGATACCTTTGGCACAGTAACCTCCTGTCCCAGGGAATGAAGTCAGACTTTCCCCATCGCCCTGGTGATTGCTGTATTTCAAATAGGGACCCTCCCTTGAAGGGTATCATGCACCAGCCTTGTTTAGAGGATGGGTCTGCCACCCAAGGTCTGAGCCACAAGGTGCGTCTTGCTGTGACTGCGCCAAGCATCATGCGTGCCAGGGATTTGATTATGTTAATGGTGGCTTGCGCTTGTTGAGCGATGACATTATCTCGGTTTTCTCCCGATCGCTGGCAATGGCTGATTTTGAATTGTCTATCCAGACCTCCATGGCTCTGGAGATTGCTGCCAGGGCTATTGATGGCTTGCATGCCCCTCCTGCAACTGTGTAGACTTTTTTGAGGTCCAAGTCTACCCTCCTATCGAGGGTATAACATGCCTGGCTAGATGCAACAAGGCTGCGTCGACTACAGGTTGGTTTTCCAGATGTTTAACATCCTCCTTTTTAAAGGGGTACAACTTGGCTAGGCGGCTCCAAAAAAAGTGTTTTTCTCTGGCTGCCTCCACTCATCTTCTATTATGTTTTTAATTTCATCCATGAAGAGGAAGGTCTTCAGCGGCTCCTCAATTACATCTTTCCATTGTAAGGCCACCCTGACATCCTTAAGGAAGGGCCGTACCAGGTTGAAATTGAACCCTTCATAACCTGCATTCCTCACCCGCGATATGCTGTGAGTGGCGGCTCCCGTGCGCATGCGCGGGAGTGCCATCATTGTGGTGCCGTTGAATGACAGCGCCCGAGCCGCGAGACCCACCAAGAAGATGGAGGCTCCGTACACAAAGGGACAGTGGTGACTTCGCTGGCTCCTGTGTCAGGTAAGAGACACATAATGGACTACTATGCAATGCATAGTAGTCCATTATGCTTTAACTTTGCAGGGAAACAAAGAGGAAGTAAACCCATTAGGGTTTACTTCCTCTTTAAGCTCTCTTTCCTTCATCCCTTTTCTCCACCCCACAGCTTATATATAACTCCCTCACTTCTGTCCTCTCCTTATTACTGTACTCATCAACTCCTGCTAATTCTAAATCCACATGCTAATAATAGCTCCAGGACACTGGGGCATGTCCCTTTATATAAATCACACTCCCATATTATCTCCCTCACCCTTTTGCTTCTCCTAACCTCTGAAGATATATCCCCTAAGCCTTGGCCTCCATCACTTAACTGTGCCCAATGCACCCTCTGGCAGCATCTGCAATCCACACAATTTAGTTTCCATTCCTCTTCTTCCCAAGACCAGATTCTCCTTTTCTTGCACCTTTTGGAATGCCCACTCTGTCTGTAATACCTCTTTCCGCAACCTCTTTATTGCTAACTCATTTAATCTACTCGCTACTACTGAAACCTGGCTTCATAAATCCGACACTGCTTCCCCTGCTGCCCTTTCCCATGGTGGTCCTGCCTGGATTCATTCCCCATCCTCACTCAGTGGACAAAAGGGAGGGGGAGTGGGACTCCTTCTAGCCCCACATAGCACGGTACTTCACCCACCTCCCTCTCTGTCACTCTACTCATTTGAGGCATATTGCATTAATCTTTTCTCTCCAATTTCTCTAGGGATAGCTGTAATCTACCGGCCCCTGGACCAGTATCTGCCTTTCTTGATGACTTCTCTGCCTGGCTACCCTACTTACTCTCTTCTAAAATTCCCACAATCATTCTTGCTGACTTCAACATCCCTGTTAGTACTAACTCTCCTTCTACTTCTAAACATCTCAGTCTAACCTCCTCTGACTTGAAGCAATGAATACATGCTTCTACTCACTCTGACGGCAATACCCTCAACCTTGTTTTCTCCCCCCTATGCTCTCCATGCAACCTCTCCAACAATCCTTTCCCTCTCTCTGATCACTACCTTATAACTTTCATTTTCTCCCCCCCTTCCACCATCTCTCCTTCCAACCGCCTAACAATTATCTGTAGAAACCTTAGCTATCTCAACCCGTATCTTCTCTACTCTGCTACTGACCACCTCTATGACAAACTCTCACCCCTGTCCTGCCCCAACCTAGCCACTTCTGTCTACAACACATCACTGTTATCCTCCCTAGATACACTGGCCCCACCCACTCCACTTAGAATCAGGCTCGACCCCTACAACCTTGGCAAACAGATGACACAAGAAAAAATGTAGCTGTGCTCTTGAGCGCCTGTGGCAAAAGACTAAGTCTCAGAAAGATTTCAACCAATATAAATCTGCCCTCCAAAATAAACTTGCTGCCTCCTCACTGCCAAGCAGACATATTTTATTACTCTCATTACCAACCTATAATCCCGTCCCTGTGAACTCTTCTCTACCTTTAACGCTCTACTTTGTCTTCCACTACCTCCACCCACTAACTCACTCACTGCCCCAAAGATCACCAATCACTTCAAAAATAAGATTGATACAATTTGTGATGAGATCTCTGCAGTACAGATACCTTCCCCATTTAACCCTCAATGTCCACAGGTGCAATCATTACTTCCCTCATGCAACCTCACCACTATAGACGAGGTTGCTAGATTTTTTTGTAACTTCAACTACCAACTTGCCCCCGAACCCTGTTCCCTCCAAATGCTACAGTCACTCACTGACTCTATCCTGCACTCTCTAACTCACATCTTCAATCTCTCGCTCTTTTCTGGCATCTTCCCCAACTCTCTAAAACATGCACTAGTCGAGACTATACTTCAAAAGCCCTCAGTGGATCCAACAAATCTTAGCAGCCTATGCCCCATCTCCTTGCTCCCCTTTTTATCCATCTCCTTCAACGTCTAGTCTACAACCAACTGGGTGACCACCTCACGGAGAATAACCTTCTTGATCCCCTTCAGTCTGGATTTCACCCTTAACACTCCACGGAAACTGCTCTGCTAAAACTCATAATCGATCTCCTAATGGCAAAATCCAATGCACACTATTCTGTACTCCTACTCCTGAACCTCTCTGCTGCCTTTGGTAGGGTGGACCGCCCCCTTCTCCTCAAAAACCTCCACACTTTTGGTCTCCATGGCTGTACTCTTCGCTGGTTCTCATCCAACCACACATTTAGCGTTACTTACAATTATATTTACTCCTCTCCTCTTCCTTTCTCTGTCAGGGTTCACCAAGGTTCTGTTCTTGGACATCCCCTATTCTCCATCTACACCTCCTCCCTGGGTCAGGTATTAGCCTTGCATGGCTTCCAATACCATCTCTTCGTTGATGACACCCAAATTTATCTCTCTACCCCTCAGCTCACTCTTTCAGTCTATTCACATATCACTAAATTACTAAGAGACATCAGCCTGGATGTCACACCACTTCCTCAAACTCAATCTATCCAAAACTGAGGTCATAAAATGTCCTCCCCCACGTGCCTCTTCCCCTGATTTCTCTGTCAAGATTACTGGCACAACTATCAACCTGTCCCCGCCTGCCAAGGTTCTAGGTGTAATCCTGGACTCTGAACTCTCCTTTCGGCCCAACATGCAATCATTCTCCAAATCTTGCTGCCGCAACCAACACAACATCTCCAAAATACTCCCCTTCCTAACCAATGATACCACTAAGGTCCTAGTTCACTCTCTGGTCATCTCCCACCTAAACTACTGCAACTCCCAACTGCTATCCTCCCTTCAGTTATAAATGCTGCTGCCAGGCTCAACCACCTTACCAACCATTCAGTGTCTGCTACTCCTCTTCGTCAATCCCTCCACTGTCTTCCTCTCACACAATCAAAAAAAATTTTAAAACCTAACAACAACTTACAAAGCCATCCACAACTCGGCCCCCAGCTACTTCACTAACCTAGTCTCAAAATACCAGCCTAATCTTTCTCTTCGTTCCTTCTAAGACCTTCTGCCCTCTAGCTCTCTTATCACCTCCTCCCATGCTAACCTCCAAAACTTTTCTTGAGCCTCTTCCATCCTATGGAACTCCATACCCCAATCTGTCCGACTATCTTCTACTCTGTCCACTTCTAGCCAATCTCTGAAATCCTTTCTCTTCATAGAAGCCTATTCTATCCCCACCTAACAACTGTACTTTTATTTTCTTCATCAGCTCATTCCCCATAGCTATTACTTTTTGTATAACTTGACCCTCCCTCTTAGATTTTAAGCTCTAACAAGCAAGGCCCTCCGATTCCTCCTGTATTAAATTGTATTGTATTGTAATGGTACATGTTGTAAAGCGCTGCGCAAACTGTTGCGCTATATAAATCCTGTATAATAATAATAAGATATGTGTTTTTTTGTAGTTCATTGTATCTTTTCCCAAAAAAATTGCGTTTAAAAAAACTGCTGCACAAATACTGTGTGACCTAAAAAATTGAAACACCCACCAATTTATTCTTTAGGAGCTCTGCTAACAAATATATGTCTGGGGGTTCTAAATAATTTTCTAGGAAAAACAAAAAAAATACAGATTTTTACTTGTAAACAAAAGTATCAGAATAGGAGGACTGGTTCTTTTATTACTAAAGGCAAAACATTTTTTCTTTAGTTGTAGATGGAGTGGAGAGGAATTTGAATGCCTGTCAGTTTTTTATTGCTAACTGTGCCTCTATTTGGGAGATTCAACCTCTCTATTTGTCATTCTTACCATTATCACCAGAAATTAAAATGAAATAAAATCACAAATTTTGGGTTGTCCCTGGGACAGCAATGAAGAGGAAATCTTCCAATGTGGACATTTGTTTTGGAAACCCCAGTGACACCCAAGAATTTCCTAAATTTGTAGGAATTTTCTCTCACTTCCTGTTTTGGTTATGAGACAGGAAGTCTCTCTAATAAAACAAAGATGGCAAAAAAATATATTTTTTTTTACAGGGGCTATAACCCTCCCTCCTTACTCTAGCCCAATTTTTTTTTTTTTAAAGTCTTATCTTTAGTTCTTCTTAAAGATAGGAAACATCAGGCCCCATGTGAACACATCAGGGACTTTTCTGGCTTGTGAAGTTAAAGTGGAAACATCAGGCCCCATGTGAACACATCAGGGACTTTTCTGGCTCGTGAAGTTAAAGCGGAGTTCCACCCAAAAATGGAACTTCCGCTTTAAGCACTCAGGAGTGGGGGCTTCATTAGGAGGGGGACTTCCTGTCCCACTTCCTCCTTCCGCCCAGGAACTGCCTAGGCGACTCCTCCCTCTAGGCGATCTCCTGGGACACGTGACAGGTCCCAGGAGTTTGCCTATCCACTCTGGGAGCGCAGCGCGACTCACGCATGCGCCGTGCGTGCCTGGCCGTGAAGACGAAAGCTGTCACGGCCGGGTGCCCTGAGTCGCAATGGAGGCGCTGGCAAAGAGGAGGGGGAGAGGAGCGACACCCCGTTCTGCCGCATCGCTGGACCGTGGAACAGGTAAGTGTCTGTTTATTAAAAGTCAGCAACTACACTTTTTGGAACTCTGGAACTCTTTAAAGTGGTTGTAAAGCCTCATGCATTCTATGCATTAAGGTGAAAAACCTTCTGTGCTACAGCTCCCCCCAGACCCCCCCCCCCCTTTTTCTTACCTGAGCCTGATCTGATCCAGCAATGTGCATGAGCGCAGGGGCTCCAGCCGCTGTCTCTCTCCTGATTTGACAGATTGATAGCAGCAGGAGCCATTGGCTCCCGCTGCTGTCAATCAAATCCAGTGACATGGGAGCGAGGGGCGTGTCTGTGCTAATTTGTCTGTGTCAATGGACGCAGCAGTGGGACTCGGGAGCGAGCCCGCACAGGTACCCCATGGAAAGCGGCTTTCTGTGGGGGGCACCCCATGAAGGTGAGGAGCCAGGAGTGCTTTCCAGGGGCACCCTAGAAGAAGAAGATTTGGGCTACGCTGTGCAAAACCCTTGCACAGGGCAGGCAAGTATAACATGCTTGTTATTTTTTATTTAAAAAAAAAAACGAGGGTTTACAACCCCTTTGATAGCAGGCATGTTTTACCTTTAGAAGTTTAAAAGGGAAATGCAGGTTAAATATGTTTTTTTTTTTTATTTAATGGCCTTCAGTTCTGGTTTAAGTCTTCAGTTTTTCAAGAGCAGATTTAAGTTGGATTTCTTTTTTTTCCATAAAAGTTTTTATTATGAACAAAGTGTTTATACACAGTTTAATACATACAATAGGTGTTTGAACAATCTGAACATTTACATAATGATATAACCTTACTCTCAGGATTTTAGCTTAGCAGATGAGCTAGTCATAAGGCTAGAGGCCTCAACCGTGTTCTGAGATCTATAACCGGCTAGAGCGAAGTAGCCACTTTGGATGTAGCTCGCTTTTTACTGACAACACAGTTTAGTACTTTCCATACTCAAAGTCGTACATGAGGTGTAGATTTTTTGCAAACCCTTCACATTTATATGAAGACATCTTCATGTTTACCATATTTTGACGCAGACTGCATAAGAAAATATGTGATAATGGAGCAAAAATTCTGCTTGTAATATTGTTTTCCAACAGGCAGCAATACAGCACATCCAATAGAAACAGAGGCCACCAAGAGTGAATCATAAAAGAGAAGTATGGGGTTTTAAAAAAACAACCCTACTGTATATACTCACCTAGGTGGATGCCGTATCGGTCAGATTCTGCAGCTGCCCCCCTGGCTCTAAGACCGAGAACTGAGTGATCACAAGACCACTGATCTCTCAGTTCTCAATTTTCACTGGGCAGAGAGTAGTCACTGCCAGTCACTGGCTCTCTGCTCTGCCCCTCCAGCACTCACTGGAGCACCCGGCTTTGGAGGGGGTGGGAGTGGCTGGCTCAGGCTCTCAGCGTTGAGGATTAAATGAGGATTTAATTAGGATTTAAGGTAACTCTATCATCAGCGTCATTCAACCCAGAAGATTGAGGACATGTTGTGAGTGCAGGGGATCACCACAGCAACCTGCGCTTACATATAATGATCCAGAGAGTGGTGCTGACATCATTGCATCAGTGACACTATCTGCATCACTGCCAAAGAAAACCAGAGGAGGATTCTGCATGGCATCATCTTACCTGCCTGAAAACACCAGAAAAAAAGCACAATAGAGAAGCACAATAAAACCACCCAGAGTTGAGCTTCATAATGACAAAATCACTTTAGACATTGAATAAAGAATGCAATGACCCATGTTCTCATCTCATAGGCTGTATAATAAAAGCTTTGTCAGGAAGCAATATGAGCAGCTGTTATTTACAAGCAAACAAGCTAGGTTAGTGCACAAAACATGTTACAGATAAACAGTTTACTGGGAAGCCATGAAAGGTCAGATTCTTGCTCAACGCTCAAATACCAAACATATTATAGGAGAATACCATGACTACAGCAGCCATTGTCAGGTGAATCGATCGAATAAATTACAACCAGCCTGTCAGACTTTTTTATACTATCATTGCTGGTGGCTGTAGCCGCCAACAGTGATCATTGTGTTCTGCTGGCAGGGAAGGATCTCCACCAGCAGAAAACAATAGCGCTGCAGGAGGGATTCCCCTATCAGTACTGACTGCGTTGATGGAGGAAGCAATTTGCCCATGGCGGAAGGAAAGAAAATTGCTCAATCTATAATCTGCTTTAGAATTCCGTTTTCATGTGCCACCAATTACCTTACTTGATCTTTTCCAATTCTTCTTAATTATAGTTGTCTGCAAACAAAATAAAGTGTAATTTTATTTTTATGTCACCGTGCGGTAGAGCTGCCAGAGGGACCATCGTTCTATGGAAAGGCCTACTCAGTGGTCTGTATTCAGGGCAATTAAATGTATCATCAAATATGAATACCAGAAGGTTCATCTTTCTATACTGAGGTCACGTTCCTGTGTCTATTAGTATACATTTTGGACTGTATATATGAGTCTAATCTTGATGTATTCATCTAGTTCACTTATTTTCTCCTTAGTGGCATGCTTGGATTCAGACACCAAGCACCTAGGCTTGAATATTGAAAAAAGTTTCATAAAATGTCAGCACTTGGATACAAATATATATTTTGAAGGAAAGCATTGATTTTTATTTTCTTTACCGTAACTTCAAATATTTACATATAAGAAAATGTAAATAGTATTTAAAATTTAAATGTATTTTCAGCACATTGTCAAACAAAATTAATTTAATCTTTTATTGAAAGAGTCAGAACTTTTGTCAAGTTTATATTTCTTTCAGTGTCCTCATTGGGGAGATATTCCCTCGTTTTCTGTCCTAATGACACCATGGGGTAGATTTACTAAAACTGGAGAGTGCAAAATCTGGTGCAGCTGTGCATGGTAGCCAATCAGCTTCTAACTTCAAGTTTTTTTAAATAAAAAACATATCATACTTACCTCCACAGTGCAGCTCTTTTTGCACAGAGTGACCCCGAACATCCTCTTCTGGGGTCCGGGGCTCTCGTGGCTCCTCCCCACATCTGATAACCCCTACAGAGAATCGCTTCCCCCGAGGGGGTTACATTGCGTGCGCTTCCATAGAAGCCAAATGCAGGACTCGGCCCCGCCCCCTGGCGCTCACGTCATTGGATTTGATTGACAGCAGCGGGAGCCAATGGCTGCGCTGCTATCAATCTATCCAATCAACAGCCGAGAACCCCAGGCAGTTAGACAGCACGTCCCCGTGGGTCAAGTTCGAGGGGTCAGGTAAGTAAAATGGGGGGCTGGGGGGGCCGGTCACTGACAGTTTTTTTTTTCACCTTAATGCATAGGATGCATTAAGGTGAAAAAACACGAACCTTTACAACCCCTTTCAGTGTGATTGATAAAAGTGTTACTAAACCCAGGACCCTGCAATCGCGATATCTGGTCTCCCACAGTACAAAGAACATGGAAATGCAATTATTTTAGTAAATATGAACTCATCAGCAGTATACAGTATAGCAGTCTTGTGACTTCTATCAGGGTCCTTACGAGTACTGCTTAACCCCCCTGGCGGTATTCCCGAGTCTGGCTTGGGGCGGGAACTTCAGTACCAAAAGTGGTAACCCCGAGCCAGACTCGGGCTGCATTGCAGGATACAGGGGGAAGTTACTTACCTTGTCCCCTGGATCCTGCAATGTCTCCACGCTGTGTGAGCGGGCTGTCTGCTCGCTCGATTTACACAGTGCCGAGTACCGCTGATCACCGTTCCCTGCGACATTACGACGCACGGGAGCGGAGCTCGGCGCCAAATTCAAAAAAGTAAAAAAACACAGTACACATACAGTACTGTAATCTTACAGATTACAGTACTGTATAAAGAAAACACACATCCCCTTTGTCCCTAGTGGTCTGTCCAGTGCCCTACATGTCATTTTATCTAATAAATATTTTTTTTTCTGCCTGGAAACTGGAGATTGTCCATAGCAACCAAAAAGTGTCCCTTTATGTCAAAAGTGATTTTAGACCAGCTAGAAAACAACGATAATAAATTAAAATCACAATTCATCATCAAACACTAAATTTAATGACAGCGACTATTCTGCACCTGAGCAAATTTCAGTGTTTTTGATTTGATTACATTATTGAATAGGTTTTATATATATATTTTTATTATATTATAATTTATGATTTTGTGTTTCAAACTTTATCATAACCAGGATGTCTACTAGACTCTGGTTTGGACAGATTTAAGTGAGTTATTCATAAGAATTGCATGCCTACAATATAAAAACGCCAAATTTCCATGCAAAATAATTGTACCGCTTTTGGTACAAAATTCCAGACATAATCATACCGCCAGGGAGGTTAAAGCTTGTAGAAGGAGTTTGCATTCGCTTCCGATGATCCTATAAGGCTGCATGACCCCTGACCCTCTGGCTGGACAGTGCTGATTGGCCCTGTGTTGTGCACATGCACCCTCCCCCAAAAAAAAACAAAAAAAAAACTCTCTAGCAACACACACCAAACTGATGCATGTGCAGAGTGCCCCCAGGGCTCTATCTTATCAGGAGATGGCTTGGAGACAGTGGGAGAAGGGGGGGGGGGATCAGAGAAGACCAGATCAAACAGCCTTTTTACACAATGCGCAGAATTAACCCCTTAGGTTCCACAGTGAGTATAACAAGCATGCATTACTGCATATACCTACTTTACTTTACAGAATTTACTGTTGTGGGTTTAGTAACACTTTAAAGTGATTGGAAAGTCTAGTTTTTTTTTCTATAAAAATAATAAACATGTTATACTTAAATCCTCTGTTGCAGTGGATTTACACAGAGCAGCCCGGATCCTCCTCTTCTCGGGTGCCTCTTCTGTGCTCTTGGCCCCTCTTTCCTGTTGAATGCCCCCACAGCAAGCAGCTTGCTAAGGGGATACCCAAGCTGAGTCACAGCTCTCTGTGTCCATTTAGACATGAAGCCCCGACCCGGCCCCCTCTCTCCCCTGATTGGCTAGCTGACTTTGATTGACAGTAGCGGGAGCCAATAGCGCCGCTGTTGTGTCTCAGCCAATTCGGAAGGAGAATCTCGGTCGGCTGAGACACTCGTGGAAATCGCTGGACAGAGAGGGACCTCAGGTAAGTATTAGAGGGGCTGAGGGAGGCTGCTGCACACAGAAGGTTTTTTTTATCTTAATGCATAGAATGCATTAAGATAAAAAACCTTCTGCTTTTACAACCACTTTAAGCTTTGACAAAAAAAAAAAAAAACCTGGAAGCTGATAGGCTTCTATGCAGAGCTACACTAGATTTTGCACTCTCCAGATTTAGTAAATCAACCTCCCATGAGGCAGTGCTGATATCACAGGGACACAATGACAGAAGGCAATAAAAGAGATGTTACAACACATTCCCCTTCCCAATATAAATGTGTCTTTGTTGCTGGCCCTTTGCCTATCGGCGAGTTATCCTGTAACTTTCAGTCCCGGACAGCAAGTAAGGCCCCTTTCACACTGGGGCGGGAGCGGCGGTGACGGTAAAGCAGGGCTATATTTAGCGCTGCTTTACCGTCGTTTTAGCCACGGTATTCGGCCACTAGCGGTGCGGTTTTAACCCCCGCTAGCATGCGAAAAAGGGTTAAAATCCCCCGCAAAGCGCCGCCGTATCGGTGCTTTGCGGTGGTATTGCCGCGGTATTACCACGGTGTCCCATTGAAATCAATTACCGCTCCTACCCATTGATTTCAATGGGACACCGCAGTAATACCGCGGCAATACCACCGCAAAGCGCCGCAGGACTTTTGCTGCTACTAGCAGGACTTTTTTGACTGTCCTGCTAGCGCACCGCTCCAGTGTGAAAGCCCGCCGGCTTTCACACTGGAGTGAATGGGGCCGGATTTTTTCAGGCGCTATTTTTAGCGCTGTACCGCCTGAAAAACGCCCCAGTGTGAAAGGGGCCTAAGGGTAAACCTACCCCAGGGGAACGCCATAAAAACCTGGCAAAGATTCTAACTCTTCCCTCTGTACAAATCTAAGTTCTGGCTGGAGCTAAGTTTTAAAAATGTATTTTCATCACACTAATGATATTTTATATATGGAGCTTAACACAGCTCTGAACAGCACTGTACATTCACCCTGAATATGTCTTTATAGGCCAGTACTTGGTGAGACCCTCTGGCTGAACAGAAATCATAGGCATGCAATGATACTGAAAGGAACAAAAAACACGAAAAAACACATCAAGTTTGTACTTCAAGTTGAGCAAGCATGTGTACAAAGTAAACCATTCCTTCATGCACTCACATCACAGGAATCCACAGATGACGTGCAGCCATATTTGTCATATATTGTGGGGTAGAGAGGTCGACAAGCAGAAAGCTTTTTGTGTTATATAGTATAATCTGATGTCAGCCACCCCTCACTGGGGCTCTTTCATAAAAAGAAGGCAATAGTTTGTGTTGCTCATATTCTCTAAACTGACTTAGTAGAATAACAAATGGTATCTGTGGAGTGGTCGGTTTATGTAGGATTTACTGCATTCTGTTCTCTGCAGCCCCTGTGAGAATAAAGCAGGGTATACACGGATGGAAAAGGCCAGTTCAGCAGGAACCAATCAACTCATGGTCCATGTGTGCTGATATTTGTTCAACAGGGGCCGGTCCAACAACTGGCTTCTGCCGAACGGTCATGCTGAAAACCAGCATTCGGTCAGCACCTGCGGAAAAAAACTGCCGTGTATACCCAGCTATAGGGCTTGTGATTTGCAGGAGGGGGGGGGGGGGGGGGGGGGGGGGGGGTTTAAAAGCGCCACATTTTTAGCACCTACCAGCATCCTTCCCCCTTAAGGCAGCTGATGGGTGTGTTTACGTGCTTCACATCCACAGCAAAACAATTCTACTCCTGTCATGTTCGGTGGGAAGCTCGCTGAATGCAAGCCACTCAAGTGAATGTGGAAGGACCACAAACACCCTGCAGCTGTGTGCAAATGCGCATGTTTTCAGGCGTTGGCATCATGGTGAACCCCTGATACATATTACATAGTTACATAGTTGGTGAGGTTGAAAAAAAGACACCAGTCCATCCAGTTCAAACTATGATGTGTGTGTGTATGTCAGTAGTACATCATGTACCCCTGTATGTTGTGGTCGCTAAGGTGCCCATCTAATAGTTTTTTTAAACTATTGATGCTCGCTGCTGATGCCACTGCTTGTGGAAGAGAATTCCACATCCTTACCGCTCTACACAGTTTAAGGTTCAACTTCTTCCAGTTTTAGTTAATGGCTGCATGTCTTTTTACATTCTCTTTCACTGATTTTTTTTTTCCCTATGCTAGGGTCACCATTACGGTATTTGTACATTAATATCATATCCCCTCTCAAGCGTCTCCTCTCCAGAGAGAATAAGTTCAATGCTTGTAGTCTTTCCCCATTGCTGAGGTCCTCCATTCCCTTAAAGCGGAGCTCCACCCTAAAGTGGAACTTCCGCTTATCGGATTCCCCCCCCCCCCTCCGGAGCCACAATTGGCACCTTTCAGGGGGGAGGGGGGTGCAGATACCTGTATAATACAGGTATCTGCACCCACTTCCGGGACGAGATAGCCAGAGCTGCCCCGCCCATATCCGAAGATGCCCCACTGTGTCTTGGGAAACACAGTTCCCAGGACACAATTTGGACCAATAACAACGCGCAGCGCGACTCGCGCATGCGCAGTAGGGAACCGGGCAGTGAAGCCGCAAGCTTCACTTCCTGATTCCCTGACAGAGGATGGCAGCGGGGGCAGCCGAGATATAAGCGATCGCTCGTCATCCTCTGCCGACATCGCTGGAACCTGGAACAGGTAAGTGTCTATTTATTAAAAGTCAGCAGCTGCAGTATTTGTAGCTGCTGACTTTTAAAAAAAAAAAATTCAGGTGGACCTCCTCTTTAATTAGCTTTGTTGACCTTCCCTGGACTCTCTCCAGTTCCAGCACATCCTTCCTGAGGACTGGTGCCCAGAACTGGATGGCACACTCAAAATGCGGCAAACCCAATAGAAAACCTTTGGGATGAATTAGAGTGGAGACTGCGAGGCCTTCACGTCCATATCAATGCCTGTCCTCACAAATGCACTTCTGGAAGAATGGTCAAACATTTCCATAGACACACTCCTAAACCTTGTGGACAGCCTTCCCAGAAGAGTTGAACCTGTTATAGCTGCAAAGGGTGGGCCAACTCAATATTGAACCCTACGGACTAAGACTGGGATGCCATTAAAGTTCATGTGGGTGTAAAGGCAGGTGTTTCAACACTTTTGGTAATATAGTGTATATACGGTAGACAGTATCTCCGAAGAGTACACCCCTCACCCCTTTTGTAAATACAGTGGAACCTCGGATTACGAACATAATCCGTTCCAGAAGTATGCTCGTAATCCAAAGTACTCGCATATCAAAGCGAGTTTTCCCATTGGAAACGAAAATAATTTGTTCCGTATTGACTTCAATGGGATGCAATACCGCATGCGACCACAGCCAGCTGTCTGATGAGACCAAGATAAACTTATTTGGTTCAGATGGTGTCAAGCATTTGTGGCAGCAACAAGTGAGGAGTACAAAGACAAGTGTGTCTTGCCTACAGTCAAGCATGGTGGTGGGAGGTCTGGGGCTGCATGAGTGCTGCCGGCACTAGGGAGCTACAGTTCATTGAGGGAACCATGAATGCCAACATGTACTGTGACATACTGAAGCACAGCATGATCCCCTCCCTTCGGAGACTGGGCCGCAGGGGGGTATTCCAACATAATAACAACCCCAAACACACCTCCAAGACGACCACTAAAGAAGCTGAGGGTAAAGATGATGCACTGTCCAAGCATGTCTCCATACCTAAACCCTTGTGAGCATTTGTGGGGGATCGTCAAATAGAGGGAGGAGGAGCGCAAGGTCTCTAACATCCACCAGCTCTGTGATGTTGTCATGGAGGAATGGAAGAGGATTCCAGTGGCAACCTGTGAAGCTCTGGTGAACTCCATGTCCAGGAGGGTTACGGCAGTGCTGGGAAATAATGGTGGCCACAAAATATTGACACTTTGGGCCCAATTTGGACATTTTCACTTAGCAGTGTACTCACTTTTGTTGCCAGCGGTTTAGACATCAATGGCTGTGTGTTGAGTTATTTTGCGGGGACAGCAAATTGACACTGTTATACAAGCTGTACACTCACTACTTTACATTGTAGCAAAGTGTAATTTAATGTTATCAGATGAAAAGATATAATAAAATATTTACAAAAATGTGAGGGGTGTACTCACTTTTGTGAGATACTGTATACATATATTGCGGCAGTGATCTGAGCGTAAGTTCAGCCCCGCCTACTCCCCCCCCCCCAGGTTCTTGGACACGCCACAGGTCCCAGGAGACTGCGAGGCCGTTCACAGGGCACAGCACGGCTCACGCATGTGCAGTGGGCAGCCAGCCAGCTGTGGAGCCACAAGGAGTCACAGTTGAAATTCAGATGCCTGCACCTGAAGACCGTCAAAGAGCCGGGCCAGGTGAGGACATTGCTGGATCTTGGAACAGGTAAGTGTCTATTTTTTAAAAGTTAGCAGCTACAGTATTTATAGCTGCTGACTTTTACATTTTTTTTTTTTACAGGGTGAAAAACCTATTTAAAGTTGTATTAAACCCTCAGCATTTTTAGTTTAATAACATTAAACTTTTTATTAAAATCCTGACCCCAGCAGTTTACAACTCTCAGTGCTGCTGGCTCCTGCTCTTTTAGTGCTGCGTCTCTGAACTTCTGGTCTTCACAGGAAACAGTTAATACTGGACAGTGCAGTCTCCAGTCAATCTGTTAGCTTGGAGAAGAGAAGGGGAGGAGAAGGGAAGAGCAGATGCGTGCCTTGCCATCTTAGGCCACAGGGTTGTGTTATTCTATTGATGCACATAGTCCTATGAGGTCTATGGGAATAACATAATCAACTTCAAAGGTATATGGCTGCACTTTGCAGGCTTTGTTATTTTGTACATTTTGATACAAGTAACAGGTCACTTTAAAACCCTTTACAAAAGACCTAAAAGGACAGAGTTTTCTAGTATAAAAAACAAGTTCCAGCAGACTGGATGTTATAGAAAAAGTCTAAAAATGTTCGTCACTTTTAAAGCCAAGGCGAAGCTGCATGAGTTAAAAGTGCAATGCTGCTTCTGTTATTTCAGCCATAATAATACTTCTGATGAAGACAGGAAAGACATTTCATTTCAATGATTGCTTTTTCAAGTTGTGTATCACTATGTCAGAATTGTTTGCATACTGTATTTTTTAAAATAATTCATGGTGCTAGCTAATTCCAAAACAGATGTACCCAGAAATATTAATTGCGGTTGAATGGCAAAGTCTGCCGCCCTGATATAAAGACAAGGGCCTACAGCAAATTATGACAAAAAAAGAGCACACTAAATCTTGTAAACACAGATTTCAATTCATTCTTGGGATATTTGAAAATATTGTAGAATCCACTCAAGTTTACCCTTTTGTAACTTTTGTTTTACATTATTTGTAAAGAATATAAAAAAAGAACCCCACACCCCTATGGCCACCAGCCTGGTACCCTGAGCCCACAGGCTGGTGCCTTCATAGTGTTACAACTTGCTAAAGTATATGAAGGACCAGTCACAAAATTCTAATCGAATCTTTAACATGTTAAAGTGGTTGTAAACCCTTACAGACCACATTGACCTACAAGTAAGCCTAGATTAAGGCTTACCTGTAGGTCCAAGAAATATCTCCTAAACCTACACGGTTAAGGAAATATTTTACAAAAAAAGGGCACAACGGTGCAGGCGTACTGGGCGCGCCGCAAGTGAAGGCAAACATGGCATCACTTATGGCTCCCACGCGCATGCGCCGGAGTGACGTCATCGCTGCTCCGGCCACTCACGGCGCTGAAGCAGCGATACCCGGAAAGAAGATGGACGCTCCGTGGAAGAGGGGACAGCGGTGACATTGCAGGCTCCTGTGTCAGGTAAGTGACACATAATGGGCTACTATGCGATGAATAGTAGGCCATTATGCTTTACCTTTGCAGGGAAACAAAGAGGAAGTAAACCCATCAGGGTTTTTTTCCTCTTTAATGTCATTTTCAGTTTTTTGAACTGTGTATCTTTCAATAAAATAACACCTGCCATGAAGGTCCTTGTTTGGTACTTCTTATTATGTTACTGTCCTTGTCTCCCAAATGCTTTCCTAGATTGTCACCCAGTCAAATGCACAAAAAAATGCAGATGGGTATGATACACTGTGCTTTAGCAACCCAAATGTGATCCAGTTATATCTGCCCTATATGTAGAAGTTTTTTTTTTTAAATATCTTTGAGGATAAGTACACGAGGACAAGAGTTCTAAACTTTGGTCATCAGTATGAAATATATGGGCTTTCCAAATTAAAATCACAGAAGCCATAAGGAATCAGACAATTTCGTTTTTAATTGTATACAGTGGAAGTTCTTTGCTCTGTAGTTGCTGCCAAATGACTCAGTGAAGTGTCATTTAGGTGTATGCTCATCCCTGTGGAGTGTGATATTTAATTTAAACTGTGTGCTTACTGTCATATAAGGTCAGTGCGTCTCGTGCTGCTTGACATCTGACATGGGACAAGATAAACCTGACATGCTGCCCTACCTAAAACTCTAATGTGATGTTACAATCCAATGGCACTATTTTGCCAGAAACTGAATTGTATAATGTATTCTTATACTTATATTTGTCATACACGCTTCAATTTTATTATCCATGGCATTATTTAAATCTGCAATCAAGTAGTCATAACTTCCCTTCCAATCAATTTAGACTTAAAGAGGAGCTCTGGGCTCCCCCCCCCCCCCCCCCAAAAAAAATACAAAGTCAGCAGCTACAAATACTGTAGCTGCTGACTTTTAATATAAGGACACTTACCTGTCCAGGGATCCAGCAATGTCTTCATCCAAGCTAATTCTTCAAGTGCAGGCACTGATATCTTAAAGTGATTGTAAAGTCTAATTTTTTTTTCTATTAAAATAACAAACATGTTAAACTCACCTCCTCTGGCAAGTAGTTTTGCACAGAGCAGCCCAGATCCTTCTCTTCTCGGGTCCCTAGTTGGAGCTCTTGGCCCCTCCTTCCTGTTGAGTGGCCCCCACAGCAAGCAGCTTGCTATGGGGGCACCCAAGCCGACCCACAGCTATGTGTGTCCATTCAGACACGGAGCTGCGGCCTGGTCCTGCCCCCTTTCTCTCCTGATTGGCTCACTGAGTTTAATTGACAGCAGTGAGATAAGGGTGCTGCTGCTGTGTCAGCCAATCATGAGTGAGAGTCCTGGATGACCGAGGCATTCGTGGACATCGCTGGATAGAGATGGGTTCAGGTAAGTATTAGGGGGGCTAAGGGGGGCTGCTGCACACAGAAGGCATTTTATCTTAAAGAGGAAGTAAACCCTGATTCCTCTTTATTTCCCTATAAAGGTAAAGCATAACGGGCATTGCATAGTAGTTCATTATGTGTCACATACCTGAAACCAAAGCACTGCAATGTCTCGTTTGTCTCCACTAGCAGGGAGCATCCATCTTCTCCCCTCTTCCTTCCAGGGCCGCAAACTCCTTATCTGCGACTGGCCGGAGTCACGTGACGTCACTCCTGCGCATGAGCGCGGGAGCCGCCAGTCACAGCATGACCCCTATTAGAGAAGGCACAATGTGCCCTTTCTAAAGTGTGCATGCACCGATGACATTGGCGCATGCGCCGTAGTCATCAGCGCTTGGATCTTTCGTAAATATCTCCTAAACCTCCTAGGCTTACCTGTAGGTAAAAGTCGTTGTACAGGGTGTACAACTACTTTAATGCATATAATGCGTTAAGATGAAAAACCTTCTGACTTTACAACTTCTTTAAGTAAGGGAAACTGGCAGTGAAGCCTTGCGAGCCGTGCAGTGCTTTGTGAATGGTCCCTGTGATGTGTCTCAGAAGGCTGTGGGGTAAGAGCGGAAGAAGGGCTGCGGAGCATCTGACCAGAAGTGGGAGTTGGTACCTGTCAAAACCAGGCTGCCCCCCCCCCCCCCCCCGAAGTGTCAAAATGACAAATGTGGAAGTAGAAGGGATGCAAACAAGCAGAACTTCCCCTTTTGGATGAAGTTCCACTATAATTTAGATTGGATTTGATCAATCTGAGTTGATTGGCCAGGACAGAAAATTGCATATCGATCAGATTATGAGATTACATGGTGGAAACAAAGGTCTGATCGTTAATTTACAATTGAAAGTTATGATCATATCTTAACCATTGACTGAAATCTACTTTCCCATTGGTGTCATACTGATCGAATGGGTTGTTGACAATAGATCTATTATTCCTATTGGAAGAGATAGAATGTAAAATAAATCGTGTATGGCCATCATTATTTCTTGGGGATAGGCAATAGAAATATTTTTCTGTTGCTCTGAGGCAAATAAGAAACTTGCTAATACATGTACCTACCTAAAACTAAAGCATTGGCTTTTGGTACACCTTTAAATAATTGGGACAAGTCTGGATTCAAGCTGCACCTTAGGAACCTATGTACCTGGAGTACTACCCTTTTTAAATTCTTTATTTTAAATATTTCCAAGGACATGGATAGGATCACAGGATGCATAGTTACAATAATTGGCATAGTGTATGGTACCATAATATAAAACAATCAGCCATTGCTCTTAGTAGGAGAACAAGAGATGTTGAGAGTACCTCCTTTTAATGCTGTTTTTAGCACTTTTAATACGAACCATGTTTTTGGAAAAGTAACCAAGCAGTGTGTATAGACAACGTCTTCCAATTGCTATACAGTAGTGATAAATGGAGAAAACTATTCATAACGCACTGATCAAATAATGACCATAACTTATTTTTAAAGCCATGCCATTAATGCTTGGTAGGTTAAGATGTGTGAATATACTTGTAGTAATGCTGTAAACTGTTGTGGATATACAATATGTACATGCAGTAGTAATGGATGGCAATCTGCAAGAACAATCATGCAATGACACTAACACAAGTGCAAACATGCTTCATTAAGTTGCAACCAAGAACATCACAACATAGTACAACATAGCACTTTCCACAACTGATAGAGACATCGGTCCCATTCTTACCGACTCAGATGATTTGAGCATAGATAAAGGCTGTGAAAAATGTTAACGCGTTACTTAGGCTTGTTACAATGTTACTGAGTGTCAGATACAAATCTCACAACATGTTTCCTGTGCCATGATACAAGCAAGATGTGCTGTTTTCAATGATGCTTTGTTAGCAAGAATCAGTTTAGTGCTGGTTAAATGGAAAGGTCATTTTCTCCTCTAAGGTTTCCCAGGGCCTTGTCTTAGTGTTATAAATCAACTATGAACGTCGGGCTAGTTTAACACTTAATTCTATGAATCCGATATAACCGTCTGGCTAAAAAAAGGACTGACTGTAAAGAAGAGAGCACATTTAGACCTACCGTGCCTTGAAAAAGTATTAATACCCCTTGAAATTTTCCTCATTTTGTCATGTTACAACCAAAAACATAAATGTATTTTATTGGGATTTTATGTGATAGACCAACACAAAGTGACACATAATTGTGAAGTGGAAGGAAAATTAAACATGGTCTCCAATTTTTTTATAAATAAATATGTTAAAAGTGTGGCGTGGATTTGTATTCAGCCCCCCTTTACTTTGACATCACTAACTAAAATCTAGTGGAATCAATTGCCTTCAGAAGTCACCTAATTAGTAAACTGAGTCCACCTGTCTGTCATTTAGTCTTAGTATAAATAAAGCTGTTCTGTGAAGCCCTCAGAGGTTTGTTAGAGAACCTTAGTGAACAAACAGCATCATAAAGGCCAAGGAACACACCAGACAGGTCAGGGATAAAGTTGTGGAGAAGTATAAAGCAGGGTTAGGTTATAAATAAAGATCCCAAGCTATGAACATATCAGAGAGTACTGTTCAATCCATCATCATAAAATGGAAAGAGTATGGCACAACTGCAAACCTACCAAGACGTGGCTGTCCACCTAAACTGACAGGCTGGGCAAGGAGAGCATTAGTCAGAGAAGCAGCCAAGTACCCCATGGTAACTCTGGAGGAGCTGCAGAGATCCACAGCCCAGGTAGGAGAATCTGTCCACAGGACAACTATTAGTCGTGCACTCCACAAATCTGGCCTTTATGGAAGAGTGGCAAGAAAAAAGCCATTGTTGAAAGAAAGCCATAAGAAGTCCCATTTGCAGTTTGTGAGAAGCCATGTGGGGGACACAGCAAACATGTGGAAGAAGGTGCTCTGGTCAGATGAGACCAAAATTGAACTTTCTGGCCTAAAAGCAAAAATCTATGTGTGGAGGAAAACTAACACTGCACATCACCCTGAACACACCATCGTTGTGGGGATGCTTTTCTTCAGCAGGGGCAGGGAAGCTGGTCAGAAGGGAAGATGTATGGAGACAAATACAGGGCAATCTTAGAAGAAAACGACCTTAAACATGCAGCCAGAGCTACAATGGAAGGGTTTAGATCAAAGCATATTCATGTGTTAGAATGGCCCAGTCCTAAATCCAATTAAGAATCTGTGGCAAGGCTTGAAAATTGCTGTTCACAGAAGCTCTCCATCCAATCTGACAGAGCTTGAGCTATTTTGCCTAAGAAGAATGGGCAAAAATGTCACTCTCTAGATGTGCAAAGCTGGCATACCCAAAAAGACTTGCAGCTGTAATTGCAGTGAAAGGTAATTCTACAAAGTATTGACTCAGGGGGGCTGAATACAAATGCACGCCACACTTTTCACATATTTATTTGTAAAAAAAAAAAATTCCTACACTTCACTATTATGTGCCACTTTGTGTTGGTCTATCACATAAAATCCCAATAAAATACATTTACATTTTTGACTGTAACATGACAAAATGTGGAAAATTTCAAAGTGTGTGAATACTTTTTCAAGGCACTGTATGTTGATAGAAGAGTTTACCAATGACTGACTACTATCCACACTTTGGGTTTATTCAGACAGGTGGATGAAATGTTTTTTTTTAAAAAAACAAACATGTCTATACTTATCTGATCTGTGCAAAGGAATTTCACAAAGTGGCCGCAAACCTCCTCTTTTTAGATCCCCCCTCCGGTGCTCCTGGTCCCTCCTCTTTATCCAGTGCCCCTGGGAAACTGCTTTCGGTGGGGCACTTGTGTGTGCTTGCTCCTGAGCCCTTGGCCCTGCCTCCAGCTCCCTTGTCACTGGAGTTGATTGACAGAGGCCAATGGCTCTCACTGCTATTAATCTGCCCAATGAGGAGGGAGACAGCGGTTTGTGGAATACACATTTAGTGTACTTGGATACAATTGGCCGCCTCTGCAATTGGCCAAAATGCAAATATCAACCCTGTGTAGGCGCCAATCCCCCCCCCCCCCCCCCCCCGATTACACATTATTGATATTTACATGTTGGCCCAGAATGATCATTTATGAAGTGGCAGCACATGTGCAGAATGCCCTGGGCTGGGTATGAATGACTGAAGGATGAGGTAATTATGTGCATGCACCACTGCTGCATTTTTCGCGGCTAACATGTAAACATCACTAGTGTGTAGATGGCATCAGTGGCACTGCTGGGTAAACGTTCTTAAAGCCTGACTCCAGGCACAGCTTCATTGCAAGGGTTCACAGTGATTACGTCATTTCTCTGACGAAACGCATAGGGAGAAGCGACGTGCTGACGTCACCGCGCTCTACGCCCGGACAAGCATGGGCGTCTTGTTACTGCAGCCGGCCGGCCGCGAATTTTGAATTTTAATTGTTTACTTGGATGTTTGTATGCCTTCGGCGTTTTTTAAAAAATAAATCAGTTGGATCCTACCTATGGTCTGTCCTCTTTTCCCCTTTTTTTTCGGCCTTGGGGAATTCATTTACCTGGCGAGATACAAGCTGCGGTGGATGGATTGAGCAATCCCTGATAAGGATACGGATGTCCTGACTTGCTGCACAGAAGGGTCCTGGCTGGGTTATAGCCACATGCGATTATTCGATCTACAGCTGGTAAGCCTTCAATTCATTTGGTGGTGGGACCACAGAAGAAAGTCACAAAATCACGGATGATAATCTGATTCGAAAAAGTCACCTACTGCACGGATGTCACTTCTATGCTTGTAGTCCTTGCTGACTACCTTTGGACTGTATAGCATCAGTTTATTGTGTCTGTTTGGTTGACACCTATGTTTTTCTAATTCCCACTTATTGCCTGTATATATGGGTATTTTTTCATTATATTGTCCTATATATTTTTTATTCATTGCTTAATGGTTTAACATTTATTTCACAATATCTGTCGGTGTTATATACGAATCTGCATTTATTGTTGAAACACTATTGCCACACACAATTTTTTGATATCAGTATTTACAATACTTATGAAAGTTTTTTCATTATATATTTTTGTCAATACTTTTAAGTGTTGATGTAAACTAGAGGTTATTTTATTTATTGAGTTACACAATGGTTTTACACATGTTTGAGACATAACAGAGGTGCATGGTTAATCACTGACGTACATATATAATAATAACCTTTTTCTTATGAATAATTAGCGACACATTACTTACACTATTGTGCGAAATACTTCTTATAGCGCAACCTTTCTTTTTACATTTACCTTTTTTGCTTATCACATGTGGTTTGCCGCTTATGTTAATTTTATTTAGTCCAGCGCAGTTTTTTGTGTTACATTGCAAGGGTTAATTGCTTGTGTGGGAAGCATAAAAAGATAATTTACACTCTTACCTACATCTAGACTTGTCCCTGCACTTTTTCCCCCCGATACTCCAGCGGTCTAGTGTCCTAATGTCATCAAGACCAAAGCAGGGTCCATAGCCCTACATTATACATGTTGACACTGGGACAGTCCACCACCAGATCGTAAGGATCAGGTAAGTAAAACGGATTTTCCTTTCCCCTAGATAAAATTAGCTAATAACTCTTGCAGTGCAGGCACAGCCTCACTGGCATTCAGTGTTGCCAACCACTAGTATTTTTACTGGCAGCCAGTAAAAAATGGTCACTTTTCCCCTGCCAGGAAATATCAGTGACAGGAAAAGGTTGCCAGTTAAAAATATGGCTGTGACGCTCGGCTCAAAACTGCGCGGGTGCAGTTCCGGTTCAGGGCCCGCCAAGACAATCCGAGTGCCTGCTACAGTGTGGCGGTGCTGGCGGGGTCGGGTCTGGCACAGGCGGTGCATGTCGTGTGATGTCATGGTGCAAGGGAGAGGAGCGGTGTGGGTCTGCAGGATGAGAGCAAGGCAAGCCAGAAGCAGGACTGTCAGTACTGTTTGGCCTGGATTAGTTACATGCCTGATGAAGGGGTCCTGCGAGGCTCCGAAACGTTGCACTTGTTCTTGTGATGTGATCTTTCTGCAATAAAAGCCTTTGGACGATATTTGAGGCTTCTTGGTGCGCGGGCGAATATATGCATTTATCTTTGAAGAGACCACCTGGCGTGGAGAGAGACTGTCACTGTGACTCAGGAGGCGATGTGTCATCTCAGGGAGGTGTCATCATCAGTTTTGCTGCACACGGCTGTCAGTGTCACTGTGAGGGTCAGTTTTATGTGTGTGTGCCACCCATTTTAAATTCTTGGGGGCGCTATGAACTTGATAGATTGCACTCAATTTTGTGCATATACAAATAAAGTGCATGGTGTCAAATATTTCATCAAAAAACAAAAGTCCATAGATCTTTTGTGATGCAACTTCAATCTTTACACTTTTCACCGATGGCAAACCTCATGAGAAAACACCTGGTGGATGTGAGTGAAATTCCTATTCACCAGACCACCATGACCTCTTTAACTAAAAAGGTCTGATGGAGCTTTTTATAAATCTGGATCTGTGATCTTGCTGCTATATCAGAGGAGATATGGTTGAAATCTTGCTAATACTCCATTGCAGTAACAATTAGAAAAAATTAAAAGAACAGGATCATAGAGTAATAAAAATATTTGAAAAACATGAGCCAAATGGCCGCTTACATTGGTAGGTGCCTTTCCTCGGCACTGAAGGTATAAAGCATCTGTCACCAGGTAGATAGAAGGAATAGCCATCCCGCTCGCGCTGTATTGATCGGCGTGCGTTCCACCGACGTGGTGAGACAGAAACTGGAAGTGGCCAGAAGTAACGTGACCGGGAGGCGCATCCCCGTCACTGTTATTTCAGCACTAAATTATTCATTAATCATTAATTACTATTTAGCTAAGCACCATGCAGTTTATTTGTATATGCACAAAATTTAGTACAATCTATTAAGTTCACAGCGCCCCCTATTATTATACACCCCAAATCAGACAAGGCTAGCACTATTGCACTTTGAGGGGAGTAATTTCTTAGAACTAGCTCACTTAGTTATTCCATAGCGCAAGGTTCTTCTTCTATTTTTCATTCTAATTTCTTGCCCTCTTGAGTCCTGTCCCCGGGGTACTTACTTACTTACTACAGTGCCTTCCAAAAGTATGGATCAGAACACAATAGTCTAAGTTGGTGAAGTAAAATTAGAAAAAATAAGACTATTTTTCAGAAATAAAAAACTAATAATTGGCATATGTGTATATATTCACCCCCTTTGTTATGAAGCCCATAAAAAGCTCTGGTGAAACCAATTACCTTCAGAAGTCACATAATTAGTGAAATGATGTCCACCTGTGTGCAATCTAAGTGTCACATGATCTGTCATTACATATACACACCTTTTTGAAAGGCCCCAGAGGCTGCAACACCTAAGCAAGAGGCACCACTAACCAAACACTGCCATGAAGACCAATGAACTCTCCAAACAAGTAAGGAACAATGCTGAGAACAATTGTTGAGAAGTACAAGTCAGGGTTAGGTTATAAAAAAATATCCAAATCTTTGATGATCCCTAGGAGCACCATCAAATCTATCATAACCAAATGGAAAGAACATGGCACAACAGCAAACCTGCCAAGAGACAGCTGCACACCAAAACTCAAGGTAACCTTGGAGGAGCTGCAGAGTTCCAATGCAGAGACTGGAGTATGTGTACATAGGACGACAATAAGCAAGTGGGGCTTTATGGCAGAGTGGGGCTTTATGGCAGAGTGGCCAGAAGAAAGCCATTACTTTCAGCAAAAAACAAAATGGCACGTTTTGAGTTTGCGAAAAGGCATGTGGGAGACTCCCAAAATGTATGGAGGAAGGTGCTCTGGTCTGATGAGACTAAAATTGAACTTTTTGGCCATCAAAGAAAACGCTATATCTAGCGCAAACCCAACACATCACATCACCCAAAGAACACCATCCCCACAGTGAAACATGGTGGGGGATGTTTTTCAGCAGTCGGGACTGGGAAACTGGTCAAAGTTGAGGGAAAGATGAGAGACAAGGAGAGAGGTGCCTCTGAGTGTAGATGTTTAAAAGCTATTACTGATACATATGGTTAATAATAACTCACATTTGAATAGTAAGCATGTGGGTCCAACAAGGGTGAGTCTTAGTGATGATGATCCTGCTTCCCCGGTCCTTCACGCTCGGGCGCTGTCTGCATGGAAATCCACCGCTGGCCGGCTGTAGTGGAGAGACTCAGAGCGAGGAGTGAGGCGCAATGGGAAGGATGGTAACAGGGGATGACGTCACACGTTATGCAACACGTTTCTGGAGCATGCGCACTGTGATACTACGGCAAGCCACGCTCTTTTTTCAAAGTAGACTTCATAGGAGGAACCATATGGGGTCTTTTTAAGGAAATATATAGGAAAGGGGAGGGGAATAATACTCGGGAATGTGGGCAGCACTAATACCATAAATAAATGCGGAAATGCAGTCAAAGACAATTACAATTAGCACACATACAAGTACAATTCATAAATAACAGATAATAGTAAGCCTGAAATCTAACAGGTCAATAGAACGATATCAAGTAGGCTGTTATCAACTATTAGCCCCCGTACACACGGTCGAAAATTCTGCCGGAAAAGGTCCGATCGGATTATGTTGTCGGAAAATCCGATCCTGTGTGGGCTCTATCAGACTTTTTCCACCGGAAATTCCGACTGAAAAAATTTGAGAGCAGGATTTCAAATTTTCCGACAACAAAATCCGATTGGACTTTTTCCGATCGTTTGTAGAGAATTCCGACGGACAAAGTGCCACGCATGCTCAGATCAAATTACGAGACCAAAGCTATTGGCTACTAGCATCTATCTAGTTCCGTCGTACATAACAAATGTCACTGCGTTCCGAACGATCGGATTTTCCGACAACTTTGTCCGACCGTGTGTATGCAACACCAGTTTTGGACAAAATCCGTCGGAAAAAATTTATGTATTTTGTTGTGGGAATGTCCGACCATGTGTACAAGGCATAAGAGTAAGATGCAAGTAACAAAAAAATATAATTAAAAATAATTGGAAAAAGTAAATATCTATGCGGCCCTATTAGAATTGCTTTACAAATATTTTAAAAATATATAAAAATATTGTGAAAAAAGGCAATATTAATATTCGATAAAATGGAATAAAAATACAGCAAACACATATGCATATAATCGTGAATCATGCTGGTAATTCATATTAACATCACAAAAATTGCCATTACCCCAAATGGATTGAAAAAATTCCTAAAGGACAATTCTGCCGTTTGCAACAGAATTGTACCAGAGACAGTGACTATATCGACCAAAGTGCTCTCCTAAAAAAGAAGTTCAGTTATAAGCAATATCCCAAGACTTTAGTAGAGCAAGCATCTGAACACTACCTCAAAGGGAAACCCCCTAAAATAATTTGTGAACCAGAAAATCATTTGGTTTGATTTACCACCACTTTCCATTTCCAATTCAAAAAGATGGAGAAAATACTGGCCAATCATTGGAACATTTTACAACAGGATCCGCATCTCAGTACCATCATTCCTAAACATCCTATGGTAACCTATCGTAGAGCGCCAAATCTTCAAAACAGAATCGCCCCTAGTAAACTCAGACCCAGGACTGTCCCCCCTCCTAAGCCAGTCCTTATACCACTTGAAGGAATGTACCAGTGCCGTAAGGCTCTCTGTAAGACATGCAAATTTGTGAAGCATGGGCAGAAATCCTACAGCACAAAAGGTAAAAATGATCAAATGAAGGATTTTTTTAACTGTTCCTCAGATTTCATAGTATATGGGCTCACTTGTTCGTGTGGCCTAATTTATATAGGCCTCACCATATGAGCCCTGTGAACCAGATTTGGTGAACACAGGAGACTCATTGAGGGAGGGACGGATCCACATAGCATCTCAAGACATTTTGCCGAGGCTCACCAGCATTCCACCAACAGCCTACATTTGTGGGTATTAAAGCAGATACCCACTTCTTGTCGGGCGGCCTTAACGCTTTAAGAAACTTTGCGCCAGAGAAACATTCTGGATAAATAATCTCAATGTTCTCTCGCCTGGTATCAACAGAAGCATTGAAATTTCCACGATTATATAAATATAAACAAAAGATATTACCATTATCAATTTACCTTTATTGAAGACAGAATAATAAAAATTTTAACAATTTTTAACAAGGTTCTAATTTTTATTTACTTCACTTTAGGTTCTTACATCATGGCGGGTGGCGGGAAAAATTTTTGTAAGTATTGGTAATTATATAAGATAGAGGTGTTTATATGACTCATATTTCTAAATATGCTCCACTTGTATGTATATATACATATATATATGCGTGTGTATGCCCTTTTTCTAGACATAGATTTTCTGTGTATATTTTGAGACATGTATTGCACCATGCATCTACATGTGCATAATTTTGCATGGTATATGCTAAAACACTGGCTGACGCTATTATCCCCTGTGGCCCTAACAGATCTTGGTAATTTTTCTGTTTCTTTCCCCTTCGCCTCCCTTTCCCACCTTCTATTGGCTACAGGATTATGCCAGTACAGGTGTATACTTGGAGGTATATATATATATATATATATGTGTGTGTGTGTGTGTGTTTCTCTCTTACATCTGTACAAGATCATTATCATCTTTATTATTATTTTTTAAATCATCCTAGCGTCCCTTATTTTTTTGCTTATGTATATGCACTGGATGTATGCACATGAGCATGGGTATATATGTGCATGCATATGCAGAGTTGTACAAGATGCGATGTTGTGCACCTCCTGCCATATATATAGATATTTCTATGGAATGTGACTTTAAAATGTTATCATTTCCATTTACCAATCACATGACTAATTGATATCACATATCATAATGCTGTTACCAATATACATTACTGCTGTAGTTTTATGTCCCACACTAGCCATGCATGAATATATATGCGACCATCACCTGATCCTCCATTGGTATTAATATTTCTTAATAACATTGTTTAAAAAAATGGTTCATAAAATTCTTAGAATGTTTTATATATTCACGATTATATGCATATGTGTTTGCTGTATTTTTATTCCATTTTATCAAATATTAATATTGCCTTTTTTCACAATATTTTTATATATTTTTAAAATATTTGTAAAGCAATTCTAATAGGGCCGCATAGATATTAACTTTTTCCAATTATTTTTAATGATATTTTTTGGTTACTTGCATCTTACTCTAATGCCATGCATTGGTTGGAAGACGCGACCGTGTGTATGCTCAATTGGACTTTTCCTGGCCCGAATTCCAGCCAGCAAAAGATTGAGAGCAGGTTCTCAATTTTTTCGGTCGGAAAAAGTTCCGATTGGAAATTCCGATCGTCTGTAGCAATTCCGATGCACAAAATTCCTACGCATGCTCGGAAACAATTTGACGCATGCTCGGAAGCATTGAACTTCTTGATGGTCAAAAGTTCAGCAAACTTTTGTGTGACCGTGTGTTTGCAAGCCAAGCTTGAGCGGATTTCCGTCTGAAAAACCATCGAAGATTTTTCTGATGGAAAATCTGCTCGTGTGTACGGGGGCTAATAGTTGATAATAACAGCCTACTTGATATCGTTCTATTGACCTGTTAGATTTCAGGCTTACTATTATCTGTTATTTATGAATTGCACTTGTATGTGTGCAAATTGTAATTGTCTTTGACTGCATTTCCACATTTATTTATGGCATTAGTGCTGCCCACATTCTCGAGTATTATTCCCCTCCCCTTTCCTGTATATTTCCTTTAAAAAAAGCCCCATATGGTTCCTCCTATGAAGTCTGCTTTGAAAAAGGAGACCGGCTTGCCATAGTTTTGCAGCGCACATGCTCAAGAAACGCGTCTCATAACGTGTGATGTCATCCCCTGTTACCATCCTTCCCATTGCGCCTCACGCCTCGCTCTGAGTCTCTCCCCTACAGTTGGCCAGTGGTGGATTTCCATGCAGACAGCGCTCGAGCGTGAAGGACCGGGGAAGCAGGGTCATCATCACTAAGACTCACCCTTGTTGGGACCCACATGCCTATACTTACTACTCAAATGTGAGTTATTAACCAAATGTATCATTAAACAATTTTAAACGCCTACACTCATCTGTTGCAGTACCTTTAGAACTGTTTTTTTTGTTCCCATATGTTGGCAGCCTTGAGTGGTCTGGACTTTTTATTCCCCATATGTCATTAACCACCTACATGGACTAATATCGACTGTGTATCCCATGACAGACTGTATTGCTATTGGGATATTAATGGTTCTAGGTTTTTTGCGCCTTTACTTCTTGAGGCAAAGATGGATGGTGCTAAATACAGGGATATTCTTGAGCAAATCCTATACCACTCTGTGTGTAATTTGAGGCTAGGACGGAGGTTCACCTACCAGCAGGACAATGACCCCAAACACACTGCTAAAGCAACACTTGAGTGGTTTAAGGGGAAACTTGTAAATGTGTTGGAATGGACTAGTCAAAGCCCAGACCTCAATCCAATAGAAAATCTGTGGTCAGACTTTAGATTGAGAGCCTGTTCTTAATTTTTCCGTCTGAAATGCAGACAGAGTTTTGGACAGTGCAAAGTCCGGCCGTGTGTACGCGGCATTAGAGACTTATCCAAAGTGTCTTGGAGCTGTGACAGCCACAACAGGTGGCTCTACAAAGTATTGACTTTAGGGGGGTGAATAGTTATGCACATTGACTTTTTCTGTTATTTTATCCTATTTGTTGTTTGCTTCACATTAAAAAAAAAAACATCTTTAAAGTTGTGGGCATGTTCTGTAAATTAAATGATGCAAATCCTCAAACAATCCATGTTAATTCCAGGTTGTGAGGCAACAAAACACAAAAAATGCCAAGGGGGAAGGGGGGTGAATACTTTTGCAAGGCACTGTATATGGAAAATAAAATAAAAAATATGTTTTTTGCCTTAAATCTACCTTAAATCACATTGCTATTTGCACAATTTACTTGTTTGTAGCCTTAATACTGAAATGTGCACTTAAAACTGTAATTTTGTAACTTTGGATAATGCCAGTAAAAACTTGGCTATGCCAGTGAATTTCAATCTGATGGGTTGGCAACACTGCTGGCATTGGACATTTACGGTGTATGCATGCACATGTAAGCACATTTTTTTCTATATACGAGTAACACGTTGTACAAGCGTTTCGCAATACAAACTTTCTTCTTTCTTTAATGCTTGATTTGCGAGTGTTGTCTCGGAAGCCAAGTAGGATACAAGCCTCTGGGGAGTGCAGTACCGCATGTGGCCAGATGTGTGGGGGCGCCATTGACGCTCGTAGACATTCGGAGTCGCTGGGAGACACGCGGAAACACTCCGTTCCCGAGGGTCTCAGAGTGACTGCAAGTGGTCTCCAAGTGTCTCCGAGTGTTTTCGAGTGTCTCCAGTCCCCCCCACCTCTGGCCACATGCAGTACTGCATACACTAGCAGTGACACTGGAACAAATTATCTGAGTTTCCATTGATTCCTATGGGGAAACTCGTTTTGATATGCGAGTGCTTTGGATTACAAGCATGCTTCTGGAACAGATTATGCTCGTAATCCAAGGTACTACTGTATATATAGGCACAAACAAGCACAAATTATGACCCTGGATGCTTGAAATAATGCAACGTTTAGGTAAGTGTCCTGCAGGCATGAGGTCAGTGGAATCCATAGTAGGTGAGGTTGAAAAAAGTCCATCAAGTCCAACCTATGTAAAAAGCAGTTGTGTCATTTTATTTTACATTTCTGAACACAGCATAACATTACACTGCAGGGTGCAGCTGTGTAAATTGGCACTATAGGTTTCAATACTGCTGTGTACCAATGCATAGCTCCCAACTGTCCCTGATTTGGAGGGATTGTCCCTAATTTGGAACAAAGTCCCTCTGTCCCTCTTACCTCCTCATTTGTCCCTAATTTTGGTCTGATCCTAATAGATGTATATAAAATGCATTATTTAGCTTTCAAAATGTTTTTCTCAGTGCTAAACCTTTCATCCAATTTCTAAATTGCTAATATAAAGGAATGGTAGTGGTAAAAAAAAAGCACTTGTGGGTTTAACTAATCCTTTTTTTTTTTTTTTGTATAATGTTCTTTTAACCACTTGCCTGTGCACTTTCACCCCCTTACTGCCCAGGCCATTATTCAGCTTTCATCGTTGTTGCATTTTAAATGACAATTGCGTGGTCATGTAACATTGTACCGATATGCCATTTTTTGACATACATAGCACTTTCTTTTGGTGGTATTTTATCACCACTAGGTTTTTTATTTTTTGCTAAATAAATTAAAAAAGACCGAAAAATTTGGGGGGAAAAAAACAGTTTTATCATGGTTTGTTATAAAATTTTGAAAACAAGTAATTTTTCTGATGAGGCTGCACCGATGGGCAATGATGTGGCAGCGCCAATGGGCACTGATGTGGCAGCACCGATGGGCACTGATTGGCAGCACCGATGTGCACTGATGTGGCAGCACCGATGGGCACTGTTGGGACTGCACTGATAATCAGGACACTAATATTCAGTGCCCTCATTATCAGTGTAGATGTCCCTTTCATACAAGCCGGTTATCAGCTCTCTTCTCCTCTCCTCATGCTGTCAGTGTGAGGAAAGGAATGCCGATAACTGGCTTGCGTTTGCATCGTGATCAGCCATGATTGGACACATGTGCTATTGGGGGGGAATATCACTGCGCTATACCTAAAACAAAGTAATAATAAAATTGCTTTTCTGAAGCTGCTAACACTCAAACAAACAAAGTTATACAGACATGAGAATAATATGTGTAGCGCTAAAATACTAAAATTATGCAAAAATGCAAAGAAAATATATGTGTTTAAAATATATATGAAAAAAGTGCCACAAAATGTGCAAAAATGCTGAAGTATAATAAATAATAATAAAACTAGTGGTGAAAACTAGTGATAAAAGTCCCTCTCTTCAACAATAAATGATGAAGCAAATAGGTGGAGATTTCTCTATCCAAACGCGGACGTGGGTACAATCTGATATTGTAGTGGTAATGTGCACACAGAAATGTGTGAATGTGAAACCCCGGGAAACTATGGACACTTGATAAGGTACTTCTTACCAGAAGAGATGGACACACATACCATACGGCAGTGCGTCAGATGCGCTTGTGTTTTTCTCCTGTTGGATGATGGAAGGCGATTCCGGATCCTACGGGCACACCTTGTAGATGTAGACACGCAGCCTTGGGGTATCACCAGACCGTCCAGGAGTAGACACACGGTAGATCATCCAGGTTGACACACAGTAGGTGATGTATCTCCAGCACGTCCAGGGTCACAGATGGAGGGATATGGTGTAAAAAACAGGAAAAAAGTGCTCCAAATAGTGCAGATTAACCAATAACGTTTTATTGGAATAAAATCTCTCAATGAAGGAGCAAAAGACAACAGTCCAATATAAGATATAAAAGCGTAAAAACAGTAAAGGCAATGTAAAAGTCTCAAATAAGTAGGCCCTACGCGTTTCAACGCTAGTGGTCATCAACAGGGGCATCTTGACTTATTACTTACTTATTTGAGACTTTTACATTGCCCTTTACTGTTTTTATGCTTTTATATCTTATATTGGACTGTTGTCTTTTGCTCCTTCATTGAGAGATTTTATTCCAATAAAACGTTATTGGTTAATCTGCACTATTTGGAGCACTTTTTTCCTGTTTTTTACACAATATCCCTCCATCTGTGACCCTGGACGTGCTGGAGATACATCACCTACTGTGTGTCAACCTGGATGATCTACTGTGTGTCTACCGGATGATCCACCCTGTGTCTACTCCTGGACGGTCTGGTGATACCCCAAGGCTGCGTGTCTACATCTACAAGGTGTGCCGGCATTGCCTTCCATCATCCAACAGGAGAAAAACACAAGCGCATCTGACCCACTGCCGTATGGTATGTGTGTCCATCTCTTCTGGTAAGAAGTACCTTATCAAGTGTCCATACTTTCCCGGGATCACATTCACACATTTTTGTGTGCACATTACCACTACAATATCAGATTGTACCCACGTCCGCGTTTGGACAGAGAAATCTCCACCTATTTGCTTCATCATTTATTGTTGAAGAGAGAGACTTTGATCACAAGTTTTCACCACTAGTTTTATTATTATTTATTATACTTCAGCATTTTTGCACATTTTGTGGCACTTTTTTCATATATATTTTAAACACATATATTTTCTTAGCATTTTTGCATAATTTTAGTATTTTAGCGCTACACATATTATTCTCATGATTGGACACAGCTGATCACGTGCTAAAGAGCCGCTGATTGACTCTCTACCCCGATCTGTGATGAGCTGTGTTCGGAGGACACAGCTGAACACTGATCACGCCTCCTATGTGCCGACCGCACTATAGCCGAATGACGACTACAGCGTGGTCGGCAAGTGTTTAAGGGGGCGTGGCATGGGGTGTGTTTGATGCCCACATACTTTTGCTAATAGGTGGCTCTTGTTCCCATCTCAAAAAGTTGAGAGGTATGCCAATGTGCACAAAACTATACTCGATATGCATCTGTAAGCAGTGTTTTAACGTTGGCGTGACTGAGCCCTTACTCATACATATCTTCAGCAAAAGTTGCATGTAAGCAAAATTTTGTTTTCATTACTAATTACACATTTGAACTACTCACCGACTCCATGCTGACACTGTCTTTCTGAGACAAGAAAACTGATAAATATATGGTTCCCAGTACATGATCAGGGTGCTGTGGATCTTTCAGGTTTAATGCCACTTCTTTTGCACTAGAAAAGTAAAACAAATGAATTAAAGACGTGACAGCTGTCACTAATAAATATGTAATTATTATTATTATTGTAGAATAATGACAGAATTTTTTTTTAAGAAATAGAGTCTTGCTCGCAAATTCAACATGCCATGTTATTATGACTTGTCCCACGCTCAGGAATATGCTGTTTTGATATAAACATATTATTCTGATTTTCAACATGGAATGTCAGTGCTCTGCAACAGCAAAATAAACTAATGTTATTTGTCTTGACACATATCATCCTGTATCTATCTCATAATTGATAGGAGTACTATGCTGTTACCAAGCACATACCAATTTATATTTAGACTGAGCTTTGTAACCAAGTATATTCATTGGCTTTGTTGACACCTGTATTAATATTCTGAGAAAACTATTTATCTAACTATCTGAATAATAATTAATATTCCCATGCCTTTTTAGGGCTACAATAGAGTTCATACACAAGAGAGCAGGGTGGATAAATACCAATGATTTTTTTTTCCAAAAAATTTGATTTTTTTAAATTGAAATCATATTTTTTGATTTTTATGAAACGTATTTTAATAATATGCTTTTGGAGTAAAAATCTATCTAAAGATAGGTTTATATTTAAGATACATTAATAGATTAGTTTATTCAGCATGAAATGGAGCTTAGTTATGTAGCATGGGGCTGTATATTCTAGAATATTTACATTTTTGGTAAACTCATTCAATGAATCCAAGCTCTGCAAGCTGAAATAACATGCACTGGCAATGTTATTGTTTTAATTAAATAAAAGAATTTGAGTAGTTCTCTAACTATGTGTAATTAACCTGATAACCTAAAATTGTTTCTGATATCACTGTTTTGCTAACCTGACAGCTTATTATTCTAAATAGGAAACCTTCATTTTGTTTGCAAATATTAAAGATTCTAACTACCAGCAAGAATAAGTCCTTACATTTAAAGAGCACCTGTCATTTCAGATCCATCATGACAGTGCCTGTTAGCGGGCATTCAATCTCCTGCTGCCGCCACGTTCCTCACCTTGTTGTGTCACTGTCGCATCACCAGCCGTCTCATTAAAGTGAATGGGACTGTCGAGTCAACAGCGGGTCAGAGGAGGAGCCGCTGTGGGACAGAGATGACAGTTGCTCTTTAAAAGTTATGATTTGATTTAAATCAAGCCTTTTTACTAGTGATTTAAATTGTGATTTAAATCGACTTGATTTATATCAAATCCACCAAGCAAGACAGAGAGCAAGAGAGCTTGATGTGCAGACACCATTATTGTCTTATAATTAGGGGCCTATTTATAAAGCCATAAATTTGACATTTACCAAACATTCAGTGTATTATAATTGATTCACCTGCAGCGAATGTTTAATGGATGTCAGATGAAAGGTTTAGGTGAGTAACTCATAAGTCAAGGGCTGTCACGTCTCTAACCATTGAACAAAGAGAACAGTCTGTGACTTTGTTTTTTACTTATTGAGGGATAATAACTTGAATAGGGATTGGTGATTATGGGATGCCCACTTGACTTCAGAACAACTTTAGGGAAAACGCTCCCTATATACAGTCCTATATACACTCCACTTCTTCCTCCAGCTCTCACTTGCTTGCAGAAACCCAGCTAGGAAACTGTAAAGATCTGACAAGGCACTCAGTCAGATTAGACCAAAAGCCTGTTATAGGCAGGAACCCGAGGCTCCTTGGTTGTGTGGCAAAGTTCAGTGTACAGCTTTCATCCCCATCCCAGCACAACCTTATCAGGCACTGCCAACCAACCTGGCTGCAGCTGAACCTATCATTAGCCCTCCATGCTAACTTCTTCCCACAGTCCTCCCAGACTGAACACTCACCAGCCCACCCATCTGACTCTCAGGAGATCTCCCAGAAGTGCTGACCTGCCTCCGCTGTCCTCTCTCCTTGCTACCGTGCATCCAGGAAGGGATTCCTCTATGTGTTGTGGCGGATCCTTCCAGCACTGGAGCCCCAGGTTTGAGTTACCAGACTAGAGGGACAGCCTCCTCAGCACTCCATCTTCCACCCTTCCAGACCCTTTTTGCTGGGAATTGGTTGAGGACCTCATAAATATGCATGGCAGCCCCTCCTTACTCCCAGACTCCAGTTCTGGAAGTTTCTACCAAATTCCGGACCAGGGTGTAGTGCCAGAGAGAGCTGCCAGGTAAGTCATCCTGCCCCCAGAGTCACTAAACCCTGACCCAGATTCACAACCCAGACCTGGCTCTCAGCCAAGCCAATTCGCCTACTCTAATAACTAACCTATTTACATTTAGCACAATAGATGGTGCTACAATAATAATAATATTTAGAAATAAAAGATGGCTTTTTATACAGTATTATACCTTTTCCCATGGGAGGCTTTTTTTTTCTTTGTTCAACGGATGTCACTTACAGATTTATAAATATACCCCTTACTGTACAAAGTATACACACACACAATTTTTTGTTCTACAAATAAGTCTCCTAGAGAGCTATAGATTAGTTAAAATAGCACAACAGATGCTACCTGCCTCTTGCCTCCCTTTGTCTGACTGAAATTTAAAGTCACCCATTAAGGGATGAATCCCTGTTGATGAATCAATCATTTGAGTGCTCCATGCCATAACCCTCTACATATGTATCAATGCGCCCATGTCAATAATACCTTAGTCTTGCCCATAATAAATAAAATAAATTATGTAAAAAAGCAGCACAAGAAGCCAATCAGTTGTGCTGTGGGGCTCATATGCTAACAAGGAACATCAGTCAGTTGCCTCTCCTTCACGGCCCATTCACAGGCTGGGGAAGGGACAAGACCTGTAAGTGCTACTGAATTGCAGCAGAGGAAGATTAGGTTCCCCCCGCCAGAAAGGGGCTGTGCTTGTGGCTGAGCTGTGTAAATATCAGAACTGGATTGAGAGAAATGAAAATCATTTGGCAGTTGAAACAGATCCTTATATGTATTTTAACTGTGTATTTAAGAAATTAAAACTGTACGAAGGTCAAAGTCCAGTCAAAAGTGGAACTTCCGCTTTAAGCACTCCTTGCCCCCTTACATGCCCCATTTGGGGGGGGGGGGGTGGGTACCTGGTTTTGACAGGTACTTCCTGTCCACTTTTTGTATCTGCTGACTTTTAATAAACGTACAAAACAGTGGAACTCCGCTTTAAGTTAAAACAGTAGGAAACTTCAACTGCAGTAGCTGGTCCACTCACGTCAAAGCTCTTGAGCAGGGATCCTCAAACTGCGGCCCTCCAGCTGTTGCGGAACTACACATCCCATGAAGCATTGTAAAACTTTGACATTCACAGACATGACTAGGCATGATGGGAATTGTAGTTCCTGAACAACTGGAGGGCCGTAGTTTGAAGACCCATGCTCTTGAGATTAAACAAACATCTCCCACAGAGAATACAATCACTAGAATAATGTGACAGAACTATAAAATATCATCATTACTCACTTATGAAGTTGTCCTTCCACTCCCAGAAAATATAGCACATCTGTCACCCTCTCACCGTAGGTCAGCAAATCTCAATCTCAGCAGCAGTGGAAAGTCACGTGACCCAGTGCCCAGTGACGAAACACGTAGGTGCAGGGCTACAGTTGAATAAGGTCCTCGCTATTGGATTAGTTTGCCGAGATACTGATATTTGAGCGGTTAAAGCATAGAGTGGCTATAGAAGTTATTTACATATACTCCATTGGATATGTGGTGTCCCTTAAAATAAAGTGGCTAAGTGGCATTTTAAAGGATGTTTGAGAGCAAATAAAGTGTTTTAAAGGATAAAGCTCTATTTGGAAATTGTTTTTGAACCTGAAAGTTCCATATCTGTCCTACAGAGGACATAAGCCTGTTTGGCCAAGCATTTATTTATACAGTGCCATGAAAAAGCATTCATACCCATTGAAATTTTCCACATTTTCTCATGTTACAACCAAAAACTTAAATGTTTTTTATTGGCATTTTATGTGATAGACCAACACAAAGTGGCACATAATTGTGAAGTGGAATGAAAATGATAAATGGTTTTCAAAATATCTGAAAAGTGTAGCGTGCATTTGTATTCAGCCCCCTTTACTCTGATACCCCTAACTAAATTCTAGTGGAACCAATTGCCTTCAGAAGTCACCTAATTAGTAAATAGTGAACAAACAGCATCATGAAGGCCAAGGAACACACCAGACGGTTCGATAAAGCTATGGAGAAGTCTAAAGCAGGGTTAGGTTATAAAAACATATCTCAAGCTTTGGACATCCCACAGAGCACTGTTCAATCCATCATCCGAAAAAGGAAAGAGTATGGCACAACTGCAAACCTACCAAGACACGGCTGTCTACCAAAACTGACAGACTGGGCAAGGAGAGCATTAATCAGAGAAGCAGCCAAGAGGCCCATGGTAACTCTGGAGGAGCTTCAGAGATCCACAACTCAGTCCATCTGTCCACAGGATAACGATTTGTTGTGCATTCCACAAATTTGGCCTTTATGGAAGAGTGGCAAGAAGAAAGCCATTGTTGAAAGAAAGCCATAAGAAGTCCAGTTTGCAGTTTGCGAGAAGCCATGTGGGGGGCACAGCAAACATGTGGAAGAAGGTGCTCTGATCAGATGAGAATTGAACTTTTTGGCGTAAAAGCAAAACGCTATGTGTGGCGGAAAACTAACACAGCACATCACCCTGAGCATACCATCCCCACCGTGAAATATGGTGGTGGCAGAATCATGTTGTGGGGATGTTTTTCTTCAGCAGGGACAGGGAAGCTGGTCAGAGTTGATGGGAAGATGGATATAGCCAAATACTGGGCAATCTTAGAAGAAAACCCGCTATGCCCTGTACACACGGTCGGATATTCCGATGGAAGAAGTCCGATCGGATTATGGTAAAGAGGTAGTGCTGCGCTGTATGTTTAAACTGCAGAGACTAGGTATATCGATAGATTTATACACAAATGGGTGCTAATTGTGCATAAAATGGAAGGTGATGTCGATTTTGTGCATGGATCACATAAAATCACATAAAAGTGACATAATTAAGATTGCATAAAATCGCATAAAATCGCAAAAAAAATCACATTTAAGATTAGGTGAATCCGTGAGAGACGTGCATAGGTGCATAAAATTGAGACGATGTAGGTAAATCACATAAAATCGCATAAAAATGACATATCTTAAAATTGCATATAATCGCATAAAATCGCATAAAACATCACATTAAAATTAGGTGAATCCGTGATGAACGTGCATAAAGTGCTGTGGTAGAGTAAGCTTATGCAAGAGTAGTATCAAATATGACACATAGGATTGTCGCAGTAAAAAATTTCATAAATAAATGTGCAAAAGATTTCTTAATTCAGTGTCAGCATAACAAAAATTGTGTGAAATAAATAATAAGTAAATAGTGCAGGAACAGTCCGTGAGGGTGGGCCCTTTCCCTATAAGGGCAACGTGCGATTTGCTATAACACTAGTGGTGAATCCTGGTTGAGGTATAACGATATTGGTGCTGGTGGATATTTGTGGCCAGTAGCTGCGGGTGATTCCTGATCCTCCGTGAGATCTAGTAATGGGTGTACCCTTACCTTACCGCTGTAAGGTAACAGCGTGTATATGTATATGTTGGTTCCCAGGGGGGGGCCTCTGTATCCTCTGGCGGGCGGCTCCCTTTAAATCCAGATACTAAGCGTCTCCTTTACTGGAGTATTCTTTCTAAGGTCAGGTATATGTGCCTCACAGGATGGATAAGAAGAGGAAGGTCTCGATAGTGTAGTATGTTTTAAATGAATGGTTTTTATTCAAGCAAGCATAAATACAATAAACCCACATTTTTTGCAGGTCAATGTCACATAGAATAAACGAGCATCAAGCTCGTACCTCGCTTCCGGTATCTAGTATGTCCCGACGCGTGTTCGTCACGGTCACGTGACTTCATTACTAGATCTCACAGAGGATCAGGAATCACCCGCAGCTACTGGCCACAAATATCCACCAGCACCAATATCGTTATACCTCAACCAGGATTCACCACTAGTGTTATAGCAAATCGCACGTTGCCCTTATAGGGAAAGGGCCCACCCTCACGGACTGTTCCTGCACTATTTACTTATTATTTATTTCACACAATTTTTGTTATGCTGACACTGAATTAAGAAATCTTTTGCACATTTATTTATGAAATTTTTTAATGCGACAATCATATGTGTCATATTTGATACTACTCTTGCATAAGCTTACTCTACCACAGCACTTTATGCACGTTCATCACGGATTCACCTAATTTTAATGTGATGTTTTATGCGATTTTATGCGATTATATGCAATTTTAAGATATGTCATTTTTATGCGATTTTATGTGATTTACCTACATCGTCTCAATTTTATGCACCTATGCACGTCTCTCACGGATTCACCTAATCTTAAATGTGATGTTTTAAGCGATTTTATGCGATTTTATGCAATCTTAATTATGTCACTTTTATGTGATTTTATGTGATCCATGCACAAAATCTACATCACCTTCCATTTTATGCAGAATTAGCACCCATTTGTGTATAAATCTATCGATATACCTAGTCTCTGCAGTTTAAACATACAGCGCAGCACTACCTCTTTACCACACTCTATTTTCTCTGGGATCTGATATTTCCTATCAGTGCTCTGCCGCAGTATTACATTAACCTTATTTATTTACGGGGCAAGCGCAGAGATACATACCACACCATATCCTCCGATCGGATTATGTTGTCAGAAAATCCGATTGTGTGTGGGCTCTAGCAGGCTTTTTCCGTCGAAAAAAAATTTGACAGCAGGATCTAAAATTTTCCGACAACAAAATCCAATTGGACTTTTTCCGATCGTGTGTAGAGAATTCCGACGCACAAAGTGCCACACATGCTCAGAGGAAATTTGGAGATGAAAGTTATTGGCTACTGGCCTCTATGTACTCCCGTCATACGTTTTGTATGTCACCTCGTTCGGAACGATCGGATTTTCCGACAACTTTGTCCGATCACGTGTGTGCAACACAAGTTTCGGACAAAATCCGTCGGAAAAAATCAGACGGATTTTGTGGTCGGAATGTCCGACCGTGTGTACAAGGCATTAGAGTCTGCAAAAGAGAGACTGGGGTGGAGGTTCACTTTCCAGCAGGACAAATACCCTAAACATACAGCCAGAGCTACAATAGAATGGTTTAGATCAAAAAATATTCATGTTTTAGAATGGTCCAGTCAAAGTCCAGACCCAAATCCAATTGAGAATCTGTGGCAAGACTTGAAAAGTAAATTAATATTAGTGTACAAGCCAATAATTAATCACACCGTAACGCATAACACTGTATGTAAATAGTGTCAAGATCACTCAAACTTTACATAAAAATATATTAACAAATCAATAAAATGTAAAAAAACTACAGTTTTAAGTTTGTTTTTTCATTTTATTGATTTGTAAATATATTTTTATGTAAAGTTTAAGGCCCCTTTCACACTGGGGCGGTGAGCCGCGGTGACGGTAAAGCAGCGCTATATTTAGCGCTGCTTTACCGTCGTTTTCACCGCGGTTTTCGGCCGCTCGCGGTGCGGTTTTACCCCCCGCGAGCGGCCGAAAAAGGGTTAAACACCCCCCGCAGAGCGCCGCCGTAGCCGCGGTATTACCGCGGTAACCGCGGTATTGCCGCGGTTTTACGGCGGTCTCCCATTGTAATCAATGGGAAGGAGCGGTATAGGAGCGGTGAACACACCGCTCCTATCCCGCTCCAAAGATGCTGCTAGCAGGACTTTTTTTACCGTCCTGCTAGCGCACCGCTCCAGTGTGAAAGCCCGCCGGCTTTCACACTGGAGTGAATGGGGCCGGATTTTTTCATGCGGTGAACAGGCGCTATTTTTAGCGCCGCACCGCATGAAAAACGCCCCAGTGTGAAAGGGGCCTAAGTGATTTTGACACTATTTACATCTAGTGTTATGTGCTACGGTGTGATTAAGTATTGGCTTGTACACTAATATTAATAGCACAATTGGTGATAGTTATTTGGTTTCTAAGTAGCAGCATTTAATATTTTTTAGAAAGGATACAGTCTTTAGCCTGGTGTATTGATTTAATTTGTTTTTGAAGACATGGAAATTGCTGTTCACAGAAGCTCTCTATCCAATCTGACAGAGCTTGAGCTATTTTGCAGAGAAAAATGGGCAAAAATGTCACTCTCTAGATGTGTAAAGCTGGTAGAGACATCCCCAAAAAGACTTGCAGCTGTAATTGCAGCGAAAGGTGGTTCTACAAAGTAATGACTCCGGGGGGGGGGGGGGGGGGGGGGCTGAATACAAATGCACACCACACTTTTCACACATTTATTTGTAAAAAATGTTAAAAAACATTTATCATTTTCCTTCCACTTTGTATTGGTCTATCACATGAAATCCCAATAAAATACATTTTCATTTTTGGTTGTAACATGATACTACCTTTTCAAGGCACTGTAAGGTCCAATCTGTCCGGTGATGGTTGCACAGACAAGGAGATTTTGGTTGCACGGTTATAAATTGTGAATAATCCAGCAAGATAGTAGCATATTTGCACTAGGGACAATGAAATACATTACAGGAGTTTCAGCTGGAGAGACTTTATTGTTTGTTTTTTGTTGATTTATTTGTCACTTTTTATTATTTAGTTTTTGTCACATAAGATATTGGGGACACATGAGATGTAACATTATTAGGGTATATGATTTTATGAAATAAAGTCAGTATGCACGTATGAGGTTGTCATTTAACACCCAGAAAATACAGCCTGTCACCCTCTCACCATAGGTCAGCAAACCTCAAATTCAGCCGCAGTGGAATGTTCAGTGGTCTCCCTTCATCAAATGAAAACTTTTATTTCCGGCATAGCAGAGCACTCCACTGATCAGAAAAGAAGAGGAAGAGAGATCTTTGTGTAGTACTTTTAATCAAATAAAAACAAATATCTTGCACCATTCGAATGACAGTGATCCAATAGCACCATTTCGTCATAGGGACATCGTTAGAGGGTTCAGAAAAATGGCATATTGTAAATAAGGATGAGCCCGGTGTTCGATTCGAACCCATGTTCGAATCGAGCACCGGGTGTTCGCTCGCTCGGCGAGCCCAGAACTATTGGGGCCGCTCGCATCAAATTCGTGTGATGCGAGCGGCCCCGCAATGCATTGCGGCCCGCGCAGTGCAATGCTGGCTGATGATTGGCCAAGCATGCACTGTGACCCCGCATGCTTGGCCAATCACAGCGCCGGCAGCGAGGAGAGCCATAATTGGCTACAGGCAGGATGCCTGTAGCCAATTATAGCTCAGGGGCTTTAGTACACGCCCCACGGTATAAGAGGCCGCCGCGCCGGCGGCCTCGCATATTATGTTTCAGACAGTGTCAGCGTGTCAGTGTGCTGCTGACTGCTGACAACAATATGTGCTTTATTTCTGGGGATATGTGTGTGCATGCTGTTAGAACAGCATTGCAGTATCACATCTGGGGGGTGTCTATAGGTGGCCTGTGAAGGAGGGCAGGTTTCCTGTGCTTAGAACTTTCCCTGCAAAAAAGTGTCATTTTTGCAGGAAGAAAGCTATTTAAATCACTCGCGGCTAATGAATTGATGGCTCCTGTAACACAGAGAGCTGTCATTCATTAATAAAAAACAAAAAAAAAAAAGCGTAGGGGCCCCCCCAAATTCAATAACCAGGCCCTTCAGGTCTGGGATGGATAATTAAGGGGGACCCCAGCCAAAAAAAAAAAAAAAAAATGGCGTAGGGTCCCCCTCAAAATCCATACCAGACCCTTGAGGTCTGGTATGGATTTTAAGGGGAACCCTAGCCAAAAAAAATGGCGTGGGGTCCCCCTCAAAATCCATACCAGACCCTTATCCGAGCACGCAACCTGGCAGGCCGCAGGAAAAGAGGGGGGACGAGAGCGGCCCCCCCTCTCGCCTGAACCGTACCAGGCCACATGCCCTCAACATTGGGAGGATGCTTTGGGGGTCTAAGACCCCTAAAGCACCTTGTCCCCATGTTGATGAGGACAAGGGCCTCTTCCCCACAACCCTGGCCGGTGGTTGTGGGGGTCTGCGGGCGGGGGGCTTATCGGAATCTGGAAGCCCCCTTTAACAAGGGGACCCCCAGATCCCGGCCACCCCCCCCCTGTGTGAAATGGTAAGGGGGTACAAAAGTACCCCTACCATTTCACCAAAAAAGTGGCAAAAATGGTAAAAATGACAGGAGACAGTCTTTGACAATTCCTTTATTAAAATCTTCTTTCTTCTTTCTTCATCCTTCGGTTTCTTCATCTTCTCCTTCCTTCATCTTCTTCCATCTTCTTCTTCCATTTTCTTCTTCCTCCGATCCGCTTCTTCTTGCGCTGGTCTTCTCGTCCTTCTCGTCCGGCATCTTCTTCCGTCGGCGTCGGCGTCGGCGTCGGTGTCGGTGTCTCTGTCTCTTCTTGGGCCGCTCCGCGCAATGGGAGGCTCCCGCTGTGTGAGGCTCCGCTCCGTCTGACAGGTCTTTTATAATGGAGGGCACCTGGTGACCCCGCCCCCTCTGACGCACAGGGACGTCATGGGGAATTCCATGATGGCTTTCCCCATGACGTCAGAGGGGGGCGGGGTCACCAGGTGCCCTCCGTTTTAAAAGACCTGTCAGATGGAGCGGAGCCTCACACAGCGGGAGCCTCCCATTGCGCGGAGCGGCCCAAGAAGACACCGACACCGACACCGACGCCGACGCCGACGGAAGAAGATGCCGGACGAGAAGGACGAGAAGACCAGCGCAAGAAGAAGCGGATCGGAGGAAGAATAAAATGGAAGAAGAAGATGGAAGAAGATGAAGGAAGGAGAAGATGAAGAATCCGAAGGAAGGAGAAGATGAAGAATCCGAAGGATGAAGAAAGAAGAAAGAAGATTTTAATAAAGGAATTGTCAAAGACTGTCTCCTGTCATTTTTACCATTTTTGCCACTTTTTTGGTGAAATGGTAGGGGTACTTTTGTACCCCCTTACCATTTCACACAGGGGGGGGGCCGGGATCTGGGGGTCTGGTATGGATTTTGAGGGGGACCCTACGCCATTTTTTTTTTTTTTTTTTTTGGCTGGGGTCCCCCTTAATTATCCATCCCAGACCTGAAGGGCCTGGTTATTGAATGTGGGGGGACCCCTACGCTTTTTTTTTTTTTTTCATTTTTTTTATTTTTTTTTATTTTTTATCAATGACTTTTTTTTATGAATGAGTTTCAATGAATCACTGTTCTCTGTGTTACGGGAGCCGTGAATTAACATTAGCCGCGAGTGATTTTAAATAGCTTTTTTACTTTCAAAAATGACACTTTGCGCAGAGACAGTTCTAAACACGGGAAACATGCGCCCCTTTACAGGCATACTATAGACACCCCCCAGGTACGAAATTTAAAGGAATATTACACTTTTTTTGTTTCAATTTTAAGCATTATTAAAATCACTGCTCCTGAAAAAACGGCCGTTTTTAAAAAAAAAAATTGCATTGATACATGTCCCCTGGGGCAGGACCCAGGTCCCCAAACACTTTTTATGACATTAACATGCATATTAGCCTTTAAAATTAGCACTTTTAATTTAGAACGTTCGCATCCATTATAACTAATAGGGTTCTAAAGCTCGCACGGACTTTAGGTCCGTTCGCGGGTTCTGGTGCGAGCCGAACGGGGGGGTGTTCGGCTCATCCCTAATTGTAAAATAAACAGCTTAGTTTTATTGGTGCAAAAATTTTGTAAAGAGGGACCTACTACTATAGTTATTAATATTAATAAAAAGAAGAGGTTTTGTTCACACTAATTAAAAAAATAAATCTTAATTTAATACACCAATCTATGATTGCTTCCTGTTCTAATAATATTGCCTTGGTGGAAACAGTGTTCTCACTCGTTGTACGTGGTGTCAACCAAATTGGCCCATCTAAATCCTTCCCACTCTGCTCAGAGTTTCAGAGGTTGTAATCGAGTGGAAGATGTGTTAGCACTAGAAGATACTACACAAGGATCTCTTTTCCTCTTCTTTCCTTCTTCTGATTTGTGGAGTGCTCTGTTATGCCAGGAATAAAATGTTTTCACTTTGTTGAAGGGTGACTTCTGAACATTTTACGGATGCTGAGATTCAGGCTCGCTGAACAGCGTTGAGAGGGTGATGGATGTGCTGTATTATCTGGATATTGAAGGACAACTTCAAACTGCGTACTGACCTTACTTTATAGATCGGTCACATTGTTCTAGTAAGTGTACTACCTCTGGTAGGTGCAAGAGACAATTATGTGGCATGACTCCAAGAGGACATTTTTTTATTTAGTGATTTGCCTGGAGTTCACCATTAATGATCATAAAGGTAATACAGAAAAAAAAGTCGTGCATTATCTCAGAGAATCTTGATACTAGTAGGCTTCAATGAAAGATCAGGGTGTAAAAATAAGGACTGCAAAGTTTGCATTTGCAATGGGACCCATATTCCAGGGATGCTAGGTATCCTGGTCACTAAACAAATGATAAAGATGCATTATATTTATTTTTACAGAACAGTTAGGCCTCTTTTACGCTATATTATTATTTGAAAATGCTGGCTTGACACATGTATTTTTAACACTCATTATAATGTATTTGAGCAAGCTTTTTCATGTGGAAGCAGCAAATGGTATAACAAACACACAGAAAACACCTGGAAATGTACCAACTGCAAAATAAAAAGTCCGAAAAGCTAGTAATATACAAGACTACAAGTGCTTTTAAAGTGCAAAGGCAATAATGGAATCCATAAATAAGCCTGTAAGTCAGTTTAAACAGTTTAAAAGGTAAAGCCAAACTTACACCAGGGTCCCCAGAGAGCCTCTCTCCCCTTGGGGACCCCTTCAGAGACTTGGGGCTATGGGCCGTAGATTTGGGGCTATAGCCCCAAAAGCCACCCCCTAGCGACGCCACTGGGTATGAGCAATCAAGTACTATGTGGAGAAACATGACCAGGTAAATAAATAGAAACTGACGTCTTACCTTTGCAGCTCTAATGTTGTCAGATCAAGAAACGCTGAGCCCATAAAATCATCCTGCAGTCCAAAATCATAATCAAACACCTGGGGGGAAAAAAAAAACAGGTTTAGTAAAATTCTGATATAGATATATCCCTGTCTGAATCTACTTGGGGAGATATTCCTACACATTTAAACCTGTGACACCAAGGCAAGAAATAAGGGGAATGTGATCACCAGAACAGAAAAAAAAAAAAAGGAAAAATATATTGCAAATTGCCCAACATCAGCATGCTAATCAGCATAAGTGAAGAGAAATCTGACCAAAAAATCACACATGGGGGATAAGCGTAAAAAAAAAATATTTCAGGGGTGTGAATTCTATGCAGTGGTTATTCTATAAATAGTGGGCTCGCTTACCATTAATGCTTCATGTTTTATCATTGGAACACCATATGTGCAGTATATTTATTAACATTTTCCATTGGATACTCTTAAGATTACACCTGTGCTTTGACATATTAGAATGTTTTTTTTAAACGTAGATACTATTCTGCTGTACAATTAGTTGCTTTGTAAAATAAATAAAAATGGTTTACAACAGATAAGCATTATATCCAATATACAGACAAGAGAGAAAAAAGTGATATCAAAAATAACAGTGCTGGTAAAAAAAAGTTTATAGCATTAAAACACCTTGCTGGTTTAGCCAAGTGTACTTTGTGTATTTAAGTAGAAAGACACTAGAGGGAGACATTGCATCAATTTTCAACAAAGCAAGGCAGGACTGGACTACAGTACATGCTTATGAATGCAAATTGATAAAAACTCTACAAATTATGTTTTACTGCTAGAATTTTCATTACGTTTTTACTGATTTCAATCACTTTAAAAGGATTTTCATCCTGCAGGTGCTCTCTTTCAGAAGAGAGAGAAGTGAAGTAGATCTGGAGACATAGCATTAGCCCCGGGTGTGCATTTCAAAGCTCAAACACACATGAATGCCACCTGCTGTCACTGGGAAGAGGTTCTGATGGTAGGAGACAGTTGATTGGGAGCATATTGTTTTACACCCTAAATACTGGTATAACGTGTTCTTAAAGTTGAACCTAGCCTTTAATATAATGGGGGCATTTACACTGGCAACCCCAACCACCCACCTGGTTCCGCCCCTGGATAATGCTAATGCACATGGAGTGATTAGGGTGTGCCCAGGCACATCCAGCGCACCCTGTGCACACACCTATGTCTGGAGGAAGCGCAAGGAAAGGGAGAAGGGTGCAGACATGTAAAAAAAAGGTTGGCAAGGGACTAAAGCAGTGCAGTGATCTACCCTCTACAGTGCAGTAAATTCCATCTAGTGAAGATGAAAAAACAAGAAATGAATGAGGTTGGGGGCCAGTGGCATATGTAGATGACTGCTGAGAAATGCTGGGATGTGCATAATAGTTGAAAAGGTAAAGAAAAGGTGAAGAGTTAAAGAAGGCACAGAGAGTTGGAAATGAGTGCAAATCAGTAGAGATGGGTTTAGAGAGGGAAAGGCAGTAGTGGATGGGGGTTTCAGCAGTTAAGAGAAGATTGTGAAGAAGAGAAGAATAATGTTGCAGAGAGAAAAGTGTTCAATGGGGAGAGAGAAGAGAAAAGGTGTAAAGGGAGTGCGGTGAAGAAGGGAAGTACAGAGAGATAGAGACAGAATGCAGAAATGAGGATAGGTATTGCTGAGAGGTAGAGAAGAGATGCATATAGATGGAGAAAAGCAGTGGAGGCTGAAGTAATGTGTAGCGGGGACACTTGTGTACGCTATATGTGGAAATTATTTTTTTTCCCTCAGAACAGTAATGGGGTTCTGAGGGTTAATTGTACAGGTTAACTTTGGCATCAGTTTGGCTGGGATGTACTAGGGTTCTGGCTGGTCATGGGTGCAGTGAGGTACACATGACAGGCCCAGAACCAGGCCTGGTTGGACGTATTAGGTATCAGTCTTCCCCGGAGCCAATCAGTGGGCGCGTCTGGCCCCGCTGTGTAGTCGGGCAAAGGGTACTTAAGGTGCTGAAATCACGTGTTCGGGGGTTCGGCCGCAGTCCAGTTACCTGGTTTTGGACCGGGGAAGCCTCGCGAGGGGTCCCGGGCTTGGGAACGTTTGCCGTCCCGCAACATGGTCAGTTTGACTAGCCCAACAGACCCGCATGGTCTGGGGCAAGGATCCGTCTGTTCCCGAGTCTCGGAGCCGGTTAGCTTAAGGCCCAGTAACTGAAGGAGGATTCAAGGCGTCCCGGTATGCTCTCATCACTAGAGGGGCACCACAGCTCGCATAGGTGACCGGGGGAGGACTCTTCAGAGGAGGGCCAACAAGCTGGCATCTCAAGAGGAGCCTGGTTGCTGAGTTGTTTGGACACTAAAGAATCCGCACTTCCACAGTACTGCCAAGGAGACTGAGAAAGTTTCAGGTACTGTGAGAAGGGTTCCTATTCACCTTCGGTTGCAAGTTCATTCTGTGTCAGAGACTTTTAACAAGTTTCCGGATCACATTGTCAGCTGCCATACCTCTGGCTAGAGGTTTGTCTGGCATTGAAGTACCCAGCTGCGAGTGGCTACTCTCTGGGTTGGATAAAAGACATTTGCGGATGTCAGCAGTTCAAGGTGCCTGAGTTTCTTCACCCTTGCCTTCTATTCCTATCTAGGACTGTGTTTTGCTGGATGTTACCACTGCAAGAATAAAAACCTTCAAAAGAACTTTTATTGTGTCAGCATCCAAAGTTTTACTAACCCCGGGAACCCCTGGACATTCATCAACAAGCCAAGCAGAGGTAACTGGTAAGCCCAAAAGTCAAGGCCGCTCCATCAAGGGTTATGGCCACAACAAATGGAATGAGAGATGTACAGAAATTGGGCTGCAGGGATAGAAAGGACTGCAAAGAGATGGAGATGGGGTACAAAGAGATAAAGATATGTAAAGGGGTGCAGAGTGCTGGAGAACAGATACAGAGTGTCCTTGGGTTGGAAAGCACTTGCCCTGTTTTATACCAGCGAGCTGGAGGGCTCCAATCCAGAGCTTCACCGGAATCTGCTGCCTGAGCTCCAGGTATTCATCCTCAGACACAGTCCTTGTGTATGCTGAAAGGACGATCCGCAGCACCCCCGGGAACTCTGATGCCAGGTCCATATCTTTGCTGGGGCACCGAAGTGTGCTATCTTGATCTTGGATCCAGGTGGAGGTTTAGATGTCCCAGACTGCAGGAAGCATCCCACTGCTTGACACCAATGTGACGAAACGTCCCTACACTCCGCTTGAGTGCTTTCGTCATATACCACTTCCTCCCAGTCTGAATATAGATATCAGATATTCCACCCGCTCACAAGCACAAAACAAGGCGTCACTTGCTTAGTTGCTCAACATGGACTGATTTATTAGAACCAAAATGACAAGTATTTATAATACAGTAGAATAGGATACCCCCCCCCCCCCTGCTCATATTACTCTAACAATACACCTGTAACAAATTAACATGAGATAATTAACTAATCCCTTTAAGCAGCCGATGTGACTCTGTGCCCATCAGGATTTCACTACAGGTCAGACTTGTTGTCACGAGCTTCACACAGTAGATTATACATTATCATAAGTACAACCACAAGGCATTTTGTCCCAATAGCAGGAGCTCCACTAAGAGTCGGCCCGTCTCCTACATTGTACAGAGGACATTGTGATCAGCTCTCTCAATTAACATCTTGAGTTCATCAACAAACTAAAAATAGTCTTTACATATATCCTGGGAGATATTGTGGATAAATATTACTTACTTACATTTTAAGTAATCCAAAATATATTTTCTGATATAAAGAAATAGAAATGGTGAAGATGTGGAGAGGGGAATAAAGAGATTGAAAGTAGCGCAGAGAGTTTGAGGGACAAATACAGAGATGGAAAGAGGTGCAGAGAAATTGAGAGGGGGGTGCAAAGATAGAAAGGGGTGCAGAAAGTTAGAGAGGGAAATACAGAGATGAAAAGGGGTGCAGAGAGGTGTAGTGGGAATAAAGAAATGACAATGGCAATGGTGCTCAGTGGAGACATGGATAGGGGATACAGAGATGGAATGGGGTGCAGAAAGCTTGATGGGCAGATTCAGAGATGGAAGGTTGGGGGGGGGGGGACAGAAAATTTGGGAGTGAAATACATAGCTGGAAAGGGTGCAGAAGGTGGAGAGGATATACATAGATAAATAGGGGTGCAGAGATTTTGAGAGGGAAATAGCACCCTAATGAATGAGCCCCAAGACCTTGTTCAAACACAGAGCTATATTTACTAACTCAATTGAATTTAATCTTTTAATTTTAGCTGGAATTTTGTAACTTATGCTGTGTTTGTGTCCAGTAATAATGATATTTAGTGTATTTTTAGCAAAAATATTGTTTTGATATTTTGTGGGTGGGGCCCTGTTAAGTAGGCTGAATTTCTAACAGCAGCCCTGATTATCTCACAGTATTGTACCTATTAAAACGTTCAAAAAAAAATATATTTAAAGTATGATAATGTCAAGCAACACATTTCTCTGAGCTGGTGTATGAAAACTCATCCCACACTATACATTTCAGAAGGTGATAGATCGCTGTACATCTAAATTTGACACGTTATTAACTAAAACGTTTGTGCCCTACAAATAGGTTGAGAATACTTGCTCAATGCAGCATGCAAAAAAGAGGGGGATATGTATAAGCTCAGTTCTTATTTTCCCTGGAAATGACAGCTGACAGCTATTTAAGATGTATAGGAACACTAAATGTAAATTTCTGTACTGGTATTTGCATCAAAGGTTGTAGACTATAACCTCAACAAGCTGAAATGTATAATAAAACAGGGACAGTGAAATTCTCCAGAATACAGTGTATGAAAAGCTAATGTAAATTTACTGTTAGCTATACAGTATAGGTCCATCATCTGATGCTGCAAGAGGGCAGTACAATTACCAAGCATTACTTCCCTAGGTCTGGGCAATTGTGCCAGGGTTTCTAACAGGTGTCTCTGCTCTCAAACCAACCAGCGCCTGCCATTCAAAAATGTTTACCCCAAACACAGGCTGGTCTAGAAGTCAGAAAGTGTGCCCCCCATAGCCCAACATCTGGAAAGGCTGGCTAGGATATGTAATCTTTCATTGCTTCCTGCCATAGGAAGTAATCATTCATTGCTGCATAAGGTAGCAGTAGGGGTATATTAAGGGTCTGATTTCTATCAGTAGAGCCAGTGAGCACACAACCTTTGTGCCCAAAACAACACTCCTCTGTTAGGATGATTCCTTTTACACAGAACTGTTCTTCTATACCTGGTCCCAACCTAGCTTATAACATTGTGAACATGTCTAAATAACAGTAATGTAAAATTACCGTACTTATTTTGTATGTCCAGTGACTATACTGGGAAAGCAACCCACCTACTGTGTCTAATCGTAAACCAGGCAGTAGGACTTTTTTTTTCTTCATAAGTCTACATAGACAGGAGCAGTGGACCCATCAGATGACCACAGGATAGAGGTACAGTCTAGGCTGCCAAGACTGATCAGTGAGGACACTGCTACTCAATTATCACCTGGCGAGTACACCGCTCCCATCTACACAGATCCATTGCAGAGTTCCTTCAACCCCACTGCTGGCCACGGAGGACTAGTTTCTGTCGTCATCTCATTTGCTTACTCCTTTCACTTCTGGATACATGTGGCTGCAACATTATTCTTTCTCAAATAAATATCTCTTTTAATGCACTAAGACTGCTGTGTCCTTGTTTTTTCTCTTCTTTGAATTTAGTTCAGGGGATCATCACAGTCCAGGTGCTACAACATCTAACCTGTCCTGGGAGAAACATGAAAGCTTTCATTGCTGAGCATTGTTTCTGACAACTTGAGGTGCCTGGCTATTGACTCTTTTGCTTCAGCACCCTGAAACAGTGACCTGAGACAAGTATATGTAGCGGAGTAGTTGCCACTAGTAACAGACATCCACCAAATCACCTCGCTGCCAGACTCCCATACATCACTTGCAGAGACAATGAACAGTCTTTTGCTGGTTTTGTTTTTGTTTATTGGGGGTACAACTTGGTTGGGGTAAAGGGTATATACGATGCTCATAGGATAGTTCATTTGCCATCATACTTTAAAGATTTCACACACTAGCACATAGTTAGAGCCAGAAGAGATGATGTGCATATATTAATTGCTATGATCTTCCTCCTGTATCACCATGCAGACTGTTACTCCTCCTCTGCTTAACTCCCGCAGACTATTGCTTCCAGGCATTCCCCATCCATTAGCAAGTGAGGGATGAGGACATCACTCTTGACCGTGTAAGGGTGATGTTCCCAGAACTCCTCTCCTCCTGCACAAATCTTATTCTGAAGTAAAGTAATTTCACATCTTCTTCTGTAAGCTAGAAGGACCCACTCTGAATAAATCCTTAAGCTGTCTCTGATTGCTTGCTGCTACTAGGCCAGAGACCTGCAGCACCTCTCCCCAGAGGCCTAGTAGTTTAAAAGCACATGTTGGATGATGGACTACTGTTCCCAGCCAGCCCAGCTTGCAAATCCTGTGCCCTCAGGCCACATCAATTTGACACATATCCTCACAGTCTCTCCTCTGATCCGGGACTCCCCATCATTGACCGTGTAATGATGAAGGCTTTGCTGATGACCGTGTAAAAGCAAAGTTCCCTCACAGACTCCCTGGCACATCAGGCCCTCCACTGTGGTACACTTACCGACCTTTCTCTGCCCTGAGTGCTTGATGGAGAACTTGACCGGACCATACGTTCCGACAGCTTCACCTGCCCCTCTGCTCCAGGAGTTTTTTTTACCAATGGCCGTGTAATGGTAAAGACATTGCCAATGACGTGTAATGGCAAAGTTCCTTCACAGCTCTCCCTGGGCATCCTCCTGCGATCGGTGCACCCCCCCCCCCCCAGATGGGGGGTGCCCTCCTGCTGCTGTCTAGTATTCCATCCTCCACTTCACTCAGCCGACTTCTCCCCCCAGTGGCATGTTACCTCAGCTTATATAGGAGGCCCGTCCCCTGCCAATACCAGTTGGGGATTGGTCAGGCCTCCCACATGAGCTGCCTGCCACTTCAGTTCTAGGCCCTGCCCCTCTTCCAGAACATTCTCCCTGGAAGCAGGGGAGGCGCCTCAGAACTAGAGCACAGGTGGCCACACCCACTGCTACTCTGACCACTCCCAGCCCCTAGATCAAAACAGACAGGCGTAGCTTGCAGAATAGGCCTGCCTAAATTTGCCTGTGCTGACAGTCTCCTAGTAAAAATCCTATTACTTGCACCTACCTATTGGTATAGGGTGCTACATATACAATCAGGCCTTTTCCATTCTGTAGATCCCTCAGCATAAGCTCCCCCCCCCCTCCCCAGTTTTGAACTCTCTGCTCCTGTTTACACCCCAGAATTACAATGTGAACACTGTATATACTCACCGCCGGTCTATTTATTAGATACACCTGTTCAATTGCTTGGTAACACAAATTTCTAATCAGCCAATCACATGGCAGCAACTCAATGCATTTAGACATCTAGACGTGGTGAAGACAACATGCTGGAGTTCAAACCGAGTATCAGACTGGGGAAGAAGGGGGATTTAAGTGACTTTGAATGTGGCATGGTTGTTGGTGCCAGACGAGCTAGTCTGGGTATTTAAAAAACTGCTGATCTACTGGGATTTTCACGCACAACCATCTCTAGGGTTTACAGAGAATGGTCTGTAAGACACCCCAAGGAATTTGCTGAGAGGCTTGTTGAGCACATTAAATATTTTTTTTTTGTCATAAGCGAATAAAAAATGACAAAAAAATGAATTTAAACAAAGTTGTCACTGACATGATATATTGCTCAAACATGCCATGGGCATATGTGAAATGGCATCCAAAAATACATTCTGCTGCCTCTCCTGAGTACAGGAATACCACATGTGTGGGACTTTTTGGGAGCCTAGCCGCTTACAGGACCCCAAAAACCAATCACCGCCTTCATGCTTTCTAAGGGCATACGTTTTTGATTTCACTCGTCACCACCTATCACCGTTTCAGAGGCCAAGAAATGCCCAGACCCCACAACCCCCCCCCCTAATGACCCCATTTTGGAAAATTGACACCCCAAGCTATTTGCTGAGAGGTATGGTGAGTATTTTGCAGATCTCGCTTTTTGTCACAAAGTTTTAAAAATTTAAAAAAGGATAAAAATAATACATTTTCCTTTTCTTTCTTCATTTTTAAAAACAAATGAGAATTGCAAAATACTCACCATGCCTCTTAGCAAATACCTTGGGGTGTATACTTTCCAAAATGGGGTAATTTGGGGGGGGGGGTTTGTGCTATATTGACATTTCAGGGCCTCTGTAACTGTGATAGGTAGTGAGGAGTGAAATCACCATTTTACATCGTTAAAAATCCTAAAGGCGGTGATTGGATTTCAGGGTCCTGTATGAGGCTAGGCTCCCAAAAAGTCCCACACATGTGGTATCCCCATACTCACGTGGAGCAGCAGAATGTATTTTGGGGTGTAATTTCACATATTCCCATGGCATGTTTGAGCAATAGACCATTTAGTGACAACCTTGTGAAAAAAATAAAATACATGTATTGTAATTTTCCCGAAATTTGTGGCAAAATATAAAATATTCCATGGACTCAACTTGCCTCTCAGCTAATAGCTTGGGGTGTCTACTTGATGGCATCATTTGGGGGGGGGGGGGTTGTGCTATCTGGGCATTTCATGGCCTCCGAAACTGTGTAAGGTAGTGAAGAGTGAAATCAAAAATTTACGCCCTTAGAAAGCCTGAAGGCGGTGATTGGTTTTCAGGGTCCTGTACACGGCTAGTCTCCCAAAAAGTCCTACACATGTGGTATACCCCTACTCAGGAGAAACAGCAGAATGTATTTTGGGGTGTAATTTTACAAATGCCTATGGCATGTTTGAGCAATATATCATTTAGTGACAGCTTTGTGAAAAAAAAATGTATTGTCATCTTCCCGTATTGTCATCTTCCTGTGGCAAAATATAAAATATTACATGGACTCAACATGCCTATCAGCAAATATCTTGGGGTGTCTACTTTCCAAAAAGGGGTCATTTGGGGGGGGGGGGGGGAGTTTGAACTGTCCTGGTATTTTATGCACAACATTAGAAGCTTATGTCACACATCACCCACTCTTCTAACCACTTGAAGACAAAGCTCTTTCTGATACTTTTTATTTACATTAAAAAAATAATTTTCTTTTGCTAGAAAATTATGTTGAACCCCCAAACATCATATATATTTTTTTAAAGCAAAGGCCCTACAGATTAAAATGGTGGGTGTTGCAATATTTTTTTCAGACAGTATTTGCGCAGCGATTTTTTAAACGCAATTTTTTATTTTTTAATGCACTAAAACACACTATATTGCCCAAATGTTTGGTAAAATATAAAAGATGATCTTATGCTGAGTACATAGATACCAAACACGACATGTTTTAAAATTGTGCACAACCATGCAGTGGCGACAAACTGCATACATTTTTAAAAGCCTTTAAATGCCTTTACAGGTTACCACTTTAGATTTACAGAGGAGGTCTACTGCTAAACTGCTAAACTGTGCTAAACTGTGAAATCACCTCCTACAGCGCTGGAGTCACTGATTTATGTATCGTGAAAACAAACGATGTAGCTGTCAAGATAAATAAATCAGTACTGCAGCTGAATGGCGTACCTGAAAATAAAATAATGGTTAACAATAAAACACAGTAAACAAGTAAAGTATAAAAGAAATACATACCTGAAAAGCAAACATGATAAAACATAGTAACACTAAAACATTGCAGTTAAAAAATACAGTAAAACAGAGCAGAACAATAGAGAGAAAACAATAGAGAGAGAATAGAGAAAGAATAAAACAACAACTATTTTTGGCTTTTTTATTTTATATATTCTTTGGTTTTTTTTTTTTATACATGTCCCCTGGGACAGGACCCAGGTCCCCAAACACTTTTTATGTTTTTTTTTTTTTACACACACTTGTATTTGTAACTGTAATGGTTCCAGGTTTGGGTCTCTAAAAATGCGATGGCATCTTTGGAGACCCTGTGAAAGTGTGTCCTAGTCTGTGCAGTGCTGTACCCTATGCTTATACTCCACTAGTGTGTGGTAGCGTTCAAAACATTCACTGATGCAGAGACCAGGTTAGTCAGGACAGGAGGGACAACAATAGCGTGTGTCACGCCTAAATCCGCGCTTGCTACAGACACGACATCTTTTTTGGGGTGGTCGATTGTTAGGGGTACCAGGGAGGACATACGGAAAATGCCTCCCATGCAGCCAGCTCACTGCCTTTGCATTGGGAAGTTGGGCCACAGCACCGTCTGGAAACAGAAGGGCTGTAATAATCTCTTCCTGGAATTTAAGGAAGGATCCAGTTCGTCCTGAAGCTTTGTATAGCACATAAGCGTTCAGCAGAGCCAATTGGAATAAGTATACAGACACTTTTTTGTACCAGCGCCTGGCCTTACGAGCAATTAAGTACGGCACCATCAACTGGTCGTTGAGGTCCACCCCTCCCATATTAAGGTTATATTCGTAGGACACAGAGGGGTTTCTCCACAACACAAGTCGCCATCTGATTTTGAACTGTTGTGTCTTCGTAAAGGGAGGACAGAACGAAAACATTCTTATTATCCCTCCACTTCACAGCGAGCAAATTATTACATCTCAAGCAGGCTCTCTCCCCTAGCCTAAGACGGGAATCTACAAGCCACTGGGGCAAGCCCCGTCGATTAGATCGATGATCAAACAAGTGACTTAAAAGTGGCACGCTTGTGTAATAATTGTCCACATACAAGTGGTACCCCTTTCCGACTAAAGGTGACACCAAGTCCCACACAATCTTACCAGCTCTCCCTATGTAGTCTGGGCAGTTATCCGGCTCTACGTGACTATCTCTTCCCTCGTAAACCATAAAACTATATGTATAGCCTGTTGCCCTGTCATAGAGTTTATACATCTTGACCCCATATCTGGCACGCTTTCTCATCAATGCACACAACTTGATCAGGAGTAAACAAGGCTGCAAACTGTTGGTTGAAGTGTTTTACGAGGGGCTGAATTTTGTAGAGCCAATCATATTCAGGGTCTCCCCGAGGACGACAAAGCTCATTGTCATTGAAATGCATGAACCGCAAGATCTGCTCATATCGTGTCCTGGTCATGGAGGCAGAGAACATGGGCATATATTGAATTGGGTCAGTGGACCAATATGACCGCATCTCACTTTTTTTTAAGTTATGCCCATGAGGAGGGATAAGCCCAGGAAGTTTTTAAATTCTCCAATCTCTGGCAAGGGTCAACTGGGGATTAGCAGCGATGAATTGACCAACATACAAATGGCTTTGGTCCACAATAGATCTATAAAGATCTTCTGTGAAAAACAGCGAATAAAAATCAAGTGACGTAAAATCAACCACCTGAATTCCGGGTTGGCCAGTGAATGGGGAAGTATGGGTTCTGCAGAAGGGGTGGGCTCCCAATTTGGATTGGCAAATGCAGCAGGAAGGGCACTATGGACTCGACGGGTCTGTCTTTGTCTTCTATCTGGCTGCGGGACACTACTTGTGCTAGCCACCTCACCAGTTTGAACTACACTTATGGGACTCGCCACGTCACCAAGGGTTCATGCACCTCAACAACAGCAAAAGAACAGGGTCGGGTACGCCTGACCTTGGCAAGGGACCACTACTCCGTCGTCAGAGAGAGCTATCTGTCAGGGTGCCACTGCTGTCTAAAGGATCGTATTCTGAGCCTGAATCTGACAGATGGGTGAATGCCTCTTCACTCTCATCTGTCGTGCTCTGAAACATGTAGGCCTCTTCACAAGTGTACCTTTGATTGGACATTTTGGCCTCTAAATTTACTGGTGCAACTAGTGAGACTCACAGGAAAAAAGAGCACCTGTCAGCGATTGCTTCAAACGCTACCAAAAAAACTGTTAGCGTTCACAGAGATCAGGCCTGACCCTGCGAACGCTGCAGTTATGTGTTTAGTGTTTTGTAAGTGACAGTGATTGATTGATATTGCACTTGGGTGGGCTGGGCTCGGCTGAGGGGCTATACGCAGGTGCTAGCAGGTATCTGGGCTGATACCACTAACACTGCATTTTTTTGAACCCTAAACTACTTGGAACACTGGTATAGATCTGATCGGATCAAAGATATTGATCCGTTCAGACATTATACTACTAATGGAGGTGTATGGTGCGTGCATGGGTGTTAGCACTACTGGCACTAATCTGACGCTGTCTGGGGCGACGCAGACCCTAACTGACACTGAAACCTAACTGATATCACCCGCCAGGTGCCCTAACGCTGATTAGTGTCACAGATGACACAAGTACAGTGATCAGTGAAAAATCTGACAACAGGATTTCATTTGCCAGAACCGTCAACATCATAAATCATTGGCCTGGACCTGAAGATTGATTGGTTCTGGAACGAATCCGATGGTCACGAGCGCGGTGGGGGTGCGTGAGCACGCCCCCTGGCAGCGAGAGCACACCCTGTGCAGGTACCGGATTTCGCGAAGCGGTGCCATTGTGCCGAAGTATATGTAAGCGACACGGTCAGAAACCGGTTAAACGCCATAGCCTAGTATTGTTGCTGACCATGCCCATTCGTTTATGACTACAGTGTACCCATCTTCTGATAAACAAAAACAAAGAAGCAGTGCTCTATGGATGAAGCATAAATACTTGTAGACCTTTAGCCAAGTAAAAAGTAAATTTATTTGTAGCACCCTCTACCAATAGGTAGGTGCTAGTAAGGTTTATATTACTAGGGTTTTTCAACACAGGCAAGTTTAGGCAGGCCTATGCTGCAAGCTAGGCCTGTCTGTTTTGATCTGGGGACTGGGAGTGGTCAGAGTAGCAGTGGGTGTGACCACCTGCACTTCAGTTCTGAGGCGCCTCCCCTGAATCAGAGAGAAGATTCTGGAAAAGGGGCTGGGCCTGGAACTGGAGAGGCAGGCAGCTTGTGTGGGAGACCTGACCAATCCCCAACTGGTATTGGCAGGGGGCAGGCCTCCTATATAAGCTGAGGTGAGATGCCACTGGAGGGGGAGAAGTAGGCTGAGTGAAGTGAAGAATGGCATGCTAGATAGCAGCAGAAGGACACTCCCATCTGGGGGGGAGGGTGCCGATTGCAAGAGAATGCCCGGGGAGAACTGTGAGGGAACATTGCCTCTACACGGTCATTGGCAATGTCTCTGTCACCACACGGTCGGTGGCAGGGAACTCCTGGAGCAGAGGGGCAGGTGAAGCTATTGGAATGCATGGTCCAGTCAAGTTCCTCATCAAGGACTCAGGGCTGTTGGAAGGTCGGTGACTGTTTACACAGTGGAGGGCTGGAGGTGCCAAGGAGTCTGTGAGGGAACTCTGCTTTTACACGGTCATTAGCAGAGTCTTCATCTGGATGGTGTATGATGGGGAGTCCTGAATCAGAGAAGAAACTGTGGGGATCTGTGTCAAGTCGATGTGGCCTGCGGGCACATGATTTGCAAGTTGGGCTGGCTGGGAACAGTAGTCCATTATCCAAAAGACTGCTTTTAACCTATTAGGCTTCCGGGGAGAGGTACTGCAGGCCTCAGGCCTAGTAGCAGCGAGCAACCAGAGCCTGTCTAGGGGCTTATTCAGAGTGGGCCGCTATCACTTAAAAGAAGAGAATGTGACATGTCTTTGAATTAGGAACTACAAGTTTTGTGCAGGAGGAACCAAGTCTGTACAGGAGGAAATAAGTTTTGGGCAGGAGGTGAAAGAAATCTAGGACCATCATTTTTACACAGTCTAAAGTGATATCTCTGTTCCTCACATGGTGATGGTAAGAGAGCTCTTAAAAGTAAGAGTCTGCTGAGGTGGAGCAGAAGAGGAGCAACAGTCTGCATGTAGATGCAGGAGGAGATTCATACCTAATTTAATATGCACATTCGATCTTCTGGCTCTAACTTTGTCAGTGTACTAAAATCCTAAAAATATGATGGCTATGATGTGTTTCAATTGGGCATCCCATACTCCTTATCCCTATCCAAGTTGTACCCCCCAATAAAGCAACAAAAACAAAACTGTCTCTGGAAGTGATTTATGAAGTCTGGCAGTGGGGTGAATTGGTGGATTGTTTGTTACTAGCTGCAACACCTTGGCTACATATTTATTGCACTTCTAGGAAATAAACAACAACTGTCAATGATAAAAGCTTGCAGAGGTTGCAGAGGCAATCATAAAAGCATATAGTCAATGTAGCTACTAATGTAAAAGAATGTTATTATATTTACATTAGTATCTTTTACATTAGTATCTACATTGACTATATGCTTTTATGATTGCCTCTGCAACCCCTGCAAGCTTTTATCATTGACAGTTGTTGTTTATTTCCCAGAAGTGCAATAAATAAATTAACTTTTTACTTGGCTAAAGGTCTACAAGTATTTATGCTTCACCCATAGAGCGCTGCTTCTTTGTTTTTCGTTATCCATTTTTCCAGTGGTTGGCGACCACACTGGGTTCTAGCTCATTTTACATCTTCCAGGGTTCGTATACCCACGTGCAGGGGGTCCCCGGGTTACGAACCCGTTAGGGACTTTCCTCCTGTTTGTAAATCGGAAATGTTCGTAAGTCGGCTGCGCATGCGCAGAAGGACAATTACGGACATTTCCGACATTTTCCGAGGCTCCGTCTGGCCGCGTATGTGCAAAATGGCCAATGTCCGCGCAGAACGGCAGAGGGTCCCCACAGCGCCCGGTTCGTAAGGAGGAGTTGTTCGTAGGTCGGGGGTTCGTAAGTCGGGGTCCCCCTGTATATGGCTGATAGTTTATAGTGCTCAAGGAACTCTGTGTTTACCCATCTTCTGATGGCTACTTCCAGCAGGATAATGTGCCATGTCACAAAGCTCAAACCATCTCAAACTGGTTTCCTGAACATGACAATGAGTTCACTGTACTCCAGTCATCAGATCTCAATCCAATAGAGCACCTTTGGGATGTGGTGGAACTGGAGATTTGCATCATGGATTTGCAGCCAACAAATCTGCTGCGACTGCGAAATGCTATCATGTCAATATGGACCAAAATCTCAGGAATGTTACCATGCCACGAAGAATTAAGGCAGTTCTGAAGGCAAAAGGGGGTCCAACCCTGTACTAGCAAGGTGTACCTAATAAAGTAGCTGGTGAGTATATACTCTATGCTGCTTCCGCCTGCCAAGGATTTTTCTCCAGGACCATAGAATGCTCTGATGTGTATTGGATGGAAGCAATAATATCAGATGATCTGACAGCCTCCAGGACAAATGTGAAATTACATACTGAAGTACTGAATAAAGATTATCCAAGCCAATCCAAGTAAATCCAAGTAAGTGCACCTACTGCTGTTCAGTAAAAAAATAATATGTAAAGTTGTGCTCAAAAGTTTGCATACCCTGCACTGTACATAGCACTGCTGGGACGTTGAAGAAGGGGACATACAACGAAAGCTTGTACTTAAAAATTGTATGTTACTAGTGCAAATAAAAAAGTATCATGAACAGTACTCAATTGTTTCTGTCGCAAGTGCACTAACACGGCTACAATCACCTTTAAAAATGGTACATATTTTACCAATTCTCCAAGGGTAGGCAGACTTTCAAGCACAATTGTATCTTATACAGTCAGTGTAAGAAACACTGATGAACATGGGAAGTGGCATTCTGGATAGGAGTGCAGAACCATAACATAAATAAAGATTAAGCACTTGCCGACCCGCCATATAGCAGAATGACTGCAGCAAAGTGGTTTCAATATCCTGACCGGACGTCATATGACGTGGCCAGGATATTAAGCCACTGCGCGCCCCCGGGGGCATAAATCGCGGTGATCGTTGTTGTCAGTGTCAGTCTGACACCCGCAACACCGATCTGGGTAAAGAGTCTCTGACGTGATCAGCCGTGTCCAATCACGGCTGATCACGATGTAAATAGGAAGATCCGGTGATCGGCTCTTCCTCACTCTGTCACTCTGACAGACACGAGTAGAGGAGAGCCGATCGGCGTCTCTCCTGACAGGGGGGGTCTGCGCTGATTGTTTATCAGCGCAGCCCCCCCTCGGATCCCGCCCAGGACCACCATAATGCCGCCCAGGACCACCAGGGACACCACCACACTGGACCACCAGGTATGCCCCCCTAGACCCCCAGGGAAATGCACATCTGTGCCCAGGCAGCTGCCAATCAGTGCCCACTGACAATGCCTACCACTGCCAGTGCCACCAGGGATGCCCATCAGTGCCTCATATCAGTGCCGTGTATCAGTGCCCAGCAGTGCCGCCTATCAGTGCCCAGCAGTGCTGCCTATCAGTGCCACCCATAAGTACCCATCTTTTCATCCTTTCAGTGCCCATCAGTGTCGCCTATCAGTGCCCATCAGTGCCCACCAGTGCCCACCTGTGCCACCCATGAGTGCCCACCAGAGCCGCATGTCAATGCCCATCAGTGCTGCATATCAGTGCCACCCATCAGTGCCGCCTACCAGTGCCCATCAGTGCCGCATATCAGTACCCATCGTCGGTGCCCGTCAGTGCCCGCTCATTGGTGCCACCATATTGGTGCTGCCTTATTAGTGCTAGTCAGTGCCGCCCTATCAGTGTCCATCGGTGAATGAGAAAACTTACTTATTTACAACATTTTATAACAGAAACAAAACAAAAACTTTTATTTAAAAAAAAAAAAAAATTATTTGTTTAGCAAAAAATAAAAACCGCAGGGTGATCAAATACCACCAAAAGAAAGCTCTATTTGTGGGAACAATATGATAGTTAGTTTGGGTGCAGTGTAGCATGACCACGCAATTGTCATTCAAAGTGCGACAGCACTGAAAGCTCAAAATTGTCCTGGGCAGGAAGGTGTATAAGTGCCCTGTATTGAAGTGGTTAAACAACGCTTTACATTCATAGGATAAAATTTTGTCACTGAAAATACAGTGTTGGATAGCAGTTAGCTATTCAACACAGGATTATAACATAGAGAGATAGTTATTACATATACAGAGAGATATGACCATACAGGAAGATTATCTGCTGAGAAAGTTTACAGATATGTGTTTGAGGTTTACAGATATGTGTATCTGCTCGGGTATATCAAACAGTCAAATTCAAATGTCCAATCATCCAAAGACGTGTGTGTGTGTGTGGCTTTTGATGTTTTTTCTTTTCACCGAACAATAGGGCTGACACTGGTGACCAAAAAACTATTTTTATCAGCAGGTGACAGGTGCTAACTATCCACTTTGAACATGTAGGGGCAGCTAAAGTCACCTTTGTAGAGGTATAAAAAACAAAAAGGCAGCGCTTTATGGGTAAAGTCATAAGTTGCATAAATGACATCTGGACCAATGGATAAATGACAAATAGTTTATTGCACTAAGAAGATAAACAATCACTGCAAAAGTATATGTAGGACTGTGGGATGTTGAAACAGATGCACTAATCAGTCATATAGCATGAAGGCATATAGCGAATGGAATAATTAAAATGTTTGAAAGCAAAAGAATGTTAAAAGCAAATGGTACCACACAATAAACTGGGTAGGAGGACGTTAAAGGGGTTGTAAACCCTACACACGATCGGACATTCCGACAACAAAACTGTGGATTTTTTTCCAATGGATGTTGGCTCAAACTTGTCTTGCATACACACGGTCACACAAATGTTGTCGGAAATTCCGAACTTCAAGAACGCGTTGACGTACAACACGTACGACGAGCCGAGAAAAATTAAGTTCAATAGCCAGTGCGGATCTTCTGCTTGATTCCAAGTAGGGATGAGCCGAAGACCCCCCCGTTCGGCTCGCACCAGAACCCGCAAACGGACCTAAAGTCCGTGCGAGCTTTAGAACCCTATTAGTTTTAATGGATGCGAACGTTCAAAATTAAAAGTGCTAATTTTAAAGGCTAATATGCATGTTAATGTCATAAAAAGTGTTTGGGGACCTGGGTCCTGCCCCAGGGGACATGTATCAATGCAAATTTTTTTTTAAAAAACGGCTGTTTTTTCAGGAGCAGTGATTTTAATAATGCTTAAATTGAAACAATAAAAGTGTAATATTCCTTTAAATTTTGTACCTGGGGGGTGTCTATAGTATGCATGTAAAGGGGCGCATGTTTCCCGTGTTTAGAACTGTCTCTGCAAAAAGTGTCATTTTTGAAAGTAAAAAAGCTATTTAAAATCACTCGCGGCTAATGTTAATTGACGGCTCCCGTAATACAGAGAACAGTCATTCATTGAAACTCATTCATAAAAAAAAGTCATTGATAAAAAATAAAAAAAAATGAATGAAAAAAAAAAAGCGTAGGGGTCCCCCCAAATTCAATAACCAGGCCCTTCAGGTCTGGGATGGATATTAAGGGGAACCCCAGCCAAAAAAAAAAAAAAAAAATGGCGTAGGGTCCCCCTCAAAATCCATACCAGACCCTTGAGGTCTGGGATGGATTTTAAGGGGAACCCTAGCCCAAAAAAATGGCGTGGGGTCCCCCTCAAAATCCATACCAGACCCTTATCCGAGCACGCAACCTGGCAGGCCGCAGGAAAAGAGGGGGGGGCGAGAGCGGCCCCCCCTCCCGCCTGAACCGTACCAGGCCACATGCCCTCAACATTGGGAGGATGCTTTGGGGGTCTAAGACCCCTAAAGCACCTTGTCCCCATGTTGATGAGGACAAGGGCCTCTTCCCCACAACCCTGGCCATTGGTTGTGGGGGTCTGCGGGCAGGGGGTTTATCGGAATCTGGAAGCCCCCTTTAACAAGGGGACCCCCAGATCCCGACCCCCCCCTGTGTGAAATGGTACCCCTACCATTTCACCAAAAAAGTGGCAAAAATGGTAAAAATGACAGGAGACGGTCTTTGACAATTCCTTTATTAAAATTATCGTTCTTCTTTCTTCATCCTTCGGTTTCTTCATCTTCTCCTTCCGTCATCTTCTTCCATCTTCTTCCATCTTCTTCTTCCTCCGATCCGCTTCTTCTTGCGCTGGTCTTCTCGTCCTTCTCGTCCGGCATCTTCTTCCGTCGGCGTCGGTGTCTCTTCTTGGGCCGCTCCGCGCAATGGGAGGCTCCCGCTGTGTGAGGCTCCGCTCCGTCTGACAGGTCTTTTATAACGGAGGGCACCTGGTGACCCCGCCCCCCTCTGACGTCATGGGGAAAGCCATCATGGAATTCCCCATGACGTCCCCGTGCGTCAGAGGGGGCGGGGTCACCAGGTGCCCTCCATTATAAAAGACCTGTCAGACGGAGCGGAGCCTCACACAGCGGGAGCCTCCCATTGCGCGGAGCGGCCCAAGAAGAGACAGAGACACCGACACCGACGCCGACGGAAGAAGATGCCGGACGAGAAGGACGAGAAGACCAGCGCAAGAAGAAGCGGATCGGAGGAAGAAGAAGATGGAAGAAGATGACGGAAGGAGAAGATGAAGAAACCGAAGGATGAAGAAAGAAGAAAGAAGATTTTAATAAAGGAATTGTCAAAGACCGTGTCCTGTCATTTTTACCATTTTTGCCACTTTTTTTGTGAAATGGTAGGGGTACAAAAGTACCCCCTTACCATTTCACACAGGGGGGGGGGCCGGGATCTGGGGGTCCCCTTGTTAAAGGGGGCTTCCAGATTCCGATAAGCCCCCCGCCCGCAGACCCCCACAACCACCGGGCACGGTTGTGGGGAAGAGGCCCTTGTCCTCATCAACATGGGGACAAGGTGCTTTAGGGGTCTTAGACCCCCAAAGCATCCTCCCAATGTTGAGGGCATGTGGCCTGGTACGGTTCAGGCGGAAGGGGGGCCGCTATCGTCCCCCCCTCTTTTCCTGTGGCCTGCCAGGTTGCGTGCTCGGATAAGGGTCTGGTATAGATTTAGAGGGGGACCCTACGCCATTTTTTTTTTTGGCTGGGGTTCCCCTAATATCCATCCCAGACCTGAAGGGCCTGGTTATTGAATTTGGGGGGACCCCCATGCTTTTTTTTTTGTTTTTTATTAATGAATGACAGTTCTCTGTGTTACAGGAGCCATCAATTCATTAGCCGCGAGTGCTTTTAAATAGCTTTTTTCCTGCAAAAATTACACTTTTTTGCAGGGAAAGTTCTAAGCACAGGAAACCTGCCCCCCTTCACAGGCCACCTATAGACACCCCCCAGATGTGATACTGCAATGCTGTTCTAACAGCACGCACACACATATCCCCAGAAATAGAGCACATATTGTCAGCAGCACACTGACACGCTGACACTGACTGAAACATAATATGCGAGGCCGCCGGCGCGGCGGCCTCTTATACCGTGGGGCGTGTACTAAAGCCCCTGAGCTATACTTGGCTACAGGCATCCTGCCTGTAGCCAATTATGGCTCTCCTCGCTGCCAGCGCTGTGATTGGCCAAGCATGCGGGGTCACAGTGCATGCTTGGCCAATCATCAGCCAGCATTGCACTGCGACTAGCGCAATGCATTGCGGGGCCGCTCGCATCACACGAATTTGATGCGAGCGGCCCCAATAGTTCTGGGCTCGCCGAGCGAGCGAACGCCCGGTGCTCGATTCGAACATGGGGCCCATCCCTAATTCCAAGCATGGGTGGACTTTTGTGCCTCGGAATTGTGTACATACGCTCGACAACAAGTCTTCTTATCGGAAAATTTGAGAACCTGCTGTTGTTGTCGGAAATTCCGACAGCAAATGACCAATGGAGCATACACACGGTTGGAATTTCCAACAACAAGCTTTCGGAAAATCCTATCGTGTGTACGGCCCATTAGTGTTTTTTCACCTTAATGCATCCTATATATCCTAAATAAAAATAAGAATAAAATAAAATAAAACTAAATATAAAAACAAAAATTACATGTAAAATAAAAATAAAAATAATAGGAGAATAAATAATATATACAAATATATACATATATAGTATCTCACAAAAGTGAGTACACCCCTCACATTTTTGTAACTATTTTATTATATCTTTTTCATGTGACAACACTGAAGAAATTACACTTTGCTACAATGTAAAGTAGTGAGTGTACAGCTTGTATAACAGTGTAAATTTGCTGTCCCTTCAAAATAACTCACACAGCCATTAATGTCTAAACCGCTGGTAACAAAAGTGAGTACACCCCTAAGTGAAAATGTCCAAATTGGGCCCAAAGAGTCAATATTTTGTGTGGCCACCATCATTTTCCAGCACTGCCTTAACCCTCTTGGGCATGGAGTTCACCAGAGCTTCACAGGTTGCCACTGGAGTCCTCTTCCACTCCTCCATGACAACATCACAGAGCTGGTGGTTTAGGGTTTAGGTCTGGAGACATGCTTGTCCATCACATTTACCCTCAGCTTCTTTAGCAACAGTGGTCATCTTGTTTGGGGTCATTATCATGTTGGAATACTGCCCTGCAGGCCCAGTCTCCGAAAGGAGGAGATCATGCTCTGCTTCAGTATGTCACAGTACATGTTGGCATTCATGGTCCCCTCAATGAACTGTAGCTCCCCAGTGCGGGCAGCACTCATGCAGCCCCAGACCATGACACTCCCACCACCATGCTTGACTGTAGGCAAGACACACTTGTCTTTGTACTCCTCACCTGGTTGCTGCAACACACGCTTGACACCATCGGAACCAAATAAATCTTCTCATAGCCTAGGCCATCTTTATGTACAGCAACAATTCTTTTTTTCAGATTCTCAGAGAGTTCTTTGCCATGAGGTGCCATGTTGAACTTCCAGTATGAAAGAGTGAGAGTGATAACACCAAATTTAACACACCTGCTCCCCATTCACACCTGAGACCTTGTAACACTAACGAGTCACATGACACCGGGAAGAGAAAATGGCTAATTGGGCCCAATTTGGACATTTTCACTTAGGGGTGTACTCACTTTTGTTGCCAGCGGTTTAAACATTAATGGCTGTGTGTTGAGTTATTTTGAGGGGACAGCAAATTTACACTGTTATACAAGCTGTACACTCACTACTTTACATTGTAGCAAAGTGTAATTTCTTCAGTGTTGTCACCAGAAAAGATATAATAAAATATTTACAAAAATGTGAGGGGTGTATTTACTTTTGTGAGATACTGTATATAATATTGATGATTCATAACAAAAAATATACACACATATTTACAATGGTGAATAGAAAGCATTACTGGTGAAAAGTGGTGATGCTAAAGTAGTACATGATGATGACAGGACAATGTCCCAAACTGTGAAAAGAATTGATAGAGCATAATAAGAAAGACATAATAAATATGATATGTCAAAACAAAAAAATAAAAACCAAAATGTAATGGCAAATAAGGAGTAATAGGACACATGGTAATAAACCTTATTTATTTATTTTTTTCAGGTACTTAAATAGCACCAATCGCGCTCCCTTTAAGGTGCAAGTGCAAATAAAAAGTGCAAATAGTTTCAATCACACAAATGCCAATAGGAAAATGATGATCACAAAATGTGAGCAATTATGTGTCATTAGTGATAACCATAAATAAATTTCGTATTGTGTCATTAGTGATAACCATAAATAAATCTCAAAAAAGTTCATTTAAAAAAGTGTCAAAATTGCTGCAATATCAAACAATAAAAAACACAAAAAAATCAGCAACAAATAGTGTTCAAAAATTGAGATGAATTCTCTGAAGAATTAAAATTTTCTGGATGAATCCACCTAGTATTCGGCAAACACCACCGTCACCGGCCACACAGTCTACTCACCAGATTGTGGTGACTCCCATTACAGGAGTCAGAAGAGCTTATTAGACATGCCAGAAAGATTCTCACGATCACGGCTTGGTCCGGGTGCTGTGGATAAGTGACGCTGTGTCTGTGTGGATACTGGATGGAGTGGCTGAACCCTCGGTTTAAGATTGGTCATTACAGACCATTAATGCCATAAATGGGAAGAAAATAAATGGAAGGCTCCCGTTGTGAAATATGCCAAAAATGTATTAAAAAAACAGGCTAAAAAAATGCATGTGCCACCTATAGGTCTATGCGGCCAATCAAACAAAACGAACGCAGCTACAAACTGCGTAGCAAGCTGAAGTAACGTGTCACGTTCGGTAAATCCATCCGGATTTCGTCAGTACGCTCTGACATCATCAGGGATTGTGACCCTTGATGACGTCAGAACGTACTGATAAAACCAGTTTATGGCATGTCTAATAAGCGCTTCTGACTCCTGTAATGGGTTTATTGTTCCTTTGATGTTTGCCGAATACTAGGAGGATTCATCCAGAAAATGTAAATTCTTTGAGAATTCATCTCAATTTTTGAACACTATTTGTTGCTGATCTTTTGTGTTTTTCATTGTTTGATATTGCAACAATTTTGACACTTTTTTGAATGGACTTTTTTTGAGATTTATATATGGTTATCACTAATGATACAATACGAAAGTTATTTATGGTTATCACTAATGACACATAATTGCTCACATTTTGTGATCATCATTTTCCTATTGGCGTTTGTGTGATTGAAACGATTTGCACTTGCACCTTAAAGGGACCTTAAAGGCACCTTAAAGGGAGAGCGGTTTGGAATTAACTTGTTAATTATTTACTTTTTTCACTCATTATTATAACATGCTGCTCCTATACATAAGTTTAGTTGCACCGTCAATGTACGCAGTGCTTTACATATACATGGTACATTCACATCAGTCCCTACCCTCAAGGAGCTTACAATCTAAGATTCCTAATTAACATTCATACATACACTGGTCAATTTAGACAGTATAAAATTAACCTAACAGCATGTCTTTGGAATGTGGGAGGAAACCCATGCAGGCACAGGGAGAACATTCCAACTCCAGGCAGGGAGTGTTATGGTTGGGATTTGAACCAGCGACCCTTTTGCTGCTAGGTGAAAGTGCAAATCACTACACCACTGTGCCACCCAAAACCTTAAAGACAACTTGCATGTATGGATGTGCACATATTCTTATCTGTGGACACCTTGTGGATGGTCATACATGCAGGTGAAACAAGTCTATTAAGCCATACAACAGGACATGGACAACAAATGTCCTATGTGGCGTTGTCACATCATACTATGAATATCAAGTTCCTCATTAAGGCCATCAGGCGAAAGGGAACCCAGCAAATAAATCCAAAAGGTCTCCCTTTTGCAAAGTTGGGAGAACCTCTCATTATAGGTCAGCATCCCCTTAGGGATGACCTCAATCGCCATTACCACCAGGGCTCTGAAATCTTGGTTGTGTGCCTGGAGGAAATGGCGTGGGACACTGTGTTGATCAAATCCCTTATTAATGAACCTACGGTGCTCACCCACTCTCATACAAAGAGTATGCATCGAATGACCCATGTACAAAAGGTTACAGGGGTTACACCGCATGACATTACGAACTCAGTCAAGCACGTGATGAACTGTTTGATCTGAAAAGAGGTGCCCTTGTTAGTGACAACGTTTGAACAATCATGGGTATTAGATTGACAAGTAAGACAACCTTTTTTTTTCCGACATTGAAATATACCTGTTCTATTATCAAAAAAAAGCCCTAATGTCAAACAAAGGTCTTTTCTTCGTTTTTTCTAGCTTACTCGGGGTAATGATGTTTTTTTTATAGTACGTAATTTTTTAAAGGTCATTTGAGGTTTGGAGGGCAACAGAGGGGCCAAACCTTGATCTAACTTCAAAATATTGTAATATTTGTGGATGATTTTCGAGATGGTCCTGTATTTGGCGTTAAAGGTGACCACTGTCTATGAGGGGATTTACCTAATGTTGGACAGTTTTCCTTTTACTGCTGTGACTATAAAACAGAAAGTGAAAGTAAATTGCCCATTTGGGGCACAGAGGACAAACAAACTGACAGGGGTAATAACCATTCAATACTGAAAAAAAATATGTTTTGACTTTTGATATACAGTACTTTAAATAGAGCAGAACCCGAGTTACAACTCCACCTTTTGTTTGCTGCACAGCAGATGCCCACTGCCCCAACCTTCTCTGGTTTCCCATCACTAATGTTCCTTCCTAAATAGGAAGTGACAGGGTGTCTTCCACCCTTATATGCCTACGGCCATCTTCAGGCTGTTCAAGCCAAAACAATATTTCTAAATATTTTCTGACAGCTTAGTAAAATAACGTCCTACCTTGACATATAGAGATTCCTTCAGATTGTCAATGAGCAGAGAAACTTTTTCTTCCCAAACGGGGTTAAGGTTCTTGTGTATTGTTTTACTTCGAAAAACTTCCTTTCCTCCAATCTTGAACTTGACATATGGATCACTTGTCCCTTAGAGAAACAAAACAATGACAGTCATGAAAAAAAAAAAATACCTAGTAATTCAGAAACACAAACAAGAACATTTTTCTCCAATGCATCAACTGATCCAGTTCTTCAACTGTCAACTTAGAAAACTATGCCTCATGCCCTTTACAGGTGGAATGTCTATTCACATGCTTACATCTAAAGAGTGTTCTGCAAGGTACAAGCAGAGTTTCTTCCAATTGTAGCGAAGTCCTGGACCTCTAGAGGCCTAATGGTGACCTCCAGAGTCAGGGAGAGCTGACATACGTCTTGGTAGAGTGGGTTACAAGGCATGTTGAGTGTAATACAAGCTGAAGTTATGGGCGCCAGACACTTTTTGAATGCAAAGAGATTTTTTGTCTCTTGAAGAAGAACTGTGGGAGAGAGGGTTAAGGCCAGGACACCCATAAGTAGATGCAATGATAATTGGCAGACTTCGAGACTTCTATAGGTAGACAGCTACACAGTGGAAGGCCTCCAGCCGGATAACATGTCTGTATAGGTAGGACCGCAGTCTTCTATGGAAACAAATCTTGTAACAGCCACTAACGGTAATTGTACTTAACTATTGGTAACACAGAATAGTTCTCCTGGCAGGCTACAATCTCCCACTGTAGATCTTCACGCACTGAGCTCCCAGTCTCTCATTAGACTCTCATACCAAATCACCACTGGATCCCCTGAGCTTTTCCACTTCCATTACTCAGTATCTTCCTCAAGGGTCAGCCCCACTTCCCTGCTGGGTCCCTGGCTTGGCACTCACAGATACTCCTCAAGCGTCACCCCTGCTGACCCGCAAGGTCCCTGGCTTGGCACTTGCTGAAGTTTTCCCATGTCTTCACCATCCCCGGCTAGTGAGAAGACTGCTCTGGTACTGGCCCTAGCTTACTCACAATGGTCTCTGGTAACAAGGTGGATGGTTACTTAGTGGCGACAGCTTCCCCTCTACCTCCAACCACAACTAGTTCCCCGTCTGACAGAACCATTACTCTCGGTTGGACTCCAATCCTGCAGTCCCAACCCTGCGCTGCTTCTCCTGCTTCTGGATAGGCCCTCAGACAACCAAAAGCCAGATGTCCCTGGCATAGGCCTCAGGCTTCCGGCCTAGCATAACACACGTCCACCTAGACAGCCGTCCAGACTTTCTGACTCCACCCAAATAAATAGCCTCTCCCAGCAGGCCAAGGGACTAAAAACCCCCGCAAATTGGCTGGGACACCCCATCCATTCATAACCTGACCTTGCTAAGCCCTTGTCTATCTAATGTCACCAGCATAACGCCACCTAGCGACAGAAGAGAGAAGGTGCAGCAAGTCCAGAACTAGAGAGGAATAAGTGGATCTACTAACAATTAACTATTGCATGGCAAACTAAATTTACTTAGCAACCTTGCCTAAACACCAGGGTGCTACACAATCAAAAGCAGAGCTGTTGATAACAGACGAGTTGGACAGTTTAGGCCTCCTAGCTTCAGTCTGATTTCACCTGCAGCATGCTTGTTCTGATTAATTGAATAATAAAGCACTGCTAAAGCTAGACCAAAAAAGCAGCCTATATACTGTATTTTTCAGTAAATAGTGATTGAAGAGAATGTGCATTAGACATATATTATACCCTCTTTCCCCAATATGCCCAGAAGCAAGAAAATCAGCTTAACACATGCATGCTGATTGATAAGATGAGTTGTTTTATGCAATGTAAAGGTAAGCACACAACAAATTCATAGTTTAAATATAAATTGAATACACTGAATACGTAAATATGGACATCAAAAGCATTGAAAATAATGTGACAAAAGTTATAATGCAACAAATTTCAAACATGTTTTAAATATGGCCTATTTATGTATGAAATAATAAAATAAATTGTAGAAATAGTATCATGGACTGCATATTGTGATGGCGTATAATCATAGGCAGTATAGTAGCATTGGTGGCAATCCTGATGGATGCAATGTACACAAGATTACATAAGCCATATACAGTATAAATCACTATAATATGATAAATGACTGCCCAGTAACCATTAAAGGATCTATATACATTGGAAAATACTTATACCATCATTACATAACAAGTATACAGCAAGTCACGTCGAAATTGGTGACCTGAATGTTTAAAGTGGTTGTAAACAAAGCATGTCTTTCTATAATGTGTACCTGTTTTAATCCAAAGCACCTAGTGTGGTTCCTATCTGATCTCACCTGCGTTTGCTATCTGCATAAGTCACTTCTGATAGTCTAGCTGGACACCAAGCAATCACAGAAGATGGCCCCATCCCTCCTTCAACACACGTTGAAGGATAAGAGAGTGCTAAACAGGTACAACCTATGTAGGAAGGGTTGTTTTATCTCTGTGTATCACCTGAGGCCAGTCACTTCACTGGGTATATGTATTGGTTTACAACCACTATAAGTAACTCTAAAACCAATGAAGAAAGATCATCAATCCCTCTCCTAGTAGGTGCTAAGGGGCTGCTCTGCTGTTTTATACTTGTAATTGACCTATTGTACTAGATTTCACAGTAGCATTCTTTTTTTCTTTAAGCTATGTCCAAGACTGTAATTCTACATCCGGATTAAAAGTTGTGCTACCTTTTTTACCTTGGTAATGCACATTTTAAATGGAAACATTTCCTTGAAAATTAGTGTACTGTAAATTAAGTGGGTGGGAGATTATATCATAAAATTATTAAACAAATTACAGGTGACCCCTAGCCTTGTTTTATCAGACAGGTTTATTGGCTACAACAGCAGTACAAACATTACATTACATATAAAATTAATTCTGTACAAAAGTCTATAGGTGTTTTTTTTTTTTTAATTAAACAGAGGTTTTAGAAAGTTATAATATTTCAAATGTCCCTGCTTTGTGCATCAGGGCAACATAAGTAGCCATTAAACAAAATGAAAATTGTCTTGTCCACCATAACTGAATTGCTGAGTCTGGCCGAGTGCATGGATTGGTATAAATTCCTACTGATGACAAGCCATTGAACATTCTGCATATCTGGATTTTCAAATGGTTGTGTATCCTGTTTGAGCCAAGAGTCACAATTTATAGCGAATTTAGATGAACAGTCTCTATGGACATAGGGGTTGATTTACTAAAACTAGAGAGTGCAAAATGATTCACGTTTCTGCATAAACCAATCAGCTTCTAACCTCAGCTTGTTCAATTAAGCTTTGGCAATGAAACCTTGAAGCTGATTGGTTTCTGTACAGAATTGTGACAAATTGTGCACTCTCTAACTTTAATAAATAAACTCCATAGTCTAATTTTTAATAAGGGAGTGACATACAGGGGTTGATTTACTAAAGGCAACTAGTCTGTGCACTTTGCAAAGTGCAGTTGCACCAATGCTTAGTAAATGAGCAGAAGCTCTGCTGATTTCCAACATCCAATCATGTGCAAGCAAAAATGCTGCATGTGATTGAATATTCTTCGGAAAGTGAAGCCTTACCTCATTTACTTAGCTCTGGAGCAACTGCACTTACCGAGTCACTAGTTGTATTTTTAATAAAATTCGATTTTCAAAGTTTCTGTCTTTTTTTTATTTTTTTTTTGCATTTTAGGTGTGCTGATTTTCTCTAACCTCTCTAATTAAGTACACACATTGAGCAAAATGTTCTTCCAAATACTAAAAGTGCCCAAGAATAAGACACCACTCCAGAACCTAGCTCACCATACACCCAAGTTTGTTTTCATTCAGTATAATTCCAATATGTATAACAGAGGCAAAAATGGGGCATATCACATGTCATATCACTATTAACATGTTCAGTCCTGAGGTCTGTATTAACATTGCCCTAGCCTGACTTCAGTAATCCATACACATGCCTCAGCATATTGATCTATAACTGCAAACAAAGTTACAGTGCTATTATTTTTAAGTAATGCCAGAATTCGCTCCCTTTTTATTTTATTTTATTTATTTTAAAGGACAGAAGATTCAGTTTGTTTGCAAATATGTTACAGAAGATCTAAAGCCTTTGATTGTGTTGCTCAGGTATTAAAGGCATCAAGAATGTTTAAAAAATCATACAACAATTAAAATTAGAAATAAATTAATCATATGCCTAAGTTATTGTTGTTATAAATAGTACTACAAGTAGTAATTTACAATGCGCTAAATGTTTACACAATATTTGAATCACATATATTAAAATGAAAGTTATCCTTACTGACGTTGTTGTCATTTAATATTTAACCACTAGATGGCAGACTAAGATCTCTGTAGAAAGGATCAGGATAAAGTCTTGTAAATGAGACTGTACTGTATTAACCTTCTGTCTGTACATGAACATAACTGCCAGAATTGGCATATTTTACTTTTCTTGTTTCCTGTGACACATTTTCTGTGCATGAAATTAACCTACATTGCCAAGGGATTTACCAGCCCTCTCCATTTTATTGATAACAGAAGGATGCACAGTCACAGTGTTTCTACAATAGCTCCAACCTTTAGGAACCATTACCGCTGCTCAGTGCCCACGCTTCCAGGGAATTACACAAGAGTGTTAATAAGCACATTAATTACCTGTGATTCCCTGAACTGGAAATAATGCATTGTTAGACATCATAAAGGTCTGGGATACAATACATAACCTTATTGTGTTGTATTGTATTGTCGCTGTACTGTCTCCCTTTATATTGTAAAGCACTGCGCAAACTGTTGGCGCTATATAAAGCCTGTATAATAACAATAATATAATTGGAAACTATACTAACAAACCTTTTTGGCTCTGCTGGAAACTGAACTTCCTGGTTTCTGAAGTTGAAGCATTAAACCCAAAATTCCAGGAATTATCAATTTTTTAAACTTACATTGGGCTAAACAGGCTACAGGCAGTGGTATATTTAGGTTTTGTGCTGCCCTGGGCAAGACTAAAAACATTCGCCCCCATTTATATTTGTCCCACCCCTGTCGCTTTAAAATTAGGCACGCCCATACAGCGGCGACAAATAGGGGGCACTTTACAATTTATTTATTTTGTACTGTTTATTTTTTTACACTGTTTAAATTGTTTTTATGTTTTTATTTATTCTTGTGACAGCACTAGGCATGTGACAGGTCCTTTTTATGGAGAGATCTGGGGTCTATAATACCCTAAATCCTTCCTCTGCCCTTAAAAACATTCAAAACCCCAAGAGCAGTGTTTTTGAATGCTTTAGATTTTTTCAAAACTTTTTTCAAAACTGGCGCTGATGGTTCCTGAGTAAACCAGAAGTGATGTCATGTCATCGCTTCCAGTTTACTGTTACAAATAGCCAAGCAAAGCTGTTCTCGGTGGGACAGGAAAGCGTCTCTGATTGCTATTACAAAAGAGTCGACCGCTGGCTCTAAAAAAACAATACCGGGGTGATGCCTGCAGCTGCCCCCCCCCCCCCCCCCTAAAAAATGCCACCCTAGGCAAATGCCTTGCTTGCCTCGCGGTAAATACGCCCCTGATTCATGTGTCACAAGCTGAAATTCACTGTAGTATTCTGTGCTACATACAGTCGGTTCTGCCCTGTCCTGAGTGCTGCTGGAGCAACTTGCTGTCTGTACACTGAACACAGGGAACTACTCTCTCCTGTACCTTCACCATTCAGCAATTGTCTTGTATTTTCTTCAAAGAATATACTGTAAGGTGTTCTCTGATTGGACAAGAAGTAGAGGTGGTGCAGATGATATCACAATCAGTGCCTCGTCAAACAACAGTGAATTTCAGCATCCCCAGCAGTCCTCAGGATATAACTCAAGGATAGACAGGTAACCAAGCTGGGCCAATGTAAGGTTGAGTTTACCATTACTATGGATTTGTAGCGGATCCAGTGGGTTAAAAATTTGTAGTTTGGGCAAATTATTGTGGAAATTATGGATTTCCAGCAGCTAATGTGTGTTGGAGTCGTGTTAAGGAGAGTTAAGTCTATGTACAGTGCCTTGAAAAAGTATTCATACCCCATTTTGTCATTTATGTGATAGACCAACACAAAGTGGCACATAATTGTGAAGTGGAAGGAAAATGTCACCCTCTCACCGTAGGTCAGAAAACCTTAATCTCAGCAGCAGTGGGAAGTCACGTGACCCAGTGACGAAACACGTAGTTGCAGGGCTACAGTATGATAAGGCCGTCGCTATTGGATTACCGAGTTTGCCAAGATACTGATATTTGAGCTGTTAAAGAATAGAGTGGCTATAGAAGTGATTTACATATACTCCATTGGATATTCGGTGTCCCAGGCAAAGAGGTGGTGACCCTACACCATCTTTATCCAGGCAAGGTCCCATGTGACAACAGCATTAACCTGCTGGCTACCCCTCACCTGAAAAAAAAAATCACACATATACCTTTCTTGGCACATGTCCTGTATCTAGTACTGCAGCAGTTTATCAAGAAGTACACTGACTTCCAGGAGGTCCAGGAGGAGCTTCTAGTCCTCTGCTGCTGGTCACATGCTCAAAAAAAAAAAAAAACAGCCTTTGGAGTACAGAGTAAAAATAAATAATGAATATCAATAAACTGTTTAAAATTGGCATACAAAGATATATTTGTAATCAAATCTTTATTATTTTTTGGAAATAATGTGCAGATTTCTACCAGTCATAGGCTCTGCCACGCCCCTCCAGCCTTAGAATAAGAGGGAGGCTAAGCCTAATGTAATATCCAACCCCCCCCCCATGTGTTTAGCTGGTTAGTGGCCATGGAAGAGGGAGGGAGTTGGCTGTCATTTACCACTGTGTATACACCCACATGTGTGACTCTATATAGTCTGACACATGGGCTGCTCAGATGTAATAGGGAGGAAATGTTCAGCATAGAAACGCACTGAAAACTGAGCATGTGCAGAGTTGCCACCACAGCTGCAAAATCCCTAGCTAGATTGGGGACATGAATAGAAGGTGGAGATAGAGAACAGCAGGATCAACCAGGTTTTTTGCAGATTACAGACAATAAATCATAAAGTGACCTAGTGAGTAAGACACAATTTATTGATAGTTTTTTTATGAAGTGGGTTTAGTCCCACTTTAACTATGACATGAAGACAGGCTCTGAGGAGATGCGGATCTTTCCACCACTTCAATGACTCATCATTCAGAATGCATGCAGTATTTTGGCACCATTTGAAGTGGCAACCAAAATAGTGAGCCAAAGTGATGTAATACCTGCTTCATGGGCTAATAGACCAGACACTGGAGGCACAGCAGCATGAGGAAAAGCAGGTATTTCTGCTGACTTTGGGACAGTCAAATTCTTTGCGTACTGTCTCCATCCCTGTGAGGCAGCAGGAGGCAGAGGAGGAATATGAGGAGAACAGTTAAGGTGCTGTCAGTGAGGAGGAGTAGGAAACGGGGTAGGCTTTAGGGGGATGCTTCACCTTTCCAAAAGCTGTACATGGGTGGGGTGAAATTTTTGAGGGTAGCATTGGACTTGGGGTCCTTTGCTGCGGGTAATTTGAGGTGAATGGGGTCCTTTATTCTCAAATGCCTGCGCATGGACCCTAGGATTTGGGTCACCAAAGAGAGCGATCACTATTGGTAGCTACACTCCAATACAAGGTATGCCAGTGTGGTGGGTGCGAAAAGGGTTAAGTGTCACACAGGGTTCAAATCCAGGCAGGTTGCTTCCAGGGTGCTTGTGTCATAGAGGGGAAGCAGACTTTTCAGTTTTCTCAGAGATGGTAAAACCTGGTATGAGTCCTGGAGCCCAGAGGCTTTGCAGAGACTTAAGAGGGATCAAGTCTCCAATCCTAGGTCCAGGTTTTACTGACAGCCAGCCCACTTATTGTGCAGGTGTCATCAGGGCTTTGTCTTGGGGAGTTGTTCAGCATCCAGGTCTCCACCCTTTCCATGAGTCGGGTGGCTGCAAGGGAGCAGCCACAGGTGTGAATGTGAAGCCTGGCAAACAGTGTTGTCTGGTTCCATCAGAAAACCACTGCGAGGGGAACTTTTTTTTTCTCCGAACTCAACTTTCTTTGAATAAAAGTGGGTTAGGAAGCTCTTAAAAGGGATTGTTTAGTGAGTAGCTGTGTCCTTCCTGCTATTTGAAGCTGGTTCCCACAATGGGTAAAATGGGTAATCTCCTGCCATCATTCAAGAGGACCACAAAATACAGCACTTTATGAAAGTGCTGCATAAAAACCTCTTTGCCAAATTTCCTTATGGTGGCAGGATCCCCTCTGATGACTCTGGTCCTTTGATCCCTGAAAGGAAGAGGAACAGTGGTGGCACCTGCCTCAGCATTGTGTTTCAGAGTGTATTTTAACCTGCATTGACCAGGCCTGACAGCAGGCGGCACCTGAACCATATTTTTGTTGACTACATCAGGTGCAGGGCCCGATGTGCAGTGGGTATAGAAAATAACCACCCCCCCCCTTTAAAGTAATCACGTTTTGTTGCTTTGCAGCCTGAAATGAAGACAGACACTGTTTTCATTTTATCCAGCTGTATTTACTAGTGCAACTTGTAACATCCAAGTGAAAGACCAACATGTCAGAAAAAAAAAGTTGTAAAAAGGATCTTTTGCTTTAATTACTGCCTTTAGTCTGTTGGGATTTGTCTCTGCTAACTTTGCACATCTAGACTTGCCTACTCTTCTTTGCAGAACTGCTCAAGTTTAGTTACATATGATGGTGACCATTGTGGACTGCAGTCTTCAAGTCATTCCACAGATTTTCAATGGGGTTTTAGTACGGGCTCTGACTAGACCATGCAAAGACATTCACCTTCTTCTCCTTCAACCACTGTGTGGTCATTTTTTCTGTGTGCTTTGGGTCATTGTTATGCTGGAAGGTAAGCCTTCTTCCTACTGACAACTTTCTGGCAGAAGGCAACAGATTTTCCTCAAGAATTTGATGGTATTTTGCCCCATCAATTTTTCTTCTATCCTGACACTTGTATAACAGTGTAAATTTGCTGTCCCCTCAAAATAACTCACACAGCCATTAATGTCTAAACCGCTGGCAACAAAAGAGGGCCCAAAGTGTCAATATTTTGTGTGGCCACCATTATTTTCCAGTTCACCAGAGCTTCCTTCACAGGTTGCGACTGGAGTCCTCTTCCACTCCTCCGTGACGACATCACAGAGTTGGTGGATGTTGGAGACCTTGTGCTCCTCCACCTTCCGTTTGAGGATGCCCCACATATACTCAATAGGGTTTAGGTCTGGAAACATGCTTGGCCAGTCCATCACCTTTACCCTCAGCTTCTTTAGCAAGGAAGTGGTCGTCTTGGAGGTGTGTTTGGGGTCGTTATCATGTTGGAATACTGCCCTGTGGCCCAGTCTCCGAAGGGAGGGGTTCATGCTTTGCTTCGGAATGTCACAGTACATGTTGACATTCAGGGTTCCCTCAATGAACTGTAGCTCCCCAGTCCTGGCAGCACTCATGCAGCCCCAGACCATGACACTCCCACCATCATGCTTGACTGTAGGCAAGACACACTTGTCTTTGTACACCTCACCTGGTTGCTGCCACACATGCTTGACACCATCTTTGAACCAAATGAGTTTATCTTGGTCTCATCAGACCACAGGACATGGTTCCAGTAATCCATGTCCTTAGTCTGCTTGTCTTCAGCAAACTGCGGACTTTCTTGTGCATCATCTTTCAAAGAGGCTTCCTTGTGGGATGACAGCCATGCAGACCAATTTGATGCAGTGTGCAGCGTATGGTCTGAGCACTGACAGGCTGACCCCCCACCCCTTCAACCTCTGCAGCAATGCTGGCAGCACTCATACATCTATTTCCCAAAGACAACCTCTGGATATGACACTGAGCACGTGCACTCAACCTCTTTGGTCAACCATGGCGAGGAATGTTCTGAGTGGAACCTGTCCTGTTAAATCGCTGTATGGTCTTGGCCACCATGCTGTAGCTCAGTTTCACGGTCTTGGCAATCTTCTTATACCCTAGGCCATCTTTATGTACAGTAACAATTCTTTTTTTTAGCTCCTTAGAGAGTTCTTTGCCATGAGGTGCCATGTTGAACTTCCAGTGACCAGTATGAGAGAGTGAGAGCGATATCACCAAATTTAACACACCTGCTCCCCATTCACACCTGAGATATTGTAACACTAATGAGTCACATGACACCGGGGAGGGAAAATGGCAAATTGGGCCCAATTCTGACATTTTCACCTAGGGGTGTACTCACTTTTGGGGTGTACTCACTTTTGTTGTCAGCAGTTTAGAGATTAATGGCTGTGTGTTAAGTTATTTTGAAGAGACAGCAAATTTACACTGTTATACAAGCTGTACACTCACTACTTTACATTGTTGCAAATTGTCATTTCTTCAGTGTTGTCACATAAAAAGATATAATAAAATATTTACAAAAATGTGAGGGGTGTACTCACTTTTGTGAGATACTGTACACTGCCCTCGTCTGCTCAAACTGGTATTGCATATCATGAATTAGGCTAGCAACTTTTCCATGAATCATAATCCTGGAGATCTTACGTTTCAAAGGTTGCATGGAAAATGAGTGTGTCTTCCACGCTCCCGCAATAGTAATTTTGGCCTTCAGGAGGATAAAATGGACCAATCGCCGTGTAGGTGAGGTAAACCCAGCAGAGAGCCATTTAACAAAGCAATTTAAGGTTGCTGAAAAGTGGAGAAGCCCCTCACTCTGCGAAGCATGGAAAAAACCCTATTCCTAAAACTCCTTAATTTTAGACATTCTTACCAGATGTGCAGCATCGTTATATTAGTTTATTATCAGTTTGAAAAAAGACACAAGTATATCCAGTTCAACCAATAAAAAAAAATCCTATACAGTTCATCCAGAGGAAGGCAAAAAAAAAAACCCCAGGAAAGCATGATCCCATTTGCTACAGCAGAGGAAAAATTCCAATCGGATATTCCCTCAATCAACTTTATCTATGAATGTTGGTACCCAGTTATATTATGTACATTTAGGAAAGAATCCAGACTTTTTTTAAAGCAATCTACTGAGCTGGCCAAAACCACCTCTGGAGGGAGTCTATTCCACATTTTCACTGCTCTTACTTTGAAGAAACCTTTCCATATGAAAGGGGGCACTCCTCTAGACGTAAAGAGTGCCCCCTTGTCCTCTGTGATGTCCTTAAAGTAGATAACTCAACTTTAAGTTCATTTATGTATTTGTACATGTTGATCATATCTGTCAGGCTTCCACTTACCAGACCGGCGAGTCTGCTTGGGGCAGAGGGTGGTCTCCCTTACAGTCCGACTCGTGGCCCCTGATAGGATAGACAGGAGGCACGGGGGAGCGGAGTGGTACGAGAGCCTGGTGTGGATGATCCAGGAGCTGGAAGCAGGATGATCCTCAAGCAGCAGGTGGGTAGGCTGGAACACAGGCAGTCAGGTGCGGAGCAGGAGCTGAGCAGGCAGGTCAAGTACAGGCAGAGTTCGGCAACAGGCGGGCAACAACGGTACAGCAGGAGCAGGCAGGAGCGAGGTCAAACAGGCAGAGGTCAGGTGCAGGCAGACGTCAGGGGTATCCAATAGGTAAGCCGGGTCGTCAGGAGATCAGGTACACAGGAACGCAGGTCACAGGCAACAGGAACAAGGGCACGGGGAGCTGATGATCAGGCAACAAGGAGCAGATTAGACAGCAGACCTAAATAGGCCGATTGGTGCCAATGGCGCACACGCGTGCGCACTATCGCTCACTGGCGCACATATGTGCGCACCAGCGCGCACCGGCGCACACATTAGCGCGCGTGCACCCACACACGCACGCGCGCGCCCGGACACCAGCACGTGCCCCAGTGCCACCAGGAGCACAAACATTAGTGCGCACATTAGCGTGCACCGGCGCACATCGGCGCGCACCAGCACCAACAGGAGCGTGCACACTAGCGCCAACAGGAACGCGCGCACCGGCGCACACCAGCGCGGCCAGCACCGCGACCAGTCAGGTAACCTCTCTGACAATATCCCACTTAATCTCCTCTTCTCAAGAAAGAATACATTTAGTTTCTCTCTTACCTCATAGCGGAGCTCCTCCATGCCTCTTATCAGTTTGGTTGCCCTTCTCTTCTTTTTGAGAACTGGTGCCTAAAACTGATCTGCATATTCCAGATGAGGTCATATTAATGATTTGTACTGAGGCAAAATTATATCTCGCTCTCTGGAGTTTATACCTCTCTTAATTCAAGAAAGAAATTTGCTCCACTATGGATTCCCCCAGTTGTACTCCACCTAGTATGTATGATGCATGCATATTCTTAGCCCCCAATTGCATAACTTTACATATATCAATGTTAAACCTCATTTGCCACAAAGTTGCCCAATTTTTTTTTTACATTCTATATTTTATTTTCAAAAGCATTTTTCATACAAAAACATATACAATTTCATTGCATGCGTAACACAAAACATAACTTAGTTACATATTTATATCTGATTATACATATACACATAAAAAAAAAATATATATATATACACATATATACATATACATACACACGCACACACATATACATAGATATACACGCATACACACCTACATATGTACATGCATATACACATACGTACACACACATAAATGCACACCATACACACATACATATACACTCAGATACACAAAAAAATAAAAATTTAAAGTCCTCTCTCCTCCCTCTCAGCCCGACCCCCCCCCCCCCCCCCACAAGTGCCCCACCATATTCTCTGGTAGATACAAACCTAGACCAAGATTCCCACTTTAATTCAAACCTCTCCTCCTTACCCTGCATAGTTGCGATGCTTTTTTCCATGGCGTATATATCTGCTATCTTTTTAAACCACAAAGAAATAGAGGGGGGTACTTTCTGTTTCCATAGAGGCGGGATACACGCCTTTGCCGCGTTCAACAAATGAGCAATCAACGAGTTTCGGTATCTACGTTTCGAAAAGTCTGAGTGGTGGAGGAGATACCTAGCTGGGTCTGATCCCAAGTTGCCCAATTAACCACTTACAGACCGGAAGATTTCCCCCTTAATGACCAGGCCATTTTTTGCGATACGGCACTGTGTAGCTTTAACTGACAATTGTGCTGTCATGCAACGCTGTACCCAAACAGAACAGAAGTTTGATCAAACAAAAGTTTTATCAAGTCATCAGTTTAGGCCAACATGTATTCTTCTACATATTTTTGGTTAAAAAAAGTATACCACGTCCACAGCCACCCCTCTATCCAAGGTTTTACTTACCGGCTCATAAAAAGAAAACAGGTTTGCTTGACAACTTCTGTCTTTCATGAACCCATGCTGTCTGTTGCTTAAAATATTATTTTTCCAACAAGAACTTGTCTATGTGGTATTTTATTAAACTCTCCAGTATCTTCCCAACTATAGAAGTTAAACTAACAGGTCTATAGCTACTTGGTAAAGACGTTGATCCCTTTTTAAATATAGGCATCACATTGGCCCTACGCCAATCCAGTGGTACTATTCCAGTCATTAACGAGTCCCTAAAAATTAGAAACAATGCCTTTGAAATGACAGAGCTCAATTCTTTTAGGACCCGTGGGTGGATGTCATCTGGTTCAGGTGCTTTATCCACCTTTATTCTGTTTAAATATTTCTGGACCATATCACTTTTGAGCCATTGTGGATCATTTGGGGCTGTGTCAATACCATCCCTATTATGGACTTTAGCTCCCCCATGCTCCTTTGTATACACAGAACTGAAGAAAGTATTTAATAAATGTGGCTTCTCTTTGTCCCTAATCACCCACTTATTATTTATTATTATTATTTATTTTATGATTATTTTGTAAAGGGCCTACATGTTTAGACCTGACCTTTTTAATATTAATATACTATTAATATATTTGAAGAATTTTTCGGGGGTTTGTCCTACTATTTTCTGCAATCTGTCATTCGTTTTAAATTTATGCGTCCTTGATTTCCTTTTTACATATTCTGTTATATTCTTTGTAACATTCAAACGATGATAGTGTTCCTTCATTTCTATTTTTTTTAAAAGCTCTTTTTCTTATTATTTACAGATTTTTCAACTTTAGTCGTGAGCCACATAGGTTTTATTTTTAGCCTTTTAAACTTTTTGCCCATGGTAATATTTTTTGCAGTGAGTTTGCATACAGTCTTTTTTGAAGAATTACAATTTCTGTCAATGCCAAAATTCTCTCCCAGTCTAAGTCTTGGAGAGCAGCCCTCATCCTTGGAACATTTGCTCTCTTAAAGTTAAGTGCTTTTAAATTCCCCGTATGTGTTTGTTGCTTACAGTGAACATTAAATAAAATCATGTTATGGTCACTGCTACCCAGATGTTCTTTTATATGAATATTGGTAATAAGCTCTGCATGGTTTGAAATTACCAGGTCCAGCAGAGCATCATTCCTAGTTGGGGCCTCAATAAAGTGGACCATAAAATTGTCTTGTAATAGGTTTATACATTTTTGCCTTTAAATTGTTCCAGCAGTGCCATTACTCCAGTCAATTTTTCCGGGTAGTTAAAATCCCAATTATTATCACTGTCCCAGCCCTTGCAGCCCTTTCTATCTGTGCAAGGAGCTGAGTTTCCACCTCCATATTTACACTGGGAGGTCTATAACAAATACCAATGATAACCTTTGTATTACGCACACCCATGTACAGTTCCACCCATAGTTCTTCAGACTGAATCGAAGAAAAGACTGGACAGCCACACCATGTTGACACCTTTATTGAAGACTGTTTAAAAATTCTTCTGGTACAAACACATCAGAGGCACAGGATCAATGAAAAGCTGACATGTTTCACACTACTATGATGTGCTTAGTCATAGTTCTTCAGACTCATCACATTTTCCATCCACTAGGTCCTCTTTTACACTCGCTTTGAGATCACTTCTGACATAGAGACCAACACCACCACCACCCAGTTTTACCCTATTTTTCCAAAAGAGAGCATAGCCAATAATATTAACCACTTCCGGACCACACCCCGTCGTTATACGTCCGTACTTTGAAGGAGGATATCGTTGTTATGGCAGCAGCTAGCTGCCATAACTCCAGTATCCTCTTCTCCAGTGAGTGGTTCGGTTTAAGATAAAAGTTGTCTCTGCGGCGGATTCAGCACAAGATCACTTTTATCGGCGGTGGGAGAGGGACCCCCCCGCCGTGATCCAGTGCCCCCAGCCGTCGGCAGCGGCAGAGGCAATCGGATCCTTCTCATGGCCTGACATGGAGACGAGTGAGGGGAAGATGGCCCCCACCCGTCTCCATATCATTGCAGGACGGAAGCAATGTCAAAACGTCACTTCTGCCAATAGCTCTTAAAGGGCCAATTTTTTTTTCATTTTTTTTATGACAAAATATATATTTTTTTATTTTTATTGCATTTTAATGTAAATATGAGATCTGAGGTCTTTTTGACCCCAGATCTCATATTTAAGAGGTCCTGTCATGCTTTTTTCTATTACAAGGGATGTTTACATTACTTGTAATAGGAATAAAAGTGACACAATTTTTTTTTAAACAGTGTAAGAATGTAAAAAAAAAAAGGTAAAATAAATAAGAAAAAAAATATTTTTTTTAAAAGCGCCCTGTCCTGACGAGCTCGCATGCAGAAGCATGCAGAAGCGAACGCATACATGACTAGCACCCGCATATGAAAACATGCAACCTGTAGAATTTTTTAAACATCACCTATGGACATTTTTAAGGGTAAACGTTTGTCGCCATTCCACAAGCGGGTGAAATTGGGCTAACTTTACTGTTGTCTTATTTTTTAATTAAAAAAAGTGTATCTTTTCCAAAAAAAAGTGCGCTTGTAAGATACGCAAATACGGTGCGACAGAAAGTATTGCAACGACTGACATTTTTTTCTCTAGGGTGTTAGAATTTTTTTTTTTTATAATCTTTGGGGGTTCTAAGTAATTTTCTAGCAAAAAAATATGTTTTTAACTTGTAAACAACAAATCTCAGAAAGAGGCTCGGTCCTTAAGTGGTTAATAGTACAGTCATATGAAGAATGAAGCCAAGATTCAGCAATACCAATTAAATCACAGGAATTCCTTAGGGAGCATCCTCTGAAGCAATCCAGGGATACGTTGAGATACATCCTGGCAATGCGAGAGGGGACCAGATAACATCTAGTCAGAACCTTTAGACTAGCTTATATTAAAGACACCTATTTTGGACATTTTATTAAACTGCTAAGGTAATGCAGTGTGGTACTGTGTAAAGTAGTTGCCGAACAATACAACTAAACTTTTTTGCTGCAGGCCAATCTTCATGAAGTTAAATTTATTTATTTTTTGAGAAAACATTCCTATAGCATTTCATCTGCTGTGGCCGCCACATACACTGGTCAATTCAAGCACATTATCACCTGATAAAATATTGGGTAATACAGTCAAAAACTACTTAAAAAACATTTTTTTAAAAGTTGAAACTAACCAGATTGGGGCACTACTATACTATATTAAAGCCAAGCTAAATGTAAAAAATCAATTACACATCCAAAATACGCAGTGCCTGAAAACCGTGAAAACCTTGCTGTTCTGTAAGACCACATATGGCTTAAAGTGGATGTAAACGCTCACATATACCCAGTGCAGTGAACAGCCTCAGATGATACACAGAGATGAAACAAATCTCCCTATATATGTATATCTGCGGTCTTCAACTGTATATATCCTTCAGGAAGTGTTCTTTGTGTTAGCAGATTTTCTCTTCCTGCTTCAGACTGCAGAGAAGCCTGGGCATACAGCCAAGACAGCTGAGGAAAGGCACACACCCCCTCTACTCATAAGTAGAGACTTTCAGCTCCATTTGTTGTAAAGTTTAGGGCTCTGCTAATTATTTATAGAAACCTCCCCAACACAAAACTCTGGCTTTTTTCTATCATATGTGACGGAGAACTTGCTATGCTGATAACAGAGGAATGGAGCTGGAGACATCTACGGGACACAGGGCTTTGGAGAGAGATAAGAAAACACTACAGATACGTATATGTGCCCAGCGCAAATTTCATGAATCAAATTTACATCCACTTTAACTAGATCTTCCAAGCATGTAAATTAAAGTGTCATTAACCACTTCAATACCGGCGTATAGTAATATGACGCCCGCAGATGGGATCTCCCATCCTGGGCGGGTGTCATATGATGTCCTCTCATTCCCGGACGTCTTTTGTTTATAGTGCAAAAAATAAAAACTGCAGAGGTGATCAAATACCACCAAAAGAAAGCTCTATTTGTGGGAAAAAAAGGACGTCAATTTTGTTTGGGTGTAACGTCACACGACCGCGCAATTGTCAGTTAAAGCGGCGCAGTGCCGAATTGCAAAAAGTGCTTTGGTAAGGAAGGGGGTAAATTCTTCCGGGGCTGAAGTGGTTAAACCAAAAATGTTTTAAAAAGTCTTTACATGCTGTTTGGCTTTGTATATACAGTATAATGTCCTAATCCAAATTATTATAACGTTCTTTTTGTGTAAAGTAAAACAAAAAAAACTGTTTGATCATGTGATTCACTGGTGCTCATTGGTTACATGTGCCCCCTGCAGCATGAGATCCTATGGTTCACTTGTTGCCACCTTTAATGCGCATGCTCCATTTTCTGTGAACAGGCAAGTGGTTGACTTCCTACTTTGTCCTATTCTAAGTAGCCCACATGACTATAGAGGCATCTTTGTGAGATGGGTGATCACTGATCAGCACTTCCCTCCCCACCTCTTCCTGCATTCCAACATGTTACTAGTCACTAGAAGGGCAGATGTAACAATAATTATTGACTCTCTCTCCACTATGTTAATACACACATGCTTTTAAATAAATCTTTATATAAATAATGAAACTATTTTATGATATTTATTATGTGTTTCTATTTTGTATTCTAAATGTGTTTGTTTTTTTTAAGTCATATGACTGCTACAGTGCCAATCATCGATGTGCAGGCACAGGAAGATAGCTTATACTTCCATAGATGATAAAGCATATGTCATTGGAAGGCTAGAGGCTCCCCACAGATCTTTCCCTGCTGACGGGAATGTGCAAGGCAAGATCACATGACCTCTAAGACATAAAAAATAAAATAATTAGAGACTTTGTTTTAATAAATGAGAAAGATAACAAGGAGGTACAGCCTATTGTAACCAGCCAATCAGTTCCAATGCTGCAATAAGAAACATTGCAGCCTAGAGGTACAGCATCCCTAACCGTACAGCAATCTTTGCAATTATCTCACCAAAGGTGAAACTTCTAGTGAAGTAAACCAATTTTTATTGGTGGCATTCCTATAATTTGACCAAAAATTCCTTACAAAAGCAAAATTCTATGAGTAGAAGATGAGAATATTTTAAAATATCTAATTTTTTTTACAGCAAATCTGGTAGACTTTGGGATAGATAGGCCATTTTAATAACATTAATAACATTCAATTAGAAAATGGTAGTCCCATGTGAAACTTTAACAGATTTTTGGAAAGCGTGCTTAAAGCAAAATAGATACGCTGATTTATATTATACGTGTGCTTTATTGCTGATTGTCCAAGCATCCAATAAAACTTTATACCAGCAGGTATATTGCAGACAGAATTGGTAGCCTGTATATTCTATGTATCCTTGCTGTCTGTGCAAGTAGTAAATACAAAATTACACCATGATACAGTGGGGAATAGGGGGTAAACGAAGGACAGAAAGAGAAAAAAGTGTCTTCACAAAGCATTTCACGAGGGATGACAAAACATTCTGATCAATAAAATCTCCCAGAGTAGAATCTAATTTCAGAAACGCACACTGTAAAAATGCCTTTAACGCTTCCAACCAAGAGCCATAAAACCACCGATTGGTAATATGATGAAAACCACAATGGAAATAAAGGTAAGAAGCATGAAACAAACCACAGTCACTAAAAACAAAAATCAATCGTAATGTAGTTCTACGGTTCAAATGTGTGACCACAGGATGTATTTTAGAATTGTATACGAATTACTATCCAATACATTGGGCGAATGTGGTTATCAGGTTCTGAAAATAACATGGAAGTACATACCGGTACCTGTCTATAAATTTTTTTTAATGATCACTGGAATTATTTAAAGAGACGCACAAGAAAAATGTTTATATGTAAACAGAATTACTACTACCTAAATTGTGTTTTTTTATGGGCAGCCAATCAGTCAATGCAATATGTCTGCTTTACTTAAAAGTATAAAGAAAGCCACACATTATACAATTTTCTTTCCTTCAACCATGGGTTGTCAATGGATTGACTTCAGTACAATCAGCCTTGAAAAGACAAATTGAAATTTGTCTGGTTCCTGCTGAACCGTCTGACTTTTAATCTGTCTATGGCCATCCTGAGACTCTATTTCATGAAAATGTTATGATGTACTGTGCATGGCCAAACATCTGTCCCACTTAGCATCAGAAATGCAAAATAAGGCTACCTGAGCAGCAAACAGTAACAACTGCTGAAATCTGTATCAATAGTCCCTTTCCTGCCCCTTACCCACACAGGGAATGCAAGCACTACCACTACCTTACTAATAAAAGAAAAACAGATAATTCAGAAGTCCAGCTTAAAAATAGGTTTGCGAAAAGAGGAAAAAAAGAGTGCATTTCATATCCAAAAAGGAATCTCTTAGCCTCTTTCATCTTGCACGTTCTAGAACCATACCAAATTAGCTTGTCTCTGTGGACACCAAGAGAGCTTTCAACCAGGTACATTGGGAATTCCTCAAGTATACACTTAGAGCCCTTTCACACTGAGGCAGTTTTCAGGGGTTTTAGTGCTAGAAATAGAGCCTGAAAAACACCTGAAAACTGCCTCCCAGGCCGCCCGAATGTGAAAGCCGAGTGCTTTCACACTGGGGCAGCGTGCTTGCGGGACGTTCGAAAAAGTCCTTTGCCCCTGCTAATTGCAATGAATGGGCAGCGCCTAAAAAGCCTTTTTCGGAAGCACCGCAACACGGGCATGTTTAACCCCTTCTATAGGGTTAAAAGAGTCCCGCTAGCGGACAAAAAAGTGCCGCTTAAATAGCGGTAAAGCGCTACTAAAACTAGCAGCACTTTACCGCTAACACACGGGCGACCCCAGTGTGAAAGGGGTCTTAAAGTGGTTGTAAACCCAATTCATAAAACCTGACCTAAGCATATTTATTTGTAGTGTTGACTTATGTCACTCCAAAGCTCTAAAGCCCCATACACACGCGCGGATTATCCGAGGACCAGGTCCGTCGGACCATGTCCGTCACACTTTGTCTGATGTTGGTTTTGCGTACACACGGTCAGACAAAGTTGTCGGAAAATCCGATCATTCTGAACGTGGTGACGTTTGTTGCCTACGACGGGACTACGTAGAGGCTAGTAGCCAATAGCTTTGGTCTTGTAATGTGATCTGAGCATGCGTAGCACTTTGTCCGGTCGGACAACCGTACACACGATCGGATTTGGTGTGATCGGACCGTGTTGACGGCAAAGATTTCCAGCAGGAGATAAGACTTTGTCCGTCGGTCAAACCGACGAACACTGTCCGATGGTGCATACACACGGTCTGATTTTTCAACAACCTTGTCCGATCGGACAGAATCCATGAAAAAGTCCGACCGTGTGTATGGGGCTTATGTGTTGTTATTCTCTGGTGCTCCATTCCTCTGTTATCAGCATGAATCACTTCTGACAAGTTCTCCGACACCTGAGATAACAGCAGCTGAAAATTTGTGTCGGGGAGGGTTTTGTGTCCAAGGTTTAGGAGACATTTACAATAAAGCCGTGCGCCAACATCTACGGTGCATGCGCCGATGTCTACGGCGCATGTGCACTTTAGAAAGGGCAGATCGTGCTGTTTCTAAAGGGGTCATGCCGTACCTGGCGGCTCCCCTGCGTATGCGCGGGAGTGATGTCACAGGTCTCCGGCCAGTCACAGAGCCGGAGTTTGCGGCCCGGAAGGAAGAGGGGTGAAGATGGACGCTCACTACTAGTGGGGACAGCAGTGACATCGCAGGCTTCGGTTTCAGGTAAGTGACACATAATGGGCTACATAGTAGCCCATTACGCTTTACCGTTGCAGAAAAATAAAGAGGAAGTAAAACCCATCAGGGTTTACTTCCAATTTAAGGGAAAAATATAAGAAAGTGACTTGAAGCCAGTGTTGGTCATCTTACTTTAAAAAAGTAATTAGTTAAGTTACAAATTACTTCTCCCAAAAAGTAATTGCGTTAGTAACTCAGTTACTACATTGGAAAAGTAATTAGTTACGCAGCAAAGTAACTGTGACTTTTTTTTTTTTAATATTCTATACGTGTAACTAAGGGGCGGGTCTAGTATTACTGTAAGCAAGGGGCAGATCTGTTATAGCGTGTAAGCAAGGGGCGGGTCTATTATTATTATATCGTGTAAGGGGCGAATGGCTACAGAAGAGGGCGAATGTTAAATTAATGGGCAGAGCTCGATATATAACAATAATAATAAATGCGCCCCTTGGTTACAGTAATACTAGACCCGTCCCTTAGTTACACGATAGACACCCCTTGCAGAGTAGCACGAGCATCAAGAGCGCGCGGCATCGCCTCGTACAATTACATATTAACTGCGCCTGCGCAGTGTAGAGTTCACTCAGAGCTGTTTAGGTTCGGAAATTTTCGGAAGCTCCATAGTCCTTCGTACTGCGCAAGCGCTGCGCCTGCGCAGTACAGGGGGTCCTTATCCGGCGGGGGAACTTTTTCGGCAGGACACCGGAATTACAGTTAGATTACTCGTTACCCTCTAAAGTAACTGCGTTAAGTAACTCAGTTTATTTTAACTCAGTTACTTACATCACTGCTTGAAGCTAGCTAAATTAAGCTCTATCTTCTGAATCTCCTCTTGCGAATGGGATATGACAGGGATGTCCCGTGTCCCCCCTCATTTCTGTTTTAACATTAGTCACTACTGGCATGTATGTTATTATGTTTGTTATTTAAAAAAAATGTCCTTTACAATTACTTTAATGCTCTCCCCTAGCTACAGAAAAATATTCTTATTTCTGCCAAACACCATCCGCCTACGGGTGCCACTTTGTCCATGATCTGTGAAACGCAGGGGACCTTAACACCTCCCATCCAGCCATCCATGATGATTCTTGTAATGTGTAATCTGGCTTTACCACTAGGCTTATATGACCATCAATTCAGACTCTTTTGCTTACCAACTCAGAAACATCCTAGTGTGGGGGAATTCAGTCTGAGATCAGGAACATGACTGAACCCCCTAGACATTTCCTTACTACATTTGAACATTTGTACTTATCCCCTTGACATGACCAATCCCCCGAATGCATTTGATACACATTGTATAGATCCAGACCCTTTGTACCAAGCCCTATCCTTCATTTACAGCTTTCTCACCAGTCCAGGTGAAGACACCTCCATTTCTTTTAAATGGTAAAGGGACCTAGGCCAACATTTCTCCCATGAAGTAAAAGATCACATTTTATTTTTTGTTCAAGGTGATTGTAGCCGTATTAGTGCACTTGCAACAGAAACAATTAAGTACTGTCTGTAAAACATTTTTCTTCTTTTGCAATCTTTTGGGGTGTATCCACTTCACACCTTTCTGACCTTGATGGATGTTAATGAAGGGGACACCCACCCAAAAGCTCGTCCTGAAAATTTGTATGTTAGAGCAAATAAAAAAAGTATTATGGGCAGTACTCAACTTTTGGTTCATAAATCCTCCAGAGTTCAGGAGTCCAGATACAAAAGAAAACAGTTGCCACGCTTCCAAACAAAATATAAAGCTCTAGGGGAACCATATAACATATCTCCTGGGAATGCCTGCTTTTGCTTCCCTTTTGGGAAGATATTAAAAACTTCATATACTCAAAGGATTACCGTAGCTTGACTCGGCTATCCAAAAAGTGAAAATATTCATGTATACCACCAAAGTTGAAGAGTGTTGAGTCCCTGGTCTGTGAATTGCAGTAGTTAATACGATAAACTATTCAGGATAAACGGGTAGCACCGTGGCTAAGTGGTTAGCACTTCTGCCTAGCAGCACTAGGGTAATCGGTTTAAATCGAAGCCATGGCACTAACTGCCTAGAGTTTTCATGTTCTCCCTGTGCTTACATGGGTTTCCTCCCACATTCCAAATGCTGGTAGGTTAATTGGCTCCTGTCTTAGTTGGCCCTGGTATGTGTATGTATGAATGTGAGTTAGGGACCTTAGATTGTAAGCTCCTTGAGAGCAGGGACTGATTTGAATATACAATATACTGATAATTGATGGTGCTAAATAAGTACCTGTAATTATAATAAACGGTATGCAAAATCTTACTGCCTTGTTAAAACACAGGGAAGACTAATTTCATTCCCCCTGGTTCTAATGGAATTATTTCTACCTCACACAGGAATATTGAGGTCTAGTTACAACCCAATCCAAAATTATTAATGGGAGTTGACCAGAATGCCACAGGAATACCTGATATGTACACTGACAGACTGGCCTGGGGGGGATATGTGCACATGACTTCCTCTTAAAGTGATATTAAAGTCTTTTTTTATTTTTGTTAAAAAATAACAAACATGTTATACTCACCTGCTCTGTGCAGTAGGTTTGCACACAGCAGCCCATGTCCTCCTATTCTTCGGTTCCTTGCTGAAGCTCCTGGCCCCTCCCTCCTGCCGAGTGCCCCCACAGCAAGTAACTTGATATAGGGGCACTTACCACTGGCTGCAGTTATTATGTCAGAGAGAACTTTCAGTGAAGTGGGAGAATTTGTGACTGAGAAACTGACTACAAACCACCCACTGTGAATGTTACTGATACAATCAATACATTTATTTTATTTCTGTTTAACCACTTCAGCCACGGAAGATTTTACCCCCTTCGTGATCAGAGCACTTTTTGCGATTCGGCACTGCGTCGATTTAACTGACAATTGACATCCTTTTTTTCCACAAATAGAGCTTTCTTTTGGAGGTATTTGCGCTATAAACAAAAAAAGAGCGACAATTTTGAAAAAACAGCATTATTTTTTACTTTTTGCTATAATAAATATCCCACAAAAATATATAAAAAATAATAATTTTTTCCTCAGTTTGGGCCGATATGTATTCTTGTATTAAAAAAAATTGCAATAAGCGTATATTGATTGGTTTGCACAAAGGTTATAGCGTCTACAAAATAGGGGATAGTTTTATGGCATTTTTATTAGTAATTTTTGTTTTTATTAGTAATGGTGGCGATCTGCGATTTTTATCATGACTGTGACATTATGGCGGACACATCTGACACTTTTGACACTATTTTGGGACCATTGTCATTTATACAGAGATCAGTGCTATAAAAATGCACTGATTACTGTGTAAATTACACTGGCAGTGAAGGGGTTAAACACTAGGGTGATCAAGTGGTGATCAAGGGGTTAAGTGTGTCCTAGGGAGTGATTCTAACTGTGGGGGGATGGGCTACCACTGACATGACAGCGATCACTGCTCCCGATGACAGGGAGCAGTAGATCCCTGTCATGTCACTAGGCAGAACGGGGAAATGCCTTGTTTACATAGGCATCTCCCCGTTATGCGGCTCCACGACACGATCGCGGGCACGGTCACGCTGTACGTGGCGCGCACGAGCACGCTAGCCCCGCCAATTAAAGGGGATGTACAGGTACGCCCATTTGCCCACCGCTGCCATTGTGCTGACGTATATTGGCGTGCAGGGGTCAGAAAGTGGTTAACTTAGAAAAGACTAAAAACGTGTCCCTCTTATTCTCGCTGTTGCTGCTGCTAATGTCAACATTTCCACCTCCTGGCATCTCTTTTCTTTCTTCTCTTTTCCCTCTTTACCTTTTTGAAAAAAAAAAAAAAAAAAAGTCCCAGGTCACACTGATGCAAATTCTATGCGGATTAGATCTGATCTGAAAGGCATATATGTAGGTTCGCATGTCATCTGAAAATACATTGTTTGCTATGAAAGCCATTCTTTGAGGCGCGATTCTGATCTGGTTAAAGAAAGGGTCTGAGTTTAGTACGGATTCAGTACAAATTTTATCTCCAGCTATGGCTAAATCCCCTCAGAAATCGCATTAATTCACATTAGAATAGCACTTGTCACAACAGAAATCTCACTGTGAAATTGCATCTGATTCGCACTGCATCAGTGTGAACTGGTACTAAATCAAAAATATTTTTTTTGTTTTTAGAAGAGAACTCTCTGTGTCCTCGGATTCAACATTTTGCTTTGTACTCACTGTCTTGCATTTCTACATTTACACATGTTCTTGTTTGGATATGTGGTGCTAGAGTTGCCAATTTGCCCAAGATACAAGGCACAGAGTCTAAGGAACTGCCTGATATTCACAAGCGCATCCCACAAAGAGGGATGGGATTCGAGCCAGAATGGCTCTCAAGCTGTGGCCCTCAGGGGCATTTATTAGGTAATGAATGTGACTTTCACCAAACATTCACTGGTGGTGATTCGGCACTATAAATGAAAACACATACAGTATCTCACAAAAGTGAGTATACCGCTCACGTTTTTGTAAATATTTTATTATATCTTTTCATGTGACAACACTGAAGAAATGAAACTTTGCTACAATGTAAAGTAGTGAGTGTACAGCTTGTATAACAGTGTAAATTTGCTGTCCCCTCAAAATATCGCAACACACAGCCATTAATGTCTAAAACGTTGGCAACAAAAGTGAGTACACCCCTAAGTGAAAATGTCCAAATTGGGCCCAAAGTGTCAATATTTTGTGTAGCCACCATTATTTTCCAGCACTGCCTTAACCCCCTTGTGCATGGAGTTCACAGAGCTTCACAGGTTGCGACTGGAGTATTCTTTCACACCTCCATGATGACATCACAGAGTTGGTGGATGTTAGAGACCTTGCGCTCCTCCACCTTCCATTTGAGGATGCCCCACAGATGCTCAATATGGTTTAGGTCTTGAGACATGCTTGGCCAGTCCATCACCTTCACCCTCAGCTTCTTTAGCAAGTCAGTGGTCATCTTGGAGGTGTGTTTGGGGTCATTATGTTGGAATACTGCCCTGTGGCCCAGTCTCTGAAGGGAGGGGCTCATGCTCTGCTTCAGTATGTCATAGTTCATGTTGACATTCATGGTTCCCTCAATGAACTGTAGCTCCCCAGTCCTGGCAGCACTCATGCAGCCCCAGACCATGGCACTCCCACCACCATGCTTGACTGTAGGCAAGACACACTTGTCTTTGTACTCTTCACCTGGTTGCCGCCACACAGGCTTGACACCATCTGAACCAAATGAGTTTATCTTGGTCTCATCAGACCACAGGACATGGTTCCAGTAATGCATGTCCTTAGTCTGCTTGTCTTCAGCAAACTGCAGACTTTCTTGTGCATCATCTTTCAAAGAGGCTTTTTTGTGGGACAACAGCCATGCAGACCAATTTGATGCAGTGTGCAGCGTATGGTCTGAGCACTGACAGGCTGACCCCCCACCCCTTCAACCTCTGCAGCAATGCTGGCAGCACTCATACATCTATTTCCCAAAGACAACCTCTGGATATGACGCTGAGCACGTGCACTCAACTTCTTTGGTCGACCATGGCAAGGCCTGTTCTGAGTGGAACCTGTCCTGTTAAATCACTTGGCCACCATGCTGCAGCTCAGTTTCAGGGTCTTGGCAATCTTCTTTTAGCCTAGGCCATCTTTATGTACAGTAACACTTCTTTTTTTCAGATCCTCAGAGAGTTTTTTGCCATGAGGTGCCATGTTGAACTTCCAGTGACCAGTATAAGAGAGTGAGAGCGATAACACCAAATTTAACACACCTGCTCCCCATTCACACCTGAGACCTTGTAACACTAACGAGTCACATTACATCGGGGAGGGAAAATGGAAAATTGGACCCAATTTGGACATTTTCACTTAGGGGTGTACTCAATTTTGTTGCCAGCAGTTTAGACATTAATGGCTGTGTGATGCATTATTTTGAGTGGACAGCAAATTTACACTGTTATACAAGCTGTACACTCAATCATTAGATTGTAGCAAAGTGTCATTTCTTCAGTGTTGTCACATGAAAAGATATAATAAAATATTTACAAAAATGTGAGGGGTGTACTCACTTTTGTGAGATACTGTACATCAGCAAGATTCACCTGCAGTAAATTTTCCGGCAATTAAGTGCTAAAGAAATTTTCCCCAGACTGGCAACTTTTCGTGGCACTGGTAATTGCATACAACACGCACAAGGTAATATGCCCTGAACACAAACAGTCTGCTTTCTGGGCATATGTTTGTGCACGTGCTTTACACAACCACCAGCACATACCAGCATACAGCCACATCTTGTAATTGCTGTCTATGGGTGGCTATACAAAACAGCTGTGGGTCCCAGGGGACATTATATGGAGGTTCTGGACACTCATGCATGCTCTATAGCTCCTTTGATGGCATGTGCATGAGCCCTAACAGCTTGGAAACACTTGCATACTGCCAAGATTCTCTTCTCATACAAAACCCAATGCATGTGTTGTGAAGTTTGAAAATGAATTTATTTACAATGCTTAAACATACAGAGATGAATGAAAGCACGTTTTAAAGGGCTTTTACGGCTTGTTCAGGATATGTAAATACTCTAGTATGCAGGAGTTCAGCACATGTTCACTTTATTATAGAGCTGTACAAACTAGAGATTATTGAATTGATTTGGGGATTATGAAGCATATACATAGAAGCCGTCCTTTCTAGTCAGCTGCTCACAGTTGTAAAACGGTCCATCACTAGAAACTATATAAAGGTTTTTATTTAGACCAGATAACTAAATGCAACAAGAAAAATGCAATATGTTGCAACAGTAGTTAGATTTGCTGACTGCATTCTTTTTTTAAGCTAACAATAATTTCAGCAAATACAGAAAATTCCTGTTGATTTTTCCAGAAATTTCGTTTCCTTGTCACTTTTTGTGAGCTGCACCGAAGAATATTTTCCATCCTATATTCTGTATATCTTCCAGCTGCCCTTCCCTCATGTAATAAAGATGAATTTATATGGACCATAAAAGGAGAAAAGACTAGGGCAGGGTTTCTCAACCGGGGTTCCAGGGCAGGGTTCCTCCAGAGGTTGCCAGGGGTTCCGTGAGCAATGAGCAGTTTCTGCTCCCACTAAGTTCCCACTGACATCACGATTGATCTTTTTAGCTATCTGTAAGGGGTAATTCTTCCCAATGACCACAAATGTAAGGAGCATTCTTCCCACTGACCATCAAACTAATGTACCGTAGATATAGTCATTATTAGCAGGGGTTCCCTGAGACGGAAAGTTATTTCAAGGGTTACCCTGTGTTGAAAAGGTTGAGAAAGGCTGGCCTAGGGTGACAACCAGGGCTCCCTCCTTGGATACAGTGGAGAAGTAACACAGGGACAGGGAGTGTGTTATTTCCAGGATTACCAGATGAAAATAAAGCAAAAGAAGATTGAAAAATGAAGTAGCCACCATACCAAGGACTAGTAAAAATACAAAATAATAATTTTTTGGTTTTGATTTTAGATATTTTATAGCAAGTGGCATTTTCTATGCAGTATACAGTATCTGCTCTATATATGGAAATATAACTATTTAATGAAGTTATGTGAATGCAGATATTGTTCAATGATTAACTATAAATGGAGATTTCAATAGATGTAAAGTGAAGACTTGACACTCAAACGCGAATGATCATTTGTGCTTAATAGAGCATTATTGATTCTGTAACATAATTATTCTGTTTCTCTCCTCATCAACCCCGGATATTGGATTATATTAATGGCAGAGCACACTCAGCTGGATGGAGGAAAATACATTGGTGAGAGCTTAAAGGGAACTTGTCATAAAGCAATGGAAAGAAAGTTTATTATTAATACTACAGCCTTAGGCAAAGCTGACATACCTGTATATGGCCCAGTTATTGTCAAACATGACATTCACATGAAATGTCATCCTCACACTTAAACCTTGTTCCTGGAAAATGTATGCAGCCTATGTAAATATTTGCTCTGTACTAGGGATGTGCAAATTTATTCGCACAAATCAGCAAATCCAGGCAGTTTACTCCCAGACACAGTTTGATGAGCCTGATTTGTTCAAGTGAACTGGTAATGTGGTCCAAAGCAACCACTTCCTTTGCAATTTGAAGGATGCATATTGAGAGCCCCCACAGAGTCTCTTGAGTGGCATTACATCCGTAATAAGGAGGTACTATAATTACCTTTAGCACCTACTACAGTGGCAAAAATAATTATTTTCAACTTTGCCGCATTAAGGGGCCAATGGACGCGGCCATGTATTGTACAATTTTGAATGAGAACCTTCCCTCAGCCAGAACACTGAAGATGAGTCAAGGATGGGTCTTCCAGCATGACAATGACCCAAAACATACCGCCAAGGCAACAAAGGAGTGGCACAGGAAGAAGCACATTAAGGTCATGGAGTCGCCTAGTCAGTCTCCAGACCTCAATCCTATAGAAAATGTATAAAGGGAGCTGAAACTTCGAGTTGCCAAGCGACAGCCAAGAAACCTTAAGGATTTAAAGAAGATCTGTAAAGATTAGAGGACCAAAATCCTTTCTGAGATGTGTGCAAACCTGGTAACCAACTACAAGAAACGTCTTACCTCTGTGCTTGCCAGCAAGGGTTTCTCCACTAAGTACTGTTTTGCCTAGGGATCAAATACTTATTTTACTCACGGAATTGCAACTTAATTTATAACATTTGTATCATGTGTTTTTTCTGGGTTTTTGGTTGATATTCGGTCTCTATTATTTATAATACACCTATGATAAAAATTATAGACCCTTCATTACTTTGTAAGTGGGCAAACTTACAAAATCTGCAGAGGGTCAAATAATTATTTCCCCCACTGTATAAAATAAAATACCACTTTTTAGGTTTCTATTGTCACAGGGGTTGGGATTCTCTCATTATAAATCCCAGTGGCCAAAGAGGAGGATCCCCACGGGGAAGACTGCCTCTCTGCAATAATAAAATATTATCCAAATGTTCATCTGGCAGAGCAGATGATGGGGTCTGCTTTAAAGAATATTATGGGTATTTGATATTTCATTACTCACTCGAATATAACCTATATAAAACCAACCGTGGTTATTAAAAAAAAACAACGATATAATTCAACTTGAGAAGGATTAACAAGAACATGTCAGAAAAACAAAAAAACAAAAACAGACTCACTGAGTTGGAAAATGGATCATCCCCTTGTGTCTGTATTTTGTTGAACCACCTTTTGCTTTAATTAAAGCCTTTAGTCTGCTGGGATATCTCTCTACTAACTTTGCACATCTAGACTTTGCAATATTTGCCCACTCTTCTTTGCAGAACTGCTCAAGTTCAGTTAAATTTGATGGTAAACGTTTGTGGATTGAAGTCTTGAAGGCATTCCACAGATTTTCAATTGCTATGTGCTTTGGTTGGAAGGTAAACCTTTTTCACATTGACAAATTTCTGGCAGAGGGCAGCAGATTTTCCTCAAGAATGTGATAGTATTTTGCCCCATCCATTTTTCCTTCTATCCTGACAAGTGCTCCAGTCCCTGCTTCATAGAAACTTTGATCTTATAAAATCAAAGTTTATGCTATGGCCATCCTTTAGGCTAGGGATGCTCAACCTTTTGAAGAGCGAGGGCCACTTAAGTGATTTGGTAACAGGTTGTGGACCACAATGAAATAAAATGGTTCAAAATTTCGATTTTTTTATTTTAAATAGCATAATGAAAATTTTCCTCTTGCAGCCACTGAATTTTGGTGGGAGAGAGTGGAGGAGAATCCAGCTTTCAGCAGTTCTAGGAGGAAAATGGAGATGATCTGTTTATGTATATGCCACCACTGCTGCCCCTCCTGTCCAAGTTTAAAACAGAATGTGACAGGGAGACCACACAGGCTCCCTGGAACATTGGGTGGGATCACCACTGCGACCCCTGAAGCTACACCAGTGGTTGGGGGGGGGGGTGGTAAAAACACATCTCAACTACAGGGCTTTCCCACCCCCCAAACGGCAAATTTTAACATGCCCTTACTGTCCCGATCCCCCTTTTAGGCTGCTTCCCCACTGATGTGCATTGGTTTACCTGGGTGTTGTGCACTTTCTGAAAGTGCATCAGAACTCCTGAATGCAGGAGTTTTGGTGTGCTTTCAGAAAGTGCACAACACCTGCAAGATATAATAGAAGTCTATGGCAAAGCGCGGCTAACCTGCAGGAAGGCCGCAGGTGAACTGCGATGCACCCGTGGATCAGTGAGAAAGCAGCCTAAAGCCCCATACACACGGTCGGAATTTCCGATGGATTCTGCCCTATCGGACAATGTTGTCGGAAATTCCGACCGTGTGTAGGCACCATCGGACAGTTTCCATCGGATTGTCCGACGGACAAAGTTCTATCTCCTGCTCTAAAGATTTTCCGACAACAAAGTCCGATCACACCAATTCCGATCGTGTGTAGCGAATTCCGACGGACAAAGTGCCACGCATGCTCAGATCACATTACAAGACCAAAGCTATTGGCTACTAGCCTCTACGTAGTCCCGTCGTAGGCAACAAACGTCACCACGTTCAGAATGATCGGATTTTCCGACAACTTTGTCTGACCGTGTGTATGCAACACCAGTGTCGGACTAAATCCGTCGGACCAAATCCGATGGATTTGGTGGTCGGATTTTCCGACCATGTGTATGGGGCCATATAGTTGTTGCAGTGTATGTGTTGTTTAATACACTGAGCTTCTTTTCCTCTTCCAGCTTCTGCTCGCATTGCTCTCCAGGCTGCTGGAAAGGTCCCAGACGAAGTGCACTTGGTATCACTCCGCCTGGGACAGGAGCGGGTGCTACAAAGGAGGCTTGATTATTATTATTATTATACAGGATTTATATAGCGCCAACATAAACAGCAAACGCGCAGGGCTTTACGACATGAGAGCAGACATTACAATTACAATACAATTCAATACAGGAAAAATCAGAGGGCCTTGCTCGTTAGAACTTACAATCTAGGAGGGAGAGTCAAGTGATACGAAAGGGTAATAACTGTGGGGGGTGATGTGATGAAGAAAATAAAAAAAACTGTTGTTAGGTGGAGGCAGGGTAGGCTTCTCCGGGAGAGGCTCGGGAGAAGTCCTGAAGGCGAATATGGAAGGAGGTGACAAGGGAGCTAGAGAGCAGGAGGTCTTGGAAGGAACGAAGAGGACGATTAGGTTGGTATTTTGAGACTAGGCTACTGATTTACCTGGGGCAGAGTTGTATATGGCTTTGTAACTTATTGTTATTATTTTGAATTTAATTTGTTGGGCTAGTGGCAGCCAATGAAGGGATTGGCAGAGAGGGGTAGCAGACGCTGAGCGGTTTGTAAGGTGGATGAGTCTGGCAGCAGCATTTATGATGGACTGAAGGGGGGATAGACTATTTAAAGGTAAGCCAATAAGGAGGAAATTGCAGTAGTCTAATGCTCTGGGATGGCAGGTCAGCAAGCCCAGATCACGATCAACGGGTTGCCGACCCCAGGCAAGCCCTTCCCTGGTTTGAGGTTGAGGGCCACCTAAGAGGGCTCCAGGGGCCACAGGTTGAGCACCCCTGCTTTAGGCCATATGTAACAATACAATGCATACTTCTCAACTTTTTGACATACTTGGTGTGGAGGAACTGGCAGAAACACCAGGGATTACACACAAGGAAGCAATACAAAGATAACAGGATACTTTCTCATACAAGTACATGGTACAGCAGGCACATATCAGGAATATGAAGTCTTGGGGTAACAAACCCTTTAGACCACTGTTTTTCCTATATACTGGCTGCAATAACATGCAATCATTCAGTCTTTGCATTACATTTTTAATAGATAAATAGCATTTTTATTTTTTATTTTTTTTAAAGGTCTATATACATCAAACCAAAAATAAGGCAAATGAGTAGGAAACAGTCAGGGGGATTTAGTTTTAAAAGAGGGACAGTTCCTCCAAATAAAGGACAGCTGAAAGTTTTGGCAAAGTAAAAAAATATAAAAACAACTCAAAACAATAAAAATATTTCCTTGCTTGAAGAGGAAGTAAACCCTCCTACAAAAAAAAAAAAAAAAACACACCCTGCAAGAAAAAGGCATAATGAGCTAGTATGCATAGCATACTAGCTCATTATGAATTACTTACCCCCGCAGCCGTCCTTGTCTCCCCCTCAGGCCACTGACATGTCGCCCAGGGCTTGCTTCTGGGTATCATGGCTCTGGCGCTGTGGTTGGCCGGAGCCGCGATGACGTCACTCCCGCACATGCGCGGGAGCCGCCGCGAACGGCACAGTGCAACTGAAGCAACGGCATGCACGTGCAATTGCTTCAGTTGTCTTAAGTGCGCATGTGCTGCATGACGTCGGCACATGCAAATACAGGTATATCTCCTAAACCGTGCAGGTTTAGGAGATATCCAGTGCAGCTACATGCAAGCCTAATTATAGGCTTGCCTGTAGTTTAAAGTGGTTGTAAAGGGTTTACAACCACTTTAACCAAGTTTGATTTATTGCCTACAAAAAAAAATACATTTGAGAGTACCCTGCTGTCAATGCCTTCTGTGACTGAAAAAACAACTGGGATCAGCTTTAGAAGCTTTCCATTATCCACTGCTGGAAAGAAATTATAGTTAACGTCTCCTTCGTCATCTACTGATTTTCAATATTTAATCTGAATCTGAATACAAAGTTATTAAAATCTTTCCTCCTGGGTTCAGTTTCCTCCATGAAAACTATCTGCTACCTAAGTCTGCACAGAACGTACAGAAAATTCATCAGGGCATTCAAAAGAAAAAGAGGAAGTGGCCAACTAAGTCTAGGGCAAAGAGGTGCAAGTGTATAGTTGCCAACATTAAAAATTATTAGAAGGGACACCTATACAGTAAAAGAAAAATGTGTCATGTAAAAGCGTGCCACTCATTGAGTGCATAAGAGCCTTGGTCTTGCCACAACTTTCTTGGGTGTGGCCGATAAAGTCAGTGGAGTTGACACCATATAGGATGTAGTGTCACACCTTTCACCCTAAAATAGGGCCTAAAGCCCCATAAACACGGTCGGATTTTCCGATGGATTCTGTCCTATCGGACAATGTTGTCGGAAATTCCGACCGTGTGTAGGCACCATCGGACAGTTTCCATCGGATTGTCCGACGGACAAAGTCCTATCTCCTGCTGGATAGATTTTTTGACAACAAAGTCCGATCACACCAAATCCGATCGTGTGTAGCGAATTCCGACGGACAAAGTGCTACGCATGCTCGGATCACATTACAAGACCAAAGCTATTGGCTACTAGCCTCTACGTAGTCCCGTCGTAGGCAACAAACGTCACCACGTTCAGAATGATCGGATTTTCCGACAACTTTGTCCGACCGTGTGTACGCAACACCAGTGTCGGACTAAATCCGTCGGACCAAATCCGATGGATTTGGTGGTCGGATTTTCCGACCGTGTGTATGGGGCTTTAGAGTACATTGAAGAGAAAGTTGGTGTAAAAAGGTCAATCATTGCTGAAAGGAATAAAATAAGTCCCATCATTGGGGTCAGTGAAAGGAAAACAAGGAGAAGGCTTGGGAACATTTAGCTTTGAAGTAGAAACAAAAAGGTAATGCATATCATACATGAGTGGGCAGTAAATAGGGCGGTGTAATAGTAATATAGTAATTAGACAGAAATAGTGCAGAATGAAAAAAAAAAATATTATTTTGTTTCAATTCCTTATTTAAATAAGTTTGTTAAGTTAAATTCATTAAATTTGCTTTTGGAATTAGTTTCATTTATTCATTTTCAAATTCGATTTGAATTTTCCGAATTAGGTTGAATAGAATTCGAATCGTCCGAATAGGCATTCGAATTTGCTCTATTCGGGATTTAAATTTCAGAAGACAGTTATATTCTTTCTATTTTATTGTAGTCTATTGTTTTTTTTTTTTCTATTTGCTTGTTTTCTATTCTAATCTACTCTATTTGAATTCAAATGTATTCTATATGAAATTCAAGTTTCGGCAGATGGTTATATTCTATTTTGTTATATTCTATTGAATTCCATTATATTGTTTTTTCTATTCTACTCTGTTATATTTGAATCTATTATATTTAAATTAGAATGTATTCTATTCAAAATTCAAATTTTTGGAAGATGATTACATTTGTTCTATTTTATTCCATTCTATTGTTTTTTTCTTTTATTTTCTATTCTAGTCTAATATATTCAAATTCTAATTTATTCTATTCGAATTTCAGAAGACCATTATATTTGTTCTACTTTACTTTATTCTATTCTTTCTATTCCATTCAATTTTTTTTATTATATTTTACATAGTAGTTACATAGTTGGTAAGGCTGAAAAAAGACACAAGTCCATCAAGTCCAACCTCTGTGTGTGCTTTTATATTAATATTACATTGTATATCCCTGTATGTTGTGGTCGTTTAGGTGCCTATCTAATAGTTTTTTTTTAATTATTGATGCTCCCTGCTGAAACCACTGCTTATTTGTTTCTATTCTATTCAAATGTATTCTATTGGAAACTCGAATTTCGAAAGATGGTTATATTCTTTATATTTTATTCTATTCTATTCTTTTCTATTCTAAACTATTCTATTCTTTGTAAATTTTATTCTATTGTTTTTTTTTTCTATTCTATTAATGTCTGTTCTATTTAAATTCCTTCCATTGGAAGTTCTAATTTTGTAAAACGGTTATATATTTCTATTGTATTCTATTCTATAGTTTTTCCTATTCTATTCTACTCTATTCTTTTTTTTTCTATTCTTTTTTTTTCTATTCCCTTATTTTCTTCTCAATTTTCTTCTACAATTTTATTTTCTGAATGAATGAATGAATGACTTGTATAGCGCTACCTATGCGAACTGAATCGCCTCAGGGCACTTTTTCCACTGGTGTCCATCTGTGGTATAGCGCGGTCCTTGCCCTGTGGGGTCCTGACACGCTTACAAACACATACACATACAACATACATATATTTGGCCAATTTTATTGACAGGATCTAATTAACCTACCAGCATGTCTTTGGAGTGTGGGAGGAAACCGGAGTACCCGGAGGAAACCCACGCAAGCACAGGGAGAACATGCAAACTCCAGGCAGAGGGTGTCGTGGTCAAGATTTGAACCAGCGACCCTATTGCTGCCAGGTGAAAGTGCTAACCCCTAGTCTTTCTAGTCTATTCTACTATCTTCTATACTATTCTATTCTTTTCTATGCTATTCTTTGATATTCTATTGCTTTATTTTCTATTATATTCTTTTATTTTCTACTCTATTCTGTTCTGCTTTACTCTATTCTAGTCTATTCCTTTATTTTATTTTCTATTTTTATTATATTCTTGTTTTCTAATTCGATTCAAATTTGATTCAAATTTGTTTTCAAATTCAATTCAAAAGGAATTTAGTTTTGTTATTTCGGATTTATTTAGTTCAAATTAGTTACTTTTGTAATTCGGAAATTCAGATACATCCAAATTTCCGAAAAATTTAAAATTTGTCCAAATTTTGATTTGGAACGAAATGAACCGTACATGTCTAATAGTAATGTAAAGCCCAGTGAATAGAATGAGGCAGTGTGATATAGGTAACGTAGAGCCCAGTGAATAGAATGAGGCAGTGCGTAATAGGTAATGTACAGCCCAAGGTACAGATTAAGGCAATGTGATATCAGAACCATGTACAAAATAACGCAGTGTGAAATAAGGAATTACAGGGCAACATATACTGTAGAATGAGGTGATGTGGAATAGGGAAAGTAAAGCACAGCATACAGAGCGAGAAGGTGTATAATAGAGAATGAACAACAAAGCGTATAGAGTGTGGCAGTGTGAAAAAGGTCATACATAGTCCTGTGTACAAAATTAGGTGGTAAAGAATAGGGAGGTCAGAGAATAGCGTGTAAAGAATAGGGAGGTCAGAGAATAGCGTACAGAATGAGGTGGTGTGGAAGGTGGCAGTGGCTGACCATATGAAGACCATGTATTATGACTACATTTATTTATCTTTGTATATAATTTTGAGGTATGTGGCAATACACTATTGTGCCATTATACTCATTGATAGATTGTGATTAGAATTGATATTTACAAAATTACTTATTTTAGTGTTTGACTGCGATAGGCTTTTCATGAAGAAGTGGGCTATGCCCGGTGAAACGCTACTGCGTTGAAGCTAAAGCAAGTCCCTCGTCCTCTACTGCAGTAGGGTTGATGAGAAACAACACTAACAAGAGCATCATACTGTTTTGTGATGTTTATGTCTGTGGTATATGTGTATATTTTTCATATTTTCATCAATTTTAAACTTGTATAAATTGATACTTTTTTACTCCTTTAGTGTCCTTCCAAATTAGCAGTTAGGGTTTTTTTGGGCATATTATCTTTCAGGATGAGGTACTGGACAACACTTGTCCAAATTTTGAGGGTTCTCTTATGAGTCCCCTCCTCCCATTATTCCCTTTTCTCATATTCATTGGTGGCAAACACCTCAGAGTTTTTATCATTACCAAGTATTGTTTGTCTGTAGTGTGCTGTTTTGGGTCCCTTTTTCCCTTTCCCTCATTTCTCCTCCGGTTCCCCTGTGTCCTTTCTCCATTTTCCCGGTGACTTATGCCGCGTACACAGGATCGGACTATCCAGCGGATTTTTCAGACGGACTAGAGTCCGCCGGACAATACGACGTGTGTGGGCTCCGGCGGGCTTTTTCTTCCCAAAAGTCCGGCGGACTTAGAAAGAAGTTTTGACTCAAAATTATCCACCGGACTCGGCAGTCCGGCGGACAATCCTGCTGTCTGTGTGCTAGTCCGCGGGACTTTTGAAATGAACGGACTTGCCAACACACGGAGTAAAGTCCATTCATTATGAACGTGACTCCAGGTAGACGGGACTAGCGAAGGAAGTCAATGCCGCCACCTCGATCAGCGAGATTGACACCTCGCTAGCCCCGTCACCTGGTATGGATTTAAAGGGTAATCCCTACGCCAATCCCTACGCCAATCCCTACGACCCTTATCCGAGCAAGCAGCCCGGCCGGTCAGGAAAGAGGGTGGGGACGAGCGAGCGCCCCCCCTCCTGAGCCATACAGGGCCGCGTGCCCTCAACATGGGGGGGTGCTTTGGGGAAATGGGGGCCCTGCGGCCCCCCCCACCCCAAAGCACCTTGTCCCCATGTTGATGAGGACAAGGGCCTCTTCCCGACGACCCTAGCCGTTGGTTGTCAGGGTCTGCGGGAGGGCTTATCGGAATCCGGGAGCACCCTTCAATAAGGGGGCCCCCAGATACCGGCCCCCACCCTATGTGAATACGTTTTTAAAATACTTTATTAGACAGCTCCGGGGGTCTTCTTCCGTCTTGGGGGGTCTTCTCGCCTGACTCCTCTGCTATCTTCTGCTAGCTCTTTTACTAGCGGAGGAGCCCGGCTTTCTCCTTCCTCGCCGTCCGGGGTTCTTCTTCCGACTTCGGGGGTCTTGTCCCGCTCTTCGGTTCTTCTTTCCGGGCCTCCGCTTCCTTCTTCCAGCTATTTTACTAGCATTGGCCCGGTCTTCTGTCGCTGTCCCCACCCCCTTTCCTGACCGACCGGGCTGCGTGCTCGGATAAGTGTCAGATATGGATCTGGGGGGGACCCCCACGCCGTTTTTTCGGCATAGGGATTCCCCTTTAAATCCATACCAGGCGACAGGGGTAGCGAGGTGTCAATCTCACCGATCGAGGCGCCGGCATTGACTTCCTTCGCTAGTCCCGTCTACCAGGAGTCACGTTCTAAATGAACGGACTTTACTCCGTGTGTGGGGCAAGTCCGTTCATTTCAAAAGTCCCACGGACTTCTGCCAAAACTCCGGCGGATTGTCCGCCGGAAAAGTCCACCGGAAAAGTCCAGGCGTGTGTGGGGAAGTCCGCACGTTCGGAAAATCCGGTGGACCTCCGCTGGAAAGTCCGGCGGATTGTCCGCCGGATTAAGTCCGCCGGATAGTCCGGCCGAAAAGTCCAATCGTGTGTATGTCGCATTACTGGTTGGTTCTAATTATGACAGACTACCAGGGTACATACTGGAAAAATCTCATGTCCAAACTGCAGACTCAAAATGTCAGGGACAAAAAAGCAGATGTGGACGTTCATTTGCTTTTCTTTGCTTTAAAAGGATTGTTAGAAATCCACGAAATATTGGCATATTTTTTATTTGGAAAAATACTTGGAGGAAAACATCAGCCCTATGGGATTAAGAGTACAAATTTTTCCAAATTTCAAAAAATTCCCAGATGAATTCAAAACCAGGTGGGAGAACAATCTATCTAAGTGCTCCCAGGGTATGATGCAACACCTGATTGAGGAGTACAATAAAGCACTATACTCCACACATAAAAAAAATACTTCTTACTGTGCCTTTTCCAGTAAGGACACTGAACTTAAAGCCTGTATAGAAAAATTCAATGCCAAGATTATCCAAGAAAATGAGAAAAAGATTTTTAAGGATAGAATGGCCTTTCAAAGGCATCGAGCATTTAGATGGTCTACACAAAACAATCATTCAAAAAATGGGAAAATACATGATATAATTGTAACCGATGATGATGATGATGTTGATGATGTTGTTTCTGATGCATCTTCTGATGTTGTTTCTGATGCAACAGCAATCAGACATTGGTGGGTCTGGAAATGCGCAAACGTACTGGCATAAATGTAAATATGGTGATGGGCACTGTACACAAGAAAGTGGTAGATCGAAGTCAGATAAGAAGCAGGCCCATGATTAGGAATGGGCGAACACCCCCCTGTTTGGTTCGCAGCAGATCATGCGAACAGGCAAAAAATTTATTCGAACACGCGAACACCGTTAAAGTCTATGGGACACGAACATGAAAAAGTGCTAATTTTAAAGGCTTATATGCAAGTTATTGTCCTAAAAAGTGTTTGGGGACCTGGGACCTGGGTCCTGCCCCAGGGGACATGTATCAATGCAAAAAAAATTTTTTTTTCAGGAGCAGTGATTTTAATAATGCAAGTGAGTGAAACAATAAAAGTGTAATATTCCTTTTATTTCGTGCCTGGGGGTGTCTATAGTATGCCTGTTAGTGGCACATGTTTCCTGTGTTTAGAACAGTCCGAGAGCAAAATTTCTAAAGGAAAAAAAGTAATTTAAAAGTACTCGCGGCTATAATGAATTGTCGGTCCCAGCAATACACATAAAAATTTATTGATAAAACGGCATTCAGGTCTGGTATGGATTTTAAGGGGAACCCTGCGCCAAAATTTTAAAAAAAATGGCGTGGGCCCCCCCTAAAATCCATACCAGACCCTTATCCGAGCACGCAACCTGGCAGGTTGCAGGAAAAGAGGGGGACGAGAGAGCGCTCCCCCTCCTGAACCCTACCAAGCCACATGCCCTCAACATTGGGAGGGTGCTTTGGGGTAGCTCCCCAAAGCACCTTGTCCCCATCTTGATGGGGAGAAGGGCCTCATCCCCACAACCCTTGCCCGGTGGTTGTGGGGGTCTGCGGGCGGGGGGGCTTATTGGAATCTGGAAGCCCCCTTTAACAAGGGGACCCCCAGATCCTGCCCCCCCCCCCCTGTGTGAAATGGTAAAAAAAGACAATACACACCTTGGGACAAGTAATTTATTAAAAAAAAAAAATTAAATAAAACTGTCCCACGAAGTCTTGTTCTTCTTCTTCTCTCGCTCCGACGAACCCCCCAAAAAAAAGCCGCAAGCCTACAATCTGCCTCCATGGGAGGCACCCGCCGTATAGGCATAGGGATGTCCCTGTGCATCAGAGGGGGCGGGGCCACCCAGTTATGTAAGCGAGTGACCCCACCCCCTCTGACGCTATGGGAAAGCCATAGGGATGTCCCCATGCGTCAGAGGGGGCGGGGTCACCCGGCGATGTCATTGTGTGGCCCAGCCCTCAGTTATAAAAGAACTGTCACCTGAGAGGCTCGTCATTACGGCAGGTGGCTCCCATGGAGGCAGATTGTAGACGGCTTGCGGCTTTTTTTTTTGGTCCATCGGAGCGAGAGAAGAAGAAGAACAAGACTTTGTGGCACAGTTTTATTTATTTTATTATATTTTTTTAAATAAAGGACTTGTCCCAAGGCGTGTATTGTCTTTTTTTTTACAATTTTCACACATTTTTTGTGAAATTGTAGGGGTACATTTGTACCCCCTTACCATTTCACACAGGGGGGCTGGGATCTGGGGGTCCCCTTGTTAAAGGGGGCTTCCGGATTCTGATAACCCCCCGAACTCAGACCCCCACAACCACCGGGCAAGGGTTATGGGGATGAGGCCCTTCTCCCCATCAACATGGGGACAAGGTGCATTGGGGGGCTACCCCAAAGCACCCTCCCAATGTTGAGGGCATGTGGCCTGGTACTGTTCAGGAGGGGGGCGCTCTCTCGTCCCCCCTCTTTTCCTGCGGCCTGCCAGGTTGCGTGCTCGGATAAGGGTCTGGTATGGATTTTTGGGGGACCCCACGCCATTTTTTTTATTTTGGCAGGGGGGTTCCCCTTAAAATCCATACTAGACCTGAAGGGTCTGGTATGGATTTTGAGGGGGACCCCCATGCCATTTTTAAAAAAAAATTGGCGCGGGGTTCCCCTTAATATCCATACCAGACCTGAAGGCCCTGGTATGGAATTTGAGGGGACCCTCACGCATTTTTTTTGTTAAATTTTGGTTCAGGGTTCCCCTGTGGGGGAATCCCATGCCGTTTTTATCAATGAACTTTTATGTGTATTCCCGGGACCGACAATTCATTATAACCACAAGTACTTTTAAATGACTTTTTTTCCTTTACAAATGTCATTTTGCTCTCGGACTGTTCTAAACATGGGAAACATGAGCCACTTTACAGGCATACTATAGACACCCCAGGTACTAAATTTAAAGGAATATTACACTTTTATTGTTTCACTTTAAGCATTTTTAAGCAAAATCACTGCTCCCGAAAAAACTGCAGTTTTTAAAACTTTTTTTGCATTGATACATGTCCCCTTATGACAATACCATGCATATAAGCCTTTAAAATTAGCACTTTTGATTTCTCCCATAGACTTTTAATGGGTGTTCCATGGCTTTCGAATTTTCCGCAAACACCCCAAACTGTTCGCTATTCGGTGAACAGGCGAACACCCAATGTTCGAGTCAAATTTACGACTCGAACATCGGGACCATCCCTACCCATGATATGGGTGACTCATCTCTTAAAGCACTTTCTAAACATAACATAAGGTTTAATCCCTCTATAAGCATTTCTGTCACTAATCGTAATTTAATCCCTGTACAAACAGGACATACTCATTCTGCAATGACTACTACACCTGGCAATAGTAATATTGCTACTCAAGCACAAGCACATGTGATGGTCAACACCACATGGTGTGGTCCACTGGATATACCTGCTGATGAAAATGAATACATTATTGCTCAGAGCCTTTTTCTTTTTAGTGGATCATACTTCGGATATACCAATATACAAAACTACATGACATCATCTCAGATCAAGCCAACAACCTAGAGGTGAATAATTTGTCATCCCTTGTCCCAGTCTGAGTTGGAGGTTCTCTCCTTGGGTTTGGGATTTTGCCCTGAAAAGGACTTTGATGTCTTTGAAAACATCAAGGACATCAATCTCTTTGCTAGAAAGTTCCTTCAAAGGTACTTCATCACAACAGGACTGGATGGCCAATTTAGATTTTTCCCGGTACAAAAGGCAGGACTTTAAAGCCCTGCAGCAATTGATTTAATTATTAGAAGAAAATTATGTCCCAGAGGAGGCTGATCTTATTGATCAGATCGACTTGGATGCACTACTGGAGGTAAACGATACAACCCCTAATGCTGCTAGCTTTCCCTTGCTAAATGAGTTTAAACGTAAGTCTATGAATTTTCCCTCCCTTTCTCTGAATGGCAACATATTAGCGTTTGTTTTACAAACCACACCAGAAAATACAGGCCTTACAAAGCCATGAAAGCTCTAAAAATAATCTTACCCAGACTCAAAAATTGCGATTAAAGATCTTAAAGATAGAGCTGACTTGGTTATCAAGCCAGTGGACAAAGAAGGGAACGTGGTCGTTATGACCACGGATCAGTATTCCCAGATGTGCAATCGCATACTCAAGAATACTGAGTGGTACAGAAAAGTTTCACTGGGTAAATTGGTAAAGTCTCAACAAGAGTTTAATCTATTGATCTACCAAGCATTTCAACAGGGCACTATTCCCAATTCCACCTGGGAATTTCTTAAAACAGAGTGGCCATGTATCCCCTCTTTTTATTCACCCAAAGTTCACAAGAATATTACCAAACCACGGGGCAGACCTATTATTTCTGGGTGCGGTAGCTTATCAGAAAATGACAGTATTTTGGTTGATACGCACCTACGTCCCCATGTTCTATCCTTGCACTCATATTTGAAGGGCACCATCCATCTCTTACTGACGACCGATGAGATTCATGTTCCCCCTGGAGTGTGGTTGGTAGCTGTCGATGTTGAAGCATTGTACAGCAGTATACCACACAACAGGGGCATCTCGATGGTCAGATCTTTCTTACAAGAAAGAAGTACTACCCAAAGACCATATAGTGACTTAATTGTTGCGCTTTTTGAGCTTATCCTGCACAACAATTTTTTTTCTGTTTGGCGACTCCCACTACCTCCAGGTGCAGGGAGTGGCGATGTGCCCCATCATATGCTAACCTGTACCTGGGGGGGGGGGGGTGGGATCGCTAAATTATAAATAATCAGGCTCTCTCTATGTACCTGTGCCATGTTTTATTGTGGCACAGGTATATAGATGATATCCTCATACTCTGGGATGGCTCCAGGGAAATACTCAGTGCCTTTATTCAAACATTAAATATAAATTATTTCAATGTGTAATTTACTATGACATGTAGTCAGGACTACAGACTCATTTTCTTTCTTGATGTCGAGATATTTATCAAGACAGATATGACACTGGAGACCACCCTCTTTCGGCAACCTACAGCTGGTAACACTAATTTAGGAGCGAACAGTGGACATCCAATAAGCCTGGTTAAATCCATTCCTTATAGACAGTACTTGCGCCTCAAGCACAACTGTTCATCACAGGAGGATTTCCATCTTAAAGCCAACGAACTAAGGGATAGATTAATAGTTTGAGGCTATTCTAAAAAGACTGAAATAAGCCAATGATAGGGACAGAGAGGGACTAGTCAAACTGCCAAACATAACAGCGATGACAAAACCGGGACAACTAAACTAATCATTAGTTATTCCAGGCAACAACATCAGATTAAACATATTGATAAATACTCTTATCTATTGAAAGCTGATCCTCAGATACCTAATTGCATTAGGGATAAAGCTGAGATTGTATATCGTGGAACAACGCCATAAGGGATCAGATGGTTCAAATTCATTTCTACAGGGAAGGTAGTAAATGTAAATGTAAATATCCAGGAACCCACAAATGTGGCGGTTGTTCATACTGCCAGTTTTTGTGGCCTCGAAGGACACACACATTACCAAACAGTGAAATCCATCAAACCAAGCACTTTACAAATTGTAAGACAATGGGGGTTGTTTACCTCATGACACGTGTATGTGGCTGTTATTATGTCGGTAAGACAAAACATTTTTTCTGGAAATGTATATATGACCATGCATCTGCCATTAAGGGTGGTGATATGATGTCCCTCATTGGGAGACATGGAACGCGGAAACCCCGCACAGCACGAACTCTACGATGAGCATGTAACCGCAACATGGCTTCAAATCGGTTGGCTGGTCAGAACGAACTAACAGAACGAGCTGAAGAACAGAAAGGCCTGTGAAGAGCGAGCTGAAAATCAGAAACGAGCGGACAAGAACACACTGAAAAACAGATACGAACTGACTACACACACTGAAAAGCAGATACAAACCCACAAGCACAAACTGAAGAGCAGTAACCGACTGAAAAGCACGAAAGCTGAAAAGCGAGAATCGTCTCTCACCAAACTTCTACTATCACGAGATAAGCAGAAGGAGCCCAAAGGGTGGCGCACCTTGTTCTTGACGGTCGGAATTTGGTGTGACCGTGTGTATGCAACGCAAGCTTGAGTGGAATTCCGTCGGAAAAACCATCCAAATTTTTTCGGACGGAAATTACAATCGTGTGTACGCGCCATTAGTCCTGTCCTTTTGAAAATTAGTCTTACGATTTATACAAACGTTGATAAAAGAAAAACTGCAGCAGAATAAAATAGGTGTATATCCAGAGTAGAAATCTGGCAATAATTCTAAGCAATGCTTCAGCACTTTATTTGTCTGACCACAGGGCAAAGTTCACATTTTGCTGTTGTCGGCCATTTAATACATTTCACAATCATGTAGAATCCAGAATAGGATGCAGCTAAATAGTACAATTACTGTAACCTGGAGAGCAATTACACTGTTTGCTCCAAACACAGAAGATATGAAAGCTGAAGCACAAAATATAAAGTGTATGGGAAAACAATAAATTTTCATTAAATGCGAAAATACAGTTCAGCAATACACTTATCTCATTCACTGACTCAAAATGCATCTGTTTATTTGGTGTCTCCATTTGGGATAATGGAAAAGAACACACGGCAAGGGTCACTATTTAAAATGTTTTATTATGTTTGCAGATTTCATTAAGGGTAGGTCCGCACTCCCTTATGGCTGGTTTAATGGATGGGACATACATCACTTGTTTGCATGTCCATCCCATCAGACAAAATAACATCACTTTTACTTGTTATTCTACAAAAACGTTTTTTACATACAATTTTATTTTGTTGAGCCTGGGTTCACACTGCTGCGATCTCAGAGATCACATGTGATTCACAGGTGCCGATAGCTGTTGTATAGCTGAACTTGCATTGGATTCGCACAAAAAATAGTGCAGGGACTTGTTTTCCCCCGCACTAGAATCTGCTTGCATGGGTGTTCTCACCTATGCGATCCGATTCCTGTGCGAGTTCACAGTTCGCACTGCGATCTTCCTGTAGATCATGCATTACATTCAGTGCTGTTTTCATGTCAAACGTCCACAGACATAATTATGTCACCGCGCATGTGGCATAGTGTCCTTACATCCAGTTTTATCACAGTTAAGAGAGGTACCCGGCAATTATGCTGAAATATCCAATAAATGCAATCTCCTTCAATGGAGGATACAAGTGATTTGATACATTTTAAGAATTCTCTCTAATAATTCTTTTAATGTTAAATGCTTGAATGGTTTTCTTTTCTATGTCCGACAATCATTTGTAACTCTCTTTGAGATATATAATAATATTTTTTTATTTTGTTTTTAATCCGTCCTACCATTCTATTAACATTAAGTGGCAAGCCCAGGGATAATGAAGTTGGGGTTTATAATCCAATGTGAAAATCCACACTCCTCCATGTTTCCCCATTAGATAATGAGTGATCCCTTTTTAGGCCTCATGTACACTTCTGCTGCTAAACGGATGTTTTTTTTTCAACTGCTCCTGAACTCTGCTCTATGTGATCTTATCAGTACATGTACACAGGGTCCTTTATAGTGTTTTATAGGCAGGTGAGTTTAGAGGCTTTTTTTGGAACACAAAAAAATGGGTTCAGACGCTGAGTTTAGAGGCATTTCAAGCACCAAAACCGCTTCTAAACGTGGCTAAACGTGGTAACTCTCGCTTAGCCGCATTTCGTTTACAGGAGTTTTTCATTTTTGGATGATTTTTTTTTTTAAAAGCTTCTAAACGCAAACGCAGCAAAACACCACTAAACACGGCATGTAAATGTGGCAAAACTGACATTTTAAATGTGGGTTACTATCTGTCAAGTTAAATCGTTCAGGAGAGGTTGTAAAAACGTCTCGTGTACATGAAGCCTTAGACTTATATAATTTGTATGTTTCTTAAAATATTGTAGCAGCGCTTCTAGTCAGGTAAAAATAAGTCCGACCAGCTAACATTAATAGTCCATTAATGAGTAATAAAGATAGTGGAGAAACAGTCTTAAAATAGTTGCTGTGATGTCTGTTAGAGCCTTCCACCAAACATTCCACCACGTGTAGTATCCTTCCCCTATGGGGATGCACTCACCAGATGTACAGCAAAAATGTGCCTGTATTTTTAAACAGCTTCTCCACCACTCCTCCAAGATTCCACCAGATGTCAGCACAACATAACCCAGGTTTAAGTAAACATGTGGAAGGAATAACATGACCACATAGCGTAATACTGATAAATAAAATATATTGTTCCCCAAACAAAGAACTCCCCTTTAGTTAGTACATACAATAAAGTACTAAGTAGTATATACAATAAAGATTAGAATAAATGTAAAGTGCACTGTTCCTGTGTCGCCCTCAAGACGAAGTCGGAAGTGACAAAACGCGTCAGCTACGTGAACATCCGTAATTGACGTGTGCGTTCCACGTCTGTGCTCCATGAGCCGAGGAACGAGGAAGTCGACCGCTGCTGTACACAGTGGATACTCTTCACATTTCCAGCAAGGAGAAACGGAGACACAGGCACAGTGCGTATTACATTTGCTCTAATCTTTATTGTATATGGTACGCTTAACTAACTCAGGGGAGTTCTTTGTTTGGGGAACAATACATTTTATTTATCCGTATTACACTATGTGGTCATGTTATTCCTTCCACATGTTTACTGAAACCTGGGTTATGTTGTGCTGACATCTGGTGGAATCTTGGAGGAGTGGTGGAGAAGCTGTTTAAAAATACAGGCACATTTTTGCTGTACATCTGGTGAGTGCATCCCCATAGGGAAAGGATACTACACGTGGTGGAATGTTTGGTGGAAGGCTCTAACAGACATCACAGCAACTATTTTAAGACTGTTTCTCTGCTATATTTATTATTCATTAATGGACTATTAATGTTAGCTGGTTGGACTTATTTATTGACTAGAAGCGCTGCTACAATATTTTAAGATACCTTTATGGCGTTTTCATTCATTGTATTTATTATATCACATATCTTCTTAAGTGGCTGCTACAAGTGTTACATTTGCCCTTTATAATTTATATTTATTTCGTAAGGTATTTATTTCTTAAGGTTCTAAATCCTGAGGCGCAGAGTGTTTTTTTTTTACGAGGGCGGATTTATAAAACATCATCTTTTGCAATTTGTATGTTTGTTTAAAGCGGTTCTGCACACACTTTTTTTTTTTTTTACTGTTTAAAATTAATTTCATGCTAAAGTCAGACTCACTTGTAGTGATGCTTCCCGGTATCCAGGTCCGTTTTTCGGTCTAATCAATACTTTTTAAAATTATGCACAGCAGATGTCATCTGGCTTGTGGGCATTTGAAGCCCACAAGCAATCACTTCCTTGTTCCATCGCATTTGAAGTACCAGCACTACCTGCTGGTTCCCTCGCATGCGCAGTGGCAACGGGTGGCAACGGGTGGCATCTTAGTAAGTTCCGCCGTCACGCCGTTGAAATCACGCAAGATTTTGCATCGGACCTGACTCCTGGAATGAATTACACGAGATCCCAGGAGACAGTGCGGCGATCACCGGACATGACGCGGATACCCGCACAAACACCGCTCACAGCCGCAGGGAATGAAAACTGACAGTATAAACCTGAACAGGTACGATAAAAAAAAACAACGTCCATTGTGCAATCTTTCATGCATTTAGAAACAAATGAGCCTCTCTTATAAAAGTGTGTGCAGAACCGCTTTAAGGATTCTTCTTAATTGTCTAATGGTTTTTCCCCACCGAGAGAAGAGAACATCAACATCATAAAAGATTCAGTTTGTACCATTGATATATCTTTTACATTTTTACATTCCTACAGTATATCCATAAAAAAAACATTTTTTTCTCCCTTCCTCTATTTGTTGCATCAATCTACATTGGCGATTCCCTCCTCTCCAATATGTACAGTTGGGTAATAATTACATACCCTTTTCAAATATATATCTTGTCTTAGTCTTGGTCAGTATTTATCCAAATTTGCTAAACATTTTTTGACTGTGCTCAGTAGTTCCATATAGTTCAGATTAATTTTTTATTCTGTAAGTCTTTTCTAATCAACCTGTTCTCTAATTTTCAGCCCTACAAAATGCTCTCCTTAAAGCGGATGTAAACACATTCATTAAACAGTTTAATTTACGGCACATGCTGGAATGTAACCAACCAAGCTGTCAAACCATCCAATGGCTGGTGTCATAACTGATCACATGTGCAGCATCATGGCAGTTGTAAATGAAACAGGCAAAGATGGCAGCTTTCTTGGCTGAAAACCATAGGGGGGGTTAACTTTCACTTTAAGATTTTGGCTTCATGCACATGGGCAGAAAACAGCTGGTGTAATGATGTTAGCACAAGCTTCGCCCCCCAATGCATTTCAACCAATAGGCCATTCTCATATATTAGTATAAAAGTCTGAATGGTATAATGCATTTATCTTTGCTAGGGAGGGTAGAACTGCTTTTTGGAGTGTAACTGAGCAAACATATAGAGGAACCTTACTAAATGATAGATCTACCTTCGGGTATATAGACATAATTTTTAGACAAAAGACATAATGTTTAGACAGATATCAGATATACAGAATACATTTCCCCATTATGGTTAGCCTGTAAAATGATTATCGCAGTAGCTGAAATATCTGTGGTTAAAAACCAGCTTGACAAAGGACAGCTACATTCATATTTCGTAACTTCCAAACAAACATATTACCTAGTAGTTCTGTACATAGTACCAACATACTACCCACAATTCACATCAGTTCCTGTCCTGGTGCAGCTAACCATATAGGACACACTGATGCTCTAGGACACCTTTACTCCAGTTTACCCTGTTACAATCCTAGTACTACAATGTTTAGGACTTTTGAAAAAACACATATAAAAACCCATGAAAACATGCAAAGTATATACATTTCATTTAGATGTCCCAACAGCCACTGCAGCACTATACTAAAGGGTGGAATAAAAGAAACTCTTTCAATATTTACCAAAGCATTGTTCACAATAGGAAAATACATAAAATACAAAATTACATACTTTTCAACTGTCCTGATCTAAGTAACATCATTGAGATAAACAAATCTGGTGACATATTTTCACAAGCATTGCCATAGATGAAATATGTATTGATATGTATAGGTTTAAGAAGGTGGGGTGAGCTTGCAGTAGATGTAAATCTTAAATATTTATTTGCAAGACCCTGTCTCCCATTTGTCACCTGGTTCACATTGTAGTATGGCTTGATAGAACAGAGGGGCTGGCAGTAATCTTTTTTTAACTTTACTGCCAACTACTTATAGCAGCAGAAGGGGAGGGGGGAGACAGTTAACACACACAGGAGCTGGTAGGCAGGGAGGGAGGGGGAGAGGGGAGAGAGGAGAGCAGCGGCATGACGGAGGCACATAACTTGACCATTGTATCATGGATCACCACACTAAGGGGGGCACAGGAACAGGCAGGATAAACCAGGGTTTTACAAAGGGACAGGTTATACAGCACGAGCACTGTGCTGTTTAACCTGCTATAAAGGAACAGGATCACATTATTTTTCAGGGTTACAACCTCTTTAAGCCTGGTACTGAACACTTCACAGTGCAGTGAGATGCAGTGCCATGATTTTGAAAGTCACTCCTACACACCTTGACAGCACACCTCAACACATGTGTGTTTTGACTTTCAAATACAAAGATGGGAACCATAGAAAATGGCTGCAATGGAAAAAAAGTGTTATGTTTGCTTGTGCACTGTGGTTTGCACCATATTCCAAAGGAATGGCCTACCATAACACAATGCACATTAATGCACAAACAACTGCACACATTATAGAGACACTTGGGGAGATTTACTAAAACTGGTGCACTCAGAATCTGGTGCAACTGTACATGGTAGCCAATTGGCTTCTAACTTCAGCTTGTTCAATTAACCACTTCAACACCGCCCGCCGTCATATGACGCCCACAAGGTGGATCTCCCATCCTGGGTGGGCGTCATATGACGTCCTCGGATTCCCGGCCGCCTGGGGGGCGCGCGCGCGCTGCCGGCGGCGCGCGCCCGCGCCCGCGGCATCGCTCGGGACCCGGTGCGAGTGCCCTGCGGCCGCGATGTCCGCCGGGCACCCGCGATTGCCCGTTAAAACAACCGGGCGGGAACGTGGAGCTGTGTGTGTAAACACACAGCTCCACGTCCTGTCAGCGGAGAGGAGACCGATCATGTGATCCCAGTACGGAGGAACACATGATCGGTCTTCTCCCCTTGAGTCCCCTCCCCCCACAGTTAGAATCACTTCTATTAGGGAACACATTAACCCCTACAGCGCCCCTAGTGTTAACCCCTTCCCTGCCAGTCACATTTACATAGTAATCAATGCAATTTTATAGCAACGATTGCTGTGTAAATGTGAATGGTTCCAAAAATGTGTCAAAAGTGTCCGAAGTGTCCGCCGCAATGTCGTAGTCACGAATCGCAGATCGCCGCCATTACTAGTAAAAAAAAAAAAAAAAAAAAAAAATTCAATAAATCTATACCCTATTTTGTAGACGCTATAACTTTTGCGCAAACCGATCAATATACGCTTATTGCGATTTTTTTTACCAAAAATATGTAGAAGAATGGCCTAAACTGAGTAAAAAAAAATTGTTTTTTTAAAAAAAAAATGGGATATTTATTATAGCAAAAAGTAAAAAATATTGTGTTTTTTTTCAAAATTGTCGCTCTTCTTTTGTTTATAGCGCAAAAAAAAAAAAACCGCAGAGGTGATCAAATACCACCAAAAGAAAGCTCTATTTGTGGGAAAAAAAGGACGTCAATTTTGTTTGGGTGTTACGTCGCACGACCGCGCAATTGTTAGTTAAAGCGACGCAGTGCCGAATCGCAAAAAAAGTGCTCTGGTAAGGAAGGGTAAAAAAATGGCCCGGTGCTGAAGCGGTTAAGCTTTGACAATAAAACCTGGAAGCCGGTTGTTTTTTATGCAGAGCTGCACCAGGTTTTGCACTCTCCAGGTTTAGTAAATAACCCCCAATGTCACTTTGCCTTCAATTGGTGGAATGTTGGATCGTGCCTTCATAAATCTATGTTGAAACAGCCACTTCAAGCCTGCATCAGAGGCCTGTATTGTGAGATGAATGTCACTTCATAACAGGAAGCACCAGGTATCATTTGCAGTATTAAATATTGCATTTATATTTTATGTTAAAACACAGGGACATACAGTGTGCAGTACAGCGAATGGTAATAAAGGTAATTATTGGCACAAATCTACCTTTCATAATCCTCAAAGCTCTTTAAGGCTACACAGCTGATTCCATATAGCCAAGCCGTTAGCATGACCAAAGCATAGAAAAGTGTAAGCATTAAAGTGGTTGTAAACCCTTACAGACCAATTTGACCTACATGTAAGCCTAGATTAAGGCTTACTTGTAGGTCCAAGAAATATCTCCTAAACCTACACGGTTTGGGAGATATTTGCAAAAAGACAGGCACCGCTGTCTACAGTGCATGCGCCGTAGACAGCGGCACGCAGGGGCACTGACCACGCCAATGCTAACGGCAATATGCCACTAGTAGCAGCTCCCGTACGCATTCGTGGGAGTGACATCATTGCGGCACCGGTAAATCACAGCGCCGGAGCCGCGATACCCTGAAAGAAGATGGCCGCTTCGTGGAACAGGGGACAGTGGTGACATCGCTGGCTCCTGTGTCAGGTAAGTGACACATAATGGGCTACTATGCGATGAATAGTAGTCCATTATGCTTTACCTTTGCAGGGAAACAAAGAGGAAGTAAAACCATCAGGGTTTACTTCCTCTTTAACATGGTTTCCACAAAGTGATACATGAATGTTGATATTACTTTATAACAATGTAGTTATTTTCTAGTCAGTTGTCAGTCATAATTCTTAAAGCGGACCTTCTGTCATTTTTTTTTCCCATCTATTAAATCTTCTGCCCTTGTTGTTTTAACTTTGGATAGTAAAACATTTTTTTTTCTGCCAGTAAATACCTTATACACCCCACTTCCTGTTTCTTGTCTGGTAAAAAGCCTAGGCTTATGACATTATGCACAGCTCTGACTTTCACTCTCGTGAGAGTTTGCCAGGAAGGGAGGGGTGGATAAGTCATAAGAGGGCCAATGAGAGCTGCAGTGCTGGAGGTGTGCCTCCTGTGTGTAAATCCAGGAAGTGAACAGGTAGAGGCATAAGCTGCCCACAGTTAAATTGGCTGCAGCTAGACTTAGTGGTGGGAGATTTATGCAGCATATTTGGCAAGTACAGAATCACAGTATATATAAAATAATATGCAAAGTAGTTGGAGGGAAGCTTTAGAATGGCAAATATGTTTTTATTACAAATTATGTTCCTCTTTAAGTTTTTATCTGGCATGTTTTACAATGACTGCAGATAAATGTGATGAAGATTTAAGTGATCATAATGCAGAGTCAGCATGACAGCCAAGTAATGCTTTTGTTGCCAGCTTGAGTACAATGCTAATGGTAATTTAAAAAAGTTTATTTTATTTGGCACTTATATTTCCATTTACCTTAAAGTGGAACTTTAGCCATAACATTTTATTGATTTTATTTCTTTTGTTTGAGAATAGTGAGGAAGGGTAAAAACTCCTTTAAACGTTATTGTTGTTTTTGTATGCCTTTTGGAAAATGTACCTTAGTCAAAGAACAATGTGCCGCTCAGGTGTGTGTACTTCACTCACATCCCAGGCAGGTGCTAGCCCTGGCTCGCCACTGTATATATTAGGAAAAGTAAAACATGGATGCACACTGCTGACTTGATTCAAATAAAAGTCCTTTATTCCTTCGTTATGATTAAGCACTTCATTGTGTGAAATGCGTTAACAGCTGGTCAAGTTCCTGTGCTGTTTGTCGCATCTTGGAGAAATAAAGGACTTTAAGGCTGGGTTCACACTATTGCGAATTGGATGTGGATTTCCCCACATCCAACTCGCATGACAGGAGCCTGTGACTGGCTCAATGGAGCCGGTTCACACATCTTCCGGCGGCCACGGAGCACACTGCAGAAGAGTCATGTGCGTCTTTGGCTCCGTTTCAGGTCCAAATTCAGCCTAAAATTTGGACCAAATTCGAACCTGAAATGGTGAGCGGGGGATGCACCAGACTCCCTGCTGTGAGCCACGCCACACACAGTGTGAACCCAGCCTTATTCAAATCAAGTCAGTGGTGTGTAGTCACTTTCTACTTTTCCTGGAAAATTTAACAACAATTCCTGTATTAATACTAGAACAGGAAGTGAGCATACATTTTTATTTATTTTTTATTTTATTTTATTTTATTTAATTTTTTTTTTTTTTTTTTACTTCAAGTTTTTATTTGCTTTAGAAAGAGCAATCCAAGGAGTGTGAATATTCTTAGTTACCGTAGGTATGTTATGGTTAACGTTATTTAACAACAAACAACCGTAAATTTATAAGTAAAATAGTAAACCATCGTACAGTAAGATCTTGCAGTGAAATAAGTTTGTATAGTGTCCTTTGATCCATCTACCCCAATGGGTGCTTACTGTAGACGGATCCAATTCCACTCTTTAAAAAGGTGACAGGTACAACAAGAATAGATCAGTAGTATCCAACCTGGTATTAATTATACATCCCAACCTTTTAAAAAGTTAGAGGCTCTTTGATCTTTAAGCCATTCTTGCCAGGTTCTTATAAAATTATTAACTGAGGAGTTTTTCTAGAAGTTTTTCATATTGGGCTTGAGTGTTTATTCTAGCGACCACCCTTGACAAGTTAGGAGTTTCTGTAGATTTCCACATGCTTGTAATGGTTAGCCTTGCCATTACCAGAGTATGTGTTACTATTGTCCTAAAACTAGTGGGCATCTATCCAGATTTATTCCTAGTAAGGCCATTTCTGGTGTCAAATCGAATAACATGCCTGTGAGGTCTGCTACAAAAGAGGAGAAAGTGTTCCAGAAACGTGTTAAATTTTTGCAGGCCCAGGGTGTATGGTATAGGTTACCTGAAGACTCATTGCACCTCCAACATAATGGTATTGGGAGCTCTTTTTGTGCTTGCAAATGATTATAAGATGGAAGTCAGCAGAACTTCACATCATTTACTAAGTTAAAGAGGACTGCCACCTTAAAAAAAAATATTAAAAGTCAGCAGCTACAAATACTGCAGCTGCTGACTTTTAATAAATGGACACTTACCTGTCCCAGGGTCCAGCGATGTTGGCAGCAGATGACGAGCAATCACTCGTCTCTCGGCTGCCCCCGCCGCCATCCTCTGTCAGGGAATCAGGAAGTGAAGCATTGCGGCTTCACTGCTCAGTTCCATACTGCGCATGCGCGAGTCGCGCTGCGAGTCTTCACTGGTCCCCGTTGTGTCCTGGGAACTGTGTGTTTCCCAGAACACAAAGGGGGGCGGGGCATCTGCGGCTAGCTTTTCCCGGAAGTGGGTGCAGATACCTGGATTATACAGGTATCTGCACCCCCCTGAAAGGTGCCAATTGTGGCACCGGAGGGGGGGGGAGGAATCCGATGAGCAGAAGTTCCACTTTAGGGTGGAAAATTCCCTTGCAAAGCGAACAGCCTATTGGCCTTTACTAAATTAACCCCACAGATCGCACCAAATCAAAAGTGGGGAGGGTTGGTACAAAACCTGTAAAGTATTCACTGCCAGCTAGTTCCCCCTTAGGGAGATTCCCCCCAAGTTCACTTATATTCATTTAAACTCCCCAATTTCTTCAAAGGGGACACACAAGAATAAAGTCCTGACAAATGTATTTAAAGAAACCTTTTGGCTGGAATTCTACTAAAATATATTTTACTGATTAATACGGAAACTTGGTACTATACCTCCTCGATCACGAGCCGCTAAGTTATTTCCTCGTTTTAAAGTTACATCCAATAAGTACATCCCGAGATTTTGGAGTAAAACGTCTGCATTACTGTTCACCACATTGTTGATTTTCTAAAAAACAAGAAAAGAAAAGAATGTCAATTTTACTGTATTTTTGAATTGTGATTTTTTTTATTTAAGTAAAAGAAATAACAAAATAGTTAAAAAGGAACTCTGATAAATGAACTGAGGTATTTAAAGTTAATTTAAAACCATTTGGAAATGCTTTAACATATCTATAGTGTTTAGTACCCTTAAATCATGGTCCAAATTTTACATCATTAGAATGGTTTTAAATACCTAGATATCGAACTTTTATAGGTCAGTCACATGATCATTAGCCACATGTTCTGTAGTCAAAATGCCACATGGGGGGCAGAGTGTGTTCTTTGTGTGTGACATCACTACAGTATGTGTTGTTGTCTTTTGTCCAGGTCCGCACAGAGCCAATTGGTGCTATGACGGTCACCTGACTAATTAAAAAAAAATCCATAAATTAAAAATAATAAATAACCAGTTTGACCAATCAAAATTGATCTGATCTGTCTCTAAGAAATGAAGAGGAAGAAGACAGACAGTGGCTTTCAAACTCCCAGGCCCCTGCAATGGCTATGTGGGCAGTAAAAGCTAATCATCCATAGAGGTCGGTGAAATGGGGAGCAGGAAGACGAGGAGTTTATTTTTTCATTCTTTGTGAAACAGTGAACTTACACTTTAAGATGAAATGTAAAGCTTTAGTTTTATTTGCACTTTGGTTGTATATGACATCATTGACATGTGTTATGTAACAATTTGCTAATCCATCTCCACTGTTAGCATTTCAATTATGGTAGGCTTTTATTACATGTCTTGATCAATGTAGAGGAAAAGATGTGCAGATTTCTGTTTGTATGCTACTTTTTAAATAAAATAATAAAAAGTATTTAAAGCAAAAATAACTCTAATCTCAACAAAACCTTTATATATCTATAACAATAGATATATAACAATTTATGAAAGAGATTTCAGGTTTCTAAACACAAGTATAGAGAAGATGGAGGGAATAGGGATTTTAACGGTGCTTTGAATATAGATTCCAATAAGAAAATAGCAGTTTTTATATATAATATTTATTAAAGTCAAAGTTAAAATTGGTTCATACATAAAACATGCAGAGGTTTACATATGTGGTGGTCTTTGAGGTCAAAAGTGAATTGAACAGGAGTATTCGTTGCACATTATCCCTTATACCTCCATATTAGTTTCTTACAATGCTCTACACATAACAGTTAGACTAAAGGCCCGTACACACGATCGGACTTTTTGACAACCAACATGCAAATTAGCTGTTTTGGACCAACATCCGACCGTGTGTACGCTCCATCGGACCAACTTTTTCCAGGTTTGATCAGACTTTTGTTGGCTGTGCGAACGGACCAACTTTCTGCCAACAAAAGTCCGATGGACCAAAGTCCGACCGTGTGTACACAAAACCAACGGACTTTTGTACAAACCAATGCAAAAGATCAGACAACAATACAGAAGTTGACCAAAGGTGGCGGTAAAGAGCAGAAAAACCAAGTGATTTGGTGAAAGTTGGCTGAAAAAGTCCTGCCGTGTGTATGCAATACCAACTTGGGGCCAACGCCCTTTGGACAAAAATCCACGGGAAAGTTGGTCCACGGTCCGATCGTGTGTATGAGGCTTTAGGCAGTGGTCTCCAAACTGTGGCCCGCGGGCCAAATGTGGCCCTTTCCTTGCCTTTATCTGGGTACCATTCCTCCCACTGACACCAGCAATGTGGCACTATTCCTCCCAATGACACCAACAATGGAGCACTATTTCTCCCAATGATGGGGCACTATTCCTCCCAATGACATCAACAATGGGGCACTATTCCTCCAATACCAATGACAGGGCACTATTCTTGGTCCTACTGACCAGAGGTGCTATGTCTTTTTTTTTGCTCTCTTTGAATACCAAGTCAGAGGCATTGCTTACTCCCACTGACGCTGGGGTATTTTCTTCCCCCGGAGGACCAGAGTCCGACCCCCCTCTATTGTATGAAGGACAATAAACTGGCCCTTTGTTTAGAAAGTTTGGGGACCCCCTGGACTAAGGTAAGACATTGTACAGTGCTGTTAGTCTATAGGAGGGGAATAAGGAAACCTGCTAGTCTCTTTTTTTTTTCAGATCTTTACAGAGAAGCTGCTATATAATGGTTCAAAGCACAAAAAGACTTTCTGATGTGTTCTCTATCTAATCTGAGTCATGTGACTTGTGATGCCAAGTGACAAAGAAAAAGGGACCCATGGAAAAGGTTCTACAGTGCCCTTCAGTAGTAGGAATTAGCCAAATTGAGAATTTTCACTAGTGGTGCACCAAAATGAAAATTTCGGTGCTGAAACCAAAAATTCAGGATGCACTTGCTGAAATTGAAACCGAAATTGAAGGTTTTAAAAAAATATGTATACTTTTATAAATAATTGCATTATATATTCGACTTTTTAAATTAATATAATTAATTCAAAGGAATATGAATTTATTGTCAGCCATTACCGGCAGCTTTTAAGCTTTTAAGCTGTGTTAAAAATCTTTCTGCATTTTTGGTGCATATTTGGCAAACCGCACCAAAAACACACATCCCCACTGAAAAAGCAAGATTGCATCAACAATGCACCCCGTGCATTTTTTGAGTCACATGATCTATGAAAAACACACACAATAAGCAAGGTAAAATCGCAATATAATCGAGTCAAAATCGCCATAAAATCGAAATCACAGTAAAATCGCAGAAAAACGCAGACGTTTTTGGCAGCCATTATCTGCACTTTTTAGCACAAGGCTGAAAACACTATTTTCGGCCAATAATTTTTGCAGGCGGAAATTTTAGTGCATCACTTATTTTCACATTGCCAAAATTTTAACAAAAAGCAGGTCATTTTAGCATAATTCACCATTTTGATGAAATACACTGGAGTCAGTCACAAGCACTTAAAGGAATCAGGTTTTGAGAAATATAGAGTCTCCCTGTTTAGCTGTTACTCCAGTCTAGTGTCCATAGTACTTTTGAGTCAAAGACTAAATACAATTTGAGACTTCTGACTACACTATGACTTTGGCTGCTGCAAGCTTGCTCCATGTCAGTGGCTTTAAATATCGGAGCTAGAAACAGACAGGCAGCTGGTATTTTCAGAAGGAAGTTAGTGATGGCAGCACCATATTTCTCTCAGTAAAGGTTTTGTTTAAATTGAGCCAACAGGGCTCAAAAAAAAAAAAATGCTGTCCCTTTCTGTGGCACCAATCACCTCTGTATTTACTAGATTATGCCGGAAGAAGTGTCTTCTTCATCAGACACACTTTTGTCAGATGTCTGATTCTCCACTGTGGTTCCCTCTGCATGCCCCTACATGGTCATTGTGTCCTGTAGTCATATAGTAGTACTTCATTTTCCCATCGCACACATTCCTGGAAATGCTCACAGTTTTGGGTGCTGTAGCAACAACCAGCTGGATACTAGTTCAAGTCACAATGAAGATATTTGCCAGCACACCATGGAGCGACAAAAATAGCGTCCAAAAGGGTGGTTTAGTGCATGATCACAATACGGGTATAGTGCAATGTTTCGGAGCCGCGCAGGGCCCCTTCGTCAGGCATGTTCGTCCTCACATGCCTGACGAAGGGGCCCTGCGTGGCTCCGAAACATTGCACTATCCCCGTATTGTGATCATGCAATAAACCACCCTTTTGGACGCTATTTTTGTCGCTCCATGGTGTGCTGGCAAATATCTTCATTGTGACTTGAACCAGTATCCAGCTGGTTGTTGCTACAGCACCCAAAACTGTGAGCATTTCTAGGAACTTGTGTTTGTCCTCACATGCCTGACGAATGGGCCCTGCGCGGCTCTGAAACGTTGCACTATCCCCGTATTTTGATCATGCAATAAACTACCCTTTTGGACGCTATTTGTGTCGCTCCATGGTGTGCTGGCAAATATCTTCACTGTAGTCATATAGGGGCTAGTGGCAGGAACCGTGCATGTAGGGACACCAGGTATTCAACACTTCCAGAAATGTCTGATTTAAAAAAAAAATGCAGCCAGTGGTATATTACAGCGGCGGCTGCTCATGCAGGGCACCTGCCCGCTGCCCCCCCACCCCTATCCATAAATGCGTCTGGCCCCCTAATCTACATGTGGGGTGCCGGATGCATGGATTTCAATTTGTTTTTTTTTTTTTTTAAGCACATAATTAGAGCCAGAGGCTCTAATTGGCTTCAAAAAATGGTGGGCTCAGGGCTCAGAGCATTAAGCCCCGAGCCCACCCACTTGTGTGACAATAGTTGCATTCACGGCCGTCTGTGGGGGGGAGACTTTTTTCCATACAGTTTTTTTTTATGGTAAAATTAGTCTGACATTGAGCAAATATGCCAGCTCACGTGACAAATTCTCTAATTCCTCAGGGAAAGTTTTCTGAACTAATATTGGCTCTGCAGGCAAGAATAGATCATTAACAAATTGCAAATTTCAACAACAAAAGAGATGGTAAAAGAAAAAGTAAGGCAGCTAAGGTATGGCACAAAAACAATACTGAATCTCTTGGAACATTGCTTGTGGTTTTCTTTCCAGGATTTTCAGTTGTACTTAAATGTTCCTGTCAATTAACTTCTACTTTCAATCAGTGGTTGGTCCTTTGAAAGCCATAAAATATAAGTTTGACAGTAGTTATTCCTCAAGTGCATTAGCGAGCAACATCATTAACAGTTTTAATTATCTTATAGACGATTCAGTGACATATTGATGGAGCTTCTGAACTGCTTAATTAGAAAATATTAAACTCTTCAGGGTCAGACAGCTGCGCTCAAGAAAAACTGCTTATTTGTAACAGATTTGGCATTTAATTGTCTGATGTGAACAGAATATTGACCAACAATTACATAGGAGAAATCACTGAACATGTTAGAACAAATTTTCCTTTGTATTCATCAGGGAAAATAATCAATTGAGTCAAAAAGATCATTATCACACATTGATCTTAAGTAACGGTTTATGGATGATGATGAAGTTTTTTGCGAACTGAACTCAGGTTATAAAGAGCTTCTGAAATGATCAGTTTGAATATGCAATATTGGAGTAAGATTAGGTCATAGCTTGCATTTTACGATAGTTTTCTCAGCCTTATAAACCCTGTTTATTACTGTGATCCATTCTAGTGAAACCAATACTCTTTCCTATTATGTGCAATGTTCTGCTCTTATGCCTTTACTACTTTCGCACAATAAAATAGACTTGAAAGTTATCCTTTTCAGAGGTCCACATACACCACATTAAACTTAGAAACAGCAAATGATGTACTGAAATGCATAGAGCGGCCACCTGTTGTCTGATCAGGGCTTCCATCCTAGAATAGCTGTTTTTGCACCAATTTACCCTACTCTTTAAATCATTGTTGCTATTAATCTTGTCTACTGGAAACACCAAATACCCCAGCATATGAAGCAGCAAGTCAAGAATTCCCACCCCCTCCCACACAGCCCCCCCCCCCCTCATATTTATTGGAATCTCATTACTATCACTTGCAAAAAAAAAAGGAGCAGAAGAATTTCACAGACAAGACCACCCAGAAGCACATATTTTGGAATCAGAATATTTTTTAAAAAAAAATGGCCAAGTTCACCTTTGTTCACTTTTTTTTCTAAATTCCAGCTCCCCTATGTACCAATATTACATTAAGGTACATTTTTTTTCAAAAATAAAACCCGTTAATTCTACACAGGCTTAACTCACTCTCGTCATAGCTGTTTAAAATCCCTGCTCCATTACTTCTGCCTTACTTCCTGGACAGACTTTAGGTCACGGCACAGGAAGGAGTCAACTCCATCCTATGCCATGACCTAAAGTCTGTCCAGGAAGTAAGGCAGAAGTAATCGAGCAGGGTTTTTAAACAGCTATGAGTGAGTGTGTAAAATTTATGGAAAACTTTTGTTTTGTTTTTGCAGAATAAGTACATTAATGCTATATTGGTACATAGGGGAGCTGGAATTTAGAAAAAAAAAAGGTGAACAAAGGTGTTTTTAGCCTTTAAGGTAAATTAACTGCACATTAAAACTTGAAGCAAACCTGTACTTTGCCCATTCAGGTAGTCTGTTCCCTTAAGTGTACTTACAATGTAGATACTTACTTACCCTGTCAAAGTCTAGGTACTTGCAGGTATGAGGGAGCATGGCACTTTACACATAATGCAGCACTAAGTACTGTGTGGGTAATCACCAGGCCTTAGCGATGTTACAGAGCTTACACAGTACTTTGGAAGGTGAACCACGCAATAATGTTATGAAATGCATGAGTTTACTGGAAGATCAGTCTGGTGGTGGACTTTCAATTAAAATAGTTGTAGTCTGCGGTGTGCATGATTGGGAAGTGATGTGCAGAATTTTTTAAAGTTTAGAAGGAAGACATATGGTGCAGTATGTTCTGTAATCTATAACCAACCTGTTGGAGGAGGTAAAGGGGAACATTAAAGTGATATTAAACAGAGACGTGTTATTTGTCATAATTTATTAACATAAATACTATATATCATGCCACTGTATTTTTAAATCCTCTAAGTGTCTTACTCCTGCAGCACTGTTTTGGGGTCACATGATCTTTCCCTGTTCCTTGGCATCTGCAGGGAAAGATCATTAAGAGGGCTGCCATTATTCTGCTGATGTATGCTCTCTACAGTATTAATCTGTGTCTGCACAGCCCTGATTGGTGCTGTGCCAGTCACATGACTAAAAACAAGAAGTATCAAAAGAGCAATTCAAATTAGATTATAAATATCAAATAACTGTTTTACAGCTCCCTATAAATCTTTATTGAACATCAGATGTGTATTTTTTTAACCACTTGGCGTCTGCGCTATAGCCGAATGATGGCCACAGCATGGACCTGAAATTCGGGGAGGCCACCATATGACGGCCTCCCCTTTGCACACTCCCCGCGCGCCGTGATCACCAAATCACTGAGACTTGGGTAATCACATATCCGTGTAAGGGGCCGGTCCCTGCCCCTCACCACGTGATCAGCTGTCAGCCAATGACAGCTGATCACATGATGTAAACAAAAGCTCGTAATTGTTTTTTTTTTCTCCTCATGCTGACAGCGTGAGGAGAAAAAAAAGCCGATCACCGTCTTATGTGCAAGGGACATCGGTCCCGAAGAGGAAGAGGCAATTCTGCCTCATCTGTGCCCACCAGTACCCCCCGCCAGTGCCACTTGCCATTGCCACCTGCCAATGCCCACCAGTGCCACCTATCAATACCCATGAGTGCCACCTATCAATGCCCACCAGTGGTGCCAATCAGTGCCACCTAGCAGTGCTGCCTATTAATGTAACCTACCAGTGCTGATCAGTGCCCATTATTGCCACCCAGCAGTGCTCATCACTGCCAACCATCAGTGCCCATCACTGCCACCTATCGGTGCCCATTAGTGCAGCCTCATCAGCGTACATCAATGAAGGAAAAATATTAACTGTTTGCAAAATTCTATAACAAAATATTAAAAAATATAATTTTTTTTTTTTTAATTCAGTCTTTTTATATTTTTTTAACAAAAAATAAAAACCGCAGATGTGATCAAATACCACCAAAAGAAAGCTCTATTTGTGGTAATTTAAAAAAAAATTGATTTGGGTACAGTGTTGTATGACCACGCAATTGTCATTCAAAGTGCATCAGAGCTGAAAATTGGTCTGGATAGGAGGGGGGTTTAAGTGCCCAGTAAGCAAGTGGTTAATATGGTGTAGGCTGAGTCAAATATGATTGACACTAGCCTTCACTTTGTTCAGATGGCATCTCAATCCAAGGCTCTTTTTTTACTTTACGGGCATAAGCAATTGCAACTACATTTGATATGTTTTATATTGATTTTATTAAAACAAAGCTTTTTTGTGAATTTCTTAGTGAATGTAATCAATCAGCATACTATATCCCACTCCCATAGTGTTTAGCAATAGAGGAAACGGGGGAGGAGGGAGAAAGGGGAGTGTAATTTACCACTGTGTATATACCCACATGTGTGACTCTATATGGGCTGCACAGATAAGAAAATTGAGAAAATTAAGTGCTCAGAAGGGAACTGAAATTGAATATGCTCCGCAGAGGACACCAGCTGGTCTACACAATCTCAGGCTGCATTGGGGACACAGGGAAGATGGGAAGTACAGCTGAAGGCAGGTTCAACCAGGTATATTTCACTCTACACAAAATTAATGCTCTAGTGGCTTTGTGAGTATGAACATTCTGTTATATAGCATGTAAAGAGAGTTTTTCATTACATGGTTTTATGACACTTAAAGGCTCATTGTACCTGCTATTTCAACTACAATACATGTCATGTAAACCCCAAGAAAGAAGCAATGCTTTAACCACATGCCGACCGCGCTATAGTCAAAAGACGGCTACAGCGCGGTCGGGTTATCCTGGGTGGACGTCCTACGGACGTCCTCCCAGAAACTTGTTCCCGCGCGCCCCCTGGGGCGCGCACTCGGGAACATCCGTGACCGCCGGGTCCCGAGGACCCGGCGCATCACGGATCACGGTAAACGGCCGCTGATAGCGGCCGTTTACCACGTGATCGCTCCGTCAAATGACGGAGCGATCACATGTACACAAACCGGCGTCACGTCATGACGCCGGTTCCTCCCTCCCCTCTCTGTACCGATCGGTACAGAGAGGAGAGAAGCGGAGAGGGGGAGAGACGGGACCAGCGCTGTGGGCTGGATGTGTAGTGCCCACAGCGCTGGTCAATACACTGCCACCACTGTGCAATACTCTGCCACCACTGTGCAATGCTCTGCCACCACTGTGCAATGCTCTGCCACCAACCACTGTGCAATGCTCTGCCACCACTGTGCAATACTCTGCAACCACTGTGCAATGCTCTGCCACCACTGTGCAATACTCTGCAACCACTGTGCAATGCTCTGCAACCATTGTGCAATGCTCTGCCCCCACTGTGCAACGCTCTGCCCCCACTGTGCAATGCTCTGCCCCCACTGTGCAATACTCTGCAACCACTGTGCAACGCTCTGCAACCACTGTGCAACGCTCTGCCACCACTGCAATGCTCTGCAACCACTGTGCAATGCTCTGCCACCACCGTGCAACACTGCAACACTGCAATACTCTGCCAGTACTCGCCAATACTCTGCCAATACTCGCCAATACTCTGCCAATACTCTGCCAATACTCGCCAATACTCGCCAATACTCTGCCAATACTCTGCAATAAATTTTAATAGAAACAAAGAATTTTTGTTTATTTTTTTTACTGAATTTTCAGTATATTTTGATTTATAGCGCAAAAATTAAAAAACCCAGCGGTGATTAAATACCACCAAAAGAAAGCTCTATTTGTGTGAAAAAAAGGACACAAAATTCATTTGGGTACAGTGTTGCATGACTGAGTAATTGTCATTCAAAGTGTGAGAGCACCGAAAGCTGAAAATTGGTCTGGTTTGGAAGGGGGCAGGGCTCAAGTCCTGTGGGAACGCATGGGAACGAAGTTCCTGTACTTTTTCCATAACAGGAACTCAGTTCCCGTTAGCAGCCATGTCCTGCAAGACTTTGAAGTATGCGAGCTGTGTGGCAGGTGCTACACCAGCAGCTGCCGACACAGCTCGCAATAGTAAGTGCCGCACACCTGACCATTCAGGCATTGCCAGTAGGGGGCCCCATGACAGCTTCCGCTTCGATCTACCTGTCAATCACAGCTAGCCCCCAGTCTCCTGCATACTTGCTCTGTGTGTCCCGCTGAATCCCCTCCTCCTCTATCTTCAGTGCCATATGATGACCAAACCCCGAAGAGGAGCACAGCTATTCTGCTCACAGGACATGCAGGGAGAGAGGTGAGCTGAGGGAGGAACATCAGTTTGGGGTGGTAAGCTGAGCACAGTACCTGGCAAAGTTTAATGCCAGGAGGGAAGTTTATGTGGAAATATGTGAAGGGTTGGAATAGCAGCGAGTGTGTGTTGGAGCCCTGCAGAGTTTGCAGCCCCCCAAGCTAACATACATCTCCTAAGCAGGAACACATCACTATCTCCCCAAGCATTCTGTCCAGATAATATGCAGTTAATTTATGACCTTTCCGTTTAACAAAATAAAATTCCCCAATAAAGATCAGAACACGATGTTCACATTTGCATGGAAGCACAATTGAATGAATGCTAATTATTCAGAGAATTACCGTATTTATGTTTAATGAGGATTATTTTTTTTTTATGTACTAACAGTTAAGCTTCATACACACAATACGAAAATTGGATGAAAAATACCACTTTTGAAGCATTCGTGCATATGAGCGTATCATTTTTTTTTTTTCATGGGCGAGTGGAACTTGGGTGGGAGTTCCCACACTTCTTTCCCCAGGACTTGACCCCTGGAAGGGGGTTTAAGTGTCCAGTGAGTAAGTGGTTAAAGGGCAATGGGGTTGATTTACTAAAGGCTAATCCACACTGCACTGCAAGTGCACTTGGAAGTGCAGTCGCTGTAAATCTGAGGGGATGATCAGAAATGAGTGGAAGCTCTGCTGATTTTATCATCCAATCATGTGCAAGCAAAAATTCTGTTTTTTATTTTCCTTGCATGTCCCCCTCAGATCTACAGCGACTGCACTTCCAAGTGCACTTGTAATGCAAAGTGGATTTGCCTTTAGTAAATCAAACCCAATATGTTAAACCTACCTACATGATAACTAAATCCAAAAAATGCTAATAGCTATCATCCCTTCGCTCCCATGCTGCTTCATTTGTCTGTCAGGAACTATGAGAAATACTCAGTACTTTTGGGTTTGGAAAGCATGTTCTTATGTCCTTTCCTCCACAATACAGCATACTGTATGGGAGTGGTAGAGTCCACAGTCCTGTGTAAGCTCTGACCAGTGCAATTTGGAGCTTAAAAAAGGCTCTGTCATTCATCTTCTGCAAGTAAATGAAGAGGTGGTGAAGCGAATGACAGGTAAATACAAGCAGTTGGGGTGATTAGAGTAGCTTACCTGCTTTTTTATGATTGATTACGTTACATGATCAGGATAGATAGATAGATAGATATATAGATAGACAATTAACACTGGTTCTTCTCATTGCTTAAAATGATACTAAACACACAATGTTTAATCTCCATTGTCCCTTCTATTTCTGTATATGGATAATGGCACTGTAATTATTTTAAATTAAAAAAAAAAAAACACGTTAGTATCCTTTTCCTAATCGATACACAGCTGTCACATGACCCAGATCTTTACCAGCCTGTCTGCAGGGAAACATAAGCAGGAGGAGCTTCTAGTCCTCTGCTGCTCGTCATATGTTCAAAATAAAAAAACTGCTTTTGGAATACAGAGTAAAAATAAATAATTACTATCAATAAACTATCTTAAATTGGCATACAAATTTATTTGAAATTAAATCTTTATTATTTTGTGGAAATAACATGGTGTGGGCGGATTTCTGCCAGTCAGAGGCTGTGTCATGACCCTCCAGCCAGTGTCTTAGAACAAAAGGGAATTGAAACCTCCATTAATCGACATGTTATATCCCGCCCCCATTGTGTTTAGCTTGTTAGTGGGCATGGAGGAGGAGGGAGGGAGTGGGCTGTCATTTACCACTGTGTATACACCCACATGTGTGACTCCATAGTGGCGGCTCAGATGTGATAGGGAGGAAATGCTCAGCATAGAAACTTACTGAAAACTGAACATGTGCAGAGTTGCCACCACAGCTTCAAAATCCCTAGCTGAATTGGGGACATGAACAGAAGGTGGAGATAGAGAGCAGTAGGATTAACTAGGTTTTTAGCAGAATACAGAGAACGGATCCCATGGTGTTTGAGTGAGTATGAACAGCATATAATGCAGCATTTATTGGGAGTTATTTTTTATGATGATAGTTTATTGACACGTATGAACAAGGCTGTATAAATGAAGCACAAAAAGTCACTGGCCTCATAACGATGGCCTATGCTGTGCAAAGCATGTAACTGTTGAGCTGGGCAGAAGCTGTGAGTGGATGCCACTCAATGGATGCCACAGGAACAAAGAAAAAAAAACTGAGGCAAAAATTTGCCATGGAGGAATTAAATGGTCTGGGTGCTAATATTCGCTAGAAAAAAACCCTTGTCAGAATCTACTAAGCCTTGGGAATAAAACATTTTTTTCAGTGTCGCTATAATATGTTGATAATCTAGATCAGCTTGATTTGCTATAATAATCACTAGGTACCAGAAGAAATGGATATGACTCTTACTTTGTCCCCATCAGGTATATTATTACTAGGCACTGCATAGAAGAGATATTAGTGACAGAAAAAATAACAGCGAGAAGTCTCATGATGATTCAAGCACAGGAGTTAATCCTGAGGTCCTGTGATGTTTAATCACAAAAATGTACTCAGACAGCTATGTGGTACTATGTGCTGAACACCCCAGAGCGCGCATAATACCTCTCTAAACATCAGTTTAATGTCAGGAACAATATGATGTGCTGTCTGACTGATGGAATCCTTAGCCAGTGGTTAATCCAAAGTCATAGCAGTTCACTACCACCCAGATGCTTCCTGACTATCGAATGGCAAGTATTATATACAAATGAACTCTTTAATAATATATAATCACTGGCTTTATTTGCACAGATTTCACAACGTGTCCACACAGAGATGTAAATATGAGTTATGGAAACCCACAGCAAAACCATTTGTGCTTTTTTTCCACCACAAGCCCTACCATGCATTTTGCAAGAGATTCAAAACGAATGACTATTCCACAATCCATATTTTTCAAAGAGGTTGGTGTTCACCGATGAGCTGCATTTCAGTGTTGAACATGTCCTGCTGCAAGAATTTCCATACATCTGAGTGGAAATGCATGGAAGCTCATAGCAATGCAGCACGTTGAGTTGGGCTACATTTTTAGACATTAACAAGTACTACAATAGTCACGTGACTCCCATTTTTAACAGCATTGCAAAAAAATGTGTTGCAGTACTCTGCAGCACATACTATAACACATAATAATACATCAATCTACGTAAGTGTACATTGGACTGTAATTCCAAATTATTGCATTCAGAGAATTAGGCTTCCCACCAGCATATAAAATTCTTGCTTCATATTTTTGCTATTCTAATGGGGTTTATTGAAACGTGAATGTGTCAGAGGATAAAAATCCCAAACTTTCCCCACCACCCTCCCTACACAGTATTATTGATATCTGCACACATAATGGCAAGTTGCTATGTGGCAACTCTGAAGCCTAGTGGTTGCCCACAGAGGCCCAAGAGCCTAGTAGGCAGGCAGGTCACACTTCCTTCTGTACTCAAAAGTGGCAGAATATTTATAGATTAGCAGTGGGGATCTGAGTAGCAGGGTTGGGGTGGTAAAGGTAAGTGCAGTTACCAAGGGGTGTGAACAAGGATCCTCGCCAAAACATGTAAGCATTTTATCTACTCCTGTGCAAGAAAAAAAAAGATATTCATACGGATGTTGGAGTTGCCAGCTACTACTTTTGTTTTATGCTGAATTCTGGTGCATTGAGAACACTATTAAAAGCCAGAGCATCTGTTTTAGATTCCATGAGCAATGTACGGATCTGTTCCCAGTTGTGAGTGTTGTACTTGTTCCCCATTTACCAAGGGGTGCCTAGCACTATGGGTATTTCCTTTTCCTGGCAGGTTTGCCTAAATACTTAACACCTTAACACAGCCTTTTTTTAACCTTTTAAACACATAGGAACCCTTGAAATAACTTTCCGGTCTCAGGGAACCCCTATTAAAAATGTCTACATCTCATGATACATTAGTGTGATGGTCAGTGGGAAGAATGATCCTTACACTTGTGGTCTTTGGTAGAATTACCAACTTTTCAGATAGCTAAAAAGAGTAACCCCTAGCAACCTGGGGAGGAATCCTAGTTGAGAAACCCTACCCTAACACTATTCTAAACTCATCCCTCACATTAAACTTACCCTTGCAGCAGCATACTACCTTACGCATCCCTTGAAGCTACCAGTCCAATACTATTGTTAAAGAGTTCTGAGCCCCGAAGGCTGAAAACCAATGATCTGAACTTGAGGATTTTTGATCACCAAGTTTCTGCACAGGGGTCTGTGTCTTTTAGGTAGAATGGCATATGACATTGCCAGTTCTACATTATATACTATTATATACTATACTTTATATTGAAATAAGAACTCTATAAACATTTCTAAAAACACAACCAAAGACAGGATTACATTATTGTATGCAAAGCCAATAACTTTGACTTGATTCCAATGTTACACGAGCACTTATTTTCTTCGGAATCAGATAGCATTAAGCGCTTACACTTTAGAATGCTTTAATGAGAAATGCCACCTAGCATCAAAGTGTAATTTTCCAAGCACTGTAAAACATTTTACAGTAATATAGAAGTATGTGCCAAGTGTTTACTTCTATCTTGTGATTTCTGATTGAAAGCAACTGCAAAAAGTATATACTTTACCTTCCGTATACCAGATCTGAAGACATGACTATAATATCAGCTTATATAAAAATAGGGATCATAGAGTATTACTATTCTAGTCCAGAATTGAGGAAATGAGCATTGGGCTACTGTATTATATGAAAGACCCTTCCTTTACTGGGGAAAATATTAGCAGATTAAAGGCTCTCCCATTTTTACCATTTATTAAGCAGAATATAAAAGTATGAAACAATGCAGTCGCTGTTCATTTTATTGTGCAAAATTCCAACTTAAGCTACTGAGCTGAATAAACAACATACCTTTTTCAGCAAAGCAGAAATAATTACATTTGACAAGAAATACACATTTGACAAGCAATCTAAAGCTCTGCCTATTGTCTGAAAACATGGAGACAACATATTCCTATGCAAAATGTCACATTAAACCTCACTATGTTATACATAAATAGGAATGAGAAGAGGAATGACCCAGGAAGTCATTGGGCAAGCCAAAAGAATCTTGAAAAGGGATATATATAGGTAAAAAAATAAGGGGGTGGGGGCTATAAAGCTTCAGCTTTAAATTTAATGTAATCCTGCCTTAAACCCTGGTCAGAATACAAAGGCATGGGACATAGGCCTCCCCTTCTTCATGTCTCTGCCTTCAGCTGAAAAGTAAGCAGGGGAACAATTCTAAGGGTGCTAGGACATTACCCCCAGGGTTTCCCTCTGTTTACTGTCTTTAATGTTAGAGCTACACTTAGTGAATTAAGGTCACTGAATGCAAAGACAAAGTATGAGAGAAAATGATACATCAAGGAGGGAATTCCACATGCTGCCTTGAGCAAAATAAATGGATTTAGCTAACGCCGCACTTAAATGACACAACAGTAGGCATTCAGTCTAGCCAGTGCCCTTTATTGATTAAAATGTTACCCAGTCATACTAATAAATGCTTGATATTGTCAGGTTACCAAAGAACATTTTATTACTTGGTGTATACCAAGACAGGAAGGGCTGTTTGATTTAAAGTATGGACTTTGTTAGAAAGTCAATATGAACTTTGTAGCTACCCTATTGTTTGAGATGTCCATTACTTTTTACAGAAGTGATATGTTACATTATCAGGGTTTTCTTACTTTTGGCAAAGAAAGTATGGCTTAAAATAGATGAAGCCTGGCATTCCTGCCAAAAGTTGTAATATCTCTGGGTCAGACTCAACAGCATAGCAGTGCCTTTTGTGGAGATACAGGTTGACATTTTAATAATTATAGAAATGCTTAAAATAAGAAAAAAAAAGAAAAAGTTTATATACAATAAATGCATAAATCTGATATGCAATAAAATAGAATAGTTATAATACATTTTGTAATATTCACTAAAAGGCTAAACCAGGTCAAGGTACTGTATAGCTAGTAGTAGGTAATCACCGTTAATTGGCCTTGTTCTGTAATGTTCAAGGTTGGAAACCATCCAGGACCTGGCGCTAAGTTCTATAAGGGGGTGTGCAATAGTAATGGGTCATAGGGCCATCGTTTCTGAAGATATAACCACCTGGAGAAATGACTGAAATTAATGCAATAAGGATATCCAAATAAGCGCTTAGAAATGACCATAATAAAATGTCTATCATAGACAGTTACCTCTCTGAGGTAATGTAGGATAAAAAGAGATGAGTGTCCAACAAACAGTTTATCATTAAAAAAGCAATGCTAAAAGGACAATTCAACAATATCAAAGCAAGGGGTCATGGGGTCTTCTGTCTGGTATTACCACTACTTAAAGTGGAAGTAAACCCCCCTATCGTTTTCAGCCAAGGAAGCTGCCATCTTTGCCTCTGTTTGATCTTCAACTGCCACAGTGCTGCACATGTGATCCATTATGACACCAGCCATTGGATGGTTTGACTGTTTGGTTGAGAGCACAGCCAATGTGCAGTTAGCATTCACGGCATGCCTTTTTTTTTTTAGACTGTTAAATCGATGGGTTTACTTCCGCTTTAAGAGGCTCATGTAATGTACCGTATTTATCGACGTATAACATGCGCCGGCGTATAACACGCACCCCAAGTTTAGGAGGGAATTTTAAGGAAAAAACTTTTAGGAGGGAAGTTTAAGGAGAAAAACTTTTTAAATGCCCAAAACATTTAAATGCCCATCAATGCCGCCTTATCAGTGTCCATCTGCAGCCTTGTCCAGTGTCATTGCAGCCTTCCCAGTGTTGTGGCAGGCTTGCATTGCAGCCTTGTCAGTGTCATTTGCAGCCTTGCATTGCAGCCTTGTCAGTGTCATTTGCAGCCTTGCATTGCAGCCTTGTCAGTGTCATTGCAGGCTTGCATTGCAGCCTTGCCATTTAAAAATGGCGCCGCCGAGATACAGAGTGGATGTCCTGTGTATCTCGGCGGCGCTTGGTAGCTCCTTGCCGTTCTTGGCGGCTTTCGGCCATTCTCTGCGGCTTTTGCCCACCCTCGGCCGCACTCGGCCATTCTCAGTGGCTTTCGGCTGCACTCTCCGAAAGCCGACGAGAGTGGCTGAAAGCTGCTGAGAATGGTCGAAAGCGGGCGAAAGCCGCCGAAAGCAGCCGAAAGCAGCCGAAAGCAGCCGAGAAGCTCACAATCAGCGGGGATCGGCGTATAACACACACTCAGGATTTCCGCGTTTTTAAGGGGGGAAAAGTGCGTGTTATATGCTGATAAATACGGTAAGTTAGCATCCTCATGCAGGGGGACCAACATTTACATCCAGGCTGTATTGAGTGAAATTTTCACCTAGAACTGGCTGAGGACCTTGCTTTGACATTGTTGAATTACAGTTGTTTGTGGCATTGCTTTTTTTAACAATAAACTGTTTGCTGGACACACATCTCTAACTTGCTTTTTATCCTGCATTACCCCAGAGAGGCGACTGTCTATGATAGACAATTTATTATAGTTCCTAAGCGCTTATATGGATAGCCTTAATACAATTTTCAATGTTTCACCACTCACCTGAGTGGCTTCCTTAGTTCAAATATGTTTCAGGAAATATCCTCTTATACTCATCGATCTCTCCCAAGCATCTCTTAAGACACACTCCTAAGACTTCTTGAATAGGTTATCACTTCCTTTATAACTTACTTCTGATGATTTCTCTCAACTCTCCCCCCTCCCGTTTTTTTTAGGAGGCGCTTGCCTCATTGTAACACCTCCTCTATAAATCTGCAATATTAATCTTCCTAGACATCCTATACTTACTGTTGTGTTTTTCTCACTTGAAATTGCTACAGAATATACCTGAACTAGTGTGAACTTCATATGCTATATTTTGTTTTGTGAAAAAAGGCTATTGATCTGCTCCCATACTGCAAAATATATTGCTAATAATCTGTCCCTAATAAGCTAAACAATTGACCATCTTCATTCAGTGGACCTCTTAAGATAATTATATTTTTTACGCTATACGCGGTGACTGTGCGTCCATAAGGGTGCATGGGCGCCACTCCCTCTCCAGCCACCCCCTCTATGACCAATGGATAGATTCATGAATCTATCTATTCAGGTGCCCGGACCCTTTTCAGGTGCTGGGCACCTGAATTACAGCGACGGGGGTGTTTTAGAAGCACCTGATTAAAGCCATAGGCTGTAATAGGCGTAAAAAAAGGTGACCTGCAAGTGCAATGCTTGGTGTGTTAGAACAGCGAATGAATATTCACTTTCCTAACACTGAACCACCTCCCAGCCAAACAGGTGCTCGGGTCTGTTACCCGCCATCTGATTGGATGAAAAGAAAGACGCTGTGATTGGACGCCTATGTGGCGGCATTTGATGGGCACAGTGGCTGCATTTGATGGGCACAGTGGCTGTGGTTGATGGGCACAGTCAGGCTGCAATTGACCGTTTTTTTTCCCAGAATTTTTCAGTTTGTTTGCGCCCCCTAAAGATTTGGAGCCCCAGCTGCCACTGAGCTCTTATATAATATTTCCCCATTCCCTGCCAATGCCCCAACTGTTATGGCTGAATAGATCCTTGGGTCAACAGATATCTCATAAAGTATTGAACAATAAGATACCTTTTGAATTCTACCATACTGTTTTACCTAAACCCCAACATGCTTCATAGCTTATTTACAAAACAAAAACTGTTATGTCCACCCTATGTTTCATCTCTGTTTAACTCAAATCTATTATATTATAAGCATCTCATGACGATTTATACCCATGACTATTGCAAAGGAATTTGTTAAAATCTATATACTCTGCTCATTTTGAATAGGCACTATGGAGTTAATTTACTAAAACTGTAGAGTGCAAAATCTGGTGTGGCTGTGCATGGTAGCCAATCAGCTTCTGGCTTCAGCTTGTTCAATAAAGCTTTGACAAAAAAACTGGAAGCTGATTGGTTTCTATGCAGAGCTGCACCATATTTTGCACTTTCCATTTTTAGTAAATCAACCCCTATGATTCTGAACACATGGGCAATGTTAGCTATGACTTCATGCATATAAGAGCACTTGGCAATTCAGCATTCAATGTTCAGCTGCCAGAGAATCCAATTATAAATTACTTATCAGTTTGTATATGGTTCCCCAAAGATTAGCCAAATTTACCTCTAATATGTCTGATAAATGCTTCCAGGGTTGTCAGGCAGTGGGCAACCTTTATCACATTTGTTAAGAGTGCCCCAAAATCAAATGATATTGGATAGGGGATTTACCGTATAGTATATACTGTGCTGGGTAAGCACCTTTGCAGATCTCCTAAAGTAGCCCTTTTAAACTTCTGACCATCCTGTTGCACATCTACGGTAATTAATTCTCCACCTATTAAAGTTTTTATTTACGGCAGCTAAACAAATTGGCGAAAATGTGGTGGTCCTCCATTACAACAGTAGCTCAAGTAAAAAAATACAACAACATGGTCCATGATTCAGAAAAAAATGGCAGGAATGTTAAATGATGAAATTGAGAAATTTGAAAATACCTGAGCTCCCTCAGTGACATCATATCTCCCTGCAAACTTTGCCAAATCTTTATTATCTTATAAGAATATATAATTAGTAATATCACCTCCTTGTATGTGTTCCACTGTGAATTTCCTTCCTCTGCACTTCTTTTTTTTCAGTTGTCCTTCCCCTCCTTTCTTCCCCTTCCTATTCCCCAAATCCCTACACCCCCCCCCCCTTTTTTATTATTTATTTGAAATCATAATTAGAATGTTTTATTTCTTAACTAGTTTTATATATATATATATATATATATATATATATATATATATATATATATATATATATATATATATATATATATATATATATATATACAGATATATATCATTTATATTATTATACCACTCTATAACACCTTTCCCACGCAATGATTACATTTTTAGGGGTTATATACCACGCTCTACAATTCAAATTTTAATACTTTATATTGATTCTTGTATTTTCATTATACAAATCACTATGCAATGTGAATATTTATATCTAGCAATTGTATCTTGACACTTGCAATATTTAAACTTAATAAAAATTTATTGACACACAAATAGGTACCAGGAATATATTCCAAAATTAAAGGCACATGGGCAACTCAGTCATCTTAATCCAATTGCCGTGGAGTTATGCAATGTGTCAAGGCAGACAACAATTGACCAATTAAATTACAGGAGGTTTAAACATTTCTGAAAGAGCTGCGGTCTAATATAATGCCAACATCTTCACACGTGTTGTCTGGACATGTGTTGGCCATTCAAGGCACAATGTTGATGTTATGTTATGTTATATGATCAGTTTAGATGCAAATATATAAGTACGCAAATGTTTATGTTTATATATATATATATATATATATATATATATATATATATATATATATATATATATATATATATATATATATATGCACATTTTTGCCTGTGTCACCTATTTTATTCAGCAAAGCAACCTTTATTGGAGATTGTACCATGCCAAATGTCAGGATTGTGGAAAGTGGAGACATTTGTTAATTAAATCATATACTAGCTGATAACACTGCCTGGGTTTTGCAAAACAAATTAACCCAGCTAGCATTGTGTGTGATTTGAATACAGTATAGAGAAACAAATAAGGTTTTTAATTCACATTCTCTGTAACCGACTGACAGCTGTTTATAGATTTTTTTTTTTTTTCATAAACCTATTGCTATGTTTTACTTTTAGCTATTGTTCAGTGCAGTATGATTAAAAGCGCCAGGTATGTGTCAACTGATACATACTTTATACTGTTATATTTATTAATATACATATACAGTCAGTCTAAAGCATTGATTAAAATCCATTTCTTTTGTAATTAAAATGAATTGCTAAAAAGGTATTTTCCCACTACAATGATGAAGTGTGAGAGTGTTGAGTTTATTTTTTATAGGATATTGCTTATAAGTTTAAAGAAAAACTAATCATTTTCATGTAGGGTAGATGGGTGGGAGGAAGCATTAACTAAAGTTATTTAAAGGCCAGCTTCACTAGAATAAAAAAAAGTATATATATATATATATATATATATATATATATATATATATATATATATATATATATATATATATATATATTTATTTATTTAGTTGGCAAACTGAATTACATTGAAATAAAGTATCTATGTGATAGCGCTGCTTATCGATAAGAATTAAGAAAACAAAAAAATTAGTGTCAGTGCCAATAAATAGAGGGAAAAACATTCAATATTGCAAACAGTTCATAAAAAGTCCATAAATGCAAAATTTGTTATAGAAGGTGCACAATAAACTTTGCTGTCAAAGACGTGCCTTACAACTAATTCCACTCTGTGACTTGTGCTCCCTTCACCGGGTGCAATGCAAGCTCACCACCTTCTAATGCCTCGTACACACAAGTGGATTTTCCGTTGGAAAAATCTTGGATGGTTTTTCCGACGGAATTCCGCTCAAGCTTGGCTTGCATACACACGGTCACACAAAAGTTCGCTGAATTTTTGACCGTCAAGAACGCGGTGACGTACAACACTACGACGAGCTGAGAAAATTAAGTTCAGTGCTTTTGAGCATGGATTGAATTGTTTCCGAGCATACGTAGGAATTTTGTGTGTCAGAATTGCTAAAAAAAGAACATGCTCTCAAACTTTTGCTGGTGGAAATTCGGGCAGCAAAAGTCCGATGGGGCATACACATGGTAGCATTTTCTGATGAAAACCTCTCATCGGTCTTTTGCTGGCCAAAATTCCAACCGTGTGTACGTGGCATTAGACCCTAAACAGGGTCAAATGCGCTCTGAACACAGTGTGATTCTCCTTTAAAAATGTCTCCTTACTAATCACCAGCAGCTCCAAGAAGACATAGAAAGACAAGAATGCTTCCAATAGTGCAGTACCTGGGTGTTAATCAGAACAAACCTCGCCCAGCTTCATAAATTGCACTCACATTTATTAAGATAAAAAACAGCATATAAAAAACAGCATATAAAACAAATCCAGCAGATCTCACGTAATGCATGTAAAATCCCACCGCCAGGCTCCACCTCAACGTGTTACGCCACCATCCTCGTGGCTTCATCTGGCTTTCTACGTTTGTCTGCCTCTTTCAACATCCTCCATGAGCTCCTGAACCTCTCTTTTCTCTCTTGCTCCAATTTGTTTGGAACACACAGTGCATGTTATTTGCAGGCATGGGAACTGTTCAATACACTACAAATCCCACAGTCCACCTCAGGAGTGAGCAGGAGAGGGTGGTTACATTCCTACATACAGTGGGACCACAGAGAACAAACATAGCCACCCTATAAGAGGAAGTCAGATCACAGCAGCAAAATAAATAAATAAAATAAATGTGTAGGTTTAGAGGAGGCTGAAAGCAACAGAAGGGACTTTTTTAAGTTAAGAATACATACTTTTTTTTAAATTGGGGGGCTACTTCAGTGCGATTTCATGTGCAGCTTGCTGATATCTGTGTGATTTAATTGAACAGATGTCAATGCAAGTCACACTGAAATTGCACATAAATAGTGCAGTAACCTTTTTTAAAATCACTGCGACTTGATTCACAGCAATTTGAACAGTTTCATTGGCGAGAATGGGGTGCAACGTGTCATGCGACTTTGAACGGTCAACTCGCATGACAAGTTGCACTGGTGTGAACCAGGGCTTAGTGTCACTTTAAGGCTTTTTAAAAATCATGGTTATTTTTTAATGTTTACACCACAAGGAACAAATAATATTAACAAAATCACACAAAAAAGATGTACAAGCAGTATGTAAAAAAATGGCGGAAAAAAAGCTAAAGAAAGTAGTTGATTAGGGCTGGTTTGGGTAAGCAATGAGTTAATCAGATGTTAAATAGGAAGAGTTTTAATTACATTTTTTCAGCCTTGCTTCAGCAGCTCTTGCTCAAAAAATAGATACACTGTAATTAGGTGCTGATTAGCTACAATCATTTAAAGTTTGTTTACTTTTGTTTGCCTAAGAAGTTCTGAAAGAGCTGCCAATGGCATTACCACTACAAAGATCTGGCTTGTTATCAAGCTGACAGCAAGTCCCAATATTTACTCTACGTTCACATCTATGTGACTACGTGCCGCATTTGTGCGGACGCAGAAGCTCATTCATTTGAAGGGGCTGCTGTGCCTGCACCTTTTTTGAAACACTGCCACATGGAAACTGCATGGTACTTTGGCACTATGAGTTCCCATGATTTTTTCTGTGCGTGGGGGGTGCCATTAAAGTGATTGTAAAGTCTTGTTTAAAAAAAAAAAAAAAATGTTATACTTACCTTCTCTGTGCAGGTGGTTTTGCACAGGCCGGTCTGGATCCTCCTCTTCTTGGGTCCCTCTTTGCTGCTCCTTGCCCCACCCTCCTATTGAGTGCCCCGACAGCCAACAGCTTTCTATGGGGGTACCCTAGCCGAGTCAGAGCTCCGTGTATCCATTCAGACATGGGCCCCCGACCTGGCCGCACCCCCTTTCTCCCCTGATTGGCTGACTGACTGATTGACAGCTGCGGGAGCCAATGGTGCCGCTACTGTGTCTCAGCCAATCAGGAGGAGTGTCCCGGACAGCTTAGACATCCATGGACATCGCTGGAAAGAGATGGGGCTCAGGTAAGTAATTAGGGGGGTGCTGGGGCGGCTGCTACACACAGAAGGTTTTTTAACTTGATGCATAGAATGCATTAAGATAAAAAACCTTCTGTCTTTACAACCCCTTTAAGAGCAGGGTCGGGACAAGGGGTGGGCGGGAGGGACGTATGCCCTGGGCGCAATGGTTTACTGTAGGGATGAGGGTGCATTTCTTCTGTTACAAGGCTGACAGGAGTAGTGACAGCGGTAGTGATTTTGACAAGCGAGTGACTGCTGGGTGTATGATCCCCTAAGCTTGCACATTATGGGGGGGGCGCAGTTTGGCATCTTTGCCTGGGGCGCTGGATGACTTTGCCCCAGCACTGATTAAAAGTTAATAGCACTCCAGCACATTTTCTTAAAGCAGCACCATTTGTGTGTGGCTGGAGAAAATGTGCACTCTCACACCCGCACAAATGTGAACCCAGCCTTACACAGGTAGACATGCCCGGTAGGGAAGAATTATTCACATTATGTCCTAGGTCCTTAAAGCGGAGTTCCACCTAAAAGTGGAACTACCGCTTTAAGCACTGCTCCCCCCTTACATGCCACATTTGGCATGTCATTTTTTTTAGGGGGGGTGGGTTACTTTTTAGTGGGACTTCCTGTCCCACTTCCTCCTTCCTCTTCACGGCTGCCTAGGCGACTCCCCCTCTTGTCCTAGGCGGCCCCTCCCTACCAGCAATCTTCCGGGACACACAGTGCGCGCCCGGCCCTGAAGCCATAAGCTGTCACGACGGGGTGCCCACAGTTGCTATGACGGTGAGGGGGAGAGGAGCTAGGCTCTGGGGGCCCGCATCGCTGGACCGCAACACTTTTTGTAGCTGCTGACTTTCAATAAACTAAAACTCTGCTTTAACTGGTAAAACATAACACTTAACACCTAAACTTAACACTTGAGCTGGCCATACATGGCTCGAAATTCGATCGGTTCAGGAGGGACCAGCGGAATTTCAACCCATGTGTGGCCACTGTGGTTGAACAGAAGTTGATCTACTGACCAATTTGTGTTCAACCACCATGTCGGTATTTTTTTTCTTGATCAGCATAGCAGGCAAGAGACTGCAGTGCTGGTCTGTGTATTCTGATGGTGGGGGAATCTCCTACTGTCACAATACAAAGACACAGTGGGAGGATACCCCCATCTATCCTGAATTTGTGAATGGGGGAATTGGTCCTTTTTTGACTCATGTACAGCAACTGTAACAACCGAAAGACGCAAGACGATTTACTAGCAGTCCCAAGATGATAAAAAAAGAGTGGAGTTTATGTTCATTAGTATTCAAAGTCCATGATAGGCTGTAAACTGGTTCCTGCTGGCTCCTAAATCTAAATGGTGAACAAATTATGCGGTAGTCTTATGGGCTTTAGTGAAAGTGATTTTAAAGGCTGAAGGTTTTTTATCTTAATGCATACGCATTAAGATAAAAAGCCTTCTATGTGTCTCAGCCCCCCTAATACTTACCTTAGCCCTATCTCTATCCAGCGATATCCACGAGTGCCTCGCCGGTCCTCGATTCTCCCTCCTGATCAGGAAAGAGAGGGGGCATGGTCTAACCGTGGCTCCATGGGGAGGAGACAATAAAAACACCACTAACAGCTGCCACAAAAGGGCAACCTCAGCAAGACTCACCACCAGCAGAACCCAGGACACCTGAGGAGCAGTGCTGGGTGGAGTCCACCAGCCAAGTGCGCCAAAACTGGTTCAGGGTGCAGACGAAATCCCCCACACACAAGCCCTACACAAAAGGCTGTGGCCTATCAGCTACAGGAAAATGGCCATCGTTCGATCCCTATAAAAATGGCCACTCATGCATCCTGCTAGGCCAGAGCACATTGGGAATAGACCTTCCCCAAAATAGCCGCCATGCCAGTCTGGCAAAATTATTGCTGCAACCTGCAGGCCCCAACAAAAATTACCACCATGGCTACATACAATAGAATGGCCACCTACCCATCACATGGCAGGTACCACTGGAGAACAGGGGTACCGCACGCTAGGAGAGCAAAGCCACAGCCCCCCACCACCACCACCACGCACGCCGGAAGAAGCCTCACTCATCCAGAGCTGCCGATAATGCTACAGAGACAAATGCTACAGAGGTAAAAATATGTAAAAACCTGGCTGTTGGTCAGGGTGACACTGTGACATGGATATCAGGTGACCAATCATATGTGTCCCTGCAAGACATTTAACTCACTAGCTGTCCGGTCCAAGAAGGGGCTGTCGCAGGCGAACCAATGTGTAACTAAAAGTCTGCATGCGCTTGCTGGCCAGGCTGGGGTGACTTCTGGATCTAGATTATCCAGCCTGTAGCCCAGCCAAGCTGTCAATTGAAGATCTCCGCAGGAAATATTCCAAAGGAAAAACATTATGGAACCACAGGCCCCAGCAGGGAGCTAGGTCTTTTTTTCTTCACTAGGCATAAAAAACCAAGCTGGCTATAGCAAAGAGGGGGTTTACCACCAACTAGGACTACCCATAGGCTGGGCTGTGTTTGTTTTTTTCTGCCTAGTGTCCTACACTTTGAAAGTGGCGCTACACCCCTATGGTCAAAAATATGAATTGCTGTGTCTGCCATTGAATGAAAGAAATAAGAAAACTGCATTTTTGCTTAACATGATAGGATGATGGAAGACAACAATCTATTTGCCTTTATTAACTCAACCCCAATGAGTGCAATCATTCACACTTTTAAGAATACTCCTGAATGTGGGCTGAAGTGCCCTTGGGGCACTATTCCTCCCACTGACTATGTTTTTTTTTTCACTCTGATCACCACTATATCACCAAGCCTGAGGCACTGTCTACTACCTCTGATGCCAGGGCATTTGCGACTCCCACTGACTACAGTAAACTGGCTCTTTGTTTAGAAAGTTTGGAGACCACTGCTTTAGATCATACATTTTTCATAATCTACAGTCAAGGCAAACGTGAAATGGAAAATACATAGTAAAGTACAATATTTCAAGGTGTGCTACTGTGTATAAATACAGTATGATATTTCCTTTAAACACTGTGCTTACATACATTTACAGTATGTAACTACACAAATTACATACACACATCACATAAGCTGGCAATAGATGACAAGGCGCTATACATCTTCTTTAATCATATCGCCGTTTATTACACTTTATGACTTTATGTGTTGCCACGTTTTCTGCTTCACATTTATAACTGGGTTAATAATGATGTTACAACATATTATGCAAACATTAATAAAGTTTTTTTACATCCTGTTACGCAAAGTGAAATTACTGGTAAAAGCCACAGGGATCGTGATGTATTTAACCAATTACCAGCACCAGGCACTGTGAAACTTGCCACCCCATGTGCTAATCTTCACACTAATACCTTTTTAAATTACAGTTTATTTCATTTTCAGCACATACAGTAATTTGTAACATGTAATGGTAATATGCAGAAGAGTGATTGGCCGCTGCAGGCTGTAATTAAAGAACAAAACGTTTATCCAGCGCATAACATTGTTTATTACCCTTCTAACTCCAGAGTCCAGGCAAAGCATTATTTTTTTGCTGTGTAATGCAGGCCATACATGATCGAATTTTGAATGAATTTTCTTTTCAAAATCATAAAGTTCGTTTTTTTTTGTGATCCGATAGTGCCACCATTGATTTTCGAAATTCGGCCGACCAAGCCTTCAATTTCACCTAATGTTGCTACAGAAAAGAATTTTCTTGGCCAGGAATCTTCTTTTCTCTCCGTAAATTTTCTTTTATTACATTTCTCGCACGATTCTCCCATCATTGATTAGAAAATCGGTCGTTTTTCAAAAATTTCCAACATGTCCGATTCCTCAAATTTGATTTCCGAACGAAAATCGGTTGTTGCTGCAGCCCACTAATGGTGCGAAATTCATACGAAAATTCTTAGATACGATTTTCGAAAGAAAATTCTTTCGAAATTCGAACCGTGTATGGCTGGCATAAAGCAATGTAGGCAGGGGGAGTTTCACTCTACCCCAGCTGGGAAGGTTAGTGTTGTGCTTCTCAATTCTTCTTTTGTCGTGCTTGGTTCTGCGTATTATAAAAGGGACAGGTGTCAGCACCTAAGGGGCTCGGGGACTCACACACAAACACACAAGAAGCTATTGGGAGCCTGCAATTGCTGCTGATACTGCTGCAAGACTCCAACCTGTTGGCCTGCTGAAAATGCTGGGTCCAGAATGACAATTAATGCACATCATAGGCGTGTGCACAGGATGTGCCATGTGTGCCTGGGCACACCCTAATCACCCACGTGTGGCTCAGATTCCCTCTGTTTAGACCCCTGATTTTTCACCAAAGCCCCCTAACAGAGCTCCTAAAAAAAATTGTAAAGAACTAATTAAAAAAACAAAAATTTTTAAAAAATACTAAAAAATAAAATACTAAAAATAAAAACTACTGACACCATTCATTGCCCTACTGACACCAATATTTGCCCTTCTGACACTGTCCACTGCTCTACTGACACTGTCAGTATACAACCATGTGTTTGAGCTTTGGGGTCCACACCCTAATGCAATAGGCTGTGCAAACCTATGATGCACATGTACCCTCAAGACCCTCCCACAGCCTGATGGAGCTGCTGGGACTTTTAATCTGTCCTAAAGATGCCAATCCTGGATATGTCAGGAACCATAAACCAGACGGAGACAGAAAATGCAGTTAAAAATCACCCCTTTAATAAAATAGCAAAAATAACAGTTCAGGAACATAGTCAAAACAGAAGCCTGGTACAAATATGCAAAAACCTTGTGAGCTGCCGAGCTAAAAACTAAGGTAAAAATTAAACTAAACTAAAGACAGCTGCAAACACTCCCCACACTTCCCCAAATGTGATGATAACAAATTTAAAGTACCAATTACTCATAAATATATAACAAATTTCAGTACAAATATATATATACTGTATATATAAAGTGACAAATGTATATATATATATATATATATATATATATATATATATATATATATATATATATATATATATATATATATAATAATTGGAAATGCTTCTTGAAATACCAGGATTAGTGGCTGTCGGTCTGTACTATTACCAGGAGGATTAAGTGATCTGTGATCTGTATTTGAGTTATATAGCCACCATAGGAGAAAGAGGATCTTTCAAGCTGCTTGAATATAAACTACAGGCTTATTTATAAAGCCCTTAAGGTGAGGGTACACCTGGTGGAGGGTGTGTGCACACTGCATAAAGACACTATTATCAACTATTATCACCTATTTTATGCTACTATAATGGACTGTTATTGTTTGCTGAAATACATCATTAAGGATTGTGTGCAATACAAGGAGCACTTTGCACTTTTTTTTGGATTTTATATGTTTATTTTATTTTATTATTTATTATTTACATTTTGGTTCACAGGATATATATATATATATATATATATATATATATATATATATATATATATATATATATACATATACATACATTTGCCAATTTATATATATATATTTGTACTGAAATTCGTCATATATTTATGAGTAATTAATTGTTACTAGCGCGGCACATTATGTCATTTAAAACAGAAGCCAGGTTTTGGATGCCAGAGCGGGTAATCAGACGAGCCAGAAGTCAGTGAAGTGAGGAGAAAAATCAGGAACGGGTAACGAGAGAGAAGTCAGCTAGGCCAAGTCATACACAGGAACACAAGTAGAAACACTGGAGTTATTGACCATGCAAGGGTGAGGAGAAAATGAGCTAAGCTGCTGAAATATCCAAAAGGGGCTGGCTGTAGGCTGAACAAATGAGGCCACTGTGCCCATCAAATGCTGCCGCTGTGCCCATCAACTGCCACCACTGTGCCCATCAAACACAGCCACTGTGCCTATCAAATGCAGCCACTGTGCCAAACGCAGCCACTGTGCCAAACGCAGCCACTGTGCCCATCAAATGCTGCCACTGTGCCCGCCCTAGCATGATATTCTATTTATACCAACACCAATTTGATAAGCACTTTGAGTCCCCCAAGGAAGAAACACATTATGGAAATATAAAATTAATTATTTTTAAAACAGTATTTAAAAAAAAAATGTAAGTAAAATATACTAAAACGATTATAGTTTCCATTTAAAGAAGACCAAAAAAAAATGGAAAGGGAACAGCAAAAGAAGTCTAAGTCGAAGCATTATCTAATTAAAGGTAATTGCATTCTAATGAGGAAACACGCCGTATTTATGACCTCTGCAGTAACTCTCAGTGTCCAATTTCCATTTGAAACAGAATCACAGCAAAAAAAAAAAAAAAGAAAACTGAAATCTTGACAAGGATGATGGTCCCATCAATGACGATCATAAACATGCCATTCTCCTTCGGTGACACATATGGACAGCTTGTGTCCCAGGCTCGCGGTACTCGTGGTATTCTGACAGCAAACCCCCCCCCCCCCCACGGGGCTCGCGGTGCTCTGGCGGCAACCACCCCCACAGGGCTCGTGGTACTCACGGTACTCTAAAGGCAACCCCCCGGAGGTCCGGCCCTTCACTTACCAGCTGAGGTGTCCTCTCTTCCTGTGTCTCCTCAAGAGTCAGGCAGCACAGTGGTGTAGTGGTTAGCACTCTCACCTAGCAGCAATAGGGTCGCTAGTTCAAATCCTGACCGTGACACCATCTGCCTGGAGTTTGCATGTTCTCCCTGTGCATGCGTGGGTTTCCTCCAGGTACTCTGGTTCCCTCCCACACTCCAAAGACATGCTGGTAGGTTAGTTAGATCCTGGCTACAAAAATTGGCCCTAGTATGTGTATGTGTTTGTAAGCACATCGGGACCCTGCAGGGTAAAGGACCGCGCTATATCAAGATGCAACTCCACTCAAGAGTGCAGGCAGCAGTGGCAGAGGTGTCCATTCCTCCAGCGTGTGCCTCCTCTGCATGTCTCCTTTTCCTAAGCACTGGGTGTTCAATGATTGGTGGTTATACAATTGGATGGGATCAGGGCGCATTCTCTGTGCCCCGAGTCCCCCCTATTTGGAAGCCTCTGGCTCTAATTAGGTCCTTCAAAAAAAAAAAAAAAATCCCCTCCCACCCAGTCATGCGTCCGGCGTCCTGAAAGGGGCCGGGTGCATGGATAGGGAGGGCGGCAGCAGGGAAAGGGGGGCGGCGCACGTGCAAGGGGGCCACCCCTGTAAACTAACTTTGACCATAGTATGGCAACTTTCACAGCATTAACATATTTCAATTAGAAATGATGACAAAATTGTAAAAAGAGCTGTAATAATAATAAGAGGTGTAATAATAGAGATAATAAAGCATTGGACTCTCCATGGCATGTTGACTCTTTTAGAATAATCGCACAGCAAGAAATGTGTTCTTTTATTTGCTTTGTTCCTAAATAATGTAGGAAAAGCTAAATTAGGCCCCTTTCACACCGGGGCGTTTTTCATGCGGTGCAGCGCTAAAAATAGCGCCTGTTCACCGCATGAAAAAATCCTGCCCCTTTAACTCCAGTGTGAAAGCCGGCGGGCTTTCACACTGGAGCGGTGCGCTAGCAGGATGACAAAAAAAGTCCTGCTAGCAGCATCTTTGGAGCGGGATAGGAGCGGTGTGTTCACCGCTCCTATACCGCTCCTTCCCATTGAAAAGAATGGGAGACCGCGGTAAAACCGCGGCAATACCGCCGCAAAGCGCCGCTACGGCGGCGCTCTGCGGGGGGTGTTTAACCCTTTTTTCGGCCGCTCGCGGGGGGTAAAACCGCACCGCGAGCGGCCGAAAACCGCGGTAAAAACGACGGTAAAGCAGCGCTAAATATAGCGCTGCTTTACCGTCACCGCGGCTCACCGCCCCAGTGTGAAAGGGGCCTTAGATACCTTCCTATTCATGACTTGACTCTCAGCTGTTTTGTACAGAAGATCAAAAAATACTCATTAGACATTCAGCTACCGAAAAAACTAACTTTTCTGGACATGACGCACACAAACAGAAATGACGGAATAAACAGAAACTGGCTTACGTGCTTGTCTATGCAACCACATTTACCCACAGGTAATGAGGATATGTCAGTGCAAAGGAGTCTCTTCAATCAAAGAAAAAAAATATACATTTGTTAAGTCAAATATGGAAAAAGAATGACAATAGGAAATTGTTGCAAACCCGGGTTAGAGTGATCCTAGACACATTGGGGGTTATTTACAAAAGGTAAATCCACTTTGCACTACAAGTGCACTTGGAAGTGCAGTCACTGTAGATCTGAGGGGAAGATCTGAAATGAGGGGAAGCTCTGCTGATTTTATCATCCAATCATGTGCAAGCTAAAATGCTGTTTTTTATTTTCCTTGCATGTCCTCCTCAGATCTACAGCGACTGCACTTCCAAGTGCACTTGTAGTGCAAAGTGGATTTGCCTTTTGTAAATAACCCCCTATGTGTCTAGTATGTTCCACTTACGGTGCAAACTGAATTGTCTTGGGGATAAAGACAATTGCACTATTTTACAAAAAATTAAAAGATACAATATTTACCTATGCTATTTTTCGCTACACAGTTATTTTTCACTATGCAGTTCTAATCAAAATATGATTATCGAATTAGATAATACGTAGATATTGACATGGATCTGCTGGATATGAATGCTCAAGTCTTAATGCACATTTCTACTGTTAAAGTTGGACTCACACATTGTTATTTTAGCTGCTACCTATCAGATCATATAACATTCCAACAACTGCTTAGTGTAAATATTGCTAGAGACTTTGCATAATGGACTGACATACATTAACCTCCCTGATGGTATTCTTGAGTGTGACTCGGGTGAATTTTCAATACCAAAAGCGGTAACCCCGAGCCACACTCAGGATTGCATCGCAGGATCCAGGCAAATGCGATGTCCTCCCCGCTGTGTGTGCGAGCTGTGTCCTCCGCCGGATCTATCACAGTGCCGAGCTCCGTTCCCTGCAAGCGGTGCGACGAACGGGGACGGAGCACAGTGCCAAATTCAAAAAGTTAAAAACACAGAACACATACAGTATACTGTAATCTTACAGATTACATTACTATATCAAATTATTTCACATTGCTTTTGTCCCTAGTGCTTTGTCCAGTGCCCTGCATGCAGTTGTATATGTATATTATATATACTGTTCTATCTGCCTGGAAACTGGAGATTGTCCATGGCAAAAAGTGTCCCCTTTATGTCAAAAGTGGTTTTAGACCAGCTAGAAAACAGCGATAATAAATTAGAATCACTTGCAGAATTGAGCGATAGTGAATCATGGGGAAATTCGTCATCAAACACTGAAAGTAATGACAGCGACAATTCTGCAACTGAGCAAATTTCAGTGTTTTTGATTTGATTACATTATTGAATACATTTTATTATTATTATTATTGTTATTATTATTATTTGTTATAATTTGTTATAATTATTTATAGTTATTTATTATATTATAATTTATGATTTTGTGTATTCAAACTTTATCATACCCGGGATGTCTACTAGACTCTTGTTTGGACAGATTTAAGAGTGTTATTAATAAGAATTACAATATAAAACGCCAAATTTCCATGCAAAACAATTGTACTGCTTTGAGCATCAACAATCTGACATAATCATACTGCCAGGGAGGTTAAAGAGCTTTCTTTTGGTGGTATTTAATCACTGCTGGGATTTTTTTTTTTTTTTGCTAATTTTGTTTTTTAAAAAGACTGAAAACTTTGAAGAAAAAAAAAAAACTGTTTCATAGTTTGTTATAAAATTTTGAAAACAGGTAATTTTTCTCCTTCATTGATGTGCACTGATGAGGCAGCACTGATGGGCGCTGATAAGCTGCTCTGATGGGCACTGATAGGCTGCACTGGTGGACACTGAGAGGTGGCACTGGTTGTCACTGAGAGGTGGCACTGATGGGCAGTACTGAAGGCCACCGATGGGCACTTATAAGGCGGCACTGATAGGTGGCACTGGTGGGCACTGATGAGGCGGCACTGGTGGACACTGAGAGGTGGCACTGGTTGTCACTGAGAGGTGGCACTGATGGGCAGTACTGAAGGCCACCGATGGGTGGTACTGAAGGGCACTGATAGGTAGAACTGATAGGCAGCACCGATAGGTGGCACTGATGAGGAGGCACTGATAGGTGGCACTGGTGGGCATTGATAGGTGGCACTGATATGCACCTGTAGGTGGCACTGGTGGGTACTGGCAGGTGGCACTGGAGGGCACTAGCTGCATAGCAGCATTGCCTCTCCATGTTCAGGACCGATGTCCCTCTGCCAGAAGCCGGTGATCTGTTTTTTTTCCCTCAAAAAAAAAAGATTACCGAACTTCTGTTTAAATCACGTGATCAGCTGTCATTGGCTGATAGCTGATCATGTGGTATGGGGCCTGGGATCTGTGAGCAGCCGAGTCTCATTGACTCTGTGATCGCAAAGCTTGCCGTGGTCACGCAGGCAGCTCATGCACGTAAGGACGTCTATTGGCGCCTTCCCAGCAGTTAAGGCCCGTGCTGTAGCCATCATTCGGCTATAGTGCGGTCAGGAGGTGGTTAAAAGTCAGCAGCTACAAAAAGTGTAGCTGCAGACTTTTAATAAACAGCCACTCACCTGTCCCACGGTCCAGCTGTGTTCTCCCCATGTCCTCCCTCAGCGGTGCCGGCATCTCTACTATGGGCACCCAGCTGTGACAGCTTGCGGCTTCACAGCCGGGTGCCCACTGCGCATGCGCGAGCAGCGCTGCGGTCTGTGACTGGCCCCAAAGTTTTCTAGGACCTGTCATATGTCCCAGAAGACTTTGGGAGGGAGAGATTCTGCTTCCGATCGGGTCGGTCTGGGATTGCACAAAGGGGCAGAAGAATTTGAGGCAGCCTACATCCATAGAAGATCTGTGGTTAGTTCTTCAAGATGTTTGGAACAACCTACCAGCAGAGTTCCTTCAAAAACTGTGTGCAAGTGTACCTAGAAGAATTGATGCTGTTATGAAGGAAAGTGGCGGTCACACCAAATATTGATTTGATTTGAATCTCTCTTCTGTTCATTTACTTTACATTTTGTTAATTGCTAAAAATAAACTATTAACTCTACCATTTTTAAAAGCATTCATCATTTTCTGAATTTTTTCACACCTGCCTAAAATTTTTGCACAGTACAGTAGGTCTTCACACGTCACATAACTCTCTATGGCCATTGACATTATTGTCGCCTGATCCAGCTTTAAAAAGGAGACTGTCTATGTCTATGGGGTCCTTTAGATAAGCTTTCGCCTAAAGTAAGTTACCAAAACTGAAAATTATTTAGAGACTATCTAGGGATTATTGTATACCAATTGCAAAGCAGATCCCTTTTTGGTAGCTTATGAATAGATAGCCCTGCATAATAATGTAAAAAAATTTCGGCAAGCCTGCCACATCTCAAACAATGCATGCACTTCAGTGATCCAAGAAAGCAGCCAGTCAAAAGACTCCTGTCCTCTGCAATAAATGCTTCCAAGTTGCTGGCAACCAGAGGATTTAAAACATGATGGGGTAGTGTGGTTAGGTCGAGCATGAAAAACAGAAGTTCTCCTAGGCAGAAAGGTCTCTTGTACTCTGTTCAATACTAGGTAAAATGTAGGCACATATCTTTCCTGCATCAGGTCCCCTCTTTATCTTCAAAAAGTTGGCCGGCCTCAGGAAATGTTCCAACAGGGACATTTTTTGCAGTGCCAACTGTCTAAGAAGGTATTTCCCTCACTGTGGAGAGATTTTGGGGTTGATTTACTAAAGGCATATAGACTGTGCACTTTGCTATTGCACTCTGCAAGTGTAGTTACTCTAGAGCTTAGTAAATGATCAGAAGCTCTGCCGACTTCCATTATCCAATCATGTGCATCATCCTTGCAAGTGATTGGGTATTCTTTGCAAAGTGAAGCTTTACCTCATTTACCAAGCTCTGGAGCAACTGCAAAGTACATAGTCTATTTGCCTTTACTGAATCGACCCCTTTGTCTGTTACTATTGTGTCTACAGGCGCTTTCACACAGAGGCAGTAAAAAAGCAGACGGCTGAGCCGTGGATTTATTGCTGCTGGTCGCCCACCAAAGTGCTACCATGACAACCTGTGAGGGCTGCACACATGCTGGGGCCACTGATGCTTTGCTCCACGTCCACTGCATTTTTAACTTGGGCTGCAGAGTTTAGCAGGCAGCACTGTCTGTGAAACTCACCAACTGATTTCAGTGGGAGCGCACCATAACCGCGAGCCAAACATCCAATCCCGTACTTACAATAATATTACTTAAAATAAATTCTCTTGCTCTTAATCAGGGACATGCAGTGAGGTCAGTGGCTGGTGAGGCACTGGCTAGTATCAGAACCAGATACACACAGGATATGCCGCGATCGTTAGAGCGAGAGAAATAATTCTAGCATTAGACCTCCTCTAACTCTAAACATGTAACCTGTAAAAATGAAGATTTATAAGTACTGAAGTTTGGCGCCATTCCACAAGTGCGAAATTTTAAAATGTGAAATGTTAGTATCTATTTACTTGGCGTAACATCATCTTTCACATTATACAAAAAAATTGGGCTAAGTGTTTTTTTATTTTTTATTCATGAAACAGTTTTTTTCCAAACGCGGTTAAAAAATTCCTGTGCAAATACCGTGTGATATAAAAAGTTGCAACGACCACCATTTTATTCCCTAGGGTGTCTGCTAAAACAATATATATGTAATGTTTGGGGGTTCTGAGTAATTTTATAGCAAAAATAAATGATACTTTTTACATGTAGGAGAGAAGTGTCAGAATTTGCCTGGGTGGCAAGGGGTTAATTACCATAAGTAAGATACAAATAATTATTATGTAGCGCTACCCCCAGTTAAGAGAGCCGCTGGTTTGTTTTGGGTCCCTGAGTACAGCTCCACCAACCCCCGGCAATTTGCTCTACCCGCTCTGGCACAGTTAGTAAAGGGGTATGTATCTATGCACATAAATATATCACTTATACTCTAAGTGTAATGGGTATGAACTCACAAGCAGACTGCTGAAATAAGAATAACTGGCTTTACTTTGGCAGTAAGGAAAAGAAATAGTAACATGCATCAAACATATGACTTACAATACTTTAGCAGGTCCCTGCAATATGCACTTTAACATGTACACATATATGACTCAAAATAGCAATGGGGAAACGGAGCGCCAAGTGTGGCGACCGTCTGCTATGCACCCCTGAGGTGCAATAAATCTATCTGCGCCTACCTAATGGACCAGGCCTGATCCCTAGCAATAGAGCTCAGTCCTTGTACTAGTACAGTGTTCTTCACCGGCAATAAATCTGTAGAGGTGGTGCACATGTAGCTTTAAATGGTGTCTTTGTAATCCACAGAAAGTAACATTTGCTGCTCTGAGGTAAATTGCGCCTAGGCAGTTCAATAGGCATAAAACGTGTGAATCAATGCAGGATGAGCCTCTCAGCTCTCTCACCAATCCTGGGATACCGTCCTCAGCTCCGGTCCCTTCAATGGCGGCGTCCGGTCTCCTCGTCACAGCCCCTGCGCTCCGGTCCTCAGCTCCGACCGACAGACTGTAGGGAAGAGTCTCCGCTCCGCTGCTGTAGACTCTGAGGGATGAGAGTCTCACTCCAGCTGCTGCAAGGCCCAGGCTGCAGGCCTTCAGCAGTCCCGGTCCGCACAGGTGTCTCCCCTGGAACAAGTCTCCGCGTGACCAACTCAGTCAGCAGAGGCAGACCAGACAGGTGAGGCCTCAGAAGAGGAAGTGTCAGAAGAGGAAGAGGCGGTCTCTCCTCTTCCTTTTTATAACCTCCCCCAGCAGCCTCTCGGGCGGAAACAAGCAGCCCGGGAGCCTGGGGGATTATGGGGAATGTAGTCTTTTCCCTTAAAAGGGGTACGACCCCGCTACACACTCCCCCCACTTTGAATCTTTGGTCCCCAAAGACAGTGTTCAAATTACAATCTTTCTCAGGAACAACACCTTCACATAATTTGGACAGAGGAGCTTCCCACCAATTAGCATAAGATGGGGAGCTGTCCTGTCTACAGGTCACTTCAGTGTGGGCGACCTGTTTAACTGTGCCAGAGAGTGAGCTGGGGTTGCCCTCCACCAAATGAACAGTGGATGAGTCAGGGCTTTCAGCACTTCTCCTTGCTGTGGTAACAGAGTCCTCTGAACTTTCTCCCATCTTGGGGTAAGTTAACTTCTTGGGAGGCTTCACAACTCTGCGAGCTCTCTGTTCTCTTGGGACTTCTTCAGGAACACATTCTGGCAACATCTCTGGTTCTGGAACATCTACTTCTTCTTCTTCTGAGTAGAGACCAGGGATATCTTCCCAGCACTCAGGCACAACACTGAATGGCACAAACTCTGTGGCTTCTGGGTTCAATGTGTTATCTTCCACATCTTCAGTAGGTGGAAGATCTATGGCAGAATTTCCTGGAGTTGAGGAAGGCCATAGCCATTCAAGTTCTCCTCTTTCTTCCTCTGGTTGGGGGTCTTGTCCATCCCTAACTTGGGATGTTTGAGACCTAGTATTAGGCCTGGGGGTATCCAGAATGGAAACAGATTCAGGTAAGTCTCTTACTGGAGGCATTCTGACTGCTTCAGTGAGTGGGAGCAAATGATTCCTATGCCAGGTCTTCAGAGGCCCCACTCTTCCTTCCGGCTTTAACTTGTAGACAGGCAATCCAGGAAGTTTTCTACAGATGATATATGGCTCTGATCTCCATCTATCAGCAATCTTGTGTTTTCCAGGGATCCCTAGTTTGCGTAACAGTACACGGTCCCCAGGCTGTAGGTCCTGTACTCGAACTTTCAAATCAAAGTTCCTCTTATTTCGGGCCCCCCTCTGGTCGGAGGCCGCTTGAGCTTTTTCGTAAGCTATCTTCAAACTGTGCCTCAGTCTGTCCACATATCCTTTGTGGGAGGCAGCAGAGGCATGGTCCAAGGAAATGCCAAAGGCCAAATCCACTGGCAATCTTGCTTCTCTCCCAAACATAAGTCGGTAAGGGGAGAAACCTGTCACATCACTGGTTGTATAGTTGTAAGCATGTACTAGAGCTGAAATGTGTTGGCTCCAATGTTGCTTCTTCTCTGTTTCCAAAGTTCCCAACATGTTCAATAGGGTCCTGTTGAACCTTTCAGGCTGGGCATCACCTTGAGGGTGATATGGTGTGGTTCTAGTCTTCTCTACTCCCAGAGAATCTAGTAGCTTCCTGATCAGGCGACTCTCAAAGTCCCTTCCTTGGTCTGAATGGATTCTCTGTGGCAGTCCATAGTGGACAAAATACTTCTCCAGAAGTACCTTGGCTACTGTAGAGGCCTTCTGGTCCTTGGTTGGGAAAGCCTGAGCATAACGGGTGAAATGGTCGGTTACCACCAGAACATTTCCCAATCCACTCAAATCGGGTTCGAGGCAGAGAAAATCAATGCATACCAGATCCATTGGGCCTTGACTCTGTAGATGGCCCATTGGGGCAGCTTGATGGGGTAAAGTCTTCCTCTGAATGCATCTTGCACAGGAATGGCAATACTCCTCCACTTCGGCCCTCATGCAGGGCCAATAAAACCGGCCTCTGACAAGTTGGATGCTTTTCTGGGAGAAACAACTGCCACTTATCTTCTGAGCTATCAGAGGGGCCTCTTCGGTAGACTACCCCCTGATGCACCTGTAACTTGTCCAACTCTCTCCTCAGTAGGCGAGCTTCTTTGGAAGGGTGAAGGCGAAGTCCCTCTGGACTCTTGTCTTCCAGGGCTTCCAGGACCAATCTCCCCATGGGGTCTTCCAATTGGTCACACCTTAACTCCTTCTTGGACAGCTTCGGTAGGCACTCTTCTGCTAGTTGAGTTACCCCACAGTAACACTTTGGGACTCCCACTGTGGTAACTCCTATCTCTTCCGCTCTGGATCCTCCTCTGGCTTGGAGTTCAGCCCCTTGACAAAGGGCTCGCACTCTATCTGGTGCCACTTGAGTCCAGTCTTCCCAGTCATCGACCATGACATGGGATCTTCGGGACAGGGCATCTGCATCCCTATTTCCAGCCCCTGGCCTGTACTTGAGGCTGAAATTGAATCCAGACAACGCCGCCAACCATCTGTGTCCAGTTGCATCCAGCTTGGCGGTGGTGAATAGATAGGTCAAGGGGTTGTTATCTGTCTTTACAGTAAACTCGGCCCCATAAAGATAGTCTCTCAGTTTGTCAACAACTGCCCATTTGAGGGCTAAGAACTCCAACTTGTGGGTGGGATAGTTCTTCTCGGAGGGGGTCAGGCTCCGGCTCACATAGGCCACTGGTCGCAGCTGGTCTTCATACTCCTGGTAGAGTACTCCACCTAGGCCCTCATGGCTGGCATCAACATGTAGCTCATATGGTCTAGTGGGATCAGCGTAGGCCAGAACTGGGGCTGTGGTGAGACTTCTCTTCAAGGTTCTGAAAGCCTCTTCACACCTTGAGTTCCATTGGTCTTGGACCGACTCACCGGGCCTCCTAGGCCCCAATCCATCTTCCTCTCCTTCTGTCTTGAGCAGCTCGTTTAGGGGTTTGGCAATGCGGGCAAACCCATCCACAAACCTGCGGTAGTAGGAGCAGAACCCCAAGAAAGATCGAAGTTCTGTAACTGTTGTGGGTCTTGGCCACGAAGTAACTGCCTCCAACTTCTCAGGGTCTGTGGCCACTCCTTTTTCAGACACTATGTGTCCCAGATAGTTCACAGAAGACTGATAGAACCGACACTTCTCGGGAGAAAGTTTAAGTCCCTCTTCACTGAGCCTCTTCAGTACTTTCTCCAACCTGGCTTCATGTTCTTCCAAAGTCTTTCCAAAGACAATGACATCATCCAGGTACACAAGGACTTCTATGAGGTTCATGTCTCCAACTGTCCTTTCCATAAGGCGTTGAAATGTAGCAGGAGCTCCAGATAGGCCCTGAGGCATCCTGTTGAACTCAAAGAATCCTACTGGGGTTATGAAGGCAGTCTTTTCTCTGTCTTCTGGATGCATGGGGATTTGGTAATACCCACTCTTGAGGTCCATCACACTGAACCACTTAGCTCCAGATAAACTCTGTAAGGCATCCTCTATCCTTGGCGTGGTGTACTGGTCAGGAATGGTCCTCCTGTTGAGAGTTCTGTAGTCAATGCACAGTCTCAATGACCCATTCTTCTTCCTTGACTACCACAATTGGGGAGGCATAGGGGCTTCTGGACTCCCTAATCACTCCCGTCTTCTTCAGTTCCGCAAGCTGCTCCCTCAGATCCTCCAGATCTGCTAGCGGGACTCGCCTGACTCTCTCTCTGAATGGCTTGTCCTCTTGCATGCGGATTCGATGGGTGGCACTCCTCGCACACCCCACATCAAACTCGTCTTTAGAGAAAATCTTCTCCCATCTGGTCAGCTGGGCCTTGGCTCTCTCTTTCCAAGCTCCAGGTAGGTTTGGGTTTTCCATGGAGAGTTTCTTCCAAACATCTTCTCCTTCACCCGTCCCCTTCACTTCTGACCAGCCAACTGGGACAGCAGGACTCACCTGTCCCAGAAGCATCCTGGCAGGGATCTCCACGGGCCGCTCCGTGGGGTTCCTCACACTGACAGGTACTCTTCCTCTTGCCTTCTTCAGGTCCTTCAATGAGATCACTTCTGGTATCACCTCCAGACCTGAGTGACCCTCCATTGGGTCGGGTTCCAACATTACAAAGGGGCCAGGCTGCTCCCAATTAAGTTTCACCGTGGCTCTCATGCAGGTCACCTCTCCAGGCTGTAACACTGCTCCTTCTTTTCCAAGCCTCCATACCCTTCCTATCCCCTCACTTGGGGTCTTCTGCTCTAGGACCAACCGCTGGTAGGCTGCCTTCAGCATGGGATGGATCTTGGGAGCTGGAAGATTCTCTTTCTTCACCAGGGGGTCAGAAGCCTTCTGACTAGGTCCGTGTTTGTCCCTATGATCAGGGACGTCTTGCTGGTTCCTGGTGTGCGGGGACACACCACTGCTAAGGTGTCAAACACTTCAGACTTCCCAGCTACGGATGGGTCAAACGTCAACCGTATGGGTAGGTATCCATCATAGGGGAAACTCTGCGTTCCCAGTCCCCTTATCTCCAACTCTTCTATCTTCTGTATAGGCAGATGACTCAGGTATCTGTCGTAGAAGTCCCTGTACAATAGGGTCACTTGTGCTCCAGTGTCCAGGAGGGCTTTCGTGTACACTCCTTCCACCTGGATAGGTACAGTAGGGGATGGACCAACCAGCTCTTCTGGGTAGGGCCGAGTTAATGCTACCCTCTTCTTTGGACTCTTTTCTTTCTCACTTGATTTGCGCTTGATCCTTTCTTGAGCCTGGTATGCATTAATTTTCTCCCTCTTAGTGGGAGTGTGAACCCGTTGAGGGACATTGTTATCTCTCACTTTGAAGAGTTCCCGCTTGGGAGTGCTGTGTCTCTTCGGAGGGGTCTTGCCCCCTTTCTCTGGAGTGTACCTTGGTTGAGGATCCCTGGGCCCCTTTTTAGGGGTTTGATCTCCTCGCTTTCTCTTCCTGTTATGCTTCTTGGAGCTCACTGAAGGTGATGGGCACCCGGTTGACTCCTTCACCGGGGCCCTTTGGCGTTTCCCGCCGGCTGGCGGCTTTCTGTTTTCTTCTTCCTGGGACTGGCACATACAGCTGCAATATGGCCCACTCCCCCGCAGTTAAAACAGATCATCTCACCGTAGTCAGGTGGGGACGCTGGTGCTGAAACAGCTGGAAACAATTCCCTCCTGCTTGATTCTTTCTTGGGACTGGGCGTCTCTTTCGCCACTAGAGATGTCAGTATCTCCATCATCTGGGACATCTGCAACTTCAGGGCATCTACCTCTGTGTCTCTTTCAGGGGTTAAGGCCGACCTGACCGTGGCCACTGGAAGCTTTGTAGACCCCATCACTTGCTTCTCCCGTTTCTCTTCCAACATGGCCTCTTCTTCTCTGACCATTCGAATGAGATCCGGGTAGTCCAGGCTCTTCCCATCCTGCCGGGTGCGTAGTATTAGTGCGACAGGGTCCAGGGGTTGGGCTCCCCTCATCACCTGCTGGGCACGGGCTTCATCTACCTTCCCTGGATCTATCCCCTTCTTCAGGATAATCCTATGCAGGATCTTGTCTATGCGTCCCATGTACTCTGACAGCTTCTCCCCTGTCTTCTGGTAACAGTGTTCCAGTTGATAGGTAAGTTCTGTGACTTTTTCTGTCCCACCAAACACACCTTCCAGGATGTCTATGTAGTCCTGTGCAGTGCAATCCTTTTTGCTTGTCTTCAGATTGCGTATGGCCTCTAAGGCAGGTCCTTTTAGGCTCTCAACAATCCTTTGCTTCTTTCTGCCTTCTGAGACCTCCCATTCTTCTAAGGCCTGCGTGGCACCATCTAACCACTCTTCAAATCTCTCTTCTCCCGAGGGTACAGGTGTCCTCCCTGAAAACATCCGGAGTTTCCTGTATCCCGACATTGGGTAATCCCCGGGGTCTCTTCTGCACTGAGTCACAATCTCCCCTAGGACAGCACACAGTTCTGCACTAAGAGTGGTCTGTGCGGGTGCGGGACTTTCCGCGCCCTTCTGCCCTTCCTTCTTTGGGGATAGCACAGCTTTCACTGGAGAACAGTCTCCCTTGCGCGGCAGCGCATGCAGCACTTGATAGGCCTGACCATTCGGTGCTTGTATGCTTTGGCTCCTGAACTGCTCTGGAGTCTCTTCCTGCCATTCTATTAGGGCGTATGTATACCCAGCATCATTTCTCATGTCCATTATCCAGAACTTTTGGCCTGGGGATAGGGACATTATGAGCTGCTTGACTGCCTCTCTCTGCCATATCCCTGGCAGTTCAATGACTGCTGCTGCGGCTGGATCAGTGGCCCATGTTGCGGACCACCGTCCCACTTCTATTGGGTCCATGCCGGCACCTTCTGGCGGCTTTTCCGCTGACTCAGGATCCCGGATTACGAGCCCCCACGTGTAGCGCTACCCCCAGTTAAGAGAGCCGCTGGTTTGTTTTGGGTGCCTGAGTACAGCTCCACCAACCCCGGCAATTTGCTCTACCCGCTCTGGCACAGTTAGTAAAGGGGTATGTATCTATGCACATAAATATATCACTTATACTCTAAGTGTAATGGGTATGAACTCACAAGCAGACTGCTGAAATAAGAATAACTGGCTTTACTTTGGCAGTAAGGAAAAGAAATAGTAACATGCATCAAACATATGACTTACAATACTTTAGCAGGTCCCTACAATATGCACTTTAACATGTACACATATATGACTCAAAATAGCAATGGGGAAACGGAGCGCCAAGTGTGGCGACCGTCTGCTATGCACCCCTGAGGTGCAATAAATCTATCTGCGCCTACCTAATGGACCAGGCCTGATCCCTAGCAATAGAGCTCAGTCCTTGTACTAGTACAGTGTTCTTCACCGGCAATAAATCTGTAGAGGTGGTGCACATGTAGCTTTAAATGGTGTCTTTGTAATCCACAGAAAGTAACATTTGCTGCTCTGAGGTAAATTGCGCCTAGGCAGTTCAATAGGCATAAAACGTGTGAATCAATGCAGGATGAGCCTCTCAGCTCTCTCACCAATCCTGGGATACCGTCCTCAGCTCCGGTCCCTTCAATGGCGGCGTCCGGTCTCCTCGTCACAGCCCCTGCGCTCCGGTCCTCAGCTCCGACCGACAGACTGTAGGGAAGAGTCTCCGCTCCGCTGCTGTAGACTCTGAGGGATGAGAGTCTCACTCCAGCTGCTGCAAGGCCCAGGCTGCAGGCCTTCAGCAGTCCCGGTCCGCACAGGTGTCTCCCCTGGAACAAGTCTCCGCGTGACCAACTCAGTCAGCAGAGGCAGACCAGACAGGTGAGGCCTCAGAAGAGGAAGTGTCAGAAGAGGAAGAGGCGGTCTCTCCTCTTCCTTTTTATAACCTCCCCCAGCAGCCTCTCGGGCGGAAACAAGCAGCCCGGGAGCCTGGGGGATTATGGGGAATGTAGTCTTTTCCCTTAAAAGGGGTACGACCCCGCTACAATTATATATTCTTTTTAAGGTAATTTACTATATTTTCAAAATCTGTACTCAAGCAGGTGGCTTAATGGACAAATTACTGAAGTTTGAAGTTATAACTTCCAACTAGCAATTTCACTGTAAATAGATAAATAATAAATTATTATTATGTTATAACATATACATATATGATTTAGCTTGAATATAACAGTACCTTTTTAACAGAATCAGTTTCTTCCTCTTAACTGTGTGAGAAAATCATGGGATTGTGGGTAAATCTTATACCCATAAACACATGGTTTTCCTTGTAGATAAGAGGGCTGGGCTGGAAGAGAGCATTTGTCTTTTAGACACATGCCCCTTCTAAAACACTGCAATGAGAGGCGTGCCTCCACTGCAGCATTTTTATTGGACAGCTGGAACCAATGGTACTTTACCATTGGTCCAAGACTCCAAGCTGTTCATTGAGCTCAGTGCCTCTGACAAGAAATAAGAGGCACTGTGAGCTCCACCTCTCAGTCTGCTGCAAACAGAGTGTGCCAGTTTATATTTAAAGTGGCCGCTCTGTATTTAGCTTCTGACAGGCTGCATAAGGAGCCTCATATCTCTGGAACCATAGGTCGTAGGAGCCCCACATTTACCAGTGGTGGGGTAGGAGTTAGGCTACATATTTGGGGTCTCTGTGACCCCAGGTCGCCGAGCTATGACCCTCGATTTTTTTTTTGTTTTAGTTTTTTAATGTTCATGGCAGGTGAGGCCCTGCCTTACCTGCCTCCCCTGACTGTTAGCCCCTGCTCTTAATTATATGTTTCTTATTACATTGCATTCCACCTCATTTCATGTTTCAACCAATCCAGCCTATAGTCTGTACATACAATACAGACACATACACGCAAGATATGAAAAGTAGCCATTTATAAAAACAAAGCTAAAGAAAAAAAAAAAAAAAAAGATACACATAAAAGTAAGTAACTACTACACTTTCTATTTTTCTAAAAATACATCAAGAAATAAGTTAATTCACATAGAAAAATAACAATCTGGTTGGAGTAACAACTGTAGTTCTGCAAATGTTTTACTAGCTCCAGTTTATGTACATCTGTCCATTTGTCTTATATGAGCTTCCTGAACTGGAGAATCGACAAAACTAGGACATGACAAGAACACAAAAGACATACATGGTGCTGTATATAGAAGTACATGGCTCCATTGATAACCATGCTGCAGGGCTTCCCGCGTGTTATATATGACAGGTACCTAGATCTGCAGCAGTACAGATTGCCCACTCTGTGGCTGAGATGTAAACATATGTTCTACAAGAAACACATTTCAAACATGCTTTCTGCAGTTTTACACTTGCTTGTTGAATGTGTTATTAACCACTTCCTGCCGACTGCCTCCCAGGCCCCTTAAGAGTTCTAAAAGCAAGGAGGCGGAGTCGGGCATTCCAGTCATGTGACCACCATGCTTGGCTGTCACAGTAGTCACATGATTGCAAAGCTCTCAATCACAAGTATGCATCGGGAGCTTACCGATCCCCACTGGCTACTATGCTGGGAGCGCACTCTCAGCACGGTAAGTTGTAAATACAGGGCTACATACATACGGCCAGTCGGCGTCAAGGCCTACCCGCCGAGAGGCCACATATATAGGCGTACAGCTGGTGCCAAGGAGTTAATATTAAACACACAGTAGCCATTTACCAATTATATAATAGGTGTTCACTCATGTACAGTATGTACCTGCACTTCCAAAGCTTCCTGTTGGGTTGTTTTCTACATTTGCATACTGTACTCATGATGAGTATTCATAGTTTCATAATTTGCATACATTTTTCAAAATAAAGTGGCATCCAACCCCAAACCACAAATATAATATATTGCAGCTTACCAATCATTAGATGTGGTGGCTACATCAGTTTTCTTTTCTTATGCCCCATACAAACGATCAGAAATTCCATCAGAAAAATCTTGGATGGTTTTTCAGACGGAATTCCGCTCAAGCTTGCCTTGCATACACACGGTCACACAAAAGTTCTCTGAAGTTTTGACCGCCAAGAACGCGGTGACGTACAACACTACGACGACCCGAGAAAATTAAGTTCAATGCTTCCGAGCAAGCATCGAATTGTTTCCGAGCATGCGTTATTTTTTGCGTGTCCGAATTGCATACAGATGAACGCATTTTCGGATAGGAATTTTTTCAAACCGAAATATAGAGAACCTGCTTTCAATCTTTTGCTGACTGGAATTCTGCCAGCAAAAGTCCGAAGGAGCATAAACACGGTCGGAATTTCTGACCAAAAGCTCACATCCGACTTTTGCTGGCAGAATTTCTGATCGTGTGTACGGGGCATAAGGCTTGTTTCTCTCTGTTATTACCAGGTGATCTGGCAGTAAAACATCTCCTATCTAGATCAGGGGTCTCCAAACTGTGGCCTGAAAGCCAGATGTGGCCCTTTGCTTGCCTTTATCTTGCCCCGGGGGCACTATTTATCCCACTGATATGCGACACTATTCTTTTTTTTCTAACTAAATCTATTGTTTTAAGCATAAGTCAAAACAAGAACAAAACCAGGAGGCCTGACTCACGCAGGAGTGGGCCTTCCTAAACCATAAAAACCAAAACAACAAACGAAAACCAAGAAGACGTGCTAAGTAGTACATGAGTGTGTGCTTACTAGTGCCAAGTCAGTACCGGAGTAAAATGGAGCAGATGTTCCAGGCCCCCAACTTACTAGGATATATTCAAGGTAACAAAACTCAAGCCAGGTCCCCCCCCCCCCCCCCCCCCAGCCCATTCTCAAAGGTCAGCAGGCATTATGCAGTGGTGTCATCTTCGAGCCATTTGGTCCAAATTTTATCAAACTTCCAAGAGCAACCCCTATTGGCATAAGTAGCTTTGTAAAGTGGTAGCTGAGAGTTTGGTAGTTGTTTCCAGTAGCCAACTGTCGGGGCCAAGGATTTTTTCCAGAGAAGTGGGATCGCTTTTCGAGGGTAAAAGAGCAGAAGGCCAATTAACGTCTTGTCAGCATTTGTGTTTGTAAGGCCCTCAACCAATCCCAACATATGCAATACTATTCTGCCCACTTACACCAAAAATGGGTCATAATTCCTCCCATTGGCATCAACAGTGTGGAGTCATTTCTCCCACTGATGCCAACAATGGGGCACTATTTCTCCCCCTAATACCAAAGATGGGCACTGTTTACTCCCACTGATGCCAGAAAAATGTTTGATTCCCGGTGGCCAAAGTCTAGCCCCCCCTAACGTCTGAAGGACAGTAAACTGGTCCTTTGTTTAGAAAGTTTGTAGATCCCTGCTCTAGATGAAGGAGCACAGGGGGCAATTTGGACAACAGCATTGTCGGTCTGGGCAGAGGGAAGTGTTAGATGTACTAGCAAATTTAGATACACTAACAACATGAACCCAAACATCAGCTCACACTTTAGGCAGTTAATGCAACAGTTTTGCTCCTTTTGAGTTTTAGTTTTACATAAATAAATAAAAGTTGACCATTTGTAAGCACCCCTGTCAGTGTTCAATCGTTTGTCTCAACCCTGTAACTGCTACATCTGGAGGACAGCTTGTTCTGTTGAAAAACAACAGACTTAGGCTCGGTTCACACAGGGGCAACTGACTTACAGCGCGACTTTGCAAGGCAATTTGGAGGCGACTTCAGCATGACTTTAGCATGACCTTCTGCACATTCCAACATGACTTAAAGTTGCCTCCAGGACAGGCAACTTTGGCTGTGGCCAATCACAGAATAATCAGATCTGAGAGAGGGAGGGGCTTGCCTGGGTAAACGTTTGAAGTACCTGGGTAAATTATCATTTTTTTCCTGTAAAGTTGCTTCAATATAGATGGAGATCCGACTTGGAGGCAACTTCCATTGAAATCTATGGGTACAAGTTGCCTGGAAGTCGCCTTGAAGTAGTACAGGAACCTTTTCTGAAGTCGGAGCAACTTCAGTAGTGTACATTAAGACGGCTCTCATTCACTTCAATGGAATTTCATATGTCCAGTGACTTGGGGCAACTTGAGGTCTGACAAGTCGGATCCCAAGTTGCTGTAGTGTGAACCGGCACTTAGTGGATTGATCTCTAAGTAAAAAAAGTAAAGAAAGCCTAAAAAATAAAACTAATGCAGCCATCACATCCAAGGACTGGTAGGCTGCAATATAAAAAAACTTTGCTTTGGGTTTAATCTCACTTTAATCTTTGAAATGACAATGGTTGTCCAAAATGTTCAACCTTTTCTGACTGAAATTGACATTTCTAGACTGAGAAGCATTGCGACCGTGACATGAAAACACCCCAGTCCGCTGCCCGTTGCAGCTGAAAGGGGGGGTTGGCAGCAGCAAAAACATGTCTCAATCCTGCATTTTTGCTTTGCCCCAACTGAATGTTTGAAAGAAGCCTAAATTACCCAACAAGTCCAGCATTGTCCTATGGTGGTGAGACACTGAACAGGAGACATAGCCTGTGTCCTACACCACCATCTTGGTGCACTTTTCAGGAGGCGGTTACCTCTTTGGAATATAGACAGCCAGGCCCACAATGATGCACACAAACTCCCCCCCCCCCCACCACCCACCGCTCTGTGCATGGGCTCCCACAGGCTTCTGGGACATAAGAAAGGAATATCCAAAGAAGCTGTAGGAGCAGGGAACGCCATTTTTGCCTACGCAAGAATGGGGGTGGGGGTCACAGTAAAAAAAAGAAAAAAAAGAGGGGGGGAGGCATAAGCTTTCTCTTGGCAATATTGTCTTGTAATATTTATTATTTTTTTAATCTATAAACAAAATACATAAACCAATGAGAATATGTAGCTTTTTTTCTATTTTGATATTTTGAACAGTGTTGATTAATAAAAGTAGTTTTAGTATAAAAAAAAAAGGTATACAATTTATGTTATAAATATTCCCATTTAAAATTTTGTTTCTGGTGCTCTGGAGCTTTGGAGTTTTTTGCACATTTTCTATTTACCTAAAATAAAAAAAATGAAAAGAGAAAATTAAAGAGATAAAAAATTTGCAGAAAAATTATAGAAAAAAAAGGAAAGAAGGGCAGCAAAGGGTTAATTAGGGGTGATTAGGGTCAACTCATTTATTTTTAATTTTTTTTTTAACTCATGGTTTCTTTATGTAATATGCAGATTAAAGTTCACACATTTGATCTACAAAAGAATGAAATAGAAAATATAGTGTAACAATACATTGTTATGTTGTATTACTCAGTGACACTTGTAGATAATCTGTGAATGTCATTTCATTTTACACAGGAGTGGCTGCATTTTAATAGATGCTCCCATCATGCAATACAAAGAAATTCCTGGCTGTCAACAGACAGCAACAAAAACCTCATAGGCTCTGACTCTTTCCCACTTGTCGATCTCTATGTCCCTTTAGGAAAGCTTTCCAGAGAATAATGCCTGGTAAACGCAATGAGATTATTGGATGAATGATCGTCTGTTTTTTTTTTGCTTGCTAGTCTCATATGGAAAAGGCCAGCCATAGACGGTGCATATTTATTTCCTGAAACCACAGGTTGCAAGAAAAAAAAATGTGCACAATTCCCCCATCAACACAGACAGTGTTAGGGTTGCCACCTCATCCCTTTAAACCCAAACACATATTCAATTACACAGGTTCTGAGGCTAATTTAATGCAGATAAGGCACAAAGTGAATTTAACCACTTAAGCCGCGGAAAGTTTACCCCTCTTCCTGACCAGGTCATTTTTGTGATATGGCACTCCCTCATTTTAACTGACAATTGCGCGGTCGTGCGACGCTGTACCCAAATACAATGTATGTCCTTTTTTTTCCCACAGATAGAATATTCTTTTATTGGTATTTGATCACCTCTGCGTTTTTTTTGGGCTATAAACAAAAAAAAAGACAGTCAATTTAAAAAAAAAACTATATTTTTTACTTTCTGCTATAAAACATACCCAATAAAAAATGTAACTTATTCATCAGTTTAGGCCAATATGTATTTTGCTACATATTTTTGGTAAAATAAATTCCAATAAGTGTATATTGATTGGTTTAGTTATAGCGTCTACAAACTATAGGATAGATTTATGGAATTTTTATTTTTTTTTTTTTTACTAGTAATGGTGGCAATCAGAGTTTTTTAGCAGGACTGAGACATTGCGGCGGACAAATCGGACACCAAGTGACACTTTTTGGGGACCAGTGATACTAATACAGTGATCAGTGCTAAAAAAAATACACTCTCGCTCTACTAATGACACTGGCAGGGAAGGGGGTAATATCAGGGGTAAGCAAAGGGTTAAAGCGGTGTTCCGCCCCAATTTTTTTTTTTAGGTCAGCAGCAACAAATACTGGAGCTGCAGACTTAAAAAATATGGACACTTCCCTGTCCAGGGCGCCCCCGATGTCCTCACCCAAAGCCGATCTGTCCCTCGGCTCTTGGGTGGAGGCACCACCATCTTCGGTAAGGGAATCAGGAAGTGAAAAGCCTTGCGGCTCCACAGCCTAGTTCCCTACTGTGCATGCGTGAGTCACGCTGCGTGTCCTCACTGGTCCCTTCTGTCTTCTGGGACCTGTGCGTCTCCCAGAAAGCAGCGGGGGGCGGAGGAGGGGTCGGACATGGCATAGATCACTGTGGAGCCTGCGGCAATCTATGCCAGGAAGTGGGAGCAAATACCTGGATTAGACAGGTATCTGCTCCCCCCTGAAAGGTGCCAAATGTGACAACGGGGGGGGGGGGGGGTATTCCGATCAGTGGAAGTTCAATTTTTGGGTGGAACTCCGCTTTAAGTGTGCTCCTAGGGAGTGTTTTATAACTGTGTGGGGGATGGCTTAACTAGAGGAAAACAGAGATCTGTGCTGCTGCTTAGCAGCAACATAACATCTCCATCTTCCTCTCTGACAGAACGGCGGTCTGTCTTGTTTACATAGACAGACCGCCGATCTGCCTATCCTGTCAACGATCGGTGGGTCCCGGCGGACATCGCGTCCGCTGGACCCGCTGATTGGCTCCCGCTATGCCAATCACAGTGGAAGCAGGTGGAGGGCATTCCTTAAGTGGTTAATTAGCTCCTTAATCAGCCACAGAACCTGTGTAACTAATATGTGTTTGGGTTTAAAGGGATGAGATGGCAACCCTAGACAGTGTTGGGAATCCCTCCTGCCGAGCAATTGTCTTCTCCCAGCTGCGCCCGCCCGGAGAAGACAGTGATTATTGTATAGCATCCGTTTGCGATTATTGCAAGCTAATCCAGCAGGCTGATTGTACCCAAGATCGATTAACTTGGTAGGGTAGGCCTGCCCATTAATGGTTGCAAAATCTTGGCCGGTGAAGCAGGAAATGGGCAAGATTCGGACTGTCTATGGCCGGCCTAAGGCTAACAGCCAGGCAGTTAGCATTATCAGAATAAGGTGAGCAATGGCAGCCCCATATTTACACTTATAAAAAGGTTCATTTTTCTAAGCTAAAACTTTTTGTTCAGACTATAAAAATTCTTCAATAAACAGCAAATAAACAGATACCGCAGGAAGTTGTGACTGTACACCATTTAATGGAGTCATTATATCATACTTTGTAAAACACAGTAAATGTCTACACATTGCACAAGATCAACATTAAAGGTAATAACGCCCCAGCTCAAAGTATTCATTATGGCATCTCCAACTTGTGACATTTTCATAAAGTGCTTTTGAAACTTTAACATTTACAGAACAATAAACATCTTCTGCCGTTCTGCAAGAATTGATAGAGCACCGGGATTATTCACAGGAAATTTTGAAAACATTTTAATAACCTTCTCCTGCTCATGACAAATTGATTTTCAAGAAGCTAAATGAAAAAATGTGAGGAATGATTACAGCAAAATTACCTATAACATAATGTTTAGGCTGCCAGGATCATACAAACTGCACACCTTGAGCTGCTCCACATTAACATCACAATCTGCATGAAAAGGACAGCTATTGACGAGAGCAATTAACAAACATCAAGGCGTTTATCTGCAAATGACACAAGCTATAAATAAATAGAATAGCTGAGCATATACAATAAGGGACCACCTAGGAGCCTAGCTACTCCTGACATAATGAAATATACTAAACCCAAGACTAAAAATCAAATAAAGCAACAGTAATAAATGTATTCAATTGGTATTAAAGTGATTGTAAAGGCAGAAGTTTTTTTTTATCTTAATGCATTCTATGCATTAGGATAAAAAAGGCTTCTGTGTGCAGCACCCCCCTAATACTTACCCGAGCCCCTCCTTGATCCAGCGATGTTGCACGAGAGACTCGGCTGTCTCGGTCTCCCCTCCCCAGCTCACACTGCTGTCAATCAAAGCCAGTGAGCCAATGAGGAGAGAGAGAGGGGGCCGGGCTGGGCCGCAGCTCTATGTCTGAATAGACACAGGTAGCTGCGGCTCAGCTCGGGTGCCCCCATAGCAAGCTACTTGCTGTGGGGGTACTCAACAGGAGAGAGGGGCCAGGAGCACCCCTGAGAAAAGGGACCCGAGAAGAGGAGGATCAGGGCTGCTCTGTGCAAAACCACTGCACAGAGCAGGTAAATATGACATGTTTGTTATTTAAAAAAAAAAAAAGGGGGACTTTAGTATCGCTTTAAACCCAAAATGTATATTACAGCTTTAGATGTGGTGGCTGCATTCGTTTTCTTTTTGGAGCTTTTTTCCTGGTATTCTCACCTGGTGGTCTGACCATAGTAACATACCACTTGTATTAGAGTGCCCCCACAGTGGATGAAGAAGCACAGGGGCACCTTTGGACAATAGCATTGTCAGTGTGTGGGAAGGGAAGTGTTATGCCGCGTACACACGAAGGGACAATCCCGCGGGATTATCCTCTGGACTGAAGTCCAGCGGATAATCCCCTCGTGTGTGGGCGCCGGCGGACTTTTTGGCGCCAAAGTCCGGCGGACCAAAGTTTTAAGTTTTGTTTTAAAATTATCCGCTGGACTTGGCAGTCCAGCGGACAATCCCGCCGTTAGTGGGCAAGTCCGCGGGACTTTTGAAATGAACGGACTTGCCGCTCATCGGCAAGTCCGTTCATTTAGCACGTGACTTCAGGTTACGTAGCTAGCGTAGGCAGTTACTGCCGCCGCGCTAGCTCCGTGACCTGGCATTGATTTAAAGGGAATCCCCACGCCGAAAAAACGGCGTGGGGGTTCCCCCAAATCCATGTCAGACCCTCATCCGAGCACGCAGCCTGGCAGGCCAGGAAAGGGGTGGGGACGAACGAGAGCCCCCCCCCTCCTGAGCCGTACCAGGCCGCGTGCCCTCAACATGGGGGGTGCCCTGGGGAAAGGGGGGCCGTGCGGCCCCCCCACCCCAAAGCACCTTGTCCCCATGTTGATGAGGACAAGGGCCTCTTCCCGACAACCCTGGCCGTTGGTTGTAGGGGGCTGCGGGCGGGGGCTTATCGGAATCTGGGAGCCCCCTTTTATAAGGGGGCCCTCAGATCCCGGCCCCCCACCCTATGTAAATGAGTATGGGGTACGATGTACCCCTACTCATTCACCTAAGGTGTAAAATGTAAAGTACAAAAACACACACACTTTTGAAAAAATATTTTATTGCACTGCTCCGGGGGTCTTCTTCCGTCTTGGGGGTCTTCTCGCCGGACTCCTCCGCTCTCTTCTGCTCTTTTACCTAGCTCTTTCACGAGCGGGGGAGTCCGGCTACCTTCTTCGTCGTCGCCGCCGTCTGGGGGTCTCGATCCGCCTTCGGGGGTCTTCTTCCGTCTTGGGGGTCTTCTCGCCGGACTCCCCCGCCATTTACCAAGCTCTTTTACCGAGCGGGGAAGTCCGGCTACCTTCTTCGTCGTCGTCGTCGCCGTCGTCTGGGGTTCTCGATCCGCCTTCGGGGGTCTTCCGGGGTCTCTTCTGTTCTTGCGGCGGTCGTCGTCTTCCGTGCCGCCGGCGCCTTCTTCTTCTTCTTGTCCTTCTTCTTGTTCTTCTTCTTCCGATGTTGACCCGTCGGCCCCTCGCCCGGAGGATGCTGGGACTGTGACATCGCAAGGGGGCGGGGTCACCATGTGACATGAACATGTGACCCTGTCCCCCATGTCCCTATATAAGTCCAAACGCAGAGCGGCACAGGCATTCCGGGCAGAGAGAGCGTCGGGTCAACATCGGAAGAAGAAGAACAAGAAGAAGGACAAGAAGAAGAAGAAGGCGCCGGCGGCGCGGAAGACGACGACCGCCGCAAGAACAGAAGAGACCCCCGGAAGACCCCCGAAGGCGGATCGAGACCCCCAGACGACGGCGGCGACGACGAAGAAGGTAGCCGGACTCCCCCCGCTCGTGAAAGAGCTAGGTAAAAGAGCAGAAGAGAGCGGAGGAGTCCGGCGAGAAGACCCCCAAGACGGAAGAAGACCCCCGGAGCAGTGCAATAAAATATTTTTTCAAAAGTGTGTGTGTTTTTGTACTTTACATTTTACACCTTAGGTGAATGGGTAGGGGTACATCGTACCCCATACTCATTCACATAGGGTGGGGGGCCGTTATCTGGGGGCCCCCTTATTAAAGGGGGCTCCCAGATTCCGATAAGCCCCCGCCCGCAGACCCCGACAACCAACGGCCAGGGTTGTCGGGAAGAGGCCCTTGTCCTCATCAACATGGGGACAAGGTGTTTTGGGGTGGGGGGGCCGCACGGCCCCCCTTTCCCCAGGGCACCCCCCATGTTGAGGGCACGCGGCCTGGTACGGCTCAGGAGGGGGGGGGCGCTCGTTCGTCCCCACCCCCCTTTCCTGGCCTGCCAGGCTGCGTGCTCGGATGAGGGTCTGACTTGGATTTGGGGGGAACCCCCACGCCGTTTTTTCGGCGTGGGGATTCCCTTTAAATCTATGCCAGCTTGCGGAGCTAGCGCGGCGGCATTTACTGCCTACGCTAGCTACGTAACCTGAAGTTACGTTCGAAATGAACGGACTGCTCCGTGTGTGGGCAAGTCCGTTCATTTTCAAAAGTCCCGCGGACTTTTGGCCGGCGGATTATCCGCTGGAGAAGTCCGTGCGTGTGTGGGCAAGTCCACACGCTCGGAAAGTCCAGCGGACCTAGCTGGAAAGTCCCGCGGGATTGTCCGCTGGACTAGGTCCGCCGGCAAAAGTCCGCACGTGTGTACGCGGCATTAGATGTACTAGCAGATTTAGATACACTAAATTGAAGCCAAACTCCAGCTCATACTACAGTTTCACAAGCGTTAACAGGAACCATGTTTTTTTTATTTTGGGATGTAGGTTTTACATAATATGAATTGGTGAAATACTACCAATGGGAAATCACATCTAGAGGGATGCAGACCCTGCAACCTTCCTTCGGACAATACATTTTTCTAGCAAGACACATTGCAAATGAATGAAAAAAATAAATTTATGGAAAGGAAAATACTGCAATAAGAATTAGAAATATTTGATTTTTCTGTGCTTTTATTTGCAGTTTAAGTGGTGACGGGGGTCTCTTCAACCACTTGCCGTGTGGCCCAATTTGAACATTTTTCATACACTGTACATATTAAAATCAGCATTTTTTTGCTAGAAAATTTAGGCCCCCCCGAACATAATATATTTTCGAAAAGCAGAGGCCCTGTAACAAAAATTTCAGTTGAAATGTTTTTGTCACAAAAAATTTGCACTATTGTCTATCAAATCTGCGTTTTCATCATAACGATTAAACCCCAAATAAATTCTGCGATAATGCAAAAAAATCTATTAACATTTTCAATGTGCTCTTGTGATGGTACGATGGGCGAGTCATCTTAAATATCTGTTCCTGTAATCATTACCAGCTATAACTGCTTGTATATTAAAGGTTATTGATAAATACATTGTATTAAAAGAGCTGATTGATATTAAGATTAAAAAGAACTGGCATTTTGCAAATAAAGCATTAACGGCTATTAGGCCACAGGCACACTCAGCGTTTAGCCCCCGTGCATGGGATTTTAGCATTTTTCATGCGGGCAGTAAGCGCAGCCTCGTTGCCGACATCCTGTAGAACTCTATGAGAGGCTTAATGCTGCTGTGGCTGTTCAGCGATGGACGGTACACCATTGTACTGACATTTACGGCAGTATGTGCCCAAGGATGAAAGTTCAGGATGCTAAAAGTTGGCGTTCTGGGCATTCATCCCTGGATGTATATTTTAACACCTTTATTATTCATCTAAATGCAGGAACAGGTGAAATCATTAAATAAAAAGTGAGCAAAAAACGATCAAACTAGTATAATAAAAATCATTTACATTTCTGGGTTTTCTCAATCAGCTGTCAAGAGATAATTGTGTATGCCTGACAAATTTCCTAATAGAAGATGTACTGTATGTTTTGGTTGGATACACTTGTGTGAACCACCTCGCTAACTGAATTGCTGACAAGCTAATAGCTGTCCGCACAGTTAGAGCAGGCTGACAAAATATTGTGATGTCATGCTCCCAGCTCACACAAGCTTGTGTCTAAAGGCCTGTACACACGATCCGAAAATCGGATGTAAAATTTCGTCCGATTAACGATCTGTCGATTTTCGGATTGTTAGTATGGTGCTTTTGACAGCCAACTCTGTTTTTTTTTCGTCAGTCAAATTTTTGTCGTACGCGACCTTAACATCTGATTTTTTTTTTACAGTTTTCGTACAAATAAAAATCCTAAGAGCAAGACTAGGCATGCTCAGAAACTAAAGAATACATACAAAACTAGTCAACACGTTACGTCACTTTTGAAGTTGTATTCTGTCGTACGAGAATTTTCGTATGGTGAGTAACCTCTTCACTTTTGACATGAGACTAGCATGCTACAAAAAAACAAATGAACGGTCATCTGAAAATCTGATCGTGTGTGCGAGGCTTTAGAGCCGGGATATGCAATTAGCGGACCTCCAGCTGTTGCAGAACTACAAGTCCCATGACGCATAGCAAGACTCTGACAGCCACAAGCATCACACCCAGAGGCAGAGGCATGATGGGACTTGTAGTTTTGCAACAGCTGGAAGTCCGCTAATTGCAGATCCCTACTTTAGAGGCTATAATTGTGGCAAGACTGCATTCACACCTGAGCGTTTTGTCGCCTGAAGCCTGAAGCTACAATACGCTAGAGGGGAAAAAATGCATTATTCTCTATGGAGATGGTTCACATCTCCACTCCAAAACGCCTGAAACCCTACGCCTGAACCTCAAACAAGTTCCGGACCCTTTTTTGTCGCTCGAATCGGGCAGATTTGGGCGTTTTTCTTATTTTTACATTGGTGACCTTTTGCTCTGCACAAAATCGCGGCAAAACGCGGTAAAAAACACCACAAAATCATGGTAAAAAACGCAGAAAAAAACGCTGCAAAAAACGCTGCAAAAAATGCTGCAATTCGCGCGATTTTCTGCCTGAAAACGCTACGCTCAGCTGTGAATGCAGGCTAAGAACAAAACATCGAACCAGAGAACCCAAAAGTCTCTTTTGGCCAAACCTTATCGCAATGTGCTTAGCCTCTCAACAAACTGGGTATGACACAACCCGACTATGTCTCCCATGTCTTGACAAAGAATAATAATAGTACAGAGAATGGTGGTATACATTAAGTTACGTTATATGAATGAATAGAAAAGCAATGACAAATCAGAATAGCATTACAATGCCAGGAGTAACAAAAGGCAAATAAAGGGGACCTGAGAAAAGGAGGATCTGGGCTGCTCTGTGCAAAATCACTGCACAGAGCAGGTTAGTATAATATGTTTGTTATTTTTACTGTAGAAGTAAAGTTGGCTGACAAAGGCAACTCATCAACTTTCCTGTCCCTTAACATGTTACATAAAAGAGGTTGTGTAAACAAAATATGAGAACACACTCAGTAGATCATTAGTCTAAAACGGAAGTAAAGTCTGTTTTTTAAAAGTGCTGACAGGCAGGCCTTTTTTATGACAGAAGTGACTGTGTAAGTCTCTTATGTCATAGATGTGTCTATCTGCCTGTCAGAACTTTTTTCTATTTGTGTACACAAGCTGTGTCTATCTGCCTGTCAGAACTTTTTTCTATTTGTGTACACAAGCTGCACATGTGCACAATTCTGTGTCAAGAGTCAAAAGGCTGAAAACTCTGAACCCAAAAGCCCGGGAAAAGATGGAAGCGCCATCACCCTAGGGCAGTGATGGTGAACCTTGGCACCCCAGATGTTTTGGAACTACATTTTCCATGATGCTCATGCACTCTGCAGTGTAGTTCAGCATCATGGGAAATGTAGTTCCAAAACATCTGGGGTGCCAAGGTTCGCCATCACTGCCCTAGGGGATCACTGACACCACAGCTATGGAGGAGTTTGCTTTGGAGGGTAAAGAAGTTGTAAACCTCCCATTACACTTTATACCTATAGGTGAGCCTAGAAGAAGGCTTACCTATAGGTACTGTAAATATCTCCTAAACGTGTGCAATTTAGGAGATATTTAGGATATATTTATAGTATACTGCACCGATGATGTAATCGGCGCATGCGTTCTGAAGAAATGGGCAACCATACCGTTTCTTCAGTAGCGAGTGGCTCCGGCCAGTCACAGACCTGGGATCCGCGGCCCCGGGGACAGTGCCCCAGGGACAGTGCATGCTTCGTATGCAGGTGTCACATAATGTGCTAGTATGCAATGCATGCTAGCACATTATGTCTTTAATTTGCAGGGGAGGGAGAAGAAGGATTTTAGCAAGGGTTTACTACCTCTTTAAGTCTGTCATAATGTGCTAATATGCCATAGTAACACATTATGAGTAAAAGTTCCTGGGGGGCCATTTTTTTCCCTTTTGCAGTTTACTTCTGCTTTAAGCACATGAGAATAAATCTGTCAAATAACTGTCAAAAACAGTTTCCTGGCCTGAAATGACCAAGTAAATAAAAGTAGAATGGAAAAATCACTGTGCCTATTAAGAGAAAATTGTGAGGGAGCGAATAAATCAGGGCATGGAAATCATTTTGTCAGAAACAGGCTGAAATTGGAGTCTCGGGTGACCCCTTCAACACCCTCCTGCCTTACAACCATTAATTTCAAAATCGAATGAGCTGCGGTTGCTGCAACTATCTGAATACAGTAGCTGGTAGGGAAGATTTCTCCATCTACGCTAAAGAAGAGAAATTTTATGTTGTATGGCCAACTTATTGTATGTGTGAATGCCAATGAGCAAAGTGGAAAAAAGTGAGGACAACCAAGGTGTGAAGAGCCTGTTTATTCTTTGTCTCCTCCTCTTACAAAATATAGTTTACTTCTATACGCCCCCTATTAAACAGAAAAGTACTATTACTATTACTATTACACTCTTGACTAGAGATGAGAAAACCAATATGCCAAGTTCTAATTCTAACAAGTTCTGATTTCAATAGGATCTGGATTGCCCTCCTTTATATGAAATAAAATCTACATAAAAAGGTCTAAAGGTTTAAAATCCATAAAAATATATATATCTCAACATACAATGTCAGACGGTTTTTACTGAACTGGCCAATGACAACCGACATTCGGCCCTCGTGTACTAGGCCTAAAAGTTACTAGAATGCGAGATTTTGGGAGAAAACATTCTTTTTAGGTTAATGATGTTAATGATTTATCAGAAAACTATTATTTTTTAAACAAAAAATGGGAAAGGAGTATATCAGACCCATAACAGAATGTTTACACTGCTTCAGAGGATTGGTAAACTCCATAAATTCACTTCTGATGACGACTCTTATTGCAAGATAAAATCATAAGCGCAAATTGCAGGCTGTAATCACTACAAACTATGAATTTCATGGGTTCTTTAAAAAAAAAAAAAAACACTCTGATGTTGTTACTTGTTTTTTTATTTTATTATTTCAGTCAAACATAATACATGCTGCACAAAGTGGTAGATTTAATTAATTATTAACCTGTTTGTCCACATTTACTACCATTCATTTTTTATGATTCCCACTAGACATGCTGAATTTAACTACATAAATAAATGCAAACAAGGCAGTTGCCCATTATCTGTTCGGAAAGATGACAAAGGATATAGCATTTTTTACTAGAAATCTGCACAGACATAGTAGCAATATAAAGTTGACTTTATTATGTAAATTAAACCAATAAAATACTTTGAATGTAAAAAAGCATAGCACATTCAGTAAAAAGAGTAATTTGAAAAACAGCCAGTGTTGTGTTCTGTGCGCGGTGGGAATTCAATAAAGAGAGCAAAGGGTATTTTTCATTCTGCACAAATAATGAAGTATTAGTTTTGCTCTTTTGCAAGTAGAACAGATGAAAGGAAGCTTTATTACTCAGCAACATTCATCACATGAAAAACAGGATAATATTTCCCTGCCTCTGAGCTGTAAGCTCAAATAAACACATTGTTTCTGATTTTCAAAATTTAGCTTAATTTATTTAGGCAAAGAAGCATACCAACCAAGGTTGAAAATCTAGGGGGTCTTTTTAACCTTAGTCTTAAGAACTCTTACCCTGCAAACACCAGCTCAACTCATACCTGCCCAGGAAAATCGTGCGGCATGACAGCAATTCACGCTGCTCTTTTCAAAGGCATTGATAAAATATAGCTGATTGCTGACTGTGATTCCTGGATTAAATCAAACCTGTTGCTTGCATAAAAAAAACATACAAAGTGAGGTTTTCTGCAATAGAAGAGCCAATATGCTCCACTATTTGCTGTGGTTGCATTCGTAGAGTCCTACTCCGCTGCTGTGCCCTGTAGTGATGTAATGGTTGGTTGATGAAACCACAACACTTCTTAAGGTGTTGATTGCCAAAGTGAATGGCAGAGGATGTAGCCCCGGAATGGAGTGAAGGTAAGAGAAATAGCCTACCAGAGCGGTTAGTATATAGGCCCGTACACACGATCAGACTTTTTGACAACCAACATGCAAATTAGCTGTTTTGGACCAACATCCGACCGTGTGTACGCTCCATCGGACCAACTTTTTCCAGGTTTCATCTGACTTTTTTTGGCTGTGCGAACGGACCAACTTACTGCCAACAAAAGTCCGATGGACCAAAGTCTGACCGTGTGTACACAAAACCAACAGACTTTTGTAGAAACCAATGCAGAACCAATGCAAAAGATCAGACAACAATACAGAAGTTGACCAAAGGTGGCGGTAAAGAGCAGAAAAACCAAGTGATTTGGTGAAAGTTGGCTGAAAAAGTCCTGCCGTGTGTATGCAATACCAACGCCCTTTGGACAAAAATCCACGGGAAAGTTTGTCCACGGTCCGATCGTGTGTATGAGGCTTAAGGGCTCATTTTATGCAGGGAACAGGTGTTTTCCATTTTATTGTGTACGGCCATCTTATTGTATGTGTGAATGCCAATGAGCAAAGTGGAAAAAAATTAGGACAATCAATAAGGTGTGAAGAGCCTGTTTACTCTGTGTCTCCTCCTCTTCCAAAATGTAGTATGCTCCTATACGCCCCCTATTAAATGGGAACGTACTCCCCTATTACACTCTTGACTAGAGATGAGAAAACCAATATGCTAAGTTCTAATTCTAGCAAGTTCTGATTTCAATAGGATCTGGATTGCCCTCCTTTATATGAACCAATGTCTGACCGATGTATTAAAAAAATGTAAATCTAAGTGATTTTTTTACAATAAGTCAAGAAAATAAACGTTTTTGGGATACTCAGGGATTATTGGTTTCTGTTGCAAACCTGTTGCTTGCATAAAAAAACATACAAATTGAGGTTTTCTGCAATAGAAGAGCCAATATGCTCCACCATTTGCTGTGGTTCCATCCGTAGAGTCCTACTCCACTGTTGTGCTCAGTAGTGATGTAATGGTTGGTTGATGAAACCACAATACTTCTTAAGGTGTTGATTGCCAAAGTGAATGGCAGAGGATGTAGCCCCAGAATGGAGTGAAGATAAGAGAAATGGCCTACCAGAGCGGTTAGTATAGGGGCTCTTTTATTGCAGGGAACAGGCGTTTGCCCAGAGGTGGATGCTGCCTGAGGTGGTAATTTTTGCAGATTCAACTTGCATTGTAAAGACTCCCCTGTCCTTAATTTTTTTTAGCTGACTGACAGGATCACTTTAAAAAGTATGTTACCTTAGCTACTCCATTAATGGTCTGTCTCACGGCTGTTCAGTCCATGCCCATAGATCAACACCTTTCTACCTTGCTTGTTAACAAATGTGACACTCACTAGTTTTTGTTGGATGCTGGAGAGTTGAACCTCCTGACAGTTGCTTATGTTTCTGCGGAGATCAAGTAGTGAGATATTTGGACTTGAAGCCTGCGATGTCATAAACATTTCAAGAAATTCTACTCTCTTGACTGGATTTTTGCTGGACATCGGGGTAGATTCACTTTTAATCAGGGGTCAAGTCCTGGGGAAAAAAGTGTGGGAACTCCCACTCAAGATCCACTCCCCCACCAAAAAATAAATAAATGATGGGACACTATTCCTCCCACTGCCACTCTATACACCTAAGCTAGCTGTGGGGGCTATCTTTCCAAAGAAACACGTGTGTGTGTGTGTCACTCCACTCAGCAGGGCCACCAGGTACTCACGAGTCTGCCGTTCCTGGCCGCCATAGTTGCCACCGCATCAGTACAGGCTGGAGCAACTTCCAATCCAGTTCTCATGTCTTCACAGCTCCGCCCTTGCAATTTGAGAAGTGCGCCAATGCTGGGACAAGATCATCCAGTGCCCAGGGCAAACTCCTCACCCCCATATGCCCCTTCTAGCACAAATACCCCCCCCCCTCAGCACAAATCCTCACTCCCCACATCCCCCCTACAACATAAATGCACAAGTTCTCTTACCCCCAATCCCCCCTCTCAGCACAGACCCCGTCCCCTCCATCTCCCCCTAGCAGCAAAAATCTCACCTTTCAGCACAAATCCTCACCCTCATATAACCCCTTCCAGTACTAACCCCCCTTCTCAGCACAAACCCTTGCCTTCACCTTCTTTCCTAGCACAAATCCTCCCCCATCTCTCTCTCTCCCAGCACAAATCCCCTCCCAGCACAAATCCTCCCCCATCTCTCCCTCCCAGTACAAATCCTCCCCCATCTCTCCCTCCCAGCACAAATCCTCCCCCATCTCCCCATCCCAGCATAAATTCTCCCTTTCATAACAAATCCTTTCATCTCCCCCTCGGCATAAATTCTCTCTCTCATCACAAATCCTCTCTCATCTCCCCCTCCCAGCATAAATCCCCCCTCTTAACAAAAATCATCCCCCCTCTTGGCAAAAAAATTCCCCCTCTCATCAAAAATACCCCCCATCTCAAACCTGTGCCTCCTCTCCTCACAAATCCTCCCCCATCTCAAACCTGTTCCTCCTTCTCTCCCCTCCCAGTAAAAACCCTCCCCCATCTCCCCCTCCCAGCATATATTCCCCCTCTTAGAAAAAAAATCTCCCCCTTCCCAGCATATATTCCCCCTCTTAGAAAAAAAAAATCTCCCCCTTCCCAGCATATATTCCCCCTCTTAGAAAAAAAAAACCTCCCCCATCTCCCCCTCCAAGCAAAAATCCCCCCTCTCATCACCAATCCTCCCCCATCTCAAAGCCGTGTCTCCTTCTCTCACCTTCCAGCACAAATCCCCCTCCCAGCTCCTTCTGTTCTGTAAGAGCAGCCTGATATGCTGGGACTTGTAGTGCCCTAGATTATAAGGGACTGAAGAATGGCAGCCTCTGCTGGGACTCTGTGTGCCCTCTGTGGGGCCCTCTGTGGGGGACTGAGGATTCCTCAGTCCCCCCACAGACTAGGGCACTACAACCCGGGCAAGTCCCAGCATAGGAGGCTGCCATAGCTCAGCCCCCAACAGAGGGCACTAAAAGTCCCAGGAGAGCGGGCTGCCACCAGTCCTTTAAATACAGCATGAGGAGACCGCACAGCCTTTCACCCCCATACACTCCTCCACACTCTCCCCATACAATAGTGTCCTACTCAGCTCCTGGCCGCCCCTCTCCAGAGACTGGGCGGCATATCACACTGCATGGTGGGGCAGTGGGCGGGATTTCCCCTTGTCAGATACGTCCCCCCTCCCAGACTCCGGCGCAGCACACAAGGCTGGAGATCACTCCGGGACCGGCACTGCTCAGACACCTCAGTGTCTGTGGGCAGCAGTGGCCGGATCTACAGACTGGGCATCGGCAGATGCGGCTGCCGACTTCCTCAGCGAAAAAAAATATCAGCGGGCGGCCTCCGCTGTTTTACATATAAGTCCAGGGGTCAAGTCCTGGGGAAAAAAGTGTGGGAACTCCCACCCAAGATCCACTCACCCACCAAAAAAAAAAAATGATACGCTCGTATGCATGAACGCTTCAAAAGTCATCACGAGAGGTCTGACTAAACACAATCTCTTAGCAGCAGGGACCTGATCTACCCTTCAGCTAGCTGTGATTGACAGGTAGATCGAAGCGGAAGCTGTCATGGGGCCCCCTACTGGCAATGCCTGAGTGGTCAGTCCACCCCTGGTGTGCGTCACTATTGCGAGCTGTGTCGGCGGCTGCTGGTGTAGCACCTGCCACACAGCTCGCATACTTCAAAGTCTTGCAGGACAGCCTGCTAACGGGAACTGAGTTCCTGTTGTGGAAAAAGTACAGGAACTCCGTTCCCATGCGTTCCCACAGGACTTGAGCCCTGTATAAGTCCATCACTATGCGGCGATGCTGGGCATCGCCGTTAGTGAAGGATCGGCTCGGGCGGCTCTAGTCCTGCAAAGGGAACGGCGTTCCTGCTGTGAAAAAAGTGCAGGGACGCCGTTCCCACGCATTCCCGCAGGACTCGAGCCCTGCTTTTAATATTGTCAGATAATTCAGATAGCCTGGAAATACTCTGACAGTATGGAATGGTTGAAGCCTTCATACTGCTCACATGTCACAAAGCTTAAAGTTCAGTATTAGGTAGAGTCACTATCAAATATATTAAAGTTTATATAGGGTTAAAACTATTATTTTAGCTTTAGATAGCATGGCAAGGGGTTAGAACTCATCAGGTTTAAATTGCTCTCTGTGACCCTGTTATGTGGATTCACTCACTTGATTTGTCCTGGTGACCACTGACAGAAAGGGAGGGAGAAACCAAAATTTTGAGTTGCCACCAAAACAGGAATAGAGGGAAAGTTTTCCAATGGTGACATCTGTTTCAGTGACAACTTTGAAGAGATTTTCTCTCAAGTTCTATAGTGTCTAAAAGCAGGAGGCAAAAATTATTAGTTTAAATAAACTTTTAAAAAAACACAGGATCCTGGCAACACAAAATCCATGTTGATCTATTTATTTGTATATATGTGCATTCCCTAGTAGAAGTTAAAGTAGAACTTTAGGCAAAACTTTTTTTTTCCATTTTGGATAGAGTACGGGAGGGATATAACGTTATAACCCCTGTCAGATTTTGTTTTCATCATCTGTGTCCCATTGCGGACAGGAAGTGAGAGGAAATCACCGCTAATTAAGGGAATTCCTTGGGGACTCACCAGAACAAGTGTCCCCAGAATTGGATGATTACTCCTCTATTATTTTTATGGGGACAACCCAAAATTTGTGATTTTTCTTTTATTTTCACTTTCAATGATAATAGTAAGCAGGACAAATAGAGAGGGGGAATCTCCTTAACGGGGGCACAGACAGTAATAAAAACTGACAAGCGTTCTTATCTCTCTCCACTCTGTTCAGAACTAAAAAAACAAGTTTTGCCTTTAGTTATACTTTAAATATCTGCAAACAGTCTTCTGGCTACTTACTGTATTCACTAAAAGTTTATCTTTCCAACAGCTATATAGTATTTAAGTCCAGTTCTACTTAACCGCTTCCCGACCGCCTCACGCAGATATACTGCGGCAGAATGGCACGGGCAGGCAAAATCCCGTATATAAACGTGATTTTGCAATTGCCTGCCTGTGGGTCGCGCGCGCGCCGCCAGCGGCGCGCTTGCGACCCGGTCGGGAGCTCCGTGACCCCGGCCGCGGGACCAGCGGACCCGATCGCCGCTGGTGTCTCGCGATCGGGTCACGGAGCTGAAGAACGGGGTGAAGTATGTGTAAACAAACCTCTCCCCGCGCTTCCTACTCTGCCTGTCATTGATTGGCTGTTCCCGGTCATCGGGAAAGCCGATCAATGATGTCAGACGTCAGCCCCGCCCCCTAATGTAAAAAAACACACACACGTCACAGCCCATAACCCCTCCCCCCCCCCTAGTGGTTAACTCTTTCACTACAACTGTCATTTATACAGGAATCAATGCATTTAAATAGCATTGATTGCTGTATAAATGACAATGGTCCCAAAAATGTGTCAAAAATGTCCGATGTGTCCTCCATAATGTCGCAGTCACAATAAAAATCGCTGATCGCCGCCATTACTAGTAAAAAAAAAATATTAATAAAAATGCTATAAAACTATCCCCTATTTTGTAAACGCTATAACTTTTGCGCAAACCAATCAATAATCGCTAATTGCGATTTTTTTTACCAAAAATATGTAGAAGAATACGTATCGGCCTAAACTGAGGAAAAAATATGTTTTTTTATATATTTTTTGGGGATATTTATTATAGCAAAAAGCAAAAAATATTGCATTGTTTTCAAAATTGTCGCTCTATTATTGTTTATAGCGCAAAAAATAAAAACCGCAGGGGCGATCAAATACCACCAAAAGAGAGCTCTATTTCTGGGAAAAAAAGGACGCCAATTTTGTTTTGGAGCCACGTCGCACGACCGCGCAATTGTCAGTTAAAGCGACGCAGTGCCGAATCGCAAAAAGGGGCCTGGTCCTTTGGCTGCCAATTGGTCCGGGGCTGAAGTGGTTAAGACACAAAAAAAAGACAGGGAGGAATCAACACAAAGTTCTAGAAAATAAAAAAGCAGTTCTGAATATACTCGCCCAATTTCCAGTGTTGTCCCCTGCAGACTAAATTTTTAAATCTTTAATAAAAAATATAATGGATGGTACATGGTCCCACACAGATTGGAGAAATGTACCCTTTGGTGTTGGGATTATTTTTCAGAGACTGCCAACCCCCAGGCACACCCTTCCACATATGGTGAGCCTGTCCTAGGAGTTTTTAAACCAGGGTGTACCAGATGGTTTACACTCTTTTTGGGAAAGGCATTCTGAAAAATCCTAAGGAAACCCTCCTAAAATTGGAACCTGAAGAGTACACAGCTACCCAGTTTCGCCTCAGTTACTTTTTTCATTACAGAAGCGAAACAAACCCTAGCCAAAGCATGGTGGTCTTCCACCCCCTTATAACTCATGTGAAGAATAAAATGAAACAGTACCTATCGATGGAAAGGATGTCTGCAAATCTTAATGACAAAAAAGGAACATATGTGCAGGTCTGGAACCCTTTAGATTGAACATTATTTATCTAGGGACTTAATCAGTCCCTTTTGACCATCTAACTACTCGAACTACTCAGTTCACTCTGTTCAGCCAGAGAAAGACCTAAGCCCAACTCCAGCAGATATCCCTTCACCCCCTTGTCCTACCTACCACACTTCTGATTCCCCTCTATTGCCTTCCTTTTTTTTTTTTTTATTCATTAATAGAAAAAATTCTGAAAAATCTGATTAGGGGACTCACATATCTTGTAGAAAAACCTCTGACATGCATTATACAGCATAAATAAACTAGAAGTTCAAGCAGGTGATAGCATAACAAAACTTAGAATGAGAAATACTAGTAAACTACTTGCAGCTTCAAAAATTATTTGAGAAGCTCCGTTGAGGCCCCCCATACCTCAGAGGCCAATAAGTGTACTTTCTGTAGTGTCATTCAGTGGTACTGGCATTTCGCACATTCACAAAAACATAGACACCAACTCGTAATCTGATCATTTCTCCCTCTTGTTTCAGGCTGTAATTAGGAGGTGTACTCTAGACCCGTGAATAGCCAGTGCTGAGGATCCCACAGGTGAGGAGAAAGCATCAGTCAGTTGACTTTGGAGGGTTTAGCTCTACAAATTCAGTAAGGGGGCTTTCTCATAATGTGACGCCCATTCTGATCATACAACAGATAATATAAACATACTTAAAATGACATTTTTATTTAAAGCTGTTTGTGGTATTACGGAACCATCCCTTTTATACAGACAGCATTAGCAAGAGCATACTCTGGTAGCACCTTTTTTTCTGTCAAACTGATTTTTTAATTACTTTTACAATTATCTTGGCTCACCTACAGCAGTAACACCCTAAGCTGATTCATTTCAGGTTGAAACAAAGACATTCAGGTCGTTTTTTTTTTTTTTTATCAGGCAGTAAAAATAAGAGACCACAGATGAAACATGAGTGTAAAAATGGTCAGTAGCAGGACAGGTTTAAGGAGCAAGATTAGGCCAAAATATAATAGAAACACTGGGCACAAGCAGGTGTTTTACTACATGTCAGCAAAAACAATAAAAAAAAGGGCTACAGCAATTCGGGGCAATAGGTAAATAGGTGTTTTACTACATGAATTAGGGGACAGCAGATAATACAGCAGAGTAATATTTGCAGAAAAGTTGTAATGAGAAAGGCTAGTCCACATGTACTAGAGACACAGAGTACAGGTAAGTGTTTTACTACAAGAATTAAGATATGGCAGATAATACCGCAGAGTAAGATTGGCCAGTAGCAGGACATTTTTCGTGGAGATAATACTCCTAACCGATGTATGTATAACTTTTACTTAATTAAGGTAATAGGGGGCATGTTGAATTTCAATGCTATTACTTGAGGTTGTTAAGATTTGTACTATCCTTGTACTTAGTTTGCACTTTGAGCACCCCAAACTCACCATACTCTACAACAGCTTCCAATACATTGACACTGTGGGGGGTATTTACTAAAACTGGAGAATGCAAAATCTAGTGCAGCTCTGCAGAGAAACCAATCAGCTTCCAGGTTTTATTATCAAAGCTTAATTAAAAGGTCTGAAGTTATAAGCTAATTGGCTACCATGTACAGCTGCACCAGATTCTGAGTGCACTAGTTTTAGTAAATCAGCCCCTGTGACTGCTTTGTGCCTACTCTTTTACAGTAAGGGTCTGGCTTATTCAAAAGCCCCCTTTTTGGTCCTTCTTAAGCCCCATACACACGGTCGGACAATCCGCGGACCAGGTCGGTCGGATTTTGTCCGTCGTACTTTGTCCGATGTTGGTGTTGCGTACACACGGTCGGACTACGTTGTCGGAATATCCGGTCTGCAAGAACGTCGTGACGTAAGTCGTCGTCCACGAGACTAGAAAAGGCAAGTTCAGCACCACGTCAGGTACCCGTTGGGCTCCTTCTGCTGATCCCGTGTTTATCGAGAGTTAGTCGAAGTTTGGTGACTTAAGATTCGCGCTTCTCAGTTTTCTGACTCAGATCGTTACTGCTCTTCAGTTTGTGCTTGTCGTGCGTATCTGTTTATTAGTGCGTGTAGTCAGTTCGCATTTGTTGGTCATTGCGGCCTATATCTTGATATAGGACGCTTTGATTTGCACTGCTTATTGTCTGCTCGTTTCTGCTATTCAGTTCGTTCTTTCAGGCCTTGCTGTTTATCGGTGCTTTCTGTTTGTCCGTTCTGACCAGCCGACCTTTTGTGACCTTGTGAGCGATGTTTCCCGTGCGTACTCGTCGCCGAGTTCGTGCTGTACGCGGAATTGGTGTCGGGCTTTTAGCTTTGACCCAAGACCCGTCCATGAACAGAGTGACGAGGAGTATGTGGACCAAGAATTGGTTGCTTCAGCGTGACCAGTTCTCGCACATGCCTTTGCTTCGTGAGATCCGGGAGAATAATCCTGATGATTTCAGGAACTTTCTCAGGATGACGGACCCCGATTTTCACCGTCTTTTGGCTTTGCTGACCCCCTTTATCAGCCGGCAGGATACCTGCATGAGACAAGCCATTACTCCGGAGCAGAGGCTTGTTGCCACGTTGAGGTACTTGGCGACAGGGAGAAGTCTTCAGGATTTGAAGTTCTCTTCAGGTATCTCTCCCCAGGCCCTGGGAATCATTATTCCAGAGACCTGTTCTGCCATCATTCAGGTCCTGCAGGAGGACTATATTAAGGTAACATTTCTACTTGACTATTCCCTTCTATGTATGCTCTGTTTGCTAATGTCTTCTATTTTTGACCTCCTTCCCTAATTACCATGATTGCAATATGCTCTAATATGCTGTGCCCCTTTTCTCCTTCATGCATTTTTCCCTTCACTTACCTCCCCAGCATGCTCTTCTGCCCCAATAGACACCTATGGCCTAGTCACTTAATCAATGTCTTTTGTCTGCTGCATAGTATTGTTTGCCCCCAAACACCCCCTAAAATATGCACAAATGTTTGCTGTGTGGTTTACTTCATGTAGAGCCCCTTTTTTATTTGTTTTTGGTGGGGGGGGGGGCAAACTCATTATGAACCCCCTCCCCCAACTGCTCTGTCAGATGGTACCAATCCTCTATCTGCTGCTTTTCCCAAGGTCAATACACACTATATACCTACCTCTTTATAGTGGGCATCTTTACGGATGAATTCTGCAAAGCATGTAGTGCAAGGGGCTGCCTCCATACTTTCCATTTCCTCTTTTTTTGTCTTCTTTCCCTCCTATTAGCTTGCTTGTTAATTTCATAATGTCACAATGTGCTTGCCTTTTTTTGTGGGTGGGGGGGGGGGGGGTTAATGTTATTTTATCTTTCCTGGGGGCTGCCAATAGTGTTAAGTACAGAGGGTCTGGCCAAACTAGCACACATTATTGAGCCATTTGCCAATCAATGAAGTGCAGAGGGTTACCTGTAACCCCCCCCCCCCAAAACCCTAGTTATTGCCAATGGCCCATCAGAAGTGGGGGGATTGATGGGGGGTGAGTCATCTGTGAAGGGGAGCCTCTACTTTTCTGTGGAAATACTTTCCAGCCTCCAATTTTATACAATGCTCTTGTTCCAAGATGTTGATTGTCTAATCTGCTTGCAATGTTTAAGTGCAAAGTGACTAATTTTTTTTTCTTGTTTCACTCCACAGTTCCCTTCCACGCCACAGGAATGGCAGACTGTGGCATCCCACTTTGCCAGCCGTTGGGACTTTCCTAACTGCGGAGGGGCAATTGATGGGAAACACGTCCGCATCGTCCCACCGCCCAACTCGGGGTCCTACTATTATAATTATAAAGGGTTTAATAGTGTAGTGATGTTGGCGGTGGTGTCGGCGACATATGAATTTATGTATGTGGACGTGGGGATGAACGGCCGGATCTCGGATGGTGGTGCCATTACGCACACGGAGTTCTACTGGCGTCTCCAAAGTGGCAGTCTGTGCTTGCCACCTCCAGAGGAGAATGCCGAAGGACTCCCCTTCGTCTTTGTCGCAGATGAAGCGTTTGCGTTGACTCCCCATGTGATGAGGCCGTTCCCGATGAGGACCCTCACCCCGGACCAGAGGGTCTTCAACTACAGGCTGTCCAGAGCCAGAAGAGTGGTGGAGAACACTTTTGGCATCCTGGCCAGCCGCTTCCGCCTGTTCCTGACGGCATTTAACTTGGCGGAATACAAACTGAACCACATAGTTCTTGCCTGTTGCATATTGCACAACTTCCTCAAAAGACATAACAGGAACTATGTGGTGCCCGTTGGCCCAGATGTGGAGGGCCCTCCAAATGCGGACCTCACAGCCCTTCAAGTGGCACGTCCAGGCTTGCCCCCTCTAAATGCCCGCGTGGTCCGCGAGCAATATATGGAGTACTTTGTGGGTAGGGGGGCCATTGCTCTGCCTGACGATGTGTGAGAGGCATTTTTTAATAAATCTGATATTTTAACCAACCTCTGATTTCTTGTCATTTCAGTCTTCTTTTTAGCTTATTTTACTTTGACATTTTTTCCCTTTGCCTTCGACAGTGGGAATGCACTTTCTGGGCAAAAGGAGGTAACAGTCTGTTCTTCCCAAAAAGATTATTCTCATGTTGTGTGTTTGCTACCTAATCTTTGGTCTAGAGAAGGTTTGTCCTGCATAACTGACAGCCAAAATACTCCTTTTCATCACCAGGTCTGACATGTGTGTATTCTGAAAAATGCTGTGCTCCGTGTTTTCGTACAAAGCACTGTGGGTGTCATTTACATAAGTCAAATCCGCTATGCTCTACAAGTGCATTGAAAAAGTTCCCTGGGAAAGGAAATTGCAGTGCAAAGTGGATTTGCCTTTAGTAAATAACACCCATTGCCCCCCATATCCTTTACATTTTACATACATAATGCATTGTGTTTTTTAAATAAGGAAGCCACACATTTCGAAAAATAAAAAAGTTTACTTGGAAAACATTTACTAGTGCGTTTACAATCTTCACGCCAAAACTGACAACATCTTGGTTATTTACAACATTGTTTACAAAGATTACGCAATTGGTAAAAACCAGACATGGAGCTAAGCAGAACCTATGAAGTAGGAAAGTTCAACTTTGTAAAGTGAAGACAAGATCAGACATTGGCATTCATCCACCATGATGGGAGCTAGCACATGTGGACACAATGTGTGCATGTTCCAAATTTCACACAGTTTTTAAGTTGCAAATGTGTTCAGAAGCTGGCACAAATGTGTGTTAATTACTTGGTGCGTTTTCATATTTTTCCTAAAACATCAATGATGTTCTTCAATTTTTGTTGAACATCATTGATGTTTTGCTTTATGTAATCTAGATCTCTATTGCAGACCATTATCTCTCCGATGAGTACGTGGGCACTCTCTGTGGTAAAGTGCGATTTTTCTTCCACAACATCCACGTCACCTAAAAACCACAAACAAACAAAAATCGGGTGTTGGAAATGAGGCAGCCATACATGGATTAGCTTACCAGTAGCTGTGTTCTCCAACACTCACCTGTTGTGGTGACAATTTCTCCAAGTTCGATGATCTCTCCTTCCTCCTCCTCCTCCTCTGCTTCTGCTCTTTCCCCTTTTTTGGGAGGTGTTGGTTTGGGGGTTTCCTCAGACGGCCCAAGTTTTCGCTCCCCTATGAGAATGTACAAAAGGAAGATTTAGCAACACAATCTATTGAGGGCAGAAATAGGAAATGACAAACATTGCTTGAAAGTGACGGACACTATTTTAGTTTGGCCAGTTACAAATGTCAACTACATGAATGTAGTCACTTTGTAAAGGTGCTAAACTGACTAGCTTTTTGGTAGAAGTTTGTGTGATGGAGACCCCCCTCTAGTATCCACTGGAGCACATGTGTGGAAAAGCCTAATAAAAAGGGGGTTTGGGTGTCCCAGCACTAGTGCTCTAGAGTCCAGATGGGTAAACAGCTACTGGGTGACCTCTCCTTTACATTGAATAAATTGGCTTTACATTCTTGATGACATTTCTAGTGAGAACAAACTTCCTTTCCCCCAAAAAAACACCAAACATCGTATTATAAGTGGCCGAACGATCGAGGTTGCGTACGATCGAATGGACACACACACGACCATGACAGTGGCAGAAAGATCGAGGCTGAGTACGATCGAATGCACAGACGAACCTGAAAGTGGCCATTTTGGAATGTACAACTTTGTAAAAATCAAACCACAATGGAGCAGTATGCAAGCAAGAAATCAAACACAAAACACAACTACTTACTTTTTAGAAGAATTCGCTTGATCTTTCTGTACTGATCGGCCTCCCTCAGTTTCAGGTCTGACCAGCGTTTCCTCAGTTGCTCCTTGGATCGTTGTACCCCAAACTGATTGTACAGCCTTCTCACAACTTTAGACATGATCTTGGCCTTGCGGACATTGGGGTTGAGGTAAGGCCCATACTTCCCATCATAGTCGCTCCTCTTTAATATGTCCACCATCTCCAACATTTCTCCAAATGACATATTGGAGGCCTTGAATTTCAGGCTCCGGGATCGGGACGTTTCTGCCTCCGGACTTTCCTCATCCTCCTCCTCGTTGGTGGGATATTTGTGGCGCACCTGCTGTGTCCCCGCCATGTGCTCTCCCCACTGCGCCGTAAAGAGAAGGGGTGGGGAATAGACGAGAAAGATCGTCAGGGGCGGGCGGAGTTTGACGCATGCGCACTGTATATAAAACGTCACACGCCTGTGTCGCAGCCACGATCTGGGAGACGAGGGGAGAGAAAACTCACACGAGACGATCGCTACAAACGAAGGTACAATTTGACGTTGGTACATAACTAGCCTAGACTGATTTGAACTTGAGGCTTCTTTATGGAGAAGATTAAGGGAGTTTAGACTGACATAATTGAGAGGGTTTTGTGTGGTGTTGTGTCTTGCAGAGATTATGCAGGGATTCAACGACATGAGTTTTCTCCCCCTCTTCATTGCCAAATTCAGGGAATTTCCCGTTTTAGGGCAGGGTAAACACCCACATTACACCAACAAACCAAAGAGGCATGCAGCCCTGGAGGAACTTGTGGAATTTGTCAAGCCAAGGTTCCCCACGGCAACTGTTGATGATATAAGAAAGAAAATTGGCAGCCTGAGGAGTGCGTATATCAGGGAGCGGAAGAAGGTCGTGAAGTCTGAGGAAACTGCAACTTCAGCAGATGAGGTCTATGCCCCCAAGCTCTGGTACTATCAGAGTCTCCATTTTCTGAAAGACCAGACTGATGTCACGGAGCCAACCTCGACTCCTCCTTCCACGCTTCCTTGCGCGCAGGCCACCCCTGATGAGGCTTCCGAGGAGCAACCTGGGCCTTCCAGTATGGAAGAGGTGGAGGAGCCCAGCTTGTTCCAGGTATAGTAGTTTTGTTACCATTTATGGGAATAATGAATGATGTTCACTTAATTCAGGATCCCCAATTGCTTAGTTCCTAACGTGTTTGACATATCAACTGACAGTAGTGTTGGAGACATTTGGGGCCAGAATCTAAACTGCTGGGCTGAGAATTGTATGGTTTTCTATTTGTAAACATTTTGCAACAGTCACTAGATGAGAATTGTGTGTGTTTGATGAACAAATAACTGAAACTATGTCCCTTTTTCATACACAGGAAGACCTCAGCCAGGAGGTGGCTGTGGAAGGTGGCAGTCAGGAGGAGGCAGGGGTTAGTGGCAGCCACCAGCTGGGTAGTGGCAGCCAAGAGGGGGCTAGGCCGCGGAGCCTGACTGACACCCAAACCCCTCCCCTCCGCCTTCCGTACAAAAGGGCGAGAAGGGGGGATTATGCGGCACAGTCAGCGCTCCGCATGATCAGAGAGGCTTCAGACTCCCTACATGCCACACCCGCCGACGAGGAGACCTTTGGCTCGGTGGTTGTCACAAAAATGATGGGTATGGAGGTGAGGCAACGCAACATGTGTGAGGGGCTCATCCTCCATGTCCTAAATAAGGGTAGGGCTGGGGAGATGACCCCAGTCACACATGTTTGCCATAGCTACCATGCTCCGCCTCCTCCTTCTGCCACCCCACCAGCACGACAGCCACAGCGTGCAAGGAAGCGTGGAAGGAAGACCTGAGAGTGACGACCTGGAATCAGTCTGGTCTGAGAGAAGATGGAGCCTCTTGTAGTACCAGAGCCTGGGGACCTAGATGGCATCTGCTGCAGTTCCGGATACTTTGGACTTCACGACCAGATTGCACTCCCCTTAATATACGTACTCCTCAGGCCCCCAATTTTCGACGCTTGAACAATGATGGTTGCCGTGGGGGGCCAAGACTTTGCAAATTCCCCAAGTTTCACCATGGCTGCGTTCCTCTTTGGTTTGTTGGTGTGACCTAAATAAAGGTTTTTTTGATTTGAAATAATCATTGACTATTGTGTTTTACTTTGCTACAATGACAGTTTTTCTTTGAGTAAGCAGGTACATTTCACTAATCCTAAAGTAGAATTAACAAGGGGCACCAACAACAAACAACCTCCTAGTAAATTTAAGCAAGAAATACAAATGTTAATAATGTGTTTTTGGTAATTTGAGACACACAACCCCCCTCCAAAAAAAACAAAAAAAAAACATTCAAATATGTATTCCCCAAAAAAAAAAAAAAAAAAGACAAATCATGGTAAAAAAATAACAAAGATTATTTTCCGTTCAGAGTCAAAATAAACATGTAGTGTATAAATGCTGCAAAGTAATAAAGAAGTAAGTTTGTGAGAAGTGCGGGTGAATAGGAGCAGCTAAAAGATGTCATTCTTGTTGCATTGTAAAGAAAAAGAGAATGCGCTGCATTAAAGACATTTTAACATTGCAGCGTGACGAATGTGCTGTGTCGATTAGGAAAGGTAGTTTTACCTGACCGAGCGCTTCCGTCACAGAATTTCTTCTGAGCATGCGTAGCACTTTGTCCGTCGGACAAGCGTACACACGCTCGGATTTGGTGTGATCGGACCGTGTTGACGGCAAATCTTTCCAGCAGGAGATAAGACTTTGTCCGTCGGCCAAACCGACGAACACTGTCCGATGGTGCATACACACGGTCTGATTTTTCAACAACCTTGTCCGATCGGACAGAATCCATGAAAAAGTCCGACCGTGTGTATGGGGCTTAAGTTTGCTGGTCATGGTTCAAAGACCAAGCAGTGCATTACCTTTGCAAATACATTTGTCCAGCCAAATTTGGACTGCTGGGACTGTGAATTTCAAACCCACAAGATTTGCTGCAAAGCAATGTTGTTAGCATCAAATCCAATCCGTATTCCTATTCTCTAAATGTGAAAGTCTCTCTGCCAGTATGACAGTTTTTCTGAGAACTGGCAACATGGTAAGGCCCAGGATAGTGTGACAATCTATCCAGTAACAATTATGCCCTTCTGTCTTTGACCAATTTAATTACAAACAAGTTTAAAGCAAGATTTCACCTATTTTTTTTATTTTATTTTTTTTATACAATAATACATACAATAGATTGTCTATACAGATGTGTCAAAAATGCAAAACACCTTCTTTTAATCCACACCCTTTCATGAACAAACCACACCTTGTTGGGTAACATAATAAATGCGACTGATCTCATTTCATTGCAAATGAAGCCCTAGATTTTTTTTTGGTTCAACAAGGAAGAATTTGATGCAGAATGATAAGCAGAGGAGATCCATTTTAAAGTTTTTGGTTATTTAATAAAAACTCTTGAATGAGAGTATTTTAAACGTTTTATTGACTTTTTATTCTCATATTTGCTTCACAGTGGACAGATCAGCGGTCCTAAGGACTTCTCATACCTCCCAACATTTTGAGATGGGAATGAGGGACACCTATCAGCAAAAGTATGTAGGCATAGGACACACCCCTTGCCACACCCCCTTAAAGGAGAATTGTACAAAAAAACAAGATTGGTTAAACCCACAAGGGCTTTTTTTACCACTACTATTCCTTTATATTGGCTTTTGGAATAAACAAATACAACAATTTAGAAATCAGATGAAAGGTTTAGCGCTGGAAAACACTTTTTGATAGATAAAAAGTGCATTTTATATACATCTATCTAGATCAGACCAAAATGAGGGACAAATGAGGAGGAATGAGGGACAGAGGGACATTGCTCCAAATCAGGGACAGTCCCTCAAAATCAGGGACAGTTGGGAGCTATGACTTCTTATAAATCCACCAAAATCAAGGGTAATTAACTTGTTTGCTGCAGCACTACATAGCCAAAGTGACATTAAATTCTGGTTTAAAAAATAAAAACTCTATTCTGCTCCTTCCTGAGACGGACTAGAGACTAAGGACTATGGGATAGGTAGTGTATATAGAGTAGTGCACACAACCACAACTAACCTGCACCGTTCGTTCCAAACAAACTAAAGTGAGGGGGGGAGGAAAAGTGTGGAAGCTTATAAGGAGGTTGCTAAAAGGAGGCAGAAAAACACAGTGAGAAATGATATATATATTAAAAAATAGATTACAGGGTGGTAAATTAGTACATGTGTATGGATTATTTCTGGAAAATAAGAATATTGTCCCTTTAAAAAAACAGATACAGAAATAACACATGTGGTTTGAATTCTGTACTATCGATATTTTGTTTTTTAGACTTTATGCAGCTGTGATATTTATTACTACTATGATATTATAACCCTTATTTAGTATGGTGCTGTTGAAGATGTTATTGCTGTATAAATAACCATAACACAAATAGTATTTATCAGTAAGTGATATATACAATATAGTAAATAGTAGCATATATACTGTTGGCGTTTGACAGTCAGCATTCAATCATCAAAAAACCTTTATTGGTAAAGAGAATAAAAAACACCAATACGTAAATTATATCAGGACCATAAACCCCCTTATGTCATGAAGTAATAAATAGAAGCTATAATTTCAGATCCATCATACCTGACTGGTTAATGACACAGGAGAACATGCCGAGGAACATAACATGTCACCATCTCCTCCTCTCCTGTTAGACCTGGTGGATTCCCCATTCATCTCTGAAATAAATGACTTCTGCAGTCACTGTGCAAGCTCATTGAATAGAAGGACACTTAATATATAGCCACACAGCTAAGTGTACATGAAAAGAAGAGGCTGGCTGGTGAATGCTCAAGAGACTCCAAATTCAATCACACCATTAACCCTTTGCCTGCCTCTCTCTAACACAGATTATATAACATTGACTGTGTCCGTCACCCATCCAGCAGAATATCAAATACCAGCTGAGAGGTTCAAACTGAACGCACATAATCTGAGAGATCTTATCTGACCCATCTCTCACATTACACCATGTGCTACTGCAATTTCACACAGGAAGTCTTATCGTTTAGCAACATGTGTCTCTTGTACAAAGATTGCTCTGATCTCCACATTGTGAAAACAAGTCGTGCCAATGTCCGCTCCTAATCCAAAGTGATGATATAGAAGAACATCCATTGCTTTTCCCTTTTCATAACACTTGGGCAGTGAAGCAATAACTGTAATCTACATATGGAACACCAAGTACCCTTTTCATCATAACTACCAGTAGCAAAAGTACTAATATTCTGTATACTGGATTTACACAATGCACTTCAATTTGATCTACTTATGCATACAATGAATAAACAATTTTTCCCATCATATACACATTTCATTCCAGTTGCCACATGTAATTGGGAGCTGATTTTTTATGTGCACTTAACATACGTTCTCCGAATAGTAACAAGTATGCTTATTCATCCCTACAACTGAAAGTTCACTTTTCTGCTCAACTTCAGATTCACAGGAGCTCATTACTGTATACGACACATATACCTTCACAATATATATATATATATATATATATATATATATATATATATATATATATATATATATATATATATATATATAAATATAGTATATATTAATCTGTGAAATAGCATGACATTATACATATGCATATATATATATATATATAATATATTATATATAGTGCATAAGACATGTACGCATCTGTATCTTATATAAAAAAAAAAATATATTTATATATGTGTGTGTGTGATGTGTAAAATAATTAATGTATGCATGACATGTATATATCTGTATTTGAAATAAATACACATGCACGCATATATATGTATGTGTGTGTGTAGGATATGGACACATTTGTATCTTATCTGCATTAAAAAAAATAATAATAATAATATCTATGTGTGTGTGTGATGTGTAAAATAATTAATTTGTGCATTACATGTATACAACTGTATTTTAAATAAATAAATACACAAACATAAATATTATATCTATCTATCTATATAGACAGATAGATAGATAGATAGATATAGATATCTATCTATCCTATCTATCTATATCTATCTATCTATCTATGTATCTATCTATCTATCTAGATCTATATATATATATATATATATATATATATATATATATATATATATATATATAGATAGATAGATAGATAGATATATAGATAGATAGATAGATAGATAGATAGATAGATAGAGATAGATATATCTATATATAGATCTAGATATATAGATATATCTATCTATACATATATATCTATATAGATATAGTGTATGACACTTATACACACACCACACACACAGTACATGACTACAAGAGAGCACAGGAGATATTACAATTAATAGTGGCCACAATAATTTACAATGAAGCCTCTTCAGTATTGATTTTATAATCCACTTCTCATTTTTTCCACTTTCAAGACCAGCTTGAACACATTGGGACGGTGACAAATATTCAACTACTCCAATGACTAGCTGGTCAGGAAAAAGAAGGGTGACATTGAAAGTTGTAGCAAAAATTTTAAATACATTAGTAATGACTATATTACTTACCTGACCACTGAGGAATGGCAAAGTGCCCATATTTTTCAGCTTGCAAATGTGTAACATAATGCCGCAGGAGGGGGTGACACATCTTCAGACTGGCACTGCACATCCAGATTCATGAGCGGACGTTTGGGATGTGAGCAGATCCAGCCTGTACTGCCAGCCGTTATACAGAAATGACTTGCCTCAGCCTCCAACTAGCAGGCAGTAAAGGAGAAGGACAGGGGGTGATGGAGAGGCTCTGTTGCTCCTTGCTATGTGACGGAAATGATTCATATGATAGCTAGCCAGGCTTTTATATAGAAAGGAGCTGTGCTCTTTGCTCTGCAGGCTTATAACCAGTCTTTATATTCAAATCATTTTGCTGTCACATAGGCAGGATTCCCTCCCTGAGCATGCACAGAAAAAAGGAAGTATATGGAAACCACAAGTTGTTTTTCCTCCAAAGCTTCTGTCACGCTTCCAAAGAAATGGCCAAAACAGAACAAATTATGACACCCACCAATAACACTGAGCGGTAATGTGCTTCTAGTGGAGAGATGGAAACTGTACTCTGTATTCTATCTGGGCATTTTCAAGACATGCCTGTATTTTAATTAACAAGTGTTACCATTGTAAAAGATGAGGGTATAACATTATTAAGGTGACAGAAGCACCTCTTATGATGAAATGGGAGTTTAAAATATGGTCACAGTCATAACCCCCTATGTGCACTCCCTGAATATACTTGTGTTCAAACCTGACACAGATCTCTGATTTAGAATATTGTCTTTTTTAAATATTTGGGCCTGCCATCTGAAGGCCAGCGTCTGTGCAACACTATGAACATATTGACAACTGGCCCTAAAGAATGAGTTGGCAGTTTAAAAAAAACTGTGCCACTTTGGCCATTCAGAGAAAAGTGACAGGTTCTCTTGAAAGAACAACCCCCACCCACATAGTGTCAGAGCTTACTCAGGTTTTAATATCCTTCTCTGCATCCTCACATGTCAATTTTCAGGAATGGTGATTGGCCAGTCATTCCCAATCACTGTATCCTTGGAGGAGGTCCCATGCTCCTCCGTATCAGGAAGAATCAGGGATTTACCAAGGCTCTGATCAAGAAATGGAGAAATGGTAGGAGAATGGCAAAGGTGAGTTATCTGTGGTTGGGGGCTGTTTTTACAAAATAACCTATCAATTTTCTCTGAATAGGCAAAGTGACAGACTGGGAAAGATTTACCAAAGTGGTTGAGCATGTTCACACAATAAATTGTGTGAATATCCAATTTGATTATCCAACCATGTGCAGATCAAATACATAAACAGGGATAATCTTTTTACACAGTTAGTAAAAGAAATATAGCCAACGCTATTTGGGCTGTACTTCTATGGAACACAGGAATGCAGTTCATTCTGCACTCATGTGTTCCATTTTCAGCCGACAGCGGGCTAAAGGTCCTTTATAGTAGGTGGCATCCACCAAGATGCCTGAACCGGCAGCTGGCTTGGCCTCTCAGCAAGAGAGCCCGAGCCAGCCCCTCCCACCCCTTCCACAGCTCAATGCTCCAGTGAGCATTGGAGGGGCAAAGCAGAGAGCTGGCGACTGACATGTCATTGCACTCTTCTCAGAGTGGAGGTGGAGAACTGAGCAATCAGCAGTGTTTGAAGAATCATTTCTGGAGGTAAATCTGGCGGGGGACAGCTGCAGCTGGGATCAGTGCTGCAGCCATCTAGGCGAGTATGGATTTTTTTTTTTTTTTGCTCCCATACTTCTCTTTTTTAGTGAATCATCACACAGTAATAATCAGACTTATTATTTTTAAAAATAATGTTATCAATAAGGCTTGGTTCAAACATGTGTGGTGCATTTTAGGTGTGAATGGGGCCTTAATTTTGTGACCTGGTTACTAATGGTGGTATAAAGTATTTTCTGCAAAAAAAAAAAATAAAAAATCTAAAAATAATGTAATAATAAAGCCAAATTAGGAATTTTTAGTTATTTTAGTGTCCACACTGGATAGCTCTCTCCCCATTCTTTGTCCCTGTGACATCAGGAAGCAGAATTTAGAAGAGCAAGTGTCACTGAAACAGGGAGAAATAAATCGCAATAAAATCCTCACAGAGCTTCTACAGTTTCACCATGCAACCACCCCCCCCCCCCCCCCCCAAAAAAAATATTCTGATTGGAGTTTGGTCTTAAAAATTGAATGCCTCTGTGGTTTGCTCAAAATCCCTAAATCCCTAAAGAAAGTCCCCCAGCTTGATTTTCTGAGCAAGAACAGGTGTCAGAAAACATTTGACACAATCTGTTCCATATTACTTTAGTAAGGTAAATTAGGCATGTCCAGTACCAACATTTTAACTAGACGGAGCCAAGTCTAATATAAATTAGCCATTGCACATTCTGGCTATATAGTACAGCGTCCATCTGTTCCAGCATGACATGGTCTTGCCTAGGGCCAAGCAAATGCCTGGAGCACTCTTTACTGAATATGAGATAGCAGCTATTGTAATGCTCCACTTCAGTGACAAGCAGTTTATAGGCTGTATCACAGGTGTCAAAATACTAGAGTGTTAAAAGCTAATTGATTAAACTGACACATGCACTCTAATTGACAGTTCTGAATGTTTCATAATAGAATTTACCATTTAGCCATATCATTCCACACCATTTCACATTTCTAGTGTTTATTACAGGAATTTTCTGGTATTCTATAGCAAAATAAACTAATGATCCAATACAGAGTTTTATATGAAATTTAAAAAAAAGTTCCTCTAAAGTTCACTTTACCTCCATGGCTACAGTCCTTCCACCACTGAATCAGTACTTCCTCTCATCACTTCACCTGTGCTTGCTGCCCCTAATTTCTTGGTACCCTTTGAAACTACAGCCCTACATTTTCCACCACCCATTGTGGCTGCAGCATCTCTTCTTTCAGCATCTAAATTACCTGCAGCCCTCCATGCCTCCGCACCCACCACGTCTGCAGTCCCCCCTTCCCTTAGCACCCACCACACAAGAAACCCCTTACCCTTACCACTGAGCAAGTCTGCAGACCCGTTTACTCACCACACACCACGTGTGCACATCCCCTTATCGCCTCCCTTTCAGCATTCATCAAGCCTGTGGTCCCCCATCTCTCACCACCAATCATGGCTGCACCCCACCTTCTCCCACTATTAACCATGTCTGCATTCTTCCTTCTACCAATGCATGCGGACCCTGCCTCCAACCACTCCCCTGTGCATGCTTTCCCCCAATCTTACCTACATGCCTGTCTCATGGTCCTTTTTCACCACTGCACCATGCTCCCATACTTGCAACTCTCACCAATGCACCATCCTGGCCCTTGAACACCCCCCCCCACCCCACCCCCATCTCGCTTCGACCCTGGTGCTTGTACTGTGCCCCTCTGCTCTTGCAACCAAACCTGCACCCTCATCACCAATGCACCTGCTGATCTCAAGTCTTTACCCCACCTTTACCCCACCCCCTGCATTCTCATCACAGAACCTGCACATCTAAACCCCATGCTTCCAAAGCACACCCCACCCCTGACACCTAGTGTCCTTCCTCCTCCTTTCCTGCCTGAAGTCCATGCTTGAAACTCCACCCCTCCCCATGCTCTCAGCACCCAAACCTTGCCTGTTCTTGACTGGAACTGTCATACTTTGGCTAGCATGTACAAAAAAAAATCCACCTAAGGCCCCTTTCACACAGGGGGACTAATCAGTTCTACCTGTCAGTTTTTTCGGCAGACCTGATTGGACCATCCATTGCCCTCTATGGAGCGGCAGGTGTTAATGGACATGTGTCTATTGACACCCGTCAACATCCGATCTGATCCTATCTGCTAAAAACAGATGGATGGGGATCTGTCCCCCATCCATCTGGCGGATCGGATGGCAGTTGGGTGTAAACTGACAGGCGGTCCATTTACATCTGGCCACTCAGGGGGAGAGCAGGCTATGTTTGTGTCCACTCTGCTTAAGCGGAGCCTACACAGACCAGCCATCTGCCTGCTCAGTAGGGATCAGTGGACAGATTTCCTGCTAATCAGATGGACTCCAACGGAGCCCGCCCAATGTGGAAGGAGCCTTAAGTTGTCACTTTTCCATCTGGTTCAAAGATAGCAGCATCAGTTAACTTGACTAAACTTCATGACTAATTTTCCACGTTACACATTTTTTTTCTCAATACATGTGTACTATTATCAAAAAACAAATAATAAAGACACATGATAGTTTCCGTTGACAGCTGAGTACAAAGCAACCAAAATGGGTACAACATTAGATTACAAAGAGTAAACATAATAAAATAATACAAGGTTTACAAGGTGACAAATCTTTTAGAGTCCCTGGTAGATAAAAACAGTACAGAAATAATACAAAGCTATGGGAGTAATGTAAGCTTAGGTATCCAACATGATTGCATTATGAAGGACACCACATGGAATAATCTGAGACTGAAGAACCTGACAGAGTAAAGCTGGGTACCTACAGATCGAAATTCATAAGATTGTGTTTGAAGCTCTCTCTGTTCAAAAGAAGCCAATTGTTAGACCAGCGGAAGCTTCTGTCAAATAGTCCTGACAGATGGGGGGAATCCCCCATTGTCACAATAGCACAGCAAGCAAGATCCCTGCATTCACATAGCTCGTTTGGATGCAGGAATCTATGAGTTTTTTTTTCATTCAGCCCACTGGTTGAATGAAAAAACTCATGTTGTGGAACAGGAGGAAATGGGATGGGGGATTGGTGGGAAGGAGGCGGTGGAAAAAAGGGGGAGTGGTAAAGGTGCGAGAGGAGGGGAACAGGTGAGACTAGGCAAAGGTGTAAATCAATATTATCTTCTCGGGTGAGGGTGAGATTCAGTAGTCTGACCATCAATTAAAAGCGGGAAGGCTAATCAACCCAAAAAGTTCAGATTGTCAAAGAGTCCCCTTGAAAAGTAGACGAAAGATAGGAGTCAACCAAGCTACACATTTTTAGTGATATATAAGGCATTGTAAAGCATTGTTTTAAAATCCTGCTATGTTGTTAATATTTGCTGAGAAATGGGAAAAAAATTAAAATAAAATGCTAATTTGTCACATGGTAAAGGTAAGTGCACCCCAACATTTTTCACCATTTCAAAATCAACGAATAGAATAAAGTATTCCATATTAGGTGCCAATTAGACCTCTTTTATTGAGTATGAAGACAGAACCTGTCTTGTTTAAATCTAGATACCGAAGGTCTGGCGTTTTCTTTGCTTTTGTGTGGTGTCACCGTGTCAAGATCAAGAGCTTTTAATGGCCTTTAGAAAGAGGCATGTGGATAGTCACAAATCTGACAGGGGATTTAAAAAGATTGCAATTCCCCTGCATGGAAAAAAGTGCTGTAGATTTCAAATTACTAATTTGTTTGGCTGGCCCAGCAAATTGAGCCCAAAGGCTGACCTTTTGATGCTAAAAGAAGTCTCCAAGAATTCCAAAAATGGATGTGGCAGGGGAAAGTCTTTCCTGTCTAAAAAGAACCTTGGAGCAAGGATGCAGTAGGCCAATGAACACAAAGGCAAAGACTAGGTCTTCTGGAAAAATGTGCTGTGAACCGATAAATCAAAAAGAGTTGTTTGGCCACAGTAACAGTATCAACTATAGACATGTTTGGGACAAACTAAAGACATAATTTTAAATCAAACTGGTTGTGTAAATGTTTGGGATTGTTTTGCTTCTTCAGGACCTGGGCAGCTTGCAGTTATGTAGTCAACTATGAATTCTGCATCATATCAAGTAAAAGTTAAACCAGAAAATTATTTTTGACACAATAATAATTTGAAGCACACTAGCCAATCTACCAAGGAATGGCCCAAAGCAGTGGTCATCAAGCCCACTAACAGGCCAGATTTGCAAGATAACTGAAATGCATCACAGGTGATATAATTTGCTGCTCAGTGATTGCAGTATTCTAGTCTGCATCTCCCCAAGGTAATACATAAAACCTGGCCTGTTAGTGGGCCCTGAGGACAGGGTTGATGACCACTGGCCCAAAGGCATGGTTGTAGTAAGATTTGAATAGGGTATTTCATGCAGGGAAAGTCAAAACTGTATGGGAGTATCAGCATGATAAAGTCAATACCACATCCCAGTTAAATATGTATATACAAGGAAAAAGAGCAGTGGGATTTTTAAGGTGTTACCTCTCAAGAAACAGTCAACGAGTGTGCAAATGCTGCTAAAATCATAGCTCCCAACTGTCCCTGATTTTGAGGGACTGTCCCCGATTTGGAGCAATGTCCCTCTGTCCCTCATTCCTTCTCATTTGTCCCTCATTTTTGTTTGATCTATATAGATGTATATAAAATGCACTTTGTATCTATCAAAACGTGTTTTCCAGTGCTAAACCTTTCATCTGATCTCTAAATTGCTGCATTTGTAAATTCCAAAAGCCGATATAAGGAAAAGTAGTGGTAAAAAAAGCACTTGTGAGTACAACCAATCTTGTTTTTTTTGTACAATTCTCCTTTAAGGGGGCGTGGCAAGGGGGGTGTGTCCTATGCCTGCATGCTTTTGTCGATAGGTGTCCCTCATTCCCATCTCAAAAAGTTGGGAGGTATGTAAAATCATTTACTTACTTTTTGACTTACTTGTTTTTCTATAACAAAGAAATTTCAAAGTTAAAATTGCAGTTATAAGACTAAAATTATTGCATCCCCATTCCTAATGACCATCCCATAACTACTGCTTTATTCTATTCAGCTATGTTATTGTATCACCAAGGCTAACATTACAGATTAAACATCAAGCAGTATACTATATAAAGCCAGCAGGAACACAGGTCTGGAGTGTATTTCACAAACAGCAACCTGGACTAGGCAGCAGGACTGTGGACCATACCAAGCAGGCTGGAACAGGTCTGAGACAATGGAGAACCATAGAACAGGCTTGGAGTTGAACAGGTACCAGACAAGCAAATACAATTAGGGAGCAGAGGAAGGTACATGGAAGGCAGCTCAAATATGGAACAAGCAAGCAACAAACTAATAGCAGCTGGAAATAGGATGCAGTCATGACGCCTCAGAAGGCTCCTAGAGGTTTTTGCCTTTGGTGTCGCCTTTGGTGTCGCAGATGGAGTTCAGTGTTAGTGACTGGTGGGCAGTTACTGGGGACATGGGTGTACTTACTACTTCCACAGTACACCATAACATCTGTTGAATATTTTTAAAAGAAAAAAACGATTGGGTACTGCACATCAGCAACCCTTCACCCCTCCCCTTTTATTATCTATTTTCAACTTTGTAGTTCAGCTACAATAAATGTGGACCAACATAGTATACATGTGCTATGGTAGAATTAGCAAAATATATGAATAATGTTTATTTTAATACAACAAAAGAACATGGCCTGAGAGGAAATCGAATTTAGATAGATGAATATTAGTTTACTATTTCTCATATGCCGTAGTTGCTTTCAAAATGAACCAAATGTACCTCAGGACCTATGTCCATTTATTTTAATATGATTTGCAAGCATCCTTAAAGGTTTACATTTGTAGATAGCCCCTGAATTATTTAAAATAATGAACACAGGGCAGGAATAAATATATGCGCTAATGGATTTCTGCAAATTGGCTTCCTTATGTTGGTTGGATTTAGTTCTATGTGGAAAATCAATTATGCCTAGTATTAGTGATCTAGAGTACAGTTGGGCTAATCTATGTAAAAAGGAAGAAAAAGGTTTTTTTTTTTTCAGAGCATTTGACAGCTGCAATTTGATTGAAAGTGGCAACACCAACACTTGTGTCAGTTTTTATTGAAAAGCTGAATGTGTGCTTCCTGTTTATCTTTGTGTAGAACAAGATTTGCCTCTAGTGTTCAAGTATTTGTAACCTTAGCAAAACATTCACTGCCAGTCCCTCTCTTGTATCCAGCCTTAAAATACTGTGTATTATTTTTTTTATAATCGATGCCTCTAAATACCCTTTTCAAGATATCTTAAGGCCAGTCACATGACTCCTGAATGCTCTATTTCTCCAATCCAACGGCTACAGCGGGAGGGAGCCAAGATCTCCCTCTGACGACAGTCTGGGAGGTCATGTGATCGCTGTGCTGGCCGCTCAGCCCCTCCCACTGTAGCCCTGGATCAGAGGAGGAGAGCGGCTAGGAATCACACGACCGACCTGAAGATATGTGAAAAAGGTATTTAGAGGCTTCGTTTTAGAAAAACACTTCCACTGCTTGCTATGGCAGCATATAAGAGAGGAGCTGGCAGTGAATGTTTTAAACTTTTCTACTAATAGCGGCAGGAGGGAGGGGGAAGTGAGGGGGATGGAAACACAGGAGCACGGTGCTGACAGGCAGGGAGGGAGTAGAGGAGCACAGAGGGGAGCTGCGGATGACAGAGGCACATAAACTAACCACAGTGTCAGGGCTCAGCAGCCATGATAAACCGTGGTCAGTTTACAAAGAGGAGGACAGAACCAGGCAGGATCAGTCAGTCAGGTTTTTTACAGCTTCCAGAGGGGTAGGTTAGACAGCACAAGCACTGTGCTGTTTAACCTGCTATAAGGGAACAGGACCTCTCTTCTTCTTTTTTTTTGGGGGAGTGGGTAAGTGTTAGGGCTCAATTTAGAGTTTGTGTTTTGTGGGTTATGTTAAGTTGACTAGTTAACTATTAGGTTAAGGTAAAACGAGTTCTACAGTCACAATATACACTTGTATTATACAACATTAGCATTTTAATAGCAATACAAACAATAGTTATATTTGACAATCCAATATAGGCTTACTTGAAAAATCGTATTTCATGTTATGATGCTGCCTGTCTGCTGAGCATCACTTTCCACAACTTCCCGAATTCCCTGCATGCTTTGCAGCTTCTCCTACTGTTTTCTTTTTAAAATTTTTTTCTTATTTATTTAATCTTTTATTTTTACACTGTTCTTTAAAAAAAAAAATGGTGTCACTTTTATTCCTATTACAAGGAATGTAAACATCCCTTGTAATAGAAAAAAAAACATGACAGGACGTTCTAAATATGAGATCTGGAGTCAAAAAGACCTCAGATATCATATTTACACTAAAATGCAATAATAAAAAAAAAATGTCCCTTTAAGAGCTATGGTCGGAAGTGACGTTTTGACATCGATTCCGCCCTGCGATGGTATGGAGACGGGTGGGGGCCATCTTCCCCTCACTCGTCTCCATACACAGGAAGGAGAAGGTTCCGATCGCCTCCACCGCTACCGACGGCTCTGGAGGGCACGGAGCGTGGCGGGAGAGGGGGTGCCCCTCTCCCGTAGCCAATAGAAGAGATTGTGCGGCGGCTCCGCCGCAGAGATCGGTATTATCAGAAACCGGACTGTCCGCTGAAGAGGATACCGGGGTTATGGCAGCTAACTGCTGCCATAACAAAGATAGCTAATTATTACTAAAGCGCTGCTAAATTTAAACAATGAAAAAAATCTAAATAAAATTATGACACCGCTGAAACCAATAAAAGTCATCTCTCACTGATAATTAAATTAAATATGTGTAAACAATACATTTGAGTACAATTAGTGAGCTGCTGTCACCCTATTGATATTAGCACAGTTGCCACCTGGTATAATCAGTGCCAATATAGATGTGTTTTAGGAACTGAATAAATGTGCCCATAAAATGTGTTGTTAAGAACTGAATGTAAATAAAATATTTTCAAAAATGTTACACCTAATAATCAGATATGAAACTATTTAAATCAAAATCGATATTCAGCCCTAATGGTGCAAAACAATTAATTTCATATATCCATCTAGATTCGCTCTTACTTTATGACTACCTCTCCAGTGCGTTTCACAACGGTATTGCGCAATCATTTATCCCCTTTTTCTGAGAACCGGCTTCTGCGAAGTGAGGAGCAGAAGTTTCTTGCAGCAAGAGGTGCGGACATTTAAAGGGGTTTTGAAAACCTTTACCTGTGAATATCGCTGATTGGAGCCAATCTGATCGCTACATGTATGTGAATATAAAGGGGTTTGGAGGACTTTACCTTTGCTTATCATTGATGGGAGTCTATCTGGATAGGAACATGATAGAATAACCTTTATGTCTCTGGATAATCATTATTGGATGAACATTTAAAAGCACGGAAGATAGATATAAGCAGTTATTTCAATAATTATTCTTTTTGCAAGTATTTTGATTTTATTTACATTCAGTTCTTAACAACACATTTTATGGGCACCTTTATTCAGTTCCTAAAACACATCTATATGGGCACTGATTATACCAGGTGGCAACTGTGCTAATATCAATAGGGTGACAGCAGCGCACTAATTGTACTCAAATGTATTGTTTACACATATTTCATAACAAAGATATCCCTCTTCAAAGTTAGGGCGTATACCGGCGTGTGGCGGTCCGGAAGTGGTTAAAGTGTTACTAAACCCAGGACCCTGCATTCACTATATCTGGTCTTCCACAGTACACAGAACATGGAAATGCAATTATTTTAGTCAATATAAACTACTAAATACCTTTTTTTCTCATCAGCACTTTAGAGCAGTCTTGTGACTTCAGTGTCTGGTTAAAGCTTGTAGGAGGAGCTTTCATTCTCCTCTGACTGTCCTATGAGGCTGCAGGACCCCTGACCCTCTGTCTGGACAGTGTTGATTGGCCCTGTGCAGACCACATGCATTCTTCCAAGACAAAATGAACTTTCTAGCAATACACACCAAACTTAGAATGTGCAGAGTGACTCCAAAGGCTCTGTTCTATCAGGAGATGGATCAGGGACAGTAGAAGAAGGGGAGTATCAGAGAAGACAGGATCAAATAGCCTTTTTCCACAATGCGCAGGATTAACCCTGCGCACAGTGAGCATAGAAAGCATGCTTTACTGCATATACAGACTGATTTTACTGTGGTGGGTTTAGTAACACTTTAACCAGGACAGAGAACAAATGTATCAGGCAACACAAATTATTATTAATCAGTGCAGCGCTTCACAGTATATTACCACTTGTAATGCAATCCTGTGATCAATATCATAAACGTGCAATAAAAATAAACTAACATTTTAAATAATAAAAATAAGAAGTCCCAATGTTGTATCAATGTGCAATCAAAATCAAAGATTCTCAATTCTGCTAATGTTGATTTCCTCTCTCATCTCCACCATTCCGTGCCAATACGTTCATGAGTGACTTGAAACACCCGTCACCAGATGTGCTCTCACCTGGGATATATAACCATACAGCTCAGTATGGTCATTAAATGCTTGCATCCACATAGTAGACTTATTCAAATGTTCCCAGACAGATAATCTTCACAGGTACTTCTCAGTATCACTGTATGTTCCTTTAATTATGCTTACTCCACTCAATATCTGATTGTGTGCAAAATTGTGCTTGATCCTTGCATGCAGGCAAATGCTCTGCTCTTTAGGGGTGCCATTAATTCTTAATGGTGCCCCCCACATTGGCAACCTCAGGGTGTTTTTGCTGTGGGGCAAATTTCCTGCATTTCTGTGGGTAGAGCAGCCCACTGAAATGAATGGGTTGCGCTATATGCTGCACGCGGCTGCAAAGATTTGAACAAATGCCTTGGTAATGTGTGAGGTTGGGGGTCAGTAAAATCACACGGGTTAAGCTGTTTTTACCCCCACCCCCAACGGCTCCCTCTTTAGCTACAGAGGCAGCAGCTGGGGTGAACACACTGCAACCACCTCGCAACTGTGTGCATTGCATGTGGTTGTGGTGATGCTGCATTTAGGGGGCTGAAATAGGTGGTGAAGAGGCAACATGTTGCCTCTCCACTACCTGTCAACTGCCTATAAAAAGCAATTGGAGCATAGATTGCTTTCCAGAGAAGCGTCAGTCCTTGCTGCTACCTATTATGATCAAGCCCTAAAAAGCAGTTCTGATAGTACAGGAATAGGGGGTCAGGATTAAAAGTAATATACATACACACATAAATATAAACATACGCACATACAAACAGATATAACAACAAACACACACTAACAAACACATGTACATACACATACAAACACATGTACATACACATACAAACACATGTACAGACATATAAACACATGTACATACACATACAAACACATGTACTGACATATAAACACATGTACATACATACACATACAAACACATGCACAGACATATAAACACATGTACATACTGTAGCAGAGCGTCCCAGAGAGAGCCAGGAGAAGTCTTGTTCTGGGTTTATACATCTCCCAGGCTCCTCTCATATACATTCAGAGGTCTCTGAGACATGATCCAGTTCGGATCTTAGTCCTCCTCTCCAGGCTAATTTAAGCTCACCTGAGCAAACAGCCTTTGCTCTCTGCCTGGGACACACAAACAGGGATGGTTTGTGAGGAGCCAAAAGGTTGGTAAAACCCTTTAAAAACTCTTTACAGAAACTGACAAGCGGTAGGCTTGCTCAGCTTGATAGTTAGAGACGGTGTATGTTATAGTTAGAGCCAAGACACGGCTAGGACTTTTGTTTGGTTATTTCTGTTTTGATGTGTTTTCTGGAAGACTGTGCAGCACCTGTGTATGGACTTGTATTTAGATCAAATAAACCCAGCACTGTTTTCACTACCTCAAGTGGATTTGGTATCTGTGCCTTACTAAACAGCCCATCCCCGTGAGCTTTGTACCTGCTACCTGTCCCCCAGGTTACATATGGTGGATTTCAGCGGGCAGCTGTAGTAAGTTACTACTTAAAAGGCCAGTACCTAGAGTGACTAAACATGGAGGAAATCCTAAAACAATTGATGATATCCAACGCTGCACAACAGCAAGCAAACGCTGCACTGCAGAAAACAAACGCTGAACAGCAGAAAACAAATGCTGCACTACAGCAAGCAAACACTGTACAGCAGAAAACAAGCGCTGCACTCCACGCTGAACAGCAGAAAACAAACGCTGCACTCCACGCTGCACAACAGCAAGCTAGTGCTGCACTCCACGCAGCACAACAGCAAGCTAATGCTATCGCACAGGAACAAACGCAGAGGCTGTTTGAACAGCTAGCCACTGCTGCAAAAGCAGATAGGAAAACCTTGTCTGAGGTTGTGGAGACAATAGCACAGTGGTCACCTGCTAACGTTGATAAAAAAGAAGCAACCAAGAGGCCCACGGTAACTCTGGAGGAGCTGCAGAGATCCACAGCTCAGGTGGGAGAATCTGTCCACAGGAAAGCTGTTAGTCGTGCACTCCACAAATATGGCCTTTATGGAGATTAGTGGCAAGAAGAAAGCCATGGTTGGAAGTAAGCAATTGTTGAAAGAAAGCCAAAAGATGTCCGGTTTATAGAAAAAAAAACATAAAAATGCAAATCGTGGCAAAAACGCGTTAAAACCACAGTACTAAATGTGGAAAGCACAGCAAAAAGCACTGCGAGAACTAATGCTCCCGCTATAATGTTTGTGGCAATACCTCACATGCGTGGTGCCAACAACTACGTATTACATATATATGCACAGCCTACATATACATTTGCCTATGCACGCAAGCATGGGGGGGGGGGGGGTGTTTTATTGTTTTTTTTTTTTTAATTTAATACACTGTCTCTTTAAAAAATATATATATATCACCTTTATTGTTATCACAATGGATGAACAACATCCCTTGTGATATCATGATATCATGGGCAGTGACAGGTCCTCTTTTCTGAGACATCTGGGGTCTATTAAAACCCAGATCTCTCTTGAAGCATCTGATCAAACAGATCGGTTTGAACAGATGCTTTCACAAGCCTGCAATGGCTTGTTTACTTCTGAGTGAAACTGGAAGTGACAAAATCCTTGTTGCTCCCAGATTCTTAGACCGTAGAAATGATCGAGGAACTTTTAGTCCTCAGTCATCTCTATGGTAAGCCCAGAGGAACGGGAGAGCCAAGAAAGGCAGCTGAAGGCAGTAGGGGAGGGGGACCCCTTGTAAAAGCATTCCAGCAGCTATTTAGTGGCTAGGATCGCTTTTATTAAAGAGCACCGCTGGCTGAAATAAAAAGATACTGGGTTTACAACAGCAGCTGCAGCCATGACCCCGGTATAACTATTTCAGCCCAAGGACATATGGGTACTACATCCTATGGGTGGGACATGGTTAAAGACATCTCAAAAGTATGTAATTATAAGGGTTGGTGTTTTTTCCACATTGCCCTCAACATCAAATTTTTGGTCCGGCTTTGGCACGACTTTGAAGCCAACATCCCAGTGGGACTTAGGCATGACTTGCATACGACTTCTTTTAAGGCTGTGTTCACACCGCAGCACGCTCCGGCTCACAGCAGGGGTCTGGTGCGTCTCCATTCACTGTTTCAAGTCAGATTTCAGCCCGGGCTGAATTTGTTCCTGAAACAGACCAAAAGACACACAGGGCTCCTGTACAATTCACACCGGTGCTGCTGTGGAGATATGTCAACCGGCTCCATAGAGATCCGGTCACAATCTCCTGACATGCGAATTGGATGCGGGGAAGTCCTGTATCCAATTCACAATAGTGTGAACCCAGCCCAAAGAAGTCGATGCAAGTTGTGCCGATGTCACAACAAAAGTATTACAGGAACCTTTTTTCTACGTCGGAGCGACTCAAGTGGCTCCTATTAGAATGGTTGTATTGCACTTAATGGGGCACGACTTGTGCTCGGATCGCATCAGTGTGAACCAGGCCTAAAAGGGCATTCTTTTAACTGCTTCCGGACCGCCCACCGTACATATACTGCGACAGGGCGGCCCGGGTGCACAAAATCACGTACCTGTACAGAGTAGGGGGCGCGCATGCCAAACGTTCACGGGAGACATGGAGCAGCGATGTGCCTATGTAAACAAGGCACAACGCTGATCTATCAGTAAGGAAAAGAGAGATCTTCTGCTTCAGCTAAGCTGAATCACAATCTCTGTTTTCCTCCAGTGTAAAGCCTGGTACACACAATCAGATTGTTGGCCAACAAAGCTTCAGACTTTTGTCCAAAGGGCCTGTGTCAGGAACGTGTCTTGCATACAAACGGTACACAATTGCCTGCCAACAAACACGAATGTAGTGACGTACTACAAGGAATTTCCGCTCTTGAGGCACCTTCTGCTAATGTCGTGTTTGGTGAGCATTGATTCCGAGCATGCGTGTTTGTACTTTCAGCTTTTGTGTGACGGACTTGTGTACAGACGATAGGAAAATCTGACAACAGACCACTGTCCGCTGAAAATTTACTAGCCTGCCATCCATTTGTTGGTGGAAAGTTGGACAATTGTCTGATGTAGCGTACTAACGGTCGGATTTTTGGCCAACAGTCTATCATCACACAATTTCCTGCTGAAAATCCGATCCTGTGTACAAGGCTTTACACTCCCCCCACAGTTAGAAGGCACCTCCCTAGGACACACTTAACCCCTTGATCGCCCCCATAGTGTTAACCCCTTCCCTCCCACAATTATTTAGCACTGATCACTGTGACTGGGATGCAATTAAAGTTCATGTGTGTGTAAAGGCAGGTGTCCCAATACTTTTGACAATATAGTGTATGAGTATGAAGTTTTAATTTATATTCACATGATATTTTGAACAAATGTGAACAAATAAACAATCTTTATGGGGACTCGGCTTTATTTTTCTTCTAAGGGCTCACTGATGCTCAGGTTCAGTCCCAAGCAGCAACCAAAACCAATTCTTTACTTTTGTTCATTGTTCAGCTGCTTGTATAAAGTGGACAGGAGTGCACTGGCTGTACAGACTCACTGCTTCAACTGAGTCTGACAGACGTGAAGGGACGGGTGCACAGGCTGTGTCTGGGGCCAAGCACCTGTCCCTAACAAAGTGTGCTGTGTGGGTGAGTCCGTACAGTCAGTGCTCCGCCACCTACTTTATATGAACTGCCTGAATGCAATTCAGAGATGACAAAAGTAAATAGTCAGCTCTGCCCGATTTGTGTGGGTGTTTTTTTTTACTGACATACTTATGCCCCGTACACACGGTCGGAAAATCCGACCACAAAATCCATCAAATTTTTTCAGACGGATTTAGTCCGACACTGGTGTTGCATACACACGGTCGGACAAAGTTGTCGGAAAATCCGATCATTCTGAACGTGGTGACGTTTGTTGCCTACGACGGGACTACGTAGAGGCTAGTAGCCAATAGCTTTGGTCTTGTAATGTGATCTGAGCATGCGTGGCACTTTGTCCGTCCGAATTCGCTACACACGATCGGAAAAAGTCCGATAGGACTTTGTTGTCGGAAAATTTAAGAGCAGGAGATAAAACTTTGTCCGTCGGAAAATCCGACAGAAAAAGTCCGATGGAGCCTACACACGGTCAGAATTTCCGACAACATGGTCCGATAGGACATTTTCCGTCGGAAAATCCGACCGTGTGTACGGGGCATTACACACATACAAACTTTACTCGGCTTTTGTGAATATTTATTTTATTTATGTTTTAAACCCAACTCCAGGATATTAGCAACCCCTCTAACTAATTTCTAGTATAAAAACAAACTATCCAAATGACAATTTTACTCACTCAAAGCGGGGTTCCCACTTAAAAAACTGCAGCTGCTGACTTTTAATAATTGGACACTTACCTGTCCCAGGGTCCAGCGATGTGGGGGATCGAAGCCCCGCTCGCCCCCCCCCCCCCTCCGCCAGCATTTTAACTGTGGGCGCCACTGGACGCGCAATCTTCTGGGACCGGTCACGTGTCCCAGATGATTGACAAGAGGGAGGGGGGAGAGGCGATCTCCCTTCCTGCGCCAAGGGGAAGTGAGGTCAGGAGCCCAGGCGCCGAAGGAGGCAGACTATGAGGGACCCCCTAGCAACAGGCATTTAGAGGTGAGTAAAAAAATGTTTTTCTCCAAATGAATGAATGAATAATTTGTATAGCGCTACAATGCGAACTGAATCGCCTCAAGGCGCTGTATTTGTGCTTTGCTGTCAAGCTTCTTAGAAGAGGTAGGTCTTGAGTTTTTTCCTGAAGGCCTGATGGTTTTCTTCCATGCGGATATCGTTCGGTAGAGCGTTCCATAGACGTGGTCCTTGGACAGCGAATCTCCGTTCCCCCTTAGATTTGTAGTGGGATTTGGGAATGAAGAGGAGGTTCTGGTTAGACGATCGGAGACTGCGATTAGGCGTGTAGTGTTTTATTTTCTCGAGAAGGTATTGGGGGGCGTCTCCATGGGTGCATTTGTGGGTGAGGCAGAGGGTCTTGAATATGACCCGATTCTTTACGGTTAGCCACTGTAGGCTCCTCAGGGAAGGGGAAATGGATTCCCAGGGTTTTTTTCCTGTTATCAGCCTTGCCGCCGTGTTTTGGATAAGTTGTAAGCGCGCAAGTTGATATTGGGGTAAACCTATGTAAAGGGAGTTTGCGTAGTCCAGACGTGAATTAATGACTGTTCCAACTACCGCTGCTTTGTCCTCCTTTGGAATGAAGGGGATGAGTCTGCGTAGCAGGCGGAGCAGATGGTGAGAACCACTGACTACTGCTCCTATTTGGGCATCCATTGTTTTTTCTTTTTAACCACATTAATAATTTTTATTTTTTTTGGGTGTGGAACTCCACTTTAAGGAGCAGGCCTTTTCTGACACTTTTTGTTTACAAGTAAAATTCTGTATTTTTTGCTAGTAAATTACTTAGAACCCCAAAACATATATATATATATTTATATATATATATTTATAATTTTTTTGCAAAGACCCTAGACAATAAAATGGATCGTTGCAATTTTTGTATGTCACATGTTTTTTCTAACCATGTGACATACAAAAATTGCAAATGGTCTTTGTATGTTGCAGCAGTTTTTTGCAAACACGATTTTTTGGAAAAAAATTCACTTTGATGAATTTTAATGCAAAAAAAAACCCCAATTTTTTTTTTCAAGTAATATTTATTGAATTTTATGAGAGAAAAATACAAAGACAATACGGAACAAACAATTGCATATGTTGGTATATATCAGTGAATTAGAATTTCTGGGTATATAGTAAGATGAATAATAATAAAACCCCAATTGTAGGTAAACTATAAAAGATGATGTTACGCTGAGTAAATCGATATCAAACATGTCATTCTTAAAAATTGTGCACTCTCGTGGAATGGCGACAAACAGTCACAAAAGCAAGGTCCATAAAGACATGGATGAGCAAGTTTGTGGTGGAGGAACTTGACTGGCCTGCACAAAGTCCTTACCTCAACCCGAAAGAACACCTTTGGTATGAATTAGAGTGGAGACTGCGATCCAGGCCTTCTCGTCCAACTTCAGTGCCTGACCTCACAAATGCGCTTCTGGAAGAATGGTCAAACATTCCCATAGACACACTCCTAAACCTTGTGGACAGCCCTCCCAGAAGAGTTGAAGCTGTTATAGCTGCAAAGGGTGGGCCAACTCAATATTGTACCCTACGGACTAAAGCCTCATACACACGATCGGACTTTAAACAAACTTTAAAGTCCGAAACTTTACCGTGGATTTCTGTACAAAGGGCGTTGGCCGTGAAATTATTAAGCATACACACGATTGGACTTTTTCAGCCAACTTCCACCAAGTCACGTGGTTTTTCTGCTCTTTACCGCCACCCTTTGGTCAACTTCTGTATTGTCTGATCTTTTGCATTGGTTCTGAGCATGTGTGTTTGTACTTTGAACTAAAGTCTGATGGTTTTCTGTACACACGATCAGACTTTTCTCCATTGGACTTTTGTTGCCGAAAAGTTTGTCTTTTTGCAGAGCGAACTTTTGTCTGTTGCCTTAAAACAGATTATTTGCATGTTTGTTTCAAAAGTCTGACCGTGTGTACGGGCCTTAAGACTGGGATGTCATTAAAGTTCATGTGTGTGTAAAGGTAGGTGTACCAAAACTTTCGTTAATATAGTGTATGTCAGTAAATTAGGATTGTGAAATACCTATTGCACTGGTGACTGACTGTAGTTTTCTGGCTCCCTGATGTCAGTGAGATTTGTCCAGGCCTGTGTTAGTGGTCAGCTGAGGTCTGCAGAAGGGGCTTTTGTGGAGGTACAAAACCAACGATGACTTGTTATTCAAGAAAAGGCAATGCTATATTCTCAATTTAGTCATCTTACTAGCAAAACAATCTTACAGTTTGTAACCGAGCACTTACTGAAATTCATATATTGGATAATTGGATCAATCTTCATGTTCTGACCAGCTACTAATTGAATATGCTACCAGTAAATCTAAACCATATACGTGTTACTTCTTTACAAATGCAAAGCATCTATCAATGGTAAATCTAATCTGTCAATGTATCACAGATGCCATCCATAAAACCCCCCGTCTAAGCTTCACTATACAGTATTACATGTTTTAGCACCATCAGCAAGAAAGATACACAGCGGTGAAAACCTATTTTGAAATGTAAGGAACACTTTGGCTTAAGATGCCGGTCCAGTAATAAACTCTAAGCACTAACATTTCTGCAGAAAATGGAAGATCATGTGGTTTGCTTCTAATGTATTCCCTAGGAATTGCTGGAAATTCATCACTACGAAAATGTTTTTCCGAACAGCTTTTCTTTGTAGGAGACTGAAACCAAATTATTTCTAAGCTTGACTGATTTTTGTCAAAGTTTAAAAAGCCAACAAACACTTATTACAAGTTGCTTTAAAGTGGATGTAACCCACTTTTTTTTTGTGTGTCATAATGTAGCGAATAAGATTTCCTTTCATTTGAGCCCAGTCTTGCCACACAGATTTACTTGAGGAGTGAGTAATCCTCTTTTATTGTTCAGTTAGAGAAATCTTGACAAAGTCTTGAAAACTTTGTCAAAAATGCCCCCTTGCTGTGAGTGACAGGTGATTTACATATCATACACTAGCCTGAGTGTCACGTACCTGGTGGTGCGAGCCCGGGATTGCAGAGAGAGACTTCCCTTGCGTCTCCCACTCCCGGTTCCCTGGTGTGGGGACAGGAGAGCCAGGAGTGAGGAGGAGCACGGGTGCCTGGCAGGATCAACAGACCGGTAGAGTGACCAAGTCAGCTAGCGGACACGATGGAAGCCTGGATAGCAGGGCAGACTGGATACAGACTGATGAGCTGGAAACAGGTTAGCGGAGCTGGCTGGATCTGGACAACAGCTTAGCAAGCAGGCTCACAGGTAAACAGGATAGCAGAGCTGGCAGGATCTTTAGCAAGCAGGCTCACAGGTAAACAGGTTAGCAGAGCTGGCAGGATCTTTAGCAAGCAGGCTCACAGGTAAACAGGATAGCAGAGCTGGCTGGATCTGGACAACAGCTTAGCAGACTGGATAGCAGAGCAGGCCGGAGCTGGGCAGGTAAGCAGGCTCACAGGTAAACAGGATAGCAGAGCTGGCAGGATCTTTAGCAAGCAGGCTCACAGGTAAACAGGTTAGCAGAGCTGGCAGGATCTTTAGCAAGCAGGCTCACAGGTGAACAGGATAGCAGAGCTGGCTGGATCTGGACAACAGCTTAGCAGACTGGATAGCAGAGCAGGCCGGAGTTGGGCAGGTAAGCAGGCTCACAGGTAAACAGGATAGCAGAGCTGGCTGGATCTGGACAACGGCTTGGCAAGCAGGCTCACAGGTAAACAGGATAGCAGAGCTGGCTGGATCTGGACAACGGCTTGGCAAGCAGGTTCACAGGTAAACAGGATAGCAGAGCTGGCTGGATCTGGACAACGGCTTGGCAAGCAGGTTCACAGGTAAACAGGATAGCAGAGCTGGCTGGATCTGGACAACGGCTTGGCAAGCAGGCTCACAGGTAAACAGGATAGCAGAGCTGGCTGGATCTGGACAACGGCTTGGCAAGCAGGCTCACAGGTAAACAGGATAGCAGAGCTGGATGGATCAGGACAACAGCTTAGCAGACTGGATAGCAGAGCAGGCCGGAGCTGGGCAGGTAAGTAGGCTCACAGGTAAACAGGATAGCAGAGCTGGTTGGATCTGGACCATAGCTTAGCAGACTGGGAGCAGGAAACAGAACCACTGAATGGGCTGGAGACAGACAGGTGATCAGGTTCATTACAGGGATCAGACTGCAGACCGGACAGAGACCATGCAGGTAACCAGAGTTCATCAAGGAAGTCAGGTCATGAATCAAACTGGAAGCAAGGTACAGAGGGTCAGGCAGAAGGATGGTCACAACAAGCCGGGGTCGGGTACAGGCAGAAAGCTGGATAGTCTATGGTAAGCCGGGTCAATAGAACAGATATATCAGGATCAGATTTCACACACCACAACGCTGTAGAGCAGACAGCAAAGACCGTCTGCACAGGTCAAGCTTAAATAGGCCGGCTGGTGCTAACTAGAGCGCGCGCCCGTCTCCCTGTGCACGGTTGTACACGTGCACGCGCCCGGGCGCGCATGCGCATGCGCAGTGGAATCTGAGGGCCGGGACGGCCCGGGTTTAGGTTTCTGGCAGGATCTTCATGACACTGAGACAGGCACATCCTGTGTAAAAAGTTCACAATTCACATCCCCCTCCCCTCCTCTCCAGCTCTTCCAGGATTGGCTGCCTTTACTGGATGTTTCTCACCATGGGATGCAGTGAACAGTCAGCAGACTATAGACAGACAAGTGATTTAGGGGACATGTATGTAGTCAGAGCTGGGCAGAGTAGAACATCCAGTGATCTGATGATAACCTGTCTCAGGCTAGTGCATGAGATATGTAAATCACCTGTCACTCACAGCAATGGGGTGTTTTTGACAAAGTTTTCAAGACTTTGTCAAGATTTATCTAACTGAACAATAAAAGAGGATTGCTCGGGCCTCGAGTAAATCTGGGTGGCAAGACTGGGCTCAAATGAAAGGAAATCTTATTTTCTACATTATGACATCAAAAAAAAAAAAATTGGGTTTACATCCACTTTAAGGACACAGACTTTTAAAAACATACAGGTAGGTCTAAGTGTGTGCAAACGTCAGATCATAAAGAAAACCTTTCAAGAAAGACACATAGAGGCTGCCATGTCCAAAAAATTAAAGGTTCCACATGCAGATAAAGATATAGATAAAACCAAAACTTTTTTGGGGTTTTATCTGATAAATTGGGGAAGAGTTAGAGACTCTGACATTTTATTTATTTAGTTGTCTATGTCCTTCTAGGGAGAGTGAGGGGAATTTCCATTGTAGACAGTTGTCACCACAACATTTGTCTCCATTGGGCGATTTCCCTCACCTCTTGCTCTCATGGCAACTATACAATGTAGGACTTCCCTTTATCTCTGTCTTGGTGACAATGGTCCTTCCAGTCCACCGTCCACTGAAGATATAAGCTGACCCGTGGCTATAGGAAACCCATCCATAAAAGGATAACAATATAACATCTCTTCAAGGGTTAAATGGCCCAAAATGTTCATCACATAAGTTTGTTTGACTTCCTCTCCATCAGTCTAAAGGCATGTCAATAGGATAGACCTGAGAACTTAACCAAAAACCAGTGTTTGTTAAAAAGTGAAATATAATTTTTGGGTGGACTGACAGTTTGAACTCTAATCAAGCCCGCAAAAAAATAAATGGTTAAGCTATAGTATACAGTATTACTTAGGATTATCAGGTTATTTCAAAGCTTTGTGTTGTGTAGCTCAGGCAGTACAGTATCCAGTGCTGAGTTTTGATTAAGTACTCCTAATGGACTGGGCTAGTGATACATTTCTCATTTGCACATTTACATGCTGCTAGAATTAGAACTTCATAAATCTTTTTCAGTACACTTCCAAACAACCTGTTTCTCTTCTCCATCTTTACTAATGATGCAATTCGTAGACATAACGTTAGTTAGGACATCAGTCTTAGAAAAGCTCATCCAGCAGCAGACCTGCAGGCAACGAATGTAACAAGCATTGGATGAGCCCTTCTGTGTGATATATTATTTTTTTGCTATGCACTGAATGGACCAACATTAGAGTTGAGGAAAAAAATGTTCTTGTCTTAATGGTGTCAGTGGAAGGAAAACATTTCCTTGTATCGGTGGTGTCACTGAGACAAAAACATGTCCCTTTTTCAGTGGCGCCACTGGAAAGACCAAATGCCCCTGTGATGATGCCGTTACTGGAAGGAAAAATGCCCTAGCAACAGAACTGAAAAGGTGAGTAAAACAAAAATATATGTTCCTTATATTTAATGCTGCTGAATACTGTAAAAAAAAAATTATGTCTGGAACTCCGCTTTAATGTTTAACCAGTTGTGGACCACCCGCCTGCAATGTACTGCAGACGGGCAGCCTGTGCAGGCAAAGAGACGTATCGGTACATGTGAGTGTACACAGCAGGAGTATGTCAGCAGACCTGCCTGATGATGATATGTTGATGATCTGTGTCCAATCACAGCCCAGAGCCCTGTCTTGACAATCAACACAGGGCTCTGTACATAAGGAACTATCTCTGTTTCTTATACCTGCAAAGATATTTATTTTATTGAAAATAAAGCACACATTCAACATTGCTAGGCACACATATAACCCCTTGATTGCCCTAGATGTTATGAGATGAAATAATCATCCTGGATAAGAAATCATCGAGAGAGAAAGAGAAAACCTTGATAGAAGAAGGTAGGCTTCTCTGAGTAGAGGGAAGAGGTCCATCGCCCATGGACAATAGCAACAAACTGAGGCTAGTTGGGAGTAAGAAGGGGGTGTTGCAGCAGCCTCTCTTTTTTGACAGCATTCAGTCACCTAAGGCCCCATTCACACCTGAGCGTATCGTTTTCAGGCAGAAAGTTGCGTTTTTGCCGTGATTTTGACATGTCTTTGCCGCAATTTTGTACAGGTCAAAAGGTCACCGATGTAAAAAAGCAGAAAAATGCCCAAATCTGCCTAAAAAAAAAAGTTCCAGAACTTGTTTGGAGCTTCTGGCTTCAAGCGTTTTGGAGTGGAGGTGTGAACCATCTCCATAGAGAATAATAGATTTTTCCCCTCCAGCGTTTTGTAGCTTCGGGCTTCAAGCTACAAAACGCTCAGGTGTGAATGGGGCCTACAGGTTGCTGCATATAACTCAGCTGTAATGACTTAAAGAAGCCAGTGTCATGTGGTGTAGAATCAGGAATTACAATATATATATATATATATATATATAGGAACAAAACCTGTCCTGGAATACACCCAGCTGTCACACAAAAATTAATTATTAAGTAACTTATGTCTGATGTTCTTGCAAGAGAGTACATGATCTAAAATGTAATTTTCTGTTCTTCTCAGAGGAGATTTAAACACTTTAATCCGCCTAAATGTTCCATTTACCATATTTTGTCAGAATAAGAATAATTTTGCACAGTCATGAACTGGATACTTGTCAAAATGGAGCCATTTAATTCAACGAATACTCACTTTACATTTTTTAACACTGGACATACCCTATTTTGTAGTTTATCATTGCCTGATGCCAGATACATACGGTATTGCATGCCTTTGTTTTGCACATGGTGCCTGACACCTTCTTGTTATCCAAAGTGGTTGATACTTTCCATTTTTAGGTAGTGCCCTCATGTCTCATGCAGTACATGCGTTGTACCATGCGTTCTACATTGCATAGTTCTGGCTGGGGGCTAAAGGTTGTCACCTTTTCTGGAAACAAATGCCAGCCTTATAAAATCTTTTTTATTACCTGGTTATATATAGGGGAAAAGGACTTCAATATATATCTGGTGTTTTCAATTTGGATTGTTCTATGACTGGCTGACTTGAGTATTTACTCTAATTCTGCTGCCAAGAACACATATGGGAGTGCAGGTCCTGTGGAAGTATTAAAGACAGAGGTGATGAAAGAGGGTTTAGGTGAAAAAATCAAATGCAACCATTTCAGCAATACAGGTCCTTCTCAAAAAATTAGCATATTGTGATAAAGTTCATTATTTTCTGTAATGTACTGATAAACATTAGACTTTCATATATTTTAGATTCATTACACACAACTGAAGTAGTTCAAGCCTTTTCTTGTTTTAATATTGATGATTTTGGCATACAGCTCATGAAAACCCAAAATTCCTATCTCAAAAAATTAGCATATTTCATCCGACCAATAAAAGAAAAGTGTTTTTAATACAAAAAAAGTCAACCTTCAAATAATTATGTTCAGTTATGCACTCAATACTTGGTCGGGAATCCTTTTGCAGAAATGACTGCTTCAATGCGGCGTGGCATGGAGGCAATCAGCCTGTGGCACTGCTGAGGTGTTATGGAGGCCCAGGATGCTTCGATAGCGGCCTTAAGCTCATCCAGAGTGTTGGGTCTTGCGTCTCAACTTTCTCTTCCCAATATCCCACAGATTCTCTATGGGGTTCAGGTCAGGAGAGTTGGCAGGCCAATTGAGCACAGTAATACCATGGTCAGTAAACCATTTACCAGTGGTTTTGGCACTGTGAGCAGGTGCCAGGTCGTGCTGAAAAATGAAATCTTCATCTCCATAAAGCTTTTCAGCAGATGGAAGCATGAAGTGCTCCAAAATCTCCTGATAGCTAGCTGCATTGACCCTGCCCTTGATAAAACACAGTGGACCAACACCAGCAGCTGACATGGCACCCCAGACCATCACTGACTGTGGGTACTTGACACTGGACTTCAGGCATTTTGGCATTTCCCTCTCCCCAGTCTTCCTCCAGACTCTGGCACCTTGACTTCCGAATGACATGCAAAATTTGCTTTCACCCGAAAAAAGTACTTTGGACCACTGAGCAACAGTCCAGTGCTGCTTCTCTGTAGCCCAGGTCAGGCGCTTCTGCCGCTGTTTCTGGTTCAAAAGTGTCTTGACCTGGGGAATGCGGCACCTGTAGCCCATTTCCTGCACACGCCTGTTCACGGTGGCTCTGGATGTTTCTACTCCAGACTCAGTCCACTGCTTCCGCAGGTCCTCCAAGGTCTGGAATCGGTCCTTCTCCTCAATCTTCCTCAGGGTCCGGTCACCTCTTCTCGTTGTGCAGTGTTTTCTGCCACACTTTTTCCTTCCCACAGACTTCCTACTGAGGTGCCTTGATACAGCACTCTGGGAACAGCCTATTCGTTCAGAAATTTCTTTCTGTGTCTTACCCTCTTGCTTGAGGGTGTCAATGATGGCCTTCTGGACAGCAGTCAGGTCGGCAGTCTTACCCATGATTGCGGTTTTGAGTAATGAACCAGGCTGGGAGTTTTTAAAAGCCTCAGGAATCTTTTGCAGGTGTTAATTAGTTGATTCAGATGATTAGGTTAATAGCTCGTTTAGAGAACCTTTTCATGATATGCTAATTTTTTGAGATAGGAATTTGGGGTTTTCATGAGCTGTATGCCAAAATCATCAATATTAAAACAAGAAAAGGCTTGAACTACTTCAGTTGTGTGTAATGAATCTAAAATATATGAAAGTCTAATGTTTATCAGTACATTACAGAAAAGAATGAACTTTATCACAATATGCTAATTTTTTGAGAAGGACCTGTATGTTCTTGTACTGGCTCCTTGATGTGTTTCATCAACAGCTGTTTCAATGTGTGTGTGTGTGTCAGTCAGACAATTTTCCCTATAAAGGTAGAGGAAAAAAGTAGAGGAAAAAAAATGTCATCTCCAAATACGGAACAATACAACACGTGCTCGGAAGCATTGAACTTCATTTTCTCGGCTCGTCGTAGTGTTGTACATCACTGTGTTCAGCAAACCTTTGTTCCGACGGAAAATCCGCTCGTGTGTACGCGGCATTAGAGCTGTAAAAATGTGAAATAGAATCCCTCCAGAGGTAGTTTTGGCAAGCTCAGTCAATTGGTTTAAGGCCTGGATTATTTCCTAAATGTATATAATATAACTGGGTACTGACATTTATTGGTAAAGCTGATCCAGGGGAAATCCAATTGCCTCTTGGGGGATCGGGAAGGAATTTTTTCCCCTGCTGTAGCAAATTGGATCATGATTTGCTGTTTTTTTTGCCTTCCTCTGGATCAACTGTGGATGTAGGTTTGTGTATATGGGATTGTATTTTTTTTTTTGGATGGACTTGTGTCTTTTTTCAACCTAACTATGTAACTATGTGAAAAGTCTACAGGGAAATGTATGGCATCCAGGTCAAGACAATGACAGTGATTGCAGGAGATACCTCATATCTTTAGGCACTCATTTTAAAATCAGATTTCCCTTACACAAAAGCACTCAGTTTTAGTAGGTTTAGGAACTGCAAATAAAAACAAGGTCACGTATGGCCACCAAAAGTCTTTGAACATGGTTAATACAATGGGCAAATTGAAGTGTGCAGCAGAACAGCGGCTACTGTATAAGGAAGATCAAATACATTCCAATAGGGCTGCTAAAAGAAATCACAGGGCCCCATTTTTTTAATATGTTATTTTTTTAATTTTTACATTTTTAACTGCCCTGTTGGGGGGGGGGGGGCTGTGGTGAAATATCAGGGGTCTAAAGAGACCACCCCCCGTATCTCACTCTTAAAACAGAGAAAGGGACTGAAGACATAGACTCCTTAGTCCCTTTCTCTGCAGGCTTGCTGCACTGGACATGAATGAATAGGAACCTCTGGAGGCTTCCTGTTGATTCACAAACTGAAGCATAGTAAACCCAGTTTACTATGCTTCGGTTATGAATGAACACAGGGCCAATCGGTACCACTCCTTCCATCCTAAGACAATCAACCTGTGTGCCTTAAAGCAGCCGGCAGGAGAGAGAGGAGAGAAAGGCAGAAGTGCTGGGGGGGGGGGAATCGGTGGGCCAAGACAGCAGAGGGATGGGGGTGATCAGAGTAGCAGGGAATGGGGGGTGCTAATACTGGAACTGAGCCCCCCCCCCCCCCCACTGCAGGCAGCAGGGGGGAGAGGAGAAGTCGGAGGTGCTAAAGAGGGAGCCACAGGGGGATCGGTTCTAGCGATAAGGAGTATAGCCGGTCCTCCTGTTTGGCTGAAACCCAAGCCCCCCTCTTGAACTGATGGAGCCTGGGCGCGGTATAGTAGGGCCAACTGTACCCCCTTATTGGCAGCCCTGCCTTCCAATAGGAGAAAATCAGTATGGGTGCCAGCATGTGGTTCTGTGCACTCATGTATTAGCATGCACACCAAGCAGTGTGTGCAAGGGCACACCTGCATGCTTAATATTGATACTGGCACCAAATGGTCTAAATAAGTTTCAGTGTGACCTGTGTGTCTTTATTAACCTGTGACCTGACCTGCTACTTCTGTCTTACTGTGTAAGTGTGTCCTTGGCCTGTGTTTCGGACTCGGCTTCCTGCATTCTGATTCAGTACCTTGCTGCACAGCTGTTAACTGACCTATGACTGTTTCCTGACACTGCCTCTGCCTTATGTTTCTGTATCTTGCTGCCTTGCTACTGCTGACCTTGGCCTGTATCTTGACACTGTTCCTACCTTCTGATTCGGTACCTCGTTGCCTGGCTGTTAATGACATTGTGTCCTGGCTACATTCCTGTCTGCTGAATGGGTGCTACCATGTTTCTGCACCACTACCGGGGTGTTGGACAAAGTTTCTAGAGAAGTGTCCCCTCTTCAGTTTGATCTCCACATATGTGACAGCAGCTTGGATCATAGAAATCTAGACAGGACATTCATACACACTTCATTTGGTATTTCTTTCATAACTGCACATTGTATGTTCTGCAGTACTGGGAAATACATCCTGGATTTATGTAATCCAACTACAGAAAACACATTCTGCAGAAGTATTATACCTGAGAGAAATAATAAAATCAGGACCGTGGTGCTCTAGGCTCGAATCCCATTATCTCACCCTCTCTATCCATCAGATGCTAATACAAAGTAAAATACAGTACTTCCCAAATATAGTACTGCCCAAAATCTACTACAGCAATCAAATACACTTAAAGACAGTTCTACACTGTAGATTGTATCCTGTTCAGGCTACATAATGTTATCTTGTATAATTATATTTAGGTAAAGCCCAAACAAAACGGAATTGTAACTGTCTACTCGTTAAATTATTTTCTTTTGCTTTGGATAGAGTGGTGAAGGGTTAGGACCAATGTCAATTCACTGGAAAAGAAAACAATGGGAAATCCAGAAATGTATTGTTGTCACTGAAACAGAAAGTATGGCAGGATTTTCCAATAGGTTCACCTGTTCTGGTAATTGAGCTATGTCAATGGGCATTAGTCCTAACTTTAAAAAATATTTCCTCTCACTTCCTCTTTGTAACAAGAAGTAAAGGGAAATTACCCCAATGGAACAACATAAGTTTTGGCTAGAGATACAATTTAATAAGATGTCCCCCTAATCGGTATATGGAACATCTTGTTCTTGCTCATATCTACTACTGAATTTACATTCACTTGATGGGGGTGGAGAGGGTGGCAACCCCCTATGGAAATGTTGTGTGTTGTTTTTAACATACATGGAGTGTCTGCATATAGTGTCTGCATATATTCGACTGAAACAACCGCAAGTCTCAGATGTGAAATGATATATATCTGAATACTATGTACATATATGAACGATTATTGATTTTCTGTACTTGCATTGTAGAGATGTAATATCTTACCTATCCCTGAGGAAGGAGACTCTAAACAGACTCTGAAACGCGTCGGATGAAGGATATCCCATGCATATTATATCATCATCATCCCATGCCACCCCCATCAAATCATTCTCTGCAGCTATTACCTTTTGTACCACCACCCCTGCCTTTAGAATGTAAGCTCTACGAGCAGGGTCCTCCTGTACCTTTTGTATTGTACTGCAATTGTGTTGTCCCCCCTATACATTGTAAAGTGCTGCGTAAACTGTTGGCGCTATATAAATCGTGAATAATAATAATAATATCATCATCTTGTTACAGTTGCATTTTTTTTCAGTTGTTTTTGTAATTTACACCCATGTCATTATTTTTAACCATGTGTTATTAATAAATACATTTTCTACAGGGTAATACTTCATTCAAAGGTGTGCTCACCATTGCCTGAGGACCAGGCAGGAGCAGCGGTCATGTGAAAAGACATTAAGGCGGTCTCCTAACTCAGTGATGAGTCATATGTGTGCAGTACCTGCGAGACAGAGTTCCTCCTTAAACTTCTTCGTCCCATGTCCTACAAACTTGCTTTGATGTGTGTGTTACATTCGGAGGGACAGGCTGAGCCACTGTCCACTCCGCCAGTCAACGTACCTCTGTTACCTCACTCCCAGTAAAGGAATGGGTTCCCGTCGAGCACATAGCTTGGTCATCATATGTGCTCTCACTTAACTGTTCTCTTTCCATACCAAGTTACAAAGCATATATCTCCGTGATGCTAGTCCACTCCCAGTGGCCGGCAGGGACAGACAGCTAAGGAGGGAGTCCAAAGACCGACCCCCTCGCTAGCGGAGAATCTGTCACCTAATCAGGTGCCATGCCAGGACCCACGTTCTTTAATAATATGCCGGTCCCTCACATTCGCCCCTTTGAATGACTTCAGATCAGGTTCTGAGCAGTTGAATCAACGTTTTACTGTAAACTTTTTAACAGGTATAAAATGGAATAGCATTCCATTGCTAACTGAACCTAACTGCCCCAGGTTACCAGCATAGGAAAGTCTAAACTTGGTGGTGCTCTAACAGAGAAGTCCACGTTCCAGGTTTCTTCCTTAGGTCCCAGCAAGTCTTTAGCATAAGTTCCTCATGCGTTTCCCCAAGTGTTCCCCAGAGCCCCATTAGGATCCAGACCTCTTCCGTTAAATGGAACACAGGAGGGAGGCTGGACCCCAGCAAAAGGCCATGTGCACATCGGGGAAAAGGCTGATAAAACATTAACCCTTTCCTCCTGAACTGGGCAGCCAGGTGCTTACTACACCACAATAGGCTACCTGCCTACACACTAGCCACCATTATAGCATAACATTAGCCAATGATCAACATTATAACATTATACAGAGACATCAGCCACCATAAAACATGCTAGAAAGACACCAGTTGTCATTATAATATAGTATAGGGCCACTTGCTGCTATATAATATATTACAGAGCCAATGGCCACCATAATAACATAATACAGGGCCACTGCCCATATTATATTGTATAATAAAGAGCCATCGGCCACCATTATAACATACAGACATCATTATAACATAATCAAGAACCATCATCCACCATCCTAATATAATTCAGAACCACCAATCACTATTCTAACATAATTCAGAACAACCAGCCAATAATATAACATAATAGAGAACTGCCGGCTGCCATTATAATGTACAGGGGGTCCCCGGGTTACAAACAAGATAGGGACTGTAGGTTTGTTCTTAAGCTGAATCTGTTTGTAAGTCGGAACAGGTAAATTTTTTGAGTGTAGCTCCAGCCAAAAAATCTATTTTTAAGTTTTTTAGATAACATAGAGAAGGGTTATCACCCCTGTAACATTTGTTTTGCTGTCTGTGCCCCTGTTCAGAAGATTTCACCTCACCTTCTGTCCCAATGACAATTGGATTTTGAAAATTTTGGGTTGTTAGGGAAGCATGGACTGGTGATAAAGCATCAGTGGAGACACCTTTTTCCCTAATTAACTCTTACAGGAGTGAATTTCCCTTTTCTAGGGGTAGATTTCCTCTCACTTCCTGTTGTCTCCCTCCGTTTGTAAGTAGGAGTCGTTTGTAAGTCGGATGTTTGTAAGTAGGGGACCCCCTGTAATACAATGACACCAAGAACCATTTAAACATACTGTAGCTCCCAACTGTCCCTGATTTTGAGGGACTGTCCCTGATTTCGAACAAAGTCCCTCTGTCACTCTTTTCTCCTCATTTCTCCCTCATTTTGGTCTGAGCTATATAGTTGTATATAAAATGCACTTTTTAACTTTCAAAAAGTGTTTCCCAGTGCTAAACCTTTTATCAAATTTCTAAATTGCTGCATTTGTAAATTTCAAAAGCCAATATAAAGGAATAGTAGTGGTAAAAAAAAAGCATGTGTGGGTTTAACTAATCTTTTTTTTTTGCAAAAAATGTTTCTTTAAGGCTGGATTCACACCTATGCATTTTTAGTGCTTTTTGCATTTTGAAGATTTGCACTACAGTCCATTCACCATGGTTTCCTATGGAACACATACTGTTGTGCAAATCTGCAAAATGCAAAAAGCACTAAAAATGCATAGGTGTGAATCCAGCCTAAGGGTGCGTGGCAGGGTGTGTCTTATGCCTACATATCTTTGCTAATAGGTGTCTCTCGTTACCATGTCAAAAAGTTGGGAGGTATGTTATATTATAACAAAGAGACACTAGCCACAGAGACACCAATGAACATACTACATAGACATAGAGATACGGGCCATTGTTATAACATAACACAGAACAACAAGACACCAAGAAGCTCTTGTACCTCTTTTGGAGCGACAGGCATCCTACGATTCTGTTTGCGCCATTTTACCGCAATTGTCGCCCGACGAATCGTGGCAACATCACGCGATTTGCCGCTATTTCAAATCGCATCGATTCCGGCCCAGATTCAGAACGCGGAGATGTGAGGTGTTCTGAATCGTGGGTGGAATCACTGCGATTCTGCCCACGAATAGAAATAGTGGCATATCGCAGTACGCCCGTGCGATCCCCGTCACTTCCAATGGCACCCTGATTACAGCACGATTTTGCTGCGATTGTCGCGGTAAGATTGTGCAAACAGAATCGCGGGACGCCTGTCAATTTTTATGGGCGATTACTGGGATTGTCGCCTGACGGGTCGCAGCAAAATCGTGCCACGATCAACGTGCCAGTGGAAGTGATTGGGATCGCACTGCATTTCCGCTTGCCATTAGGAAAGCCAAGATGTGAACGGAGTCTAATGCCCCGTACACACAATTGGATTTTCCGAAAACAAATGTTGGATGTGAGCTTGTTGGCGGAAAGTCTGACCGCATGTATGCTCCATCGAACATTTGTTGTCAGATTTTCCACCAACAAATGTTGGCTAGCAGGTTCTCAAATTTTGACCGTGTGTATGCAAGACAAGTTGGAGCCAACAACCTTTGAACAAAAATCCACGGTTTTGTTGTCGGAAAGTCCGATCGTGTGTACGGGGCATAAGAGTTTCAGCAAAGAGCTGTCTTGATATGCTTTATATATTAGCCAATTATAAGCAAAAAGGGCTGTGATTGCATAACCATAGCAATATGATATGTGATAGAAGCAGTTTGTACATATATTTATAAGTGCAGTACTTACTTCAGCTTAGAAAACATGAAATCAATCCACAAAGCATTAAACTGGTCATACTGTATAACATAACGTGTCATATCTTGGAATGAACAATCTTTTCTGTTTTTAAAAAAAAACATTTACTGTAAATGTTCTACTTATTTTTTATATAACTGCCAAATACTTGTGGACAATGTTGAATCCTTAGGTCCCTTTCACACTGGGGCGGGAGCGGCGTCAGAGGTAAAGCCGCGCTATATTTAGCGCTGCTTTACCGTCGTTTTAGCGGCACTATTCGACCACTAGCGGGGCAGTTTTAACCCCCACTAGCGGCCGAAAAAGGGTTAAAACCGCCCCCAAAAAACCCCCGCTGCAGCACCGCTTTGCCGGCAGTATAGCCGCACTGCCCCATTGATTTCAATGGTTAGGAGCTGTGAAGGACCGGTGAATACACCGCTCCTTCACCGCTCCAAAGATGCTGCTAGCAGGACTTTTTTTTACCGTCCTGCTAGCGCACCGCTCCAGTGTGAAAGCCCTCTGGAGGGAATGGGGCAGTTTTTTTCAGGCGCTATTTTTAGCGCTGTAGCACCTGAAAAGCGCTCAGTGTGAAAGGGGCCTTATAGAAAAAATATAAGTGAAACCCTGCACAACAGTAATCAATTTGGTATACACAGACCCCTGGGTAGCTGTAGCTCAATTCATGCGAAAACACCGTGTTTCCCCGAAAATAAGCCTGTGTCTTATATTAATTTTGGCAACAAAAGAACCCAGTAAGGCTTATTTTCAGGGTAGGGCTTTTCATGTGCTGTCTTCTTTCCCCATCTCCCTCCCTGCCTGTCAGGAATCGCCAGTGGTTGTAAAATCCTAAAATGCACTGTATTACAGTATTATATCATGTAAATTGTGCATGTTTCTGTAACCTATTTGTGATAAACACTTTCTTATAGCGCTTCCGTGACCCGCCTGATCACCCTTTTCTGCCCTGAGCGCTGCAGAGGGAGGGGGGCCCGTGATCCCCCTCTTACAGCTGGCAGAAGAGGAGAGCAGCGGGGGATCAGCTGAGTGCCGATCAGCCCTTCCATTGCCTGCCTGATCGGTCTTCCCCGCTCCGAGCACTGCAGGGGGGGAGATCCCCCGCTGGCAGAAGAGGAGGAGAGCAGCGGGGGATCAGTTAAACGCCGAGCAGTGCTGTAACGAAAAAACATACACAGTTTACACTATATAATACAGTGCATTTTAGGATTTTACAACCCTTTTAAACTAGGGCTTATTTTTGGGGTAGGGCTTATATTGCAGCCCTCTCCAAAAATCACAGTAGGGCTTATTTTCGGAGTAGGTCTTATTTTCAGGGAAACACGGTAGAAAAACATGGTAAATGAGAGCTGCGCCTCCCCACTGTACTTGGTGCCCAACCTAGCACCCCGGAATCATCTGCCAAAGCTCTATAGTTGTTTGCCGCCATTCCGACAGGCATGGGAACCAGCATGCATTCCATAAGGCGAAGCGGCGAGTGAAGCGGAAGTCACTTGCCCCTGTGCATTTCTTTACATCCGGGACATCATCAGGAGATGTGGTCACCACCATGTTTTCCACTGAATTTATATTATGCCATTGGACTTAATTGGGTAAAAATGTCATATCTTTTAATTTTTATCTAATAAATTTACTAAAATTGCTCCAAATTAAATATACCAACATATCAGCGCTACTGGCAAGTGATTCTTACAATGAACAAATAATATGCTGCTAATGAATTGTCTTCCATAAAAACCCTCCAGTAGTGTACATATCTCTATGTCTCCATCATGTGGTGCAAATTGAATATGCATCTGCTACAAAAATAATATAAATTATATAAATTAAAAACACAACTCTATCTCCATCATGTGGTATAAACTAAAATGATGCAGTAGCTCACAAAAGTGAGTACACCCCTCACATTTTTGTAAATATTTTATTATATAATTTCATGTGACAACACTGAATAAATTACACTTTTCTACAATGTAAAGTAGTGAGTGTACACCTTTTATAACAGTGTAAATGTTTTAAAGCGCCCCTGTCCCCGCGTGCTCGCTCGCAGAAGCAAACGCATATGTAAGTCGCACCCACATATATAAGCGGCGTTTAAACCACACATGTGAGGTATCGCCATGAATGTTAGAGCGAGAGCAATAATTGTAGCCCAAGACCTCCTCTGTAACTCAAAAAATTTAACCTGTAAAAAGATTTTAAGCAGGGAATTTTAAGTACCGAAGTTTGGTGCCATTCCACAGATGTGTGCAATTTTGAAGCTTGACATGTTAGATATCTATTTACTCGGCGTAACATCATCTTTCACATTAAACAAAAAAATTGGGCTAACTTTACTGTTTTTTTTTTTTTCAATGCATGCGTTTGAAAAATAGCTGCGCAAATACCGTGCGAGATAAAATGTTGCAATGACTGCCATTTTATTCTCTAGGGTCTCTGCTAAAAAAAACGTATATAATGTTTGGGGGTTCTGTGTGATTTTCTAGCAAAAAAAATATGATTTTTACATGTAGGAGAGAAATGTCGAAATTGGCCTGGTAGGCAAGTGGTTAAAGTAGCGCAGTGCCGAAAAAGAGATTAAACCTTCCGGAGGTCAAGTGGTTAATCACAAACACAAGAAAAGAGTGGATGACACTAGTGTTAAAGACTGACTTTGTTTACTTTTTACAAGGATTCTATATTTAGCTGTTAGGTATTTCATGGGCCACCCTGTATTCTTGTTGCGAATATTATAATCCAAAGTTCATCAGAAGTGCTTTGGGACTACAGGCTCTCATTTACCTAACCAAGGCATAAGTGGCTATAATACCCAGGCTATAGTGTCCGGAGGGAAAGGGCTGCGGGGGTAACCTTCTTTGAATGATATACTCTTAAAAAGTTAATTGATCTATATAGTGGAGGATGGGGAGGGAGGATTAATGCAGGGGGAAAGGTTCCAACAGTCCACAGCTGGTCAATAAGCTCAGTGAAAAATAGCAGGTAAAGATACTCTCACCGTTCTGCCTGATTCCTCGTAGCTTCACCCATCCCTCCGGTTTGAGCACCGCTCTATTGGTCACCGGGTAGTATCCACAGGGGATCTTTCCATGCACTAGATAAAGAACCATCTCCGCTTCCAACAGACTTCCGGCCGTAACTTCACCACTGCCTCTGTATACTGCTCGTGCTTGGGCTGCGATCCCTCGGTCGTTACGAACGTGCTGATATCATTCTGACGCGTTTCGTTAGCCAACGACAGCTAACTTCTTCAGGAGAAGATATTATGCCCAATGTATGTGTTGTTTAATACACTGACCTGAAGACCTCGCCTTGCTCTCCGCTGCCGGCCTCAGCTCACTGCACTCTGATGCTCTGGAATGATGGGTCGCCCAGATCGCAATTGATGGGTTGCCGACCCTGAGCACATGTTTCCCTGATCTGTTTCTTACATTTTAGGTTTGAGGCCATGGGCCACATCAGACAGCTCCACGGGCCACGGGATGAACACCCCTGTTGTAACTGCCTAAAAACAGCTGGAGTTTGTTAGTGCATCTAAATATGCCTGTATATCTAACACTACTCTTCGCCCTGATTAACAATGCTGCTGTCCAAAAGTCCCTGTTGCTCCTACATCCAGGATGTAGGCACCCTAACAGAGGAGGTATGTTACTGGCCAGATCACCAGGTGAAAACAGAAGGAAAAAAGCCGAAAGAAAGAAAACTGATGCAGCCACCACATCTAATGATTGGTAAGTTGCAATACATTACAATTTCGGTTTTGAGTTTAATAACACTTTAAAATCCTTGGGAGTCATTAAGAAGAATGTCTATTCCCCACAATTTACAGCTGGGACTTGCTAAGAAGGAAGGGCCGCACACAGCTCCTAATTTATTTGTAAATCTCCAATGTGTGTGTAACGTCCAAAGGCATAGAAGACCTTTGAAGGTTACTATTTCCTTATTGCATTGTAAGTTTAGATGTGTACAGGGCCTAGAATAGATCTTATTTATCTGGATAATTCAAAATGTAAAGAAAAATGTATAATCAAACTTCATCTACAGTGAAACAACCAGTAGATCTAGAGATATAAACACCTGAAGTAATAGAACTTCATCAATTCTTATCTTTGCAAATATCTACAGCTGCTAAATCTCTTGATCTACAGATCATTTTAAAATGCAGTTTAAAGCTGGATACACACTATACAATTTTCTTTAGATTTTTTCATTTAGATTTACCAAAACCATATAATATGAGGTCAAACCTAAACACTTTCAATGTTTAGGCAATCAGGTAGGCCCTTGCATTACATAGCTGAAGGTAAATCTAAAGGAAGTCAAACAACAAAAGTTGTATAGTGTGTATAGGCTCAATGCACACTAGTATTTATTTTGCCAGTCAGTGCCTCCCCATCAGTGCTGCCTATCGGTGCTGCCTATCAGTGCCCATCAGTGCCGCCTATCAGTGCCACCTCAGAAGTGCCGCCTCATCAGTGCCCATCAGTGCAGCCTTGTATATATATTAAAAAATCTGCGCTTAGGTATAGGCTAGGCTTCAGCTTCCCCTGGGATGCCCCAAATGAAGCACCAATAATGAGAAAGATGTGTAGGTTGGGGGTGAGTGGTGCTGCCTATGAACTAAAGAGAGATATAATAAATCCCCCTTCACAGGTTGATATTAAAGTGAAATATCACAATTAATTGGAACAGTGTTGAGTGCTGTAAATCTCCTAAAAAAAAAAGTATTGTATTCCTCAATTAATTATTATGTGCATTACTGCCAAACTTAACCAATATTAGCTGTAACCATTTATAATCCTAAATGAAATAAAGTCCACCTTACACACATGTATAATACATATACATATACCATATACATATAATACAAGGTTTTTAGGTCCGATGAGACCGATGAGAGCTTTTGGTCGGAAAATGCGACCATGTATGATGTGAATCAGACTTTTGCTGGCGAAATTCCAGCCAACAAAAGATTGAGAGCAGGTTCTCAATTTTTCGGTCGGAAAATGTTTTGATTGGAAATTCTGATCATCTGTACCAATTTCCGACACACAAAATTCCTACGCATGCTCGAAAACAATTCGACGCATGCTCAGAAGAATTGAACTTAATTTTGTCGGCTCTTCACCATCACCACGTTCTTGACGGTCGAAAGTTCAGCAAACTTTTGTGTGACCGTGTGTATGCAAGCCAAGCTTGAGCGGAATTCCGTCGAAAAAAAACATCCAAGATTTTTCAGACGGAAAATGCGCTCGTGTGTACGTGCCATTAGTGTGCCCCCAACGCCTTAGCCCTGATACACACCTATGCATTTTTAGTGCTTTTTGCATTTTGCAGATTTGCACTACAGTCCATTTAACATGGTTTCCTATGGAACACGTTCTGTAGTGCAGATCTGCAAAATGCAAAAAGCACTAAAAATGCATAGGTGCGAATGAGACCTTACAGAGCATAGTTCTTCATTTGTAAAAAAAAATAAAAAATAATTATCTTACTTTATGTACTGTGAAATTGGAGCCATGATGAAGAGAAAATGGAAAAGTAGTGAGAGTGGATCATTAACAGTCAGTAAATGTATTCTAATCCATACTGCACTGTTCATAGACGATGCCTCCGCTCTGATGTAATGAGTTCATTAGTTACTTAATACTTTTTGATGTTTATCGGTTTTGTGTTTCACATGTAAATAAATGTCATATGAAGTTTAACCTCTCACATATATGTAATCACCATAAAGATCATCAAGGAAAGCTTTAAGTTGGAGAGGTTAATTGCTGGTGAATGTCTTCCATCAAAGCCCTGCCTAGCAGAAGGCCAAGGAGAAAATGTCAGTGGACGGCAGGATCCCCAGGGAAACCTCATACATTTGTAAGACTCTGGCATTTTGTAAAACGAAATCCATCTTTCCTGATGTTATCTATCTGCTTGACCTAAAACAGCCTACAGTAAACAGATTAATCAATATTTTAAATGGTAAAATCGTGAAATATTGTCAGCTCCTAAAATGAAGCCTTTAGGTAATATTTTAAAGCTTTGGTACAACAAAATACTAAAATACTACTTGGTTAACATTGAACAACATTAAAAAAAAAAATCTATTGAATATTGGAAAGGTATCAAAACAGTTGGAGCAGAAAAGGCTTGTGCAGTCTTCTTTCAATAAAGTTTTTGATCAAGCTTGATAAAAAAAGTTTAGCTTTGTAAAGTAAGTAATATTTCCTGTGTTAAAAGAGATGTATGGGATTTGTTTTTTTTTTTCAAGAATCATACTTACTTAGGTGGATACAGCATTGGTCCGATGCTGCATATGTCCCCCGCTAGCTCTAACACTGAGAACTGAGCCATCAAACACCACAGATTGCTCGGTTCTCAGAGCTCCCTGAGCAGAAAGCCGGTGATTGTCAGTCATAGTTTCATAGTTTCATAGTTAGTAAGGTTGAATAAAGACATCAGTCCATCCAGTTCAACCTGAGTGAGTGTCTACAATTGTCCCTATCCCTGTACATTGCACACTCACATTGGTCCCTACCCTCAAGGAGCCCACAATCCAAGGTCCCCATTCATATACTAGGGCCATTTTTTTGGACAGAAGCCAATTAACCTACCTGCATGTCTTTAGATTGTGGGAGGAAACCGGAATACCCGGAGGAAACCCACGCGAGCATTGGGCTGTGGAGAGGGCGGGAGTGTCTGGCTTAGGCTCTCGGCGGCTCGCCGAGAGGCTGAGCTGGGTGCCAGTCCAGACATGTGGGCAAATACAAACCATATGGTCGTGATCTTTCCGGAGTCTGGACCGGCTCTGTGACGTCAGCTGATAGCGAGCTTCAGCCTGCTGTCTGCTGAAAATGGGTCACAGGAGTGTAGAACGAACTGTGCTCCTGTAACCCCCTCCCCACCTCTCCAACCTTAACAATAACACCCCTCCCCACCCTAAACAATAACACCCCTCCCCACCTCTCTACCCTAAACAATAATCCCCTCCCCACCTCTCCAACCTAAACAATAACACCCTCATCACATAAATTGGAAACATAAGGGGACTACAAAGACACTGAATTTCAAAAGAGCCAACTTTCCTAATCTACGAACCTTGCTAGAAGATATAAATTGGGATAGAATCTTAAGAACAAAGAACACGGAGGAGAGATGGGTTTTCTTTAAGAGCATATTAAATAAGAGCATGAGCCAGTGCATACCATTGGGAAATAAATTCAAAAGAGCGAACAAAAGTCCTGGATGGCTTAACTCCAATGTAAAAATGCACATAAAAACAAAGGAGAGGGCATTCAAAAAATACAAGGCTGAGGAATCATCATCAGCATTCAGACTTTACAAAGAATGCAACAAGAAATGCAAGGGTGCAATTAGGGCGGCTAAGATAGAACACGAAAGACACATAGCGGAGGAGAGCAAAAAAAATCCCAAGAAATTCTCTAAGTATATAAACAGTAAAAAAGGGAGGACAGAACATATTGGCCCCATAAAGAACGAGGAAGGAAATCTGGTTACAAAAGATGGGGGAGATGGCGAAGGTATTGAATTTGTTCTTCTCCTCAGTCTTCACGAAGAATCGGGGGGCTTCAGTAACCAAAACTTCAGTGTTTATCCTCATGACACATCACAGGAAGCACCTCCATGGTTAACAGAGGACAGAATTAGAGATAGACTTGGAAAACTTAACATTAATAAGTCACCGGGTCTAGATGGCTTGCACCGAGGGTCCTTAGGGAACTCAGTCAAGTAATTGCCAGACCATTGTTCCTAAGTTTTGCTGACAGTCTACTAACAGGAATGGTACCAGCTGATTGGAGAAAAGCCAATGTAGCACCAATATTTAAAAAGGGGCCAAAATTGATCCCTGGGAATTGCAGACCAGTTAGCCTAACATCAATAGTATGCGAGCTCCTGGAGGGTATGATAAGGGACTATATACAAGATTTTAGTAAAGAAAATTGTATCATTAGCAGTAATCAGCATGGATTCATGAAGAATCGTTCTTGCCAAAGGAATCTATTAACCTTCTATGAGGAAGGCCTGTAGACAATGTGTATCTGGATTTTGCCAAAGCATTTGACACAGTTCCCCATAAACGTTTACTGTACAACGTAAGGTCCGTTGGCATGGACCATAGGGTGAGTACATGGATTGAAAACTGGCTACAAAGGCCAGTTCAGAGGGTGGTGATAAGCGGGGAGTACTCGGAATGGTCAGGGATGGAAAGTGGGGTCCGCCAGGGTTTGGGACACGTCAACACACACATACAGCAGGTAAAAAAGTATTGAACACATCACCATTTTTCTAGGTAAATGTATTTCTAAAAGTGCTATTGGCATGACATTTTCATCACATATCAGCAACAACCCATGCAATGCATACATACAAAGAAAACAAAACAAATACTTTTAGAAATCAAGTTATGTGTAATAACATGGAATGACACAGGAAAAGCAGCAATTATAAAGCAACCCTGCCCCTAGCTATATAAATATGACAAAGAAAAATAAGTTGCGCTGAAAAATACAACACATAAATTGTTCAAAAGGTGTAAAAAAGTTTTCAATAAAGTCCAAAAGCACAAGAGGCTATAATCACAAAGTCAAATGGCTATGGAACAAATGAAAAAAGCTCATCATAGAGTGTGTAAAAAAATGTGAACTTGAAAGAGGAATCCTCCACCTTAAGAGAGCCACCGACACAGGTTAAGATGTACTCTTACCGCAAAACAAGGACTGCTGCTCTAAAGGAACTCTGGCTGAGAAAATGGTGGTCTACAGTCTATGATGAAGGGAAAGTCACACAAAGGATAGTGGGGGAACTGGAGTACAAGTGCTCTAAGGTCTTATGGGATCAAATTGCATGCATCATGCTCATTCAGAGAGTCTTACCCTTCAGTGCACTTAAATCATTTTGTTTTTTTATTTGGTTAAATCATTATATATTTTCCGTATTTTAAAAAGAAGCATACAGTCTATAAGAATTAACTAAACAAATGTTTTCTTGTTGGTTATAGTATTGGCGTATTCATTAAAAAGACTTGTGTTTGCAATAACCGTAGCTGTTCATTATGTATTGTGTAATAAAGTGGGCTAATTTGGTGTGAAAATTGTACTGGTACTATTGTATTGTACTAATAATGTAAGTAAGCACAGCTGTGAAGGCACTGCTTTCAAGAAAATGGGTGCAGAAAAATAGAATTCAAAGGATTAAAGTGGCGATTTTCTATTCCACAGGAGGTAATGTGTAATTAGGGACTGGCCCACTGCATAAGAGTGCTTCACATTTGTCATAAAATTGCAGGTAAATGTTCTTATATAAGAGAGAGGCAATTCCTGATTACATTTTGAGTGAGCTGAAAGTGGTATTTTTTTACTTCAAGGGACCGCTGGGTATGATGTGGACTTTTATTGTCCAGATTTTCTCTGCAGTGGATGTTTAACTCAAACACTTAAGTGCTTTCTGCTCTTTTGTGGTCCATCAGCAGGAGAAACGCATAAAGGAGCTGTATGAAAATAGTTGATGCAGAGGGTGTTATAGAGTTTTAACATCTGCTTTATTGTCTACATGTGCAGAATTGAAGTTATCAAGAGATGCTTGTTTGTTACAGCCTCTTCTAAAAATGGATGGATATAAAGATAGATAGATAGATAGATAGATAGATAGATAGATAGATAGATAGATAGATAGATAGATAGATAGATAGATAGATAGTGTATTGTTTCCTAGCAGAGCACTCTCAGGTCAGTTTGGGAATTACAAGATCCCTTGACCACAGGTCCCTTACTAGCAAAGTACTAAAACAATCAAACAGATTTAGAACAGAACATGCATTATGACCATGTTCTTAGTAAATATGTTATCTCGGTTTAAAGAAAACTTGTGCTTTATGCATGTGGGAGCACTGTCACTAGAACTGAAATTCCCAAAATTTTGAGTTACACCGAACCAGAAGTAGGTAGAAAATCTTCTAATAGAAGTTTTCTAAGTTTGGAGAAATTACTGCTCATTTTTTGTTGTAAAAAATATATGTAAAGGGCTCTAACTTAACAGTCAAAATTGTGGACCTAAAATAATAAATAAATATAATTGATATAGGTAATTAAAATAAATGAATTAATAAATCAAAAAATTAAACAATATACTACGTGATCAAATACATACAATTCAGAAGTGCACAATAATTAAATATATAATAAATAATAACGAAAGTTCATAAATTTCTGTGTTTGGTCACTCCTCAATTAATTCTCCAAAACGGTAATCCTGAAATTATAAGTGCTCCAATGCTTCAACCAACCAACAGTGCTCCACCCGAAGTGAATATTGAATGCGCTCACCAGATGTACCCAATATAATAGAAATATGAATTACAGCGCCTGACTGATGTGCTCCAATCCAACAAAAGTGCAAAGTGCTCCAACGTTTTCAAGGTGTACCACAACACCCTTTCCTGTGTCCCCACTCACCAGATGGAATGGACCCCCAGCTTTGCAGTCTAGGGGTCACTTCAGGCTTAGTAGTGGTGGCCAGGAATGGCAGCTTGAACATCAGATCATCAAGTAAACCTCCCTTGTTAAGGATACTTAGCCAGGATAAAAGGTACCCAAAATGAAAGGAAGGGACTGATAGTGAAGTACCGCTTTGGTAAAGGATTTATTGCGGATAAAAATGAATACTTACAAGAAGCAAGATAAATCCAGGCAGTAGTAGTAGTCTGAGTTCCCAGGATGCACCTGTTTCTCTTCCTTAGACTGAAGAATGATGGGAACTTTTGTTAAAGATTAACTAGTTTCTGCAAAAAAATACCACTGGCTTCCTCGTGTGGTCAAATTTGATATTGCAGGCAAAACAACTTAATTAATATCCTGTTGGAGGCAGAACAGTAACAATTAAAGCACATTACCTTGTGTGTAAATGCACTGCAACGGTGGGAAAGGATGCATGTAAATATAAGTAAATAAAAAAGCTGAGCTAAGGCCTTGCCATTTAAAGCTAAGCTCCAGGCAGCGAAAATGCAATTGCAATCACATTGCAAGGGTTAAGTGTTCATTATGTGTACGGGGTAGGAATTAAGTAATAATACTTACCTTATTCCTCACTCCTGCAGGATCCCTCTAAGCTCCTTGACTGGTCCCCCAAAGCCTCTTATCTTTGCCACCCCTCCAGTAGCAGGTTTCTGACGTCATTGCATACAATGCAGGACCAGCAGGGCCTGTCCACATCCCAGGACTTTGGAAACATAGAAAAGCATTGGCTGCTGAGTGAGTGAGGAATATGATAAGTAGTGTTTCCTATGTCTATCTCCCAAGACAAGCATTGAGCCCATGCAGTGCAGGACTGATGAATTGCAAGGCAAAATGTTACAACTGCTTGCTATTTAGCTTTAATTCATTTGAAGTATGATTTATAATTTATAGGGTGTATGAGTATCATTTTTTTTTTTTCCGTCATACTCCAATTAAACACTTGATGGATGTGAATTGTGAAATAAAAGTGTATCTGTTTCAAACAAACAATTGTTCCTGAAATCACAAAGCATATGTCCAACTGAGCTAATCAAGAGCAGAAGGTAATTATATCCTGTCTATAGAATGTATGGTATTTCTACAGAGGCAGGGAATAATAATAAAGAAAAGCCTTTTCTCCTTTTCAAACAGAAGGAAATACAATGTGCACGGAATAAATATTAATAAGGTATATGTGCATTCCCTGAAACACAACAGCAGAGCATTCCTTGAATATGAATGTCCAAATACAATTTACAAAGCCAATGTGTACACATTTATTCTTCGACCTTTATTATACCTTCTATCTAAGAGCAGATTTTTCATATAACACATTCTGCATACCAGCAAGGGACACCATATATTCCCCGCCAACTACTGAAAATCTCCCACAACACCCAGCACAAGACAAACGTCCAGAGGTGAGCAACTGATGGGAAATCTCAGTAACAGGTGGTACTGTATTAGGGTTGCCACCAGTGCCAGTTTTGAACATTACTATTTTTTAGAACTGCTGTCTAGTTCTGAGTTACTATACAGACTCGTTTGGGAAAAGCAAATGGATCTCCCACCCCCTACTACCACTCCTGCTCTGCCTTATCTAACCTATCACTTTGACTCTGTATATCAGGAAGTTTGGCAGTGGTTTCTCTGTGAATGAAGCCTGCAAATAGCTTCATTCATAAATTCATTTATGACCATAGTCCTCTGATCTGTAAATTATGTTCACTCTAGCAAACATGCAGATCTATAAATAAAAAAAATGGTATCTTTTATTTTCAAAAAAGTTGGTCCTATTTAACCCCTTCTCTTTGCCTTGGGGTTTTTTTTTTTTTTGCTGTTTGTTACATTATTTTACCGGTGACTAAGTCATAATGATTGAACCGCACCTACTGAGTCATTGGCACTTTAAAAAAGACACATTTTTCGCAGTGCTCATAGTGCACTCCCACCCCATTTGTTTTTTCATTAAAAAGGGAATTTGCACTGTGCAAGAGAATTTCCCCTTAGCTAAGTGAAAGAGGTGACGTTCTACTGACTTCCATCACCCAATAACGTGCAAGCAAAAATGTTTTTTTTTTTGCTTTAGTTTGATTTAGTTTGTTTTTTGAATTCTTCTTGCACATAATAGGGCATTCTTTGCAAAATAAAATGTTACCATGTTCACCGTTACCATGATACCGTGTGGAAAATATCTTTTAAATGTACCATTTTCTTTGCAAAGTGAACAGCCTATTTACCTATTTAACCTGATTGAGGTTGATTTACCAAAGGAAGTCAGCATGTTCACTTTATAATCAGTTACAGCAAACTGTTTTTTTTCCTTTTGGGAGAAAGACAAAAAAAGGAAACTAATGCTGCCATCATATCTAAGAACTGGTAAGTAAATATAATACATCTTTGCTTTTGGGCTTAATACTACTTTAATTCGTAACACAACATAACGCTACTGCACCTGTGGTGTCAATTGCATTATTCATGGGAGCCATTGATGGCTTTAAAAACACTACTTAAAGCGGAGCGCCACCTGAATTTTTTTTTAAAGTCAGCAGCTACAAATACTGCAGCTGCTGACTTTTAATAAATGGACACTTACATGTTCCAGGTTCCAGCGGTGTCGGCAGAAGATGACGAGTGATTGCTCGTCTCTCGCTGCCTCGCCACCATCCTCTGTCAGGGAATCAGGAAGTGAAGACGCAACGTCTTCACTGCCCGGTTCCCTACTGCGCATGCGCGAGTCGCGCTGCGCGCCTCTATTGGTCCCCGCTGTGTCCTGGGAACTGTGTTTCCCAAGACACAACGGGGCATTCTCGGATAGAGGCGGGGCAGCGCGGATAATGCGTCCCGGAAGTGGGTGCAGATACCTGTATTATACAGGTATCTGCACCCCCCCTCCCCCCTGAAAGGTGCCAATTGTGGCACCGGAGGGGGGGAGGAATCCGACTTTAGGGTGGAACTCCGCTTTAAAGAGGAGTTCCTGTCTGTAAAAAAAAAAAAAAAATTAAGTCAGCAGCTACAAATACTGTAGCTGCTGACTTTTAATATAAGGACACTTATCTGTCCAGGGATCCCCCAATGTCGCCACCCCTAGCCGATTTGTCATGCAGGCACCGCATCTGTAGTATGGAAAACAGGAAGTGAAGCCTCGTGGCCTGTTACCTACTGCACATGCGCGAGTCGAACTGTGCTTTCTGAATGGTCCCGTCATCTTCTGGGACCTCTGTGTGTCCCAGAAGGCAGCAGGGGAAAGGAGGAGGGGCCAGAAATTATGTAGATCGGCGTGCAGTGATCTTATCAGGAAGTGAGAGCGGGTAACTGTCAAAGCCAGGTTCCCGCTCCCCCCCCCCCCAAAAAAGTGCCAAATGTGGCAGTGGAGGGGGGGATGGTGCGATCAAGCAGAGCTTCCCCTTTTGGGTGGAGCTCCACTTTAAGGGGGGTTAAACACAGGGTATTGCGGCATGTGTGAACAAGCCCTAAAGCTATAGGGAAATGCTCCTGCTAAGTGAAAAGCCACTTGCAAAGGTAACATGTTTTACTCCTTTAGTAAATCAAACCTATCGAATAAGGCAATGCAAAGTGCAAATACTATTTCAAACCTCAGGCTGCATTCAAACCTGGGAGTTTTGAATCGCAGACAGATTTGCTGCAATTCTACCTGAGATTTCAAAACAACCAGGTGTGAACAACAAATCGCACAATGCACATTTCAGATGGAATTCATATGAATGGCACCTAAAAACGTAGTGCTGCCAAGACTGTAGCACGGTAAATTGCGCTGCAATCGCGGCAAACCGCATTGTGTGAAGCTTATAGCCCAAAAAAAGTTCAGGAGCTTCTTTTTGGAAACATGCTTCATGCACCGCATTTTTAGATGCCATTTAAATGAACGGCATATGAAATGTGCGTTGTTCGATTTGTCATCCACACCTGAGAGATTTGAAATCGAAGGCAGGATCGCAGCAAATCTGCCCACGACTCAAAATGCCCAGGTGTGTATGCAGCCTCAGTAAACTGCAGCCAGTCAGTATTTATCTTTGGTTGACTAGAATAAACCATGATGGTTGCAATAGTTACTGCCCTTTGCACAAAGTTATTCTAGTGATATTGTTTGGGACAAACTATAACATCGCCAGTGGTGCAATAGTCACCTTTTATCAAGAAAAATATTTTCTGCAACTGTCAATCCCTGGCAATATTATAGCACAGAGAATAATACAAGCAAAGTAGAGCTGCACGATTAATCGTTAAAAAATCTAAATCGCGATTCTACCTCCCTCCTGATCTTAAAACAGCATTTCCCCAATTCTATGTAACAAGTGAAGAGAGTTCTCTGCTCACTTCTGACAGCTGACAAAAAATACATAAAAAATCCAGGCAGCCTGCCAAGTTTATCTCAACATGGAGAAAAAGAGATACATTGTAACATTTCTTCTTGGCTCAAAGGGAAGAACTTTGGTCTGTAAATGAGGTCAGTTTAACCACTTAAAGACTAAACCTTTTTCTGACACTTACAAGTTAAAGTGCACCTTCAGTCATTTTTTCAATTTTCCATCTATTAAATCCTCTGCCCTTGTTGTTTTAACTTTGTATAGTAAAACATTTTTTTTCTGCCAGTAAATACCTTATATACAGCCCACTTCCTGTTTCTTGTCTGGTAATAAGCCTAGGCTTATGACATCATGCACAGCACTCTCTCACTTTCATGAGAGTTTGCCAGGAAGGGAGGGGGGTGAGTCATAAGAGGACCAATGAAAGCGGCAGGGCTGCAGAGCTGGAGGTGTGCCTCTGTTTGTCTGTGTCATTCCAGGAAGTGAACAGGTGCAGCTTCAGCTGCCCACAGTTAAAATGGCTGCAGCAGACTTAGTGGAGGGAGATAGCAGCATATTTGGCAAGTACAGAATCACAGTATACATAAAATGTATAAAATAAAATGCAAAGTGGTTGGAGGGAAGCTTCAGAATGGCAAATATGTTTTTATTACAAATTATGTGAGCAGACTGCAGTTCCTCTTTAAAATCAGTGTTTTTTGCTAGAAAATTACTTGGAACTCCCAAACATATATATATATATATATATATATATATATATATATATATATATATATATATATATTATCAGAGACCCTAGAGAATAAAATGGCAGTTGTTGAATATTTTATGTCACACTGTATTTGCGCAGCGGTCTTTCAAATGCAATTTTTGTGGAAAAAAATAAATTTTAATGAATTTAGAAAAGTTTGCCCAATTTTTTTGTATAATGTGAAAGATGATGTTACGCCACAAGAATCGTGATCTTTATTCTAAGCAAAAAAAATCGTGATTCCCTTATTTAGCCAGAATCGTGCAGCTCTAAAGCAAAGGCGTAGAAATAATAGGAGATCCATATACAGAATACTATTCCTATATATCATAGTCACATAGTCACATAGTTATTAGAATACAGATTTTCTGCAGTAGCAGTAACTTTACATTCCCTAAACATGCAAACATACTTGTGTCTATCCACTCCAGTGGCTTTTTCAGACTAATTCCTTCTTTCTCCTAAATGTGCCGCCTACGAACAGTAAACAGCACTCATTACTGATATGCAAAATCCGACTTACCAAAAGTCAGCAGCTAAATATATTTTCAGAGGCCCAATAGTCACCAACACTGTGTGTACCCAGTAGTGTAATTCTAATAAACTTTTGAAACAAATGTCATTTCATAGCCAGAGGAAAATTAAGTCCTGGTTTATGATTAGAACTGGGACGTATTAATCCCTCTCACTGTTTTTTTTTTTTTACATACAGCGTTACTTACAATTACAGTGCAGACTCATATTTATACATTGTCAAATTTTTAAATGAAACACATTATTCTAAAGACTACAGAGCATACATTCCACCCTCAAGTGTGATCATCTAATGAATTAATCATAGTATTTAAATGAAATGTTTTTCTATATAACACTAGAAATCTTTCTTGATTATAGGCAGAAATTCGATTTACATCTAGCCAAATTGAAATGGTTTGTAAGAACTTCACATAAGGGTCTTAATTACATATAGGTTTGTTTAATCAAAATAATTAAAATTCAGAAGCTTTTAATGATAGTGGGAATTATAGGAACGTATTAGATAATCAAGTCCAAAGTGTTTTCTCCACTCATTCCTTTACAACAATTACAATTACAATCTTACCCACTAGGATCTAACATTTCACTTCTATTTTATTCCAATAAAAGAAATGTTGTTAATAAAAAGGATCCTCAGCCTATATTCTACAGTGTGTAATTGGGGAAAAATAGTGGAAGTGTTCAATCTATACTGACTGCAAATACAGTAAAACCTTGGATTGCGAGCATAATTCGTTCCAAAAACATGCTTGTAATCCAAAGCACTTGTATATCAAAGCAAATTTCCCCATAAGAAATAATGGAAACTCAAGTGATTCGTTCCACAACCATTTATTCATAAGTCCTTCAGTTTAAAGTCTATGTAAAAAGATTATAGCAATGTGACCAGGTTGTGTAACCATAAAATGTCCATCCACAAGGGGATTAGAGGCAAAATCCAGCAGGAGCTACAGAGTATAAAAGAGAAGAGAGGTGCCTCTAAGTGTAGCAATATGTTGCTAAATGTTGTACCTTCATTAAATGTAACCATATTGCTACACTTAGAGGCACCTCTCTTCTATTTATACCCAGTTGTGACATGACGCTACTTGTATATCAAGACATCACTTGTATATCTAGTCAACATTTATTAAAAAATGTTGCTTGTCTTGCAAAACGCTCTCAAACCAAGTTACTCTCAAATCAAGGTTTTACTGTAAATACCAAATCTCCAAACCCTCTATTGCTTCTGAAGCATATGTGTATCAGCCTAGTATACAGTGGTGTGAAAAAGTGTTTGCCCCCTTCCTCATTTCCTGTTCCTTTGCATGTTTGTCACACTTAAGTGTTTCGGAACATCAAACCAATTTAAACAATAGTCAAGGACAACACAAGTAAACAAAAATGCAATTTGTAAATGAAGGTGTTTATTATTAAAGGTGAAAAAATCCAAACCATCATGGCCCTGTGTGAAAAAGTGATTGCCCCCCTTGTTAAAACATACTATAACTGTGGTTGTCCACACCTGAGTTCAATTGCTCTAGCCACACCCAGGCCTGATAATTGCCACACCTGTTCACAATCAAGGCATCACTTAAATAGGAGCTGCTTGACACAGTAAGGTCCACCAGAAGATCCTTAAAAGCTACACATCATGCCGAGACCCAAAGAAATTCAGGAACAATTGAGAAAGAAAGTAATTGAGATCTATCAGTCTGGAAAGGGTTATAAAGCCATTTCCAAAGCTTTGGGAATCCAGCGAACCACAGTGAGAGCCATTATCCACAAATGGCGAAGACATGGAACAGTGGTGAACCTTCCCAGGAGTGGCCGGCCGCCGAAAATTACCCCAAGAGCGCAGCGACGACTCATCCAAGAGGTCACAAAAGACCCCACAACAACGTCCAAGGAACTGCAGGCCTCACTTGCCTCAGTTAAGGTCAGCGTTCATGCCTCCACCATCAGGAAAAGACTGGGCAAAAATGGCCTGCATGGCAGAGTTCCAAGGAGAAAACCACTGCTGAGCAAAAAGAACATCAAAGCTCGTCTCAATTTCTCCACAACACATCTTGATGATCCCCAAGACTTTTAGGACAACATTCTGTGGACCGATGAGACAAAAGTGGAACTCTTTGGAAGGTGTGTGTCCAAGTATATCTGGCGTAGAAGGAACACTGCATTTCAGAAAAAGAACATTATACCAACAGTAAAATATGGTGGTGGTAGTGTGATGGTCTGGGGCTGTTTTGCTGCTTCAGGACCTGGAAGACTTGCCGTGATAAAAGGAACTATGAATTCTGCTGTCTACCAAGAGATCCTGAAGGAGAATGTCCGACCATCTGTTCGTGTACTCAAGCTGAAACGAACTTGGGTTCTGCAGCAGGACAATGATCCTAAACACACCAGCAAGTCCACCACCGAATGGCTGAAGAAAAACAAAATGAAGACTTTGGAGTGGCCTAGCCAAAGTCCTGACCTGAATCCTATTGAGATGTTGTGGTATGACCTTAAAAATTCCGTTCATGCTCGAAAACCCTCTAATGTAACTGAATTAGGACAATTCTGCAAAGATGAGTGGGCCAAAATTCCTCCAGGACGCTGTAAAAGCCTCATTGCACGTTATCGCAAACGCTTGGTTGCAGTTGTTGCTGCTAAGGGTGGCCCAACCAGTTATTAGGTTTAGGGGGCAATCACTTTTTCACACAGGGCCATGATGGTTTGGATTTTTTTTCACCTTTAATAATAAACACCTTCATTTACAAATTGCATTTTGTGTTTACTTGTGTTGTCCTTGACTATTGTTTAAATTGGTTTGATGTTCCGAAACACTTAAGTGTGACAAACATGCAAAGGAACAGGAAATGAGGAAGGGGCAAACACTTTTTCACACCACTGTATACTACTTTTCTGACCTTCCCATAAAGGTGAAAGTGTTCTATCTATTCTAGCTGCAAAAAAAAAAACAATTTCTAAATAACTTATTATTGCTTCCAAAACCTATGAGAATCAGCCGTGTTCCTTCACTTCAAAACCAGAATGATAAGTATAACACATTGACTGTGTAAAATAAATAAAGTGTTGGTTGCAAACACCAATAAATGAATATGAATACAATTCATAAATAGACATGACTAAAAAGTCCATATATGTGAATTGACATTGTGAATAAATGACCCGTGAGGGAAAAACAAAAAAAACGTCCAAACAGGTGAAAACTAAATGAAAGTGTTTAGGTAGAAACCAATGTTGAAATTGAAAGTATATTCGATCCTCTGAAGGATAGGCCACCATCCAGTAAGAAATCACCATAGATTGTGAATCCACTACCGATGAAAAAAAATGGATACTCTTACCAGACTCAGTGGATCCAATGCCAGTGGCACGGAGTCAAACTGGCATGGAACTGGGAACGTGGTCACTCAGGAAACACCATGTTAAGTCAGCTTCTGTTCAACCTTGTCAATGGACCCAATCATGGACTCCACCATTCATAAAAGGAAAAGGCTGCCACATAATGTAAAACCATCAACCATGGGTTTTATTTTAGAAGGTAGAACACTTACATCAATGATGATATAAACAGGCGAGATAGGTATGTGATCACAAATACATCCAAGAAGCGCAGTAACGTGGAGCTAGTTCAGTTTACCCTGGATATTCCCAATGCCAATTCACATATATGGACTTTTTTTTGATGCTGATTTATGAATTGTATTTAGTTGCTCTGGGGGCACTTAGCAGTGGGGGGGGGGGGGGACCCAGAGCAGAGCAAGTAAGTATAATGTGTTTGTCATTTAAAAAAAAATGCCTTTAATATCACTTTAATTCCACATACAATTATCACAAGAGGAAACTCATGATAACTCTTATCGTGCACTTCCTATAACATAAGAACAAGGTGTGACTTGCATTGACAATATGAGACATTTCCTAAAGCCCTGTTACATACCCTTCTTCTTCACTCCCACCGGCTTCCTATTTTTTATGCCGTTAGTTATCTAAAGCCACTTCCCTTTAGGCGATCCAGCCGTTAGTCGCATCCTGGCCTCATCACATACAATGCTAGACCTACAGACCTGCATTGTAAGGCTGACCATACACGGAGCGAATTTTGCTCGATTCCCCATCAACACAAACAGTGTTGATGCAGGAATCCCTTCTGCCGGGCCATTGCCTTCTCTGGGGGAGAGCAGGGAAAGCTGTCCCCACTGGGAGAAGATATTGATTATTGCTAGTGGCTATAGCAGCTGCTAGCGATTATTGCAAGAGAATCCGGCAGGCTAGTTGTACCCAAGTTGATCAATCAATCAACTTGGTACATTCAGCCTGCCCAATAACAGTTAAAATCTCAGCCGGTTCCTGGAACCGTGTATGGCCAGTTTCAGGCCAACCAACAACCTAGATTGCCAGAGTGAGGAGGAAAGAACTAGCTGCTGGGGGAGCAAGGGATAAGGAGCTTTTTTAATGGTAACCCAGCCCCACCGCAAGGATAGTTTTTCAGTTTTAGGTTTTATTGTCAAAATTGAATTGAACAAGCTGAAGTTAGAAGTTGATTGGCTACTATACAAAGCAGCACCAGATTCTTGGTGCACCAGTTTTAGTAAATCTCCCCCATAATCTCCATAGCGATTGCTGGCAGCAGCACCCTCTAGTTGAGACATGCTGCACTAACACCACTTGCTACTTCTATTATAAACAGTGGCACCTTCTTGTGTGGCAGACTGGGGAGTGGCACACTGTGCACTGATTGACAGCACAGACACCTAGGGAAAGATAAAGATACTATAAGCTCTAGTTTCCAATAGGTGTCTGTGCTATCACAGCTTGAGCTTGTGCAAGGCAGGGGAGGAGGGCGGTGAACGATGAAGGGGATTACCCAGTGGACAGACCAATTACCTCATTAGAACACTGCAAGTGCATTGGGTGATTAATGTTGAATAAATTACTCCCATTCAGATGCACTCTGCAGAAAACAAAAAGCCTTTTCTTCAGAGCAGAAAGAGGTAGGACTATGCAACAAAGTTTGTTGAATTCCTTGCAATGTACACAGATCACCCACAGGGTTGTGTTTAACAGAAGTGGCGTTAAGCCCCATACACACGGTTGGATTTTCCGATGGATTCTGTCCTATCAGACAATGTTGTCGGAAATTCCGACCGTGTGTAGGCACCATCGGACAGTTTCCATCGGATTGTCCGACGGACAAAGTCCTATCTCCTGCTGGATAGATTTTTTGACAACAAAGTCCGATCACACCAAATCCGATCGTGTGTAGCGAATTCCAACGGACAAAGTGCTACGCATGCTCAGATCACATTACAAGACCAAAGCTATTGGCTACTAGCCTCTACGTAGTCCCATCGTAGGCAACAAACGTCACCACGTTCAGAATGATCGGATTTTCCGACAACTTTGTCCGACCGTGTGTACGCAAAACCAACATCAGACAAAGTACGACGGACATGATCCGACGGACCTGGTCCTCAGATAATCCGAGCGTGTGTATGGGGCTTTAGTCTTGTTGATAATAATGATGAATGACTGTACAGTAAGTAGGCTCAGGTTTCATTAACCATGTCCCTTAAACCCCCACCTACTATTAGCACAGCGTGGCCGTACTCTGTCTATGACTTTGCTGACATTTTGATATTATTTCTTTGCTTTGGTCCCAGTAGGGTAACGCTTTTCCTATTTGGGTCCTCAGGTTAAAAAGTTTAATAACTTCTTTTGCTCTAAATCTACCATAGTAACACACAAATAGAATTGGACAGAAGTTCTTGCTGACCTGCCAAATAATAAAGAAACACCAACCTGAGAATTTAAAAAACCCAGGAAGCAGACCTTAAAGTGTTACTAAACCCACAACAGTAAAATCAGTCTGTATATGCAGCATAGCATACTTGTTATGGTCACTGTGAAACTTAAGGGGTTAATCCTCTGCATTGTGTAAAAAGGCTTTTTTATCCAGTATGCATAGATCCTCCCCCTTCTGCACTGTCTATCTGGGGAAGGCCAGCTAACACAGGCAGAGTAGCCAACCTGCACATGCTCATTTGTGTCTTTTATGCTGGAGAGAACAGTTTCTTGTTCTCAGAGCTAGCCAGGTCACATGATAATGACATCACACATGTGGGCGTGTATACAGGCTGCAGTTAAAATCTCCTCCTACCTTAACTCTCAGCACTGAAGAAACTGTGCAGTTTATCATGTAATCGTGGTATACATATCAGACAAAAAGGTATATAGCGGCAGTATTTTAATGTAAAAGAAGATTTATAAGCTGTGGGCACTGGGGGGGGGGGGGGGGGGGGTAAACTATTTTCATATTACTGGGTTTAGTAACACTATAAAGCAGAAAGTAAACTTACAAAAATTACTAAAAAAGTTTTTTTTTTTTTACAAAATGTAAATACCTTTTTATTGTATTATTAGTTCTGGAACCTCTCACTTTCGGTGATTTCATCCAGATTGCTGGTAACGTAAGTATTGAGCTGCCATTTTCCTTGGTTATCAACAACACCCCTAAGAGCCGGTTCACACAGGGGCGACTCGTCAGGTGACTTAGCCGCCTGACAAGTCGCGTCCTGTTCTGTACAATGGAACCCTTCTAATAGGAGCGACACAAGTCGCTCCGACTTAGAAAAAGGTTCCTGTACTACTTTTGGGGTGACTTCAGGTGACTTGTATTGACTTCTATACATAAGTCGTTTTGCAAGTCGCCGCTGAAGTCGTTTGCAGGTCGCCTGAGGCAGACGCACTGCAAGTTGTGCTGCCTCAGTGTGAACCGGCTCTAACAAAAGGCTGTGTTTCCAAAATATTGCAATATATTGACACTCACCATAGAAATGAGTGAGATATGGCAAAACGTCATCAGGGGGCTAGCTGAAAGAAACAGAAAGAGCTGGCTCCTGATAAGAGAGAAAAGATAGTGGCACTGAAGAGATACGCTAGCAGAGGATAACGCTTTATTTTATTGCCTTGTAAGTATCATTTTTATTCATGATTTGTTAGGCAATTTCCATTTGTAGGTGCAACGTCCTTTTAAATGTATTTTTACATAGAACTAATATACAGAACTGAAACTGTCCCAATAAAAGCCTCTGCTTTAGCATTACCCCTGTAATCCCTGGCACAGCAGCACTCACAATTGGGCATCACTCTGAGCCAACCAGGGCTCTACTGCTTAGCACATTGCTTTGAGTCAACTGTATGAGAATACTGGCCTTATCAGTGTGCTGCTTCTGTTTCTTTGCCTGGTAACATGTTGGGGACAGGTCGGTGACCAAGCTTTACTCATTAATTGAGTACAGGAAAATAACATCAACAGTCTGGCTTTTCTTTCTGGCAGGGCTGCCTGGATCACAAGGCTGGCTGAACACATATATATCCTTGGCAGGTAGAATGGTTCTTATATACTGTATGTATTTACACTGTGTATTTAGTTGTTTTAAGGTTTAAAAGAGGTGTTTTGAATTCCCTACTTGAAAAATAAGGGAAAACCTTTAAAACAACTTTCAGGCACAGTTTTTACCATCTGCTAATGCTCTGCTGTGGCAGGTCACCTTTGCAACATAAAGTAAATGAGACAGGTAAAATCAGTCAGCTGCTAATGCTTGATGCAGCGACTGTACTAAGGGCCAAAAGGCCAATCAATTTACACGAATCAGGGTTTTATGCAATCCATTGCAGCCAGCAAACTGTCACCTGCACATTTAAATAAGCCTTTAACTTCTATAACATAACTCTGTGCTGTGCAACATCCATCCATCTCTCTGAGACATAGCGAGGAACCTACCATGATTATAAATGAGAATATCCAGTTCACACATTCACAGTTCCAAATTTTAGCTTTATCTACACTGTATCATTAAAATAAATGTAGCATAAGAGAAGAAAAATACTGCGCTCGGAAAAAAAAAGATTGTTAAAAAATCTGTTAGCACTGACAGTCCAGATACAAAAACTCAGATAAAATACTCAATAGAACGCAAAGGCCGGAGCCTTGTGTGCGGGTCTGTGGGACGGGAGAAAGGCAAGCCGAGAGCGGGACTGTAATTGCTGTTTGGACTGGAGAGGACTGAAGAGACCACCTGGCATGGAGAGAGACTGTCATTGTGACTTAGGAGGACGTTTTGTGTCGCACTTGGATCAAATTGGTTGGTTGGATTTGTGCCCAGATTGGAGCCTGTAGGAATGCCATTTGTGTTTAATGGCTGTTTACTGAGCCTTTTATACTTCACCATTCTGTGAGTGCAATACTTACCTTATTTCTAAAGCTTTTTTATTAACTTACTACGCTATGAGAGCGGTATGTTTGCTTTATCCTTGAGTATTGTTGGAGTCACATGGACACAGCACGGTCATAGGGAGACCTTTATCCCCTATGTGTGATTTGACCACCTGTAATCCAGTGGACAATCCTGAATGGGTAAACAGTTTTAACACACCATTTGGTTTGGGAAGCACGATATTTCATCTGTTTTTGGTCCAGCATCACAGCTCCTGCACCTGAATGTTTTCCATTACCGAGGACATTTTTGATGGACTGATTGACACATTGGGTTTGATTTACTAAAGGCAAATCCACTTTCCACTACAATTGCACTGCAAGTCCACTTGGATTTGACTTGGAAGTGCAGTCACTGTAGATCTGAGGGGGGGGGGGGGGGGGGGGGATGCAAGGGAAATATAAAACAGCATTTTTGCTTGTATATGATTGGATGATAAAATCAGCAGAGCTTCCCCTCATTTCTTAGGAAAGACAAAGAGCAGCGCCCTCTAAGTGCAGCAAGTTGATTATTTTAATAGTTTAAAAATAAGCATATGTATGTTCAGCATCACTGTCTCAGGGTGAAGCCTGGTGTATAAAGAGAAAAATTGCGCTGGACAAAAAAGCTAAATTAAATAAAAATTGGAAAGCTGCAACCAAAATGTGATAAGCATAGACAAGGTAAAATAAAAAGAGGCTGCGCTATGTTCTATCTGAGAAAAAGCACAACATTAGTTGATGACACAACCTTTAGTGTCAATACATACACCTTGTGAGAGTGAATGGTGACTAATGAAGCTAAATATGATTACTAAATACCAGGAATGGTTATAGCAGTCAAGTACGAAAATTTCAGTGCACCTATTAACAAAACGTATAAAAATAACATACAATATAAAAATTCAGATGGGCTGCATAGTAACCCAACACATAAATAAATAAGTGAAAAGGAATATGAATCCGACAATTTATCGGGTTATATTGTACAGATGAACCGTATAGTAACCCAACATATAAATAGGTGAAAGGAATATGAATCCGACAGTGTATAGTGTTAAATTATACCGTGCATATATACATGTCAAATTAGACTGATGTAGTGACCCAAAAACATATAAATTAGGTAAATAAAAATACAAAATTGAAGTTTAGAGTCCAAAACCGACTGTAAAGTCAATCTAGTCCAACAATAGAAAGGCTTCCACGTGTTGAAAGATGGTGACTTTAAGTGAATTCAAATATAAGGTGACAAGTGCTTGTAGAAATCCCTCCACCAGGAAGATTGCAGGCTTACCAGACTGTGGAGAAAACTCGCATGTGGCTAATACCCAGCCAGGGCCTTGACTTCCACTACAGCTCGTCTGCGCCTCTCGCGATATCCAGAGAAGTTGTTAACTTCAGATGTAGGAAGACGTGGGACTCACCACCAATGATAGTGGGTTGTAGCCTATGTATATCATAAGCCCATTGTATGGCTCTCCGGAGGTTGGCCCAAAAAAAGAAAAAAAGGGGGACACACCATGGGTAGAATCCAAAGGATTTATTTAGTAAAAAGTGCCAATAAGCACGAAAGGCAGAATGCATAAAATAGTTGGAAAACACTTAAAAAATATGCGGCCGGCCGGCAGCAGTACTCGTCCGTGCTAGGACGTAAGACGCGGTGACGTCAGCACGTCGCTCCTCCCTACGCGTTTCGTCAGAGAGTGACGTCCCATGATTACGTCACTCTCTGACGAAACGCGTAGGGAGGAGCGACGTGCTGACGTCACCGCGTCTTACGTCCTAGCACGGACGAGTACTGCTGCCGGCCGGCCGCATATTTTTTAAGTGTTTTCCAACTATTTTATGCATTCTGCCTTTCGTGCTTATTGGCACTTTTTACTAAATAAATCCTTTGGATTCTACCCATGGTGTGTCCCCCTTTTTTTCTTTTTTTGGGCCAACCTCCGGAGAGCCATACAATGGGCTTATGATATACATAGGCTACAACCCACTATCATTGGTGGTGAGTCCCACGTCTTCCTACATCTGAAGTTAACAACTTCTCTGGATATCGCGAGAGGCGCAGACGAGCTGTAGTGGAAGTCAAGGCCCTGGCTGGGTATTAGCCACATGCGAGTTTTCTCCACAGTCTGGTAAGCCTGCAATCTTCCTGGTGGAGGGATTTCTACAAGCACTTGTCACCTTATATTTGAATTCACTTAAAGTCACCATCTTTCAACACGTGGAAGCCTTTCTATTGTTGGACTAGATTGACTTTACAGTCGGTTTTGGACTCTAAACTTCAATTTTGTATTTTTATTTACCTAATTTATATGTTTTTGGGTCACTACATCAGTCTAATTTGACATGTATATATGCACGGTATAATTTAACACTATACACTGTCGGATTCATATTCCTTTCACCTATTTATATGTTGGGTTACTATACGGTTCATCTGTACAATATAACCCGATAAATTGTCGGATTCATATTCCTTTTCACTTATTTATTTATGTGTTGGGTTACTATGCAGCCCATCTGAATTTTTATATTGTATGTTATTTTTATACGTTTTGTTAATAGGTGCACTGAAATTTTCGTACTTGACTGCTATAACCATTCCTGGTATTTAGTAATCATATTTAGCTTCATTAGTCACCATTCACTCTCACAAGGTGTATGTATTGACACTAAAGGTTGTGTCATCAACTAATGTTGTGCTTTTTCTCAGATAGAACATAGCGCAGCCTCTTTTTATGAAGCCTGGTGTCACTGGCTGATGATGGTGGTAATGTCCGGCAACGATCTAGCTGCACTGTAGGCTCACAGTGCTTCTGGATAGCTGGAGCGAGGATCGGCGGTGCTCTGTGACAATGTCACTTCCGGGTACAGGGTTGGCGGGCGGTGCTTCGCGTTCGGCTTTGCTAGTGCCCATCTTTGAGTGGGTTTAATATACCATACAGGGAGGGGTACTGAGTGGCTTGCACGGCCAGTAACCATAGCAACTTTAAACAACATACAATGATGCAGCAAAGTACCGTGATGTCTAATCAGCTAACAAATAAGGCTAATTTAAAACTGTTATAAAAATTCTACACAAACTATAATACCTACACTAGACGACCAGTAAAACCATCATTGTCTGACATTAGTGTCTGATATAATAATATTCTAATCTAAGATAATAATAATAATGATAATAGTTTAAAATTGGGTAACAATCTCAAAAATATTTGTATTATAAACTAGCATTTACACTGGCACATGTGTATACACACACACACACATATATATATATATATATATATATATACACACACACATATATACATATAGGGACAAGACTATAAATTTCTAGTAGACCTAAACTACTAATTCTAAAGGCGTCTCCACGTATACAGTTAAAATAAATAAAATACAAATTTAAATAAAATTGAGATATGACCAGTTAATTGAGCTAGATAAAAAGAAAAAGAAATGGTGGAGGGGAGGGGATTGAGAAAAATATAGTACCTGCATACTGGTCACAGGGGAGTATATGGTATTATAATTATGATTTAAGAGATAATGGGATCATGGTGAGGACCCGGAGAGGTGGGGGACCAAATGAGGGATTCCCCCCCTTTTCCGCAAGGGGGTTATCTTCCCCCTTCCCACCGAGTGACACCCGACCATGCCAAAGGAAATCATTCTAATGCACTGGTCAAAACGCTGGCGGCTCCCCCCCCCCCCCCCCCCCCCCGCAGGAGAGAGGAATCGAGTACCCTAGAGATGTAATGGGTCGGATCTAGATGGGAACTTAATTGGGAATCTGTATGGTTCTGTAGGTTGCTAAATATGGATATTTCAACAGATACTGTAACTGTAACAGATACTGTAACTAAGCAAGATTCGATTGTCGGAAGCTGACTGCTTTGTGATACTGATTTGTTCAATAAAAACTTTTCTGTTAAAAAAAAAATAAAGAAATAATGGGATCATAATACATTTTTAATAAAATTAAAATTATAATAAAATTTTATTACAATAAAATATTGATCTCAATGCCCTAGTTGAGGCCTTCAGGTGATAAACTTGATCTAAAGTGTAAATCCAATAATTTTATCTCTCACATAACCATTTATACATTCAGCGGTAAGAAATGTGTTGGGAATAGCTTCTATAACCCAAACCCGTAATCCTCAAGATGACTGTTTATGGAATTTTTTAAAGTGTCTAGGAACACTATATTTGTCTATGCCCTTTTCAACAAGATTACGGTGCTCACCAAACTGTTTCCTTAGTGTACGTATGGTGCGACCTATATAAAGTTGGCTGCATGGGCAAGACAAGCAATGCACTACATATTCAAATGAACAATTGAAAAAATCTGGTATAATGAACTGTTTCCCTTGGGCAGCACTTCCACCCGGACGGCACATTTCTTTGGACTCTCTAGGGGGTCATTTATCACCCCCGTGGGTTAAACTGTACGGGGACGCCATCTTGGAAGCTACATTAGGGGTTTATTCCTTCCCCTTGTTCCCACCCTGGGTGATCTGAATTGTGACCACATAACCATGGAGGCTGTATGTTTGTCTCCTGGCCAATAGGGAGAGGTAGTTGTACTTGTTTGGACAAGCAAGTCTTTCTATCTGCCCTACACTGGACTAAGTTCCAGGACTAAGGGTCCAGTTGCACCCACGACCATTTGTCATTTTCATCTCATGACGAGTGTTCGCTCCACCGTGGGTGATAACTGTACCATATCTCTACTTACTCTCTACCCCTGATGAAGGTTTTTTTACCAAAGAAACTGGAAACGCGTCGAGTCTCGGGGAACCTACTTACCCCATGAGAGCTTAAGTGCTACTTGTTGTTACATGTTTCATGTGTTTTATGTGCTTTTTGTGTTTCATTATTTTGTGCATTATATTGCGTACTGTGCCCTGGACACTAGTCGTCCATTTTTTACTATTTACAAATAAAATATTTTATTTTATATTTGTGTGATACATGGTGGTGGTCTGTCAAAGTCCCATTCAGGGGGTTCTTTTTTGGTCTATATCCAGGGATGGGACCACCATAGTGTTGTTTACTTCAGTGGGAGTCCTCCTTTTTTGAATGTACTGTTTCCCTTTACGGGAAAATTCTTTCTGCCTATATGTCACATGTACACATGTGAGACGTAAAGATTTTTTACATTGGTACATCCCTTTAATATTAAAAAAAGTTAAGGGGGCACTGACACTAGAACATAATGTTTTTATTTTACTTGGGGCTATTTTTTGTTTTTATGTTTTTTTTTCATCTATATGTAACTAGCGGTCGGTCACTTTATGTGAACTTTAGATGGGGTGCTTTAAAAAAAAAATATATATATAGGGAGGAAGTCCAAGTCCATACAGGAACCCACAAGAGGACCAGCAGGCAGTGTGTCGATGAGTGGGTGTGGATTTATGGGTAACACTGTGACGATAGTTCAACCGGTGACTTGTAGTGCTTCAGGCAGTAATAGGTGACTGTGTGCTGCCCCCCAAGGTTCCCTCACTCACCAGACATAGGTACCCCTGCAGGGGTAAACAGCATTCAAATATGGGTGTCAGATGGTCCTCCTGGTGATAGTCTGGAACATATACCACAACATATATTTCTAACCTGTGGCTCTAGCAGGATTAACAAGGTGGATATCTTCATACGCACGTATACTTCACTATATATCCTTTCAGGTTCACCACACTTATCACTCACAGGGAGCGCCATTTGTCCTTCATACCTTATATTTTATATCTAAAATTGCCCTTTAGGGGGTTAATTTTTTCCGGACAGGCCGCACACCTATTTCCCGTTCCTAAGCGCGGAGACCTTCCATAACTCAATTTAGATGGGGATCCTCCCTCAAAATAGACCAATAAATCTGTTAAGAAATTGCGTGACGAATCGAACAGGTTGGGAAATATCAGCTTGTTTGGCATCTCTCTCTATCCTAACGTCTTTATGAAGATAGTGTTGATAGTAATAAGCTTGTCTTCTTGGATATGGAAGTATTTCATCATAATGACAACATCTGCACACAGAACTACATCAAACCTACTTCGGGCAACTCTTATTTACATTTTAAGAGTTGTCCTCATCCGCGATGGGTAAATAACATTCCCAGAAGTCAATTTTGCCGCCTCAAACACAATTGCACCCGAGTACAGGACTACAACACTCAAGGTCACTTACTTAAAACTAAATTTAAAGAAAAAGGTTATCCTGAAGATATTGTTGAAGAAGCTTTTCAACATTATCTTCATAAAGGGAGGTTAGGATAGAGAGAGATGCCAAACCAGCTGATATTTCCCAACCTGTTAAATTTGTCACTCAATTTCATAACAGATTCAGGAAGATGGAAAAGATATTTGTAAAACATTGGTCTATTTTGAGGGAGGATCCGCATCTAAAGTCCACATTAAGTGACCAACCGCTAGTTACATATAGACAAGCAAAAAAACATAAAAGCACAAATAGCCCCAAGTAAATTAAAAACATTACGTTCCAGTGTCACTGTTCCCTTAACTTTTTTTAATAGTAAGGGGATGTACCAATGTAAAAAACCTTTATGTCTCACATGTGCACATGTGACATATAGGCAGAAAGAATTTTCCCATAACGGGAAACAGTACATTATGCCAGATTTTTTCAATTGTTCATCTGAATATGTAGTATATTTCTTGTCTTGCCCCTGCAGCCTGCCTTATATAGGTCGCATCATATGTACACTACGGAAATGGTTTGGTGAGCACCGTAATCTTGTTGAAAAGGACAAAGTGTTCCTAGACACTTTAAAGAATTCCATAAACAGTCATTTTTAGGTTTACGGGTTTGGGTTATAGAAGCTATTCCCAACACATTTCTCATCGCTGAATACTATAAACGGTTATGTGATAGAGAAAATTATTGGATTTACGCTTTAGATAGTTTATCACCTAGAGGCCTCAACGTGGGCATTGAAATCAATATTTTATTGTAATATAATTTTATTATAAGTTTAATTTTATTATAAATTTATTATGATCCCATTATTTCTTGAATTATAATAAAATATACTCCCCTGTGACCAGTATGCGGTTACTAGATTTTTCTCAATCGCCCCCCCATTTCTTTTGCTTTTTCTCTAGCTCAATTAACTGGTCATATCCCAATTTGATTTTAATTTTTATTTAATTTATTTTAATTGTATATGTGGAGACACCTTTAGAATTTTCAGTACTGTAAAATATTTCAGGTCCAGTTGATCCTTCTTATCCTATAATTAATAACTAGAAAAATGTGTAGTCTTGTCCCTCTACATATATGTATATATATATATATATATATATATATATATATATATATATATATATATATATATATATATATATATATGTGTGTGTGTGTGTACACATGCACCAGTGTAAATTCTAGTTTATAATACAAATATTTTTGAGACTTTTAACCAATTTTAAACTATTATCATCATTATTATTATTATTATCTTTTAGACACTACTGTCAGACAATCATGGTTCTACTGGTCGTCTAGTGTAGGTATTATAGTACAGTATGTGTAGAATTTTTATAACAGTTTTAAATTAGCCTTATATGTTAGCTGATTGATTAGACATCACAGTACTTTGCCGCATCATTGTATGTTGTTTAAAGTTGCTATGGTTACTGGCCGTGCAAGCCACTCAGTACCCCTCCCTGTATAGTATATTAAACCCACTCAAAGATGGCCACCAGCAAAGCCTGAGGAAGGAGCACACATGCTCCGAATACGAAGCACCGCCCGCTGACCCTGTACCCGGAAGTGACGTCGTCACAGAGCACTGCCGATCCTTGCTCCAGCTATCCGGAAGCGATGTGAGCCTACAGTGCAGCCGGATCGTGGCCGGACAACAGATCACCACCATCATCAGCCAGTTACACCAGGCTTCACCCTGGGGCAGCGCATCTGAACACACATGATACACCCATGCTGGAAAATGTCGCTCGTTTGTGCGTGTTCCCATGCTTATTTTTAAACTATTAAATTAATCAACTTGCTGCACTTAGAGGGCGCTGTTCTTTGTCTTTCCTATGTTTCAGAGCCTCATCTAACTTTTGAACCGGCAGCCTTCTAAAGACAGCATATTATTCTAACACACGGACATATTGATTTATGTGGACTTGATTTATTGCCCTGTTTTATTGCCCAGCCCATTCCATCTTGCTAATAATACACAGCTATATCCAGAGTGCGCCATATTACCCAGTTGTTTGTACTTCCCCTCATTTCAGATCTTCCCCTCAAATCTACAGCGACTGCACTTCCAAGTGCACTTGCAGTGCAAAGTGGATTTACCTTTAGTAAATTAACCCCAATTGTTTATTCTATCACTCATCTTCCCTGACACATGGTTTCTGTTATTAATTACTTTCCTTGATTTGTGTTTCACTCACTGATCCTTAGCACTGCACTACATTTACATCATTAAATAAATTTGCAGCTAATCAGTTTATGACTCCACAAGGATTCTCATAAACCTTGCCTGCTATAAATACTTAAATATTCATACTCAGTGTTTAACTAGTTTTGGACACTGGACGTGCTACACATACCCAAAAATCAAGTCAGGAGTCTACAGGTTGAGTGTATGTCCACTTTGTCCAATCATTCTCCTCTGCTGCTGCAAGCCACCCTCCTACTCATCTCAAATTCCCGGCTCCGATTTATAAAAGTCAGGAATTTATTTGTACATAGGACAGCTCCAGCAGCTGTTGCTGCCAAAAAAGCTGTCTGACTGTGTTTACCAACACTGTTCAGACTAAAAATAGAGAGATACAAAGTAACATTGTTACTTTTGTATCTACTTTGTTTCATTCATCTGCAGATCAAAAGAATGAGCTTCAAGTGGTTGTAAGATTTTTTTTTTTCCTACAATAAAAAACATGTTATACTTACCTGTTTTGTGCAATGGGTTTGTACAGAGCAGCCCAGTACCTCCTCTTCTGGGATTCCCCGCCAATATTCTAGGCTCCTCCTCTTCTGCATGTGCCACCATAGGAAGCCACTTCCTATGGTGATACAAGTGCAAGCTAGCTCCCAAACTGGGCTGTAAGTGTCAGTGTTTGGCCCCAGCCCCTGCTCTCTCCTCACTGAATTTAACTGACAGCTGCAGGAGCCAATGGCTCCCACTGCTCTCAGCCAAGCCTGTGAAATAGAAGAGACGTTCTGCAGATGAGGTGGGGGAGGAGGAACAGGCACTGAAAGGTTTTCTACACTAATGCATGTAATTTTAACATTTTAACAAAAATTTCCTCTGCTTAACCCCTTATTCACACAGGGTGGACTGTTTGTCCATTTTTCATCCATCCGTTGACTGATGAAAAACGGACATCAATGCATCTCAATAGAAAAAGGATGTAAAGGGATGACCATCTATTTACATCCACTAATGCCACGTACACACGGTCGGGATTTCCGACAGAAAAAGTCAGATGGGAGCTTTTGGTCGGATATTCCGCCCGTGAGTATTCCCCATCGGACTTTTTCTGTCGGAATTTTCGACGGACTTAGATAGAGAACATGCCGACGGAGGTTATCCCGTTGGCAAGTCCGACCGTGTGTACGCGGCATTACATCTGCTTCCATCAATATCCATTTTTTGAAAGCCCTATCTTTCTTCTGTTAATAAAAATGGATCGGACGAAAAACGAATGTAAATGGACAAACGGTCCACTTTTGAATGAAAGAATGGCTCCGGGACTCAAGTGGTTAAGGACTGGCAGATGTAAAAAACGGTTGAAGAACTGATGTAAATGTCATACGTTTTTATGTGACTGAACTGAAACGAGCGGTCCGCATGTGTGAAAGGGGCCTTAGGTTACCCTAATCAGCCCTAATTAACTTGTTTATCTCCTTCTCCGTACAACTATTATTTTTTTGATTTGTTAAATTTTTTTAGTGCCACATAAAAAAGTGTAAAAACAAACAAAAAAATAAAAACACTTTATTTCATTTGTAATTAACTTTGCAATGCTGCAATCACCTGTGCACCTGCATGGCTCTAATGAGGAAAGTTGCTGTATCTGCATTCCTTTATCTGTGATTTCCAATTGAAAGTATCTCACCAAAAATGACATTTTTGTTGCAGGGGATGCCTGAAATCTGAAATCTTATGCCCCGTACACACGAGCCGATTTTCCGCCAGAAAAAAACTTGGATGGTTTTTCCGACAAAATCCCGCTCAAGCTTGGCTTTCATACACATGGTCACACAAAAGTTCTCTGAACATTCGACCGTCAAGAACACGGTGATGTACAAAACTACGACGAGCAGAGAAAATTAAGTTCTATGCTTCTGAGCATGCGTTAAATTGTTTCCGAGCATGCGTAGGAATTTTGCGCGTCGGAATTGGTACAGATGATCGGAATTTCCGATCGAAACATTTTCCGACCGAAAAATATAGAACCTGCTCTCAATCTTTTGCTGGTGGGAATTCCGCCAGCAATAGTCTGATGGAGCATGCACACGGTCGGAATTTCCGACCAAAAGCTCACATCGGTCTTTTGCTGGCGGCATTTCCGATCGTGTGTACGCGACATAACATCTCTGTGTAAACACAGAGATCCCGGTTCTCTGAGGGGAGAAGTGACAGATCGTCTGTTCATACAAAGTATGAACAGCGATCTGTCATCTCCCCAAGTCATTCCCATCTCCTCTTCAGTTAGAACACACACTAGGGAACACAATTAACCCCTTGATAGCCCCCCTAGTGTTAACCCCTTCCCTGCCAGTGACATTTTTACAGTAATCAGTACATCTTTATAGCTCTGATCGCTGTATTAATGCCAATGGTCCCAAAAATGTGTCAAAATTGTCCGATGTGTCCGCCATAATGTCGCAGTCACGATAAAAATCGCAGATCGCCGCCATTACTAGTAAAAAATTCAAAATAATAATAAAAATGCTATAAATCTTTCCCCTATTTTGTAGACGCTATACCTTTTGCGCAAACCAATCTATATACGCTTATTGTGATTTTTATTACCAAAAATATGTAGAAAACATATCGGCCTAAACTGAGAAAAAAAAAAATGGGGATATTTATTATAGCAATAAGTACAAAATATTGTGTTTTTTTTTCTAAAAGTTTGCTATTTTTTGTTTATAGCGCAAAAAATTAAAAACGCAGAGATGATCAAATACCACCAAAAGAAAGCTCTATTTGTGGGGAAAAAAGGACGTAAATTTTGTTTGGGTACAACATCGAACGACCGCGCAATTGTCAGTTAAAGCGAAGCAGTGCCGAATTGCAAAAAGTGCTCTGGTCAGGAAGGGGGTAAATTCTTCCGGGGCTGAAGCGGTTAAAGAGACTTTTCTGCTGATTGCCTATACATGGGAGCACAGGCACAGTATTTTACAGTATATTGGTCTGTGTTTTGTGTTCAAGGGACAGTGAAACTTTTACTGCGCTTAGCAGAGAGAGGAGAAAGAAAAATAGGTCTCCAAAAATGTATTAGAAAGTCTAGAAATCAATAAAATGCATTTCACACTTTACGATCTGCAGAAAGGATTTACATTACTAAAACCACAGACTAATTGGTGGTTGGCAAAAAATGTGTATTCCATTTGATAAACTAGTCTGATAAAATTGAGTCAGCACTATTGCACAAAGCTGTCTGGACTTTCTCCAACTTCCTACTGTCTGCGAGGATTTCCTGCTCAGTCCTCGTTATTACAAATATGATAGTTTGACACTGCCAAGATGTTTACATGAAGGTAAAGTGGATGATCCTGTGACAGATGAGTGCTTGATGGAGGACATGGCGACTGGAGAGAGGAAAAACAGGTTGTAAATTGGACTTGATACATATCAGTAGTTTAGTCTTCCCATTTTTGTGTAGCCTGGACCATTAGTTCTCTCTGGACCACTATTTTAAAGCATATATTACTTAGACAGATTCTACCTTTATGTGTCGGAAATTTGTGCCTTCAGATTGACTTGGCATTCAAGTGTAGATGACGCAATGAAAGATGACCAGGCACCCTAGCATTGTATATTTACTGATGACAGTGGCACTTTAAGCCCTAAAGAAGAATGCAGTGTGTGATTCACAGAAGTCTACACAAATGTTCCTTATGGATGGAGTAAAGTAGGTCAAATGCCGCGTACACACGATCAGAAATTCAGCCAGCAAAAGACAGATGAGAGCTTTTGGTCGGAAAATGCGACTGTGTGTATGCTTCATCTGACTTTTGCTGGCGGAATTCCAGCCAGCAAAAGATTGAGAGCATGTTCTCAATTTATCGGTCGGAAAAAGTTTTGATTGGAAATTCCGATCGTCTTTACCAATTCCAACGCGCAAAATTCCTACGCATGCTCGGAAACAATTTGCCGCATGCTCAGAAGCATTGAACTTAATTTTCTCCGCTCTTCGTAGTGTTGTACGCCACCGCGTTCTTGATGGTCGAACGTTCAGCAAACTTTTGTGTGACCGTGTGTATGCAAGCCAAGCTTGAGCGGAATTCTATCGAAAAAAACATCCAAGATTTTCCAACGGAAACTCTGCTCGGATGTACGTGGCATAACATTAATATCGATATGCCTTCAGCTTCCCCGTATTTACATTACAGGTAAGCCAAGACAAGCTAAAAATGTTATAGCTCATATTTAATGAAAACACAAAACATGGACGTATCGATTTCAACAATGTTTATTTAACCCTTTTGCTGCCAGGGCCATTTTTGCTTTTTTATTTTTTTTTAAACGTTTAAAAAAATAATTTTAGGCTGGAGGAATACATAAAACCCCCAAATATTATATAATTTCTGAAAACATACACCCTAGAGAAAAAAATAGTGGTAGTTCCAATTTTTTATGTCACTTGATATTACCGCAAAATTTCAGTAAAAACACACTAAAGTGAATATAAGGGCAAACAGATCCAATAAATGAAAATGGGAAAGACTCCCCCAAAATTGGGTTTTTAGGCAGCAAAACTGAAGAGTAGATGAATGATATATAAAAAAATTCTGTATTTATTGATATAAAGGGACATAACATAATAGTAAAAAATGAGCTCCAGTAGGAAGATAATTATAAAAGAAAGCGGATACACACTTGCAGACAAGAATTTCATACCAACATTATACAATAAATGTCAACAATATGAAAAAATAGCCCTGACACGTTTCAACCCACACAGCGGGGGTCTTCTTCAGAGGGACAGTCTAGGGGGACCATGGGGACAATGGGGGGAGGGTGCCGGTACCGGGGGTGTGTGAAGGCAATCGCGCAGCACCGCAGCCAACCAAATACATCCATCTGACAGGCAGGAGTCTGCCTGTCAGTTTTACACACAATCCTGGTGGCTGCAGCATAAGAACCTGGCAGCAAAAGGGTTAATAAAGTACTGTCCAGAAGCATAGCTTAATAGTATTTATACCACAGTATATTACTGCAAACAAATGTAATTTTTTCCTTATTTGAAGTAGTCAAGATGATTGTTAGTTGGCTACTACACAGAGATACCGTGATGAGATCCTGAGGCCCATTGTTGTGCCATTCATTCACGACCATCACCTCATGTTGCAGCATGATAATGCACGGCCCCATGTTGCAAGGATCTGTACACAATTCCTGGAAGCTGAAAACATCCCAGTTCTTGCATGGCCAGCCTACTCACCAGACACGTCACCCATTGAGCATGTTTGGGATGCTCTGGATCAGCGTATACGACAGCGTGTTCCAGTTCCTGTCAATATCCAGAAACTTCGCACAGCCGTTGAAGAGGAATGGAATCAACAACCTAATCAACTATGTGAAGGAGATGTGCTGCACTGCATGAGGCAAATGGTGGTCACACCAGATACTGACGGCTTTTCGGACACCCCCGACCCCCCAATACAGTAAAACTGCACATTTTAGAGTGGCCTTTTATTGTGGCCAGCCTAAGGCACACCTGTGCAATAATCATGCTGTCTAATCAGCATCTTGATATGCCACACCTGTGAGGTGGATGGATTATCTTGGCAAAGGAGAAGTGCTCACTAACACAGATTTAGCCTTTTGTGTACATAGAAAAAGTCGTAGATCTTTAACCAGTTAGCAACCGGCCCATAGCCGAAAAACGGCTACAGGGCGGTTGCTTAACTCTGGGAGGCCGTTAATTAACGGCCTCACAGAATTCTGCTCTTGCGCGCCCCCTGGTGCGCGCACTCGAGAGCATCCATGATCGCCGGGTCCAGAGGACCCGGCGGATCATGGATCACGGTAAACGGCCGCTCATCGCGGCCGTTTACCACGTGATCGCTCCGTCAAATGACGGAGTGATCACATGTAAGCAAACCGGCGTCATTTGATGACGCCGGTTCCTCTCTCCTCCTCTCTCTGTACCGATCGGTACAGTATGAGAGGAGAGGGGGAGGGATCGGTGGCAGCAGTGCTGTGGGCGGGATCTGTAGTGCCCACAGCCTGCTCTGCCACCACCGATCCATCCATCCATGCTCAGCCATCCCCCCATACCCTGCAATACCCAGCAATAGCCTGCAGTGTATTGCTGGGTATTGCAGGGTATGGAGGGATGGCTGAGCATGGATGGATGGATTCTCTGCCATCCCCCCCAATACTGTGCCATACCCCCCTATACTGTGCCATACCCCCCTATACTGTGCCATACCCCCGCAATACTGTGCCATACCCCCGCAATACTGTGCCATACCCCCGCAATACTGTGCCATACCCCCGCAATACTCTGCCATACCCCGCAATACTCTGCCATACCCCCGCAATACCCTGCGATACTCTGCCATACCCTGCGATACTCTGCCATACCCTGCGATGCCCTGCCATACCCTGCGATGCCCTGCCATACCCTGCGATGCTCTGCCATACCCTGCGATGCTCTGCCATACCCTGCGATGCTCTGCCATACCCTGCGATACCCTGCCATACCCTGCGATACTCTGCCATACCCTGCGATACTCTGCCATACCCTGCGATACTCTGCCATACCCTGCGATACTCTGCCATACCCTGCGATACTCTGCCATACCCTGCGATACTCTGCCATACCCTGCGATACCCTGCGATGCTCTGCGATACCCTGCCATACCCTGCCATACCCTGCGATACTCTGCGATACCCGGCGATACTCTACCATACCCTGCGATACTCTGCAATACCCGGCGATACTCTGCAATACTCTACCATACCCGGCGATACTCTGCAATACCCGGCGATACTCTGCAATACCCTGCGATACTCTGCCATACCCTGCAATACCCAACAATACCCTGCGATACTCGCTACGATCAAAGCCAGGATCGTTTTTTTTTTTTTTATTTCAGGCTTTCCAGCCTAGAGGTGAGATGTGGGGTCTTATTGACCCCATATCTCACTGTAAAGAGGACCTGTAATGCCATATTCCTATTACAAGGGATGTTTACATTTCTTGTAATAGGAATAAAAGTGATCAAAAAATTTTTTGGGGGGAAAAAAAGGGTCAAACTAAAATAAATAAAGTAAAATGAACAATAAAATATATATATATTTTTTTAAAGCGTCCCTGTCCCCGTGTGCTCGCACGCAGAAGCGAACGCATACGTAAGTCCCGCCCACATATGAAAACGGTGTTCAAACCACACATGTGAGGTATCGCTGCGAACGTTAGAGCGAGAACAATAATTTTGGTCCTAGACCTCCTCTGTAACTCAAAACGTAACCAGTAAACAAAATTAAAGCCTATGGGGATTTTTAAGTAGCGAAGTTTGGCGCCATTTCACGAGTGTGTGCAATTTTGAAACGTGACATGTTGGGTATCTATTTACTCGGCGTAACTTCATCTTTCACATTATGCAAAAACATTGGGCTAAATTTACAGTTTTGTTTTTTGTAAAGCACAAAACATTTTTTTTCCAAATAAAACACGTTCGAAAAATTGCTGCGCAAGTACCGTGCTAGATAAAAAGTTGCAACGACCGCCATTGTATTCTCTAGGGTCTTTGCTAAAAAAAACATATATAATATTTTGGGGTTCTATGTAATTTTCTAGCAAATAAATGATGATTTTTACATGTAGGAGAGAAATGTCAGAATTGGCCTGGGTGCTCCAGAACACCTGATGGTGCTCCCTGCATGTTGGGCCTCTGTATGTGGCCACGCTGTGTAAAAGTCTCACACATGTGGTATCGCCATACTCGGGAGTAATAGCAGAATGTGTTTTGGGGTGTAATTTGTGGTATGCATATGCTGTGTGTGAGAAATAACCTGCTAATATGACAATTTTGTGAAAAAAAAAAAAAAAAAATAAAAAAATCTTGATATTGCAAAGAATTGTGGGAAAAAATGACAACTTCAAAAAACTCACCATGCCTCTTTCCAAATACCTTGGAATGTCTTCTTTCCAAAAAGGGGTCATTTGGGGGGTATTTGTACTTTTATGGCATGTTAGGGTCTCAAGAAATGAGATAGACCGTCAGTACTTCAGGTGTGATCAATTTTCAGATATTGGCACCATAGCTTGTGGACTCTAAAACTTTCACAAAGACCAAATAATATACCCCAATTTGTACTTATTTTTACCAAGGATATGTAGCAGTATAAATTTTGGTATAATTTTTGGCCAAAATTTATCAAGAAAAATTACAAATTTGCTAAATTTTATAACAAAAACGAAGAAAAATTCATTTTTTTTTACTGAATTTTCAGTCATTTTTCTTTTATAGCGCAAAAAATAAAAAACCCAGAGGTGATTAAATACCACCAAAAGAAAGCTCTATTTGTGTGAAAAAAAGGACAAAAATTTCATATGGGTACAGTGTTGTATGAATGAGTAATTGTCATTCAAAGTGTGAGAGCACCGAAAGCTGAAAATTGGTCTGGTTATTAAGGGTGTTTAAGTGCCCAGTGGTCAAGTGGTTAAGTTCAGCTCATGATAAATAGGGGCAAACACAAAAGTGCTTCATTTTTTAATCTTGCTCAGTGTACATACACATATATATATATATACACACATACATACATATATACATACAAACATTTTACCTAAAAGGAATTGTTTTTTCCGTAACAATACTGGAGCATCATTTTAAAGAAATAATTGGGAGCCCTGCCAAGCTGGTAAAAAGGTAAGTTATAAGGACTACTCTGTTCCAAAATAACTCAAGAATGAATTACCGAATATTGACTTGCATTCCATGTGTACAATACAAGATACTATAAAAAAAAGAAAAATTATAAAAAAAAAATTCCTAAAATGGCAAAGCTGTCTGACTTAAAGGAGTTGTAAAGGCAGAAGGTTTTGTATCTTACTGCATTCTATGAAGTAAGATAAAAAAACGTGTGTGTAGCAGCCACCCCAGAACCCCCCTAATTACTTACCTGAGCCCCATCTCTCTCCAGCGATGTCCACGAATGTCTAAGCCGTCCGGGACACTCTTCCTGATTGGCTGAGACACAGCAACGGTGCCATTGGCTCCCACGGCTGTCGATCAAAGTCAGTCAGCTAATCCAGGGAGAGAGGGGACGGGGCCGGGTCGGGGCTCTGTGTCTGAATGGACACAGGGAGCTGTGACGCGGCTCGGGTGCCCCCACAAGAATCTAGTGACTGTGGGGGCACTCGATAGGAGGGAGGGGCCAGGAGCAGCAAAGAGGGACCCAAGAAGAGGAGGATTCAGGCTGCTCTGTGCAAAACCAACTGCACATAGGAGGTAAGTATAACAGGTTTGTTATTTGTATTTATTTTTTTAAACAAGACTTTACAATCACTTTAAGTCAGTTATGCATGCTGCACATATTCAATATTTTAGCTGTTTATTAAAAGTTTTTAATTTAGGCTCTGTCTGTCACCTTGCCTAGTGTTTGTGGTAAACAGTTTCAGTTCCATCAAAGATAAAAATAATAATAATAAAAAAAAAAAGTGTTTATCTCACAGCTGGAACAAATAGTACTGACATACAAAATGTCACATTAAAAGTATTTAAAGGTCATCTGTGCAAACACTAAATGATTAACTCTGTCAATTTGCTACCTAAATAAATGTGTCTTCATGAACTTATATTATTATACAAAAATATATAATATGGCAGAGAAGGTACTTTTGAAAAGAATCGACAAAAATGAAAATAATCACAAAACGAGAAATCAAACAGAAAATAGAAAGGCAAAAGAGAACAAAGAGAGGAGAGAATGCAAATAGAAAGAAAAGAAGAGATCGGAGTAATAGAAAATATTATCTTCACTCTTTATTGTAGCCCGTTATATGCACAGCAACTTTTAGAGTGAGGAGCCTTGGGTTTTTAGGTGAGGTTGATGTCAAGATCCTTTGCGGTGAGAACCCAAGGAAAACACAGTGAGGTTGATTTACTAAAATTGGAGAGTGCAAATTCTGGTGCAGCTGTGTATGGTAGCCAATCAGCTATTAACTTCAGCTTTTTCAATTAAAGTGGAGTTTCACCCAAAAGTGGAACGCACAGTCATCTGGGACATGTCATGTGTCCCAGATGAGTGCAACTTCCGCTTTAAGCATGCCTCGCACCCTTACATGCCACTTTTGGCATGTACGTTTTTTGGGGGAGTGGGTACCTGGTTTTGACAGATACTTCCTGTCCCACTTCCTCCTTCCATCGTTTGGCCACCTAGGCAACTCCTCCTCTCCCCCTAGGCGGTCCCCCCTCTCTGCAACCTTCTGGGACACGTCACAGGTCCCAGAAGATTGCCTGGCCACTAGGAGAGCACAGCGCAACTCTCGCATGTGCAGTGCGCACCCGGCTGTGAAGCCGCAAGCTGTCAGAGTTGGGTGCCCACATTTGCAATGGTGGCGCTGCAGAGAAAAGGGGGCGAGGACCAAGGCTGTGGGTGGCCACATCGGTGGATTCTGGGACAGGTGAGTGTCTGTTTATTAAAAGTAAGCAGCTACACTTTTTGTAGCTGCTGAATTTTAATAAACTGAAAAACAAGTGGAACTCCGCTTTAAGCTTTGACAAAAAAAAATAGAAGCTAATTGGTTTCTATGTAGAGCTGCACCATATTTTGCACTCTCCAGTTTTAGTAAAGCCTAGTGCACATGGGCCAAATCTCATACAACATCAGTGGGTTCAATAAAACATTCTGCCCGTGTGTATGGCAGCCAGTCCAACATACTGTCAGAAGAGCATGCTGGAAATCCATCAGCCGAGCATCTCCCGATCAGTGCTGAGAGTGCTGACCAGAGTGTTCTGGCGGGGGAGGGCCATCCCCCTGACAGAACACAATGGTTTAGCAGGGAAGCTCGCTGTAATAACGTCGGATCGGTAGTACAGCTGTTTCTATCGGAGCTGTCAGCTTTTTTTTGTTCAACCTTTAATGAAAAAACCTAATAGTTTATACTAGGCCTAAATCAACTCCAGTATATGAAATCTAGCCAGAAGATGCTCCTGTAGTATGCTGGGATGTCTAGTGATATTTGGGATACGCGACCGTGTGTGTGCCAGAAAAGTTTGGCCCAAAATCCGTAGGAAAAAATCTGGAGGATTTTGTCATCGGAATGTCCGACCATGTGTACAGGGCATAAGTGTTAACGCATTTTTACAAAAAAAAAAAACAGAAAATCAATATTTTTAAGTACCATATTTATCGGCATATAACACGCGCCCCAATTTAAGAGGGAAGTTTCAGGAAAATTTTTTTTTTTTTTAAGTAAACCACTTTGAAGCAAAATAATGGTCAGTGAGAATCAATGCAACCTGATTAGTGCCCATCTGCAGCCTCAATGCAGCCTAATCTGTGCCCATCTGCAGCCTCAATGCAGCCTAATCTGTGCCCATCTGCAGCCTCAATGCAGCCTAATCTGTGCCCATCTGCAGCCTCAATGCAGCCTAATCTGGGCCCATCTGCAGATTCAGGGCAGCCTGATCTGTTCCTATCTGCAGCTTCAGTACAGCCTGTTATGTGCCCATCTGCAGCCTGTTCTGTGCCCATCTGCAGCTTCAGTGCATTCTGTTCTGTGCCCATCTGCAGCCTTTTCTGTGCCCAACTACAGCCTGTTCTGTGCCCATCTGCAGCCTGTTCTGTGCCCATCTTCAGCCTGATCTGTGCCCATCTGCAGCCTGATCTGCGCCCATCTCCCCCATCAATGCAGCTCACCATCTCTCATATAAAATCACGAGCCGTCATCTGTTTCCTCAGCTCACAGTCGGCAGTCACATACACCGTCCCACCTCCGCCTTCGACATTGGACCAGCTCCTGTTATAAGAAAGAACACTGGTCCAATGCCGGTAGCGGAGGCGGGAATGTGTGTGTGAAGTGCGAGCCAAGTTAGAGCCGAGCGGAGACCCAAGTGGAGAGGAGATGACGGCTCAGTGATTTCCGGCAGCACTCGTCCCCCTCCTTCCCCTCCGAGGTACACTGTCGGTGTATACCACGCACCCACGATTTATACGCCGATGAATACGGTACGTTTACCATTTTGTGTTGGGCCACAGGTTGGACACCCCTGCTTTACAGTACACCTAGCATTTTACTGTGTGGACAGCTGTCAGTGTGAGGTCCAGCAGAGGATGGTGTGATGTACATTTTAGAACATTGTTTACTTTTTGAACTTTATTCGAATTTTCACATCTCTTAGTGATATTTCATTCATGTCTCTGCATGGCTGTATTTTTACTGCACTGTTCTGCATCGCACATCATAACAAAGTTAAAAACCAAATCAAAAACTTCTGGGTCTATAAAGCCTTCTAATCAAACTCAAAAGAGACTTGTGAGAGTATTTGGCAACTAAAAAATACTTAGCGTCTCTATATTGTTATTACATAAACTAATCCGTAAAACTGGCACATTATGGGGCTATATCATTGTGATTTATTGCTGACAAACTCTCCATCTCATTTTCCATTAAGTGTATTATGAATCTGTGCTATATATTATAAAGTTTGAGTCTGAGAAGTAATCTCACTGTGCAGCTGCTGGTGGGATTCAAACTCTCGGTGTAAGAGTGATCAATCATTTCTTATAGCTCTGTAATTTATGGATCTTATTCATATGCATATAAGAAAATCTGGGGCACGATGAGAGGTACTGCAGATTTGTGAGGCCAGATAAATTACAGGCCGCTGTTCCCCTTTGCATACTTCTGACAAGGTGTTAATAGGAGGAAAAGGCAAAGTCTCAACATTCCTGCTGATGAAAATCATATATCTTTCATCCCAGAAGATTCACATTTCCAATATACTCCTCCAAAGCTCCCAACTTTCTGGGGAGGGAGAGAGAGTGCAACGTGCCTGTGCAATACTCAGCCAGTCATAACACCAGTGTCAGATCAATTCTAAACCAAAATCTAATGCCACGTACACACGATCGGAATTCTCATCGGAAAAAGCTGGTTTTCCCGTCGGAATTCCGATGGAATTCCGCTCAAACTGTCTTGCCTCCACACGGTCACACCAAATTCCGACGGTCAACAACACCACGACATACAACACGTTCGACTGCACTATAAAAGAGAATTTTGTGTTTCGGAATTGCATACACACGATCCGAATTTCCGATAGAAAGTTTTTCCGTCTGTAAAATTAAGAACAGGCTCTCAATCTAAAGTCCGTCGGAAATGCAGACAGAAAAAGACCGATGGGCATACACACGGTTAGAAAATCCGATGAAATGCTCCCCTCGGACTGTTTGCATCGGAAATTCCGGCCATAAAAGCTGCCTATAAGGGAAAATGTCATTATTTACTGGCCACACAATACTGTGTTTTTAAAGGGAAAAAAACTGCGCTAATCAAACAAAATAAAAACTCTAACATTAGCAGCAATAATAATGAGATAAACACAAGAAAATATTAAGGAAAAAAAAGACACCACCACCATATAAAAGACCTAATTACCAGATATTCAATTGTTGTGCAAATAGATAAGGAAACTCTTCTTTTGAATGTTTCCACTTAAAGGTAAACCGCCACAAGTGAGGTTGGACGCGCTATATCTCCAAATCATAGGTAACCACCGTAAGAAGTGCCTCCTTACCAAACAGTGAAATGACAATCAGCAATGAGAATCAAACAGCAGGCAATCAGATGCACACTCCAGTGATCACAAATATATTTAGGTGACCAAAAAGACACCACCACCATATAAAAGACCTAATTACCAGATATTCTTTATTTTATTCAAAATATAAAAAGTTTGCACTTACAAACTGGCGAAATAAAATAGCAGATTCAAAAGAGTTGTAGAGCCGGCCGGCTACAAACGAACAGACACTCCCGTCCTTCTTAGCGTGGTGACGTCAGCACGTATACCCTCAGACGCGTTTCGTTAGAATTAACATTATCAATGAGGAGCGGGCAGCGTGCTGTGTCACCACCTTATATAGAGCTACCCTTGATCTGAGTCACGGATACGAAGCTCAAAGCGCCATCTTAGTTATGGGCAATCGTTATGTGTTGTCTATGGAGGACCTCTGGCAGATGTCCCATTTAAAACCGGAACAAAAAATTCCATGAATGTTGAGGTCAGTGGTTAACTTCCTAGGTGAATTGAGGCAACTTTATTTAGACTCAATATCTCAGACATTCCTACATACTATCTATGTGAGACTTCCCCCGATCTTTTTGAATATACCAGGAAGTTCCTATCACAGTGGACGGTGTCCAACTTCCCCAACTAGCCGAGCCAACTTTATTGAAACTCAACATCAGTGACAAGCTGGAAACCGCCCCATGTGTGTATTTAATGATCCTATGGTTAATGTATGTGAATTATAAGCCCGCAATCATGCGGGAAAAATATAACAAAGAGAGTGAGGATATTTATTTAAACAATAAAAAGTGAACCCGCGTTACTACAGTGCTGCGGAAAAATAACAAAAAGTGAAAAATCCTTATTTAAAAGGAAATTGAAAAAACTTTTTGTATAAGGGTTTTTGTATAAAGGGTTTTATTATTATTCATTCAAGTTAATCCCCTCTGTACTAGTGATTAGATAATACCATGTGATTAAACATATGTGTCCACCTTATTGTGTATTAAATTGTGTATAGTGATTATAACAAATATAATAAGTGAAAATATATTTAAGATTAGAAATTAAAAATATACCGTGTACATATATAATCACATCTCGTGTGTATATACTGTACTCACATAATATTGTAACATATGTGAATATTGTGACCTATGTGATATTGTATGTAAATACTAGGAATCACAAAATCCTGTCAAATATTTCTATATTTTACATTCTGCACTACATAAGCACGTATACATAGTTCAATCAAGTGTATATATGTGTATGCACCCCACAAACACATATCAAGTGTACACACGCAAATGGGGGGTGGTTAATTGTAGTTGTTAATTGTATGAGAGATACGCATACATAGCTCAGATCAAGTTTACAAATCGAAGACAGAAAAAAGCTTTACAGTTTATGTTTTACAAGGAAAACAAATATCTAGTCACTATAAGGTACACATCAGGAGTTGTCAATAAATGCGTTAACATCCACATCAATGTTGAGCCCATAGGGGGCATAAGTCCTGGCCTTATAGATCCATGACATTTCTAACTTGGAGATTTCTCTCACAAGTGAGCTCCCCCTCCAGTTTGGGCTAAATTTATCTATCCCCAAAAAAAGAGTGTTTGTGGGATCTTTTTTGTGGACTAATAAATAATGTTTCGAAACTGAATGGTTTTTAAAACCAGTTAATATATTTGTGATATGTTCATTTAACCTGACTTGTAACGGTCGTTTTGTTCTCCCTATATACTGTAATCCACACGGACATTGCAGTAAATAAACTACACCGGATGTGGCACAGGTTATAAACGGTTTGATATCGAATTGGATCTGTGTACTGGTAGAACGAAAATTCTGGGTCCGTCTATGGGTGCAGCTATTTAAGGAACAAACTCGACACCTACCACATTTATAGTATCCTGATAGCTGGAAGAAGGTTAAATTACTCCTATTAGGGGGATCCAAGATGTTAGGGGATATTCTATTTCTCAAGGAGGATGCACCCCTAAAGATTACCTGGGGTCTTTCTGGTAGGATGGTACCCAATATTCGATCATTGCAGATGATATGCCAATGTTTGGCTACCATCTGTTTGATCTTCTTATGTTGCAACGAATAAGTCGTCAAAAAGGGTACCCCCTGTGAAAAAGGATTCAACCTCGGTGCTTCTCTCTCTCTCAAGAGATCTCCCCTATTCAGAGACTTCACACTATCGAGTGTACATGCCAAACTTTCTCTAGAGTATCCCTTTTCCAGAAATCTCTGAGTTAGATTCTCCGCCTGCATCAAAAAATCACTATCCTTAGAGCAATTTCTCTTGAGCCTGATGTACTGGCTCTTTGGAACCGAATCCAACTTGAAATATGTACAGGTAGTTAAAGTCCCACTATCAGCCTTTATAGTCAAATCGAGAAAATTAATTTCCGATCGACTGGCCTCATATTTCAGTTCAATGCCCCTCTGGTTGTCATTGAGGGAAGTCATAAATGATTGGAGTGATTGGGTGTCACCTTCCCATAGGAGGAGGATGTCATCAATGAATCTTATCCACAGAACCAGTTGGGGTATGTTCTGTGAATAGATGACATCCTCCTCCCATTTGGCCATAAATAAATTGGCTAGGCTAGGGGCATATTTTGCCCCCATAGCCACGCCTCTGCTTTGGATGTAAAATTGATCCCCAAACCAGAAGTAATTGTGTGTTGCTGCAAATTCAAGCAGGTCCATAATAAATGAAACCTGCTGGAGTTGCAGACCAGAATCTCTGGCTAAAAAGCCAGAAACAGCATCGAGACCCAGATTATGTGGGATAATGCTATAGAGGGATGTGACATCTGCAGTCACAAGCAGGGTGTCCATCTTAATCCTAGGGAGGAGGATGTCATCTATTCACAGAACATACCCCATCAATGACAGAAAAAGTGTTCAGTGTTTCATGGAAAACAATGGCAGCTCATGTAATAATCTGCACCAGCATGGAACCACAATAATTGCAGGTGACATTGCTATTTTGAAGTTATCTACTATTAATTAAAGCTCATTAATACTGTTAGTAACCCCTACAGAAACAGTCACTCTTTTATATATAATGATCAATCACAGGAGATTCAACAACAGAATGCAGTCCTATTTTAGATGTACAAGTGGCCTGAGAATCACACAGGTATCCAGACTTCTAGATGGAGATACCCTTCCCTTGAGATAACATTCAATCTGCTCCACATCTTATTGTCACCTATATGTCAAATATAAGAAAATTCATAGTTTTTTTTTTTTATATTAATACAGCCAGAATGTTTTATTGAAGTGGAACTACACTACATCTGAGCACCACAAACCAAAAACGATAATTCATTTTTAATATTCAAAGCATCCCTCCATGATTTATTTTGCTGAGAAATCACTTTGAAAAACACTCCCTAGCCTTTCTGGTTGTAGCCTTCCTGAGTAAAAGCAGATGATTTATGTAGCATTTTCTTCCTGGAATCCCTCTACCTTTATCTCAGGCATACAGGAAGAAGGGTGTGCTTACTCCTCCTTCCTAAAGACTCCTGGGATGTATGATATAATTTGCCTAGGCCTGGAAACCAGAAAGTAGCTTAAGGCTGGTTTCACACCGGAGCGGTGCGGGCGGCGGCAGTAAAGCAGCGCTATATTTAGCGCTGCTCTACCGTCGTTTTACCCGCGGTATGCGGCCGCTAGCGGGTGGTTTTAACCCCCGCTAGCGGCCGAAAAAGGGTTAAAACCCCCGCAAAGCGCTGCTGCAGCGGCGCTTTGCCGGCGCTTTGCCGGCGGTATCCCCGCGGTGTCCCATTGATTTCAATGGGTAGGAGCGGTATAGGAGCAGTGAATACACGGCTCCTATACCGCTCCAAAGATGCTGCTAGCAGGACTTTTTTTACCGTCCTGCTAGCGCACCGCTCCAGTGTGAAAGCCCTCAGGGCTTTCACACTGGAGACACAGCAGCAGCTGTTTCAGGTCGGTTTGCAGGCGCTACTTTTTAGCACAATAGCGCCTGCAAACCGCCCCCAGTGTGAAAGCAGCCTAAAAAATGTAAGAACATTTAAAAAAAAAGTAAATATGATATACTTTCCTATCTATAAAATGTTGATTGAGTGAGTGAAGTTCTGCTTTAAGCTTCCTAAAGAAATCAGAGCCATTCCAGACTTTTATTGCCATATTAAAGCGGAGCTCCACCCTAAAGTGGAACTTCCACTTATCGGATTCCTCCCCCCCTCCGTTGCCACAATTGGCACCTTTCAGGGGCGAGGGGGTGCAGATACCTGTATAATACAGGTATCTGCACCCACTTCCGGGACGAGCTAGCCGGAGCTGGCCCGCCCATATCCGAAGATGCCCCGTTGTGTCTTGGGAAACACAGTTCCCAGGACACAACGGGGACCAATAAAGACGCGTAGCGCGACTCTCGCATGCGCAGTAGGGAACTGGACAGTGAAGCCGCAAGCTTCACTTCCTGATTCCCTGACAGAGGATGGCGGCGGGGGCAGCCGAGAGACGAGCGATCCCTCGTCATCTTCTGCCGACATCGCTGGAACAGGTAAGTGTCCATTTATTAAAAGTCAGCAGCTGCAGTATTTGTAGTTGCTGACTTTTAAAAAAAAAACGTTCAGGTGGACCTCCTCTTTAAGTTAAAGATTCATGTCTGCCTAGCTCTGAAGACTCCTGGGATGTATGACATAATTTTCCTAGGCCTGGAAACCAGAAAGTAACTTAAAAAAAAGTAGAAAAAAAAGAGTTTTGCCGCGTTTGCGTTTATAAGCGTTTGAAACATTTTTTTTTTTTTTTTTAGAAATAGGCAAAAACAAAAAACGCCTGTAAACAAAACGCGGCTAAACGCCGGTATCACGTTTAGCCACATTTAGCGGTGTTTGGCGTATGAAACGTCGGAAACTTTGGCGTCTGAACTCATTTTTTTGCCTTCAAAGAAAAGCCTCTAAACACAACTGCCTAAAAACTACATTAAACGAACATGTGTACATGTACACATAAGATAAAATAGGATGAGTTCAGGGGCAGCTGAAAAAAGCAGCCAACTGCCTCTGATAGTTTACCAGCAGCAGTGTACATGAGGCCTTACTGGTTCATCTAACATTACCCTCGCCACAGTCTGTCCAAAAGTGGTTCCATTGCTCCTCCATAGAGTGCTGCCGCCTAAGTCAGGAAGCGTGTTGTTGGTCTGATCACCAGGTAGAAATATATTTTTTTTTTCACTTTTTGCTATACTGTAATACATATCCAAAAAAAAATATATATATATATATATATAAAAAAACACATTTATTCATTAGTTTAGGCCGATATATATTCTATATTCTCTTTATCGCATCTACAAACTATGGGATAGATTTAGGGACTTTTATTTTTTTAATGGTGGCGATCTGCGATTTTTAGCGTGACTGTGACATTGCGGCAGACAAATCTGACCCCAAATTACACTTTTGGGCAGAGGCGGCTCTAGGCTTTGTGAGGCATTATTACATTGATCAGTGCTAAAAAAATTTAAGCAATAGAAATTAACTGTATAAATTGCATGATATTCAATGCCCCTAGGAGTGCGAGGCCTTAGGCGACCGCCTAATTTGCCTAATTAGAGAGCCGCCTCTGCTTTTGGGGACCAGTGACATTATTACATTGATCAGTGCTAAAAAAATGCAGGAAAGGGGTTGACACTAGGGGGCGATCAAGGGGTTAAGTTTGTTCCCTAGGTGTGTTTTACTGGAACATGACAGAGATCACTGTTTCCGATCACAGAACAGAAGATCTCTGACATGTCCCGTCAGAACAGGGATCCGCCTTGTATTGACCAAGGGGCCTGGTTTCCTGTGTTCTTATGTTCAAGTTTCAGTGTTCCAAGACTGACCCCGGCTTCTGACCCTGGCTCTGTTCATTGTTAAAGAGGGACTGTACCTGAAATTTTTTTTTTTTAAATCCAGCAGCTACAAATACTGCAGCTGCTGACTTTTAATAAATGGACACTTACCTGTCACAGGTTCCAGCGATGTCGGCAGCAGAGGCCGATCAATCGCTCGGCTCTCTGCTGCTGCCGGCGCCATTCCCGGTGAGGGAATCAGGAAGTGAAGCGTTGCGGCTTCACTTCCCCGTTCTATACTGCGCATGCGCGAGTCGCGCAGTGCAATGAGAATCGTCCGCGCTGTCTGCTGGGACCCTTGTGTGTCCCGGAAGACAGCGCGTCGGGACAGGAAGTGGTGTAAACTCCCGTGGGAGTTTATGCCCGGAAGTGGGTGTAAATACCTGTCTTAGACAGGTATCTGCACCCCCTCCCCCCTGAAAGGTGCCAAATGTGACACCGGAGGGGGGGGGGTTCCGATGAGCGGAAGTTCCACTTTAGGTTGGAACCCCGCTTTAACTCTGACTTCTGGAATCCCTGACTACGGCTTCACCTTGACAATCCTTTGGTAAATGCCCTGTCCAGCCCCCATGCTCAAATTCACAGCCCAGGTAGCCTTTACCTAGTTACCATGGGCTGTGTGTATTTGCAAGGGTGAGCATACATCTCAGCACTATGGACTCCAAGTTCCAACCAAGGTAAGCCGTTACACCTGCCCCCCCCCCCCCCCCAAAAAAAAAAAAGTGCCAAATGTGGCAGTGGAGGGTGCAAACAAGTGGACCTTCCTATTTTGGGTGAAGTTCCGCTTTAAATATTCTTTATAACTATAGCAAGGATGAGCACTGTATCAAAAACTTTTTCTTCTTGTAGTTTTTATTATATTGTGTTATGAACTCAATGCCAGATATCCCATTAATAATTACAGTGTTTGCTTTGCAGAGAAGTGTTCCTTCCTAGCTTTGAATGATACAGTGTTTATTTTCCAATAAACCAGGAAATGCCTTACACAGGTCTTAAGTCTCTTCCAGTGTTCTGTTTTGGTTCAGAAACACTTAAAAGAGATACTACGGGAGCCGTATACCGATGCAGAGTCTGATCACCCTATAAATTAGGAGCCAGAGGGGAAGTGCAAGAATATGATCTCGATCTAATAACACGGAGTTCTACAAAATATATGTGATGTGCCGAAGGAAACCGCATGGAAAATGTGTAGCTTCCTGTGTGAATAATTGCTTTTCCAATTTGAACAGCAGTAGTTACAGCTTGAAAGCTGAAGCTTCATCTTATTAACTAGAAACCGGAACAGACAACAGTAGAAGTTTATTGGTTCATATGTGCAGGTTTCCTGGACAATGATGTAGTAAGTAAGAAGATGTACTAAGCTGAATTTCCAAGCACAATACAGTTCCTTGAAAAAGTATTCATACCCCTTGACATTTTCCACATTTTGTCATGTCACAACCAAAAAACTTAAAATGTATTTTATTGGGATTTTATGTGCTAGACCAGTGTTTCTCAACCTTTTTTCCAGTCAAGGCACCCTTTAAAATTATGGACAGTCTCAAGGCACCCCATTCTAAAATTTAAAAACTGCGTGCATTGTTTACTCCAAAACAAAGAGGAGTACCTTGGAAAAGTATTCATACCCCTTAAAAGTTTCCATGTTTTGCCATGTTACAACCAAAAACGTAAATGTATTTTATTGGGATGGACCAACACAAAGTGGCACATCATTGTGAAGTAGAAGGAAAATGGTGACTGTTTTTTTCAATTTTTTTTTACAAATAAATATGTGAAAAGTGTGGCGTGCATTTGTATTCAGCCCCCTTTACTCTTATACTCCTAACTAAAATGTTGAAAACTATTTATAATTTTCCTTGCACTTCACAATTTTGTGCCACTTTGTGTTGGTCTATCAAATAAAATCCCAATAAAATACATTTACGTTTTTGGTTGTAACATATCAACATGTGGAAAATTTCAAAGGGTATGAATACTTTTTCAAGGCACTGTAAATATAACAGGTGTTTTAAGTCACATTTTAATGAGTATAGTATTCTAACAAGATAATAAGAACTTATTGGAGATCCTCAAACTTATCCTCAAAAGAAATTATTACTGTCATGATTAAATGTGTCATTATTTCCCTTTAACCACTAGCCAACCAGCCGCTGTCATTTTACTCGATCCCGCGAGCCATCGTAGCTATACGTCGGCTCGTGGGATCAGGATAGCAGGCGTGCGCTGCTGCACAGTGGGGGTGCCGATGCTCGTGGCCGAAGGTCACGATGACTGCCAGCCACGAGCGATCGCAGGCATGAGAGGCAGAACAGGGATAAGTGTGTGTAAACACACACTACCCTGTTCTGTTCTGAGAGGAGTGACAGATCGTGACTTCCTATTAGCTGAAAACCACGATCCGTCACTTCCTCTAGGTCAGTCCCCTCCCCCTACAGTTAGAAACACAAACAGGGAACACATTAACCTTTTGATCGCCCCCCTGGTGTTAACCCCTTTCCTGCTAGTGAAATTTTTACAGTAATCAGTGCATTTTTATAGCACTGATCTCTGTATAAATGCCAATGGTCCCATAAAATGTGTCAAAAGTGTCCGATGTGTCCACCATATTGTTGCAGTCCCGATAAAAATCGCAGATCACCGCCATTACTAGTAAAAAATAATAATAATAATGCTATAAATCTATCCCCTATTTTGTCGAAGTGGTTATAGTCCAAATCCAGGCTCAGCCTCCCGTTTAGCTTGCTGCCCCGAATAAAATCACCTGGATGCCTACTTCCACAATAGTGTTTGCTTTTTTAGAATTATCATTTTCAAATTACTTCAGGTCAGTCATGTGATGCACAGAGTTATCTTCTTCCTTCCTTCCTAAATGTGGGTGGTCAGGGATGACACAGAAAATGAGGCTGATGTTTTCAATCATTATACCGCAAATAAAGGGTACAGTGGATTCACCAAATCTCCACAGTTTTCTGCATTGAGTGACACTGGGTGTCATTCAACCTAGAAGTTTGAGGACCTTTTGTGGTAAAAAATAAGTATTTTGAGGGGCAGCTCTAGAAAGAAGGTGAGTATTGCAGTTTGAGATGCTTCCACCTCTAGGGTGATCTGTTTTAGTGACAGAAAAAAATTGCCTGGAGTTGGGTTTTCATTTTCTAGCCTGCCAAAGACATATGATATTTGCTACTAACAGGTCTGCAGAAAAGAAAACATCACAAATAATAAAGCCGGGGCTGTTCTCATTTACTATTGCTGGAGTCATTCCAAATTAAAGGCTGTAATTATGGATATGTAGACAAAATGGTCACTAGAACCAGGAGACTATAAAAGTTCTCTTTAGGCCTCATGCACACGGACGTTTTAAAAAACGGGCTGTAAAGCTAGGTTGGACGTCTGGAAAAAGCAGCCTAAAAAAACTTGACTTTTACCGCGTTTTGCATTGGCGTTTTTGCGCGTTTTTGAGCGTCAGCGTTAATTAGCGTTTTACACATCTCTAATTTACTATACAGGGATTACAGTGTCCAATCAACTTTTTGCAGCAAAAAAACGCTGCAGCTCAAAAACGCCGGTGCGCGTTTATGCGTGTTTTTGCGCGATTCACGTTTTTACAGCTCTAGCCCAGCGCCACGGAACGCACTGGTCCTGGGGTTTTTTTACAGCTTAAAAACGCCTATGCCATTTGCAGCTCAAAAACGCCTAGGTGGGTATGAAGCCATAGACTAACATGGACATACGTTTTTAAGCTGCAAAAAACGCTCAAAAACGCGGCTGCAAAAACGTCCGTGTGCATGAGGCCTGAGTTGACATCCAAATATAAATGACAACATTTGATAACATTGACAGCAATGTATTAGACCCTTATATATTTGAATCCTTCTAAATGTGCTTTATACTTCAGTTCATTATATTATGCTGCACTTTTCATCTTATAGATCCATTTTTTTTTTAAAGTGCATTTATCCTTTAATCTTTTTGCACTTCTGGGTTCACAGCTATCTGGCCGGGGAAGAAGAGGACCCAGCAGTCTGTGTTTGATCAGCTTCAACTAAGTGCAGAGGTGACATTAGGGGTCCAGTACAACTCTGAGGCCTCCTTAAGTGAACATGACCCCTGCACTATGCAATAAAATTGCCTTGGATTTTGAAATAAAGTAAAAAATAAATAAATAAAAAAAAAAAAATAGTAATAAATAATAATACAAATGTGCCCAAAAACATTGAGTTTGCCACACATACAGTATTGGGAATCACTGTGCATGCGGGACTGAGAGTAACAAATTTGAAGCATTCATAGGTAGTTGATAGATTGATGACCTGTTTTAAAAAGTGTCTCCTAAGCACAATTTTTGATACTGTAGTTATTTTTTTACCCTTTTCAAAGCTGCAATTTGTATACTTGAAATATATTTACATAGGTACTTATAATTACATAGTTAGGTTAAAAAAAGACAAAAGTCCATCTAGTTCAACCAATAAAAGCCAAAAAATAAAAAATAAATCATACAATCCTATATACACAATCTTATAGCCACGGTTGATCCAGAGGAAGGCAAAAAAAACAGCAAAGCATGATCCAATTTGCTCCAGCAGGGGAAAAAATTCCTTCCTGATCCCCCGAGAGGCAATCAGATACTCCCTGGATCAACTGTACCTAAAAATGTTAGTACCCAGTTATTCTATGTACATTTAGGAAAAAATCCAGGCCTTTTTTTTTAAAGCAATCTACTGAGCTGGACAGAACCAGCTCTTGAGGGAGTCTATTCTACATTTTCACAGCTCTTACTGTGAAGAAACCTTTCCATATTTGGAGATTACATCTGGAGGAAAAAAGAGATGTAAAGAGTGCCCCTTTGTCCTCTGTGGTGACCTTAAAGCAGGGGTAGGCAACCTTAGAGAGCTGGAGATCTATTTGAACAACACTGATGAAGTCAAAGACTACTGGTCTCAGTGTCCTGTTGTTGGGGCCGATTCACACCAGAACGCAATGACAAAAGGAATGTTCCATGTGTGTTTACTGCACCATGTTCAAAACGCACTGCCTTTGTGATCTACTGTGGGTGATGATACATTGTTAACACCAAATGTAGTTCGCAAAAACAGTGGACACAAAAAAAGGTATTACAAGAGAGTGCAGGGTTTGAGAGTCCGTTACTCTCAGAATGCATGGATCAGGAGTGTGTTACGCTCAGAATATAGGGTTCAGGAGTGCACTGCACTCAGAATGCAGGGATCAGGAGTGTGTTAGGCTCAGAATGCAGGGATCAGGAGTGTGTAACGCTCCGAATGCAGGAATCAGGAGTGTGTTACGCTCAGAATGCAAGGATCAGGAGTGTGTTACGCTCAGAATGCAGGGATCAGGAGTGTGTTACGCTCAGAATGCAGGGATCAGGAGTGTGTTACGCTCAGAATGCAGGATCAGGAGTGTGTTACGCTCAGAATGTAGGGATCAGGAGTGTGTTACGCTCAGAATGCAGGGATCAGGAGTGTGTTACGCTCAGAATGCAGGGATCAGGAGTGTGTTACGCTCAGAATGCAGGGTTTAGGAGTGTGTTACGCTCAGAATGCAGGGTTTAGGAGTGTGTTACGCTCAGAATGCAGGGTTTAGGAGTGTGTTATGCTCAGAATGCAGGGTTAAGGAGTGTGTTACGTTCAGAATGCAGGGTTCAGGAGTGCACTGCACTCAGAATGCAGGGATCAGAAGTGTGTTACGCTCAGAATGCAGGGATCAGGAGTGCGTTACACTCAGAATGCAGGGATCAGGAGTGTGTTACGCTCAGAATGCAGGGATCTGGAGTGTGTTACGCTCAGAATGCAGGGATCAGGAGTGTGTTACGCTCAGAATGCAGGGATCAGGAGTGTGTTACGCTCAGAATGCAGGGATCAGGAGTGTGTTATGCTCAGAATGCAGGGATCAGGAGTGTGTTGCGCTCAGAATACAGGGATCAGGAGTGTGTTACGCTCAGAATGCAGGGATCAGGAGTGTGTTACGCTCAGAATGCAGGGATCAGGAGTGTGTTTTGCTCAGAATGCAGGGATCAGGCGTGCGTTCTGCTCAGAATGCAGGGATCAGGAGTGCATTGCGCTCAGAATGCCAGGTTAAGGAGTGCAGTAGGATCAAAATGCTGGGATGGGGGGGGGGTGATGTGAGGGGTTGTAGAGGACACTGCTATGGGGTGGCCCTGCTCATAGTAGTGTCCACTGCCCCTTTCACATCCTCCACACACACACACACAGTAGTGTCCTCTCCCCCCCCTTCCCTCCCATACCATCCTACCTGTGCACAGGAGACTGAGAGGCAGCACAGTTCTGGACAGGGGGCGGGAGCTGGCCAAGTAACTTTTCATATTAACTAGGTGGTGATTGGTTGCTTAGGACCTAGCAACCAATCACCTGCGGGTTAAGTTGAAAAGTTAATTTAGCCAGCTCCTCCCTTGCCCTCCGTCTTTTCTCAACGCAATCTCACCTTTCATATTATACAAAAACATCGAACACTTATAATAGGGTAAGTATAAGGGCTTGTTCACACCAGGCCGAATGCTAAAACATGTGCAGGCTGGCGTCTGTTGTATAGTGGTGCTGATGCGATGCGTTGTTACAACACATCACACCGTATTATCTTTTTACATGTTTTTTATCTTTATTGAAGTCACAATTTTCTATGGGCCCTTGAGTTGAGCCTGCATTGGTCTATGCATGTCCATGCAGCTCAACAGAGATAGTGTGAATGAGTCCTAAAGGTTTTCACAAACATTCCAGCAGCCAAATTTACTTTTTTGCAAAAGATGACAATACAAATATGTTTGTCCGCACTGGGCTAATACACATCCTTTTGTTTAAAGAGGAAGCCCGTGTGGACCTCTTTATGTTTTTGCTAGTTTTAAACTGGTCTTAGTGTTTGCCATTGTTGCTTTGCTGGATTTGGTGCACACAAGTCTTCAGCAGCCCCGAGCAATGGGCTTCTGCTGTGCTGGTGTACCTGTAAGAAAGGGTTGCCTCCAGGTGAGCATACTCTCTGTGCATTGCTAAACATGTCCCATACCTGGAAACTCAGAAAGTTTAGAGGTAGGGATCATGCTTGTCAGATTTGCCTTCACCGGGCAGTGTGACTTCACGTTTTTTTGCAAATGTATGCAACTAAAACCAGTTTTTAACTATTTTGTTTTTTTACCGCTAACAAGTTGGACTGAGTGCTGGTGAATTTTTATACTGAGAGGAGGTCACTTTGCAAACATTGATGGCCTCTGTAGGGAAACCAATAGTTAGTATCTAAGAATAATTGACTCAACCAACCAATTCCCCACCCCAATATAGAGGGGCACTATGAAGGGAGAAAACTTACAGACACAGAAATATCCCGAGTATCTCTACCTCCACACCAGGACACACACTGGGGATATCAGACTCAACAGCTTAGGTTCCTGTAGACCTCCATAGCTAGTCTACGGCTGGGTATGCACTAGTAGAATTTCACTCAAACGTTTTTCGAATCATTAGTGGGGTCAAATCGATGTTCATTTTCAATCATGGGGAGGACAACATTCTACAGGACGGAAAATTCTTCTCGAATGTATGAATTTATAACAGTGTATGTGCTTTTCATTTAGTTCATTCCAAATTAAAAGTTAAAAGCAAGCAAAATCTTGAATTACTATTGAACGACATTTGAATGTACTGAGAATATTTGCATGAATATTTCCTAACCATGTTCGTTAGAAATTCTACTGGTGTATATCCAGCTTAAGGCTTCATCTGAAACTCGCTCTGTCGGGTTTGTTTAGATGTCCCATATCACTTATATTTTACCAAATAAAGTATTGTGAAGGATTGTTATCAGACTCCAGATCTCTACGCGAAGGAAGAGGAACAGACATGAATCTTTATTCTAAGCTGACAATAAAAGGTTGGGATGGCTCTTATTTCTTTAGGAAGCCTAAATTGCAACTTCACTCTCTCAGTCAACGTTGACTTTTTAATTTTGGTGCTGCTAGTATTAACCACTTCAGCCCCAGAAAGATTTGCTCCCTTAATAGAAAAAGGAAAGATGGCGCAAGAATCGGAACATGCACAGCATAAATAATTACAAATAAAATGGATGTAAAAACAATATAGCAATAATTAAAATATAAGAAGATAATTGGTGAACAAGTCCCAGTATATGATGATGATGATGAAGAAGGTTGATAATAAGCACCAGTGGCAGCTCCCTTGGATGTTGAAGCAAACTCTGGAAGACAGGGTAGAAAGGAAACAAGGTGCACCAGACTAAGTGCAGTATATTAGAAACAATTTATTCAAAACAAAGCCAAATGGCTACTCGCACAACATGGGTGAGAAACGAGCATATGTAGTACAGGTGTCCATGATCTCTATAGGGTCACTATCAGGCCCGGAGCTGTATACAAAGGGACGTCCCAGCGGGCTGCATCGGGTGGCTCGGCAGGGTGATGTACAGGACCAGCCTGGTTCCTGCTTGTCGGCATGCGTACCAGTGTGGAACGCACTCTGAGAAGTCCGTAAACCGGAAGTGACGTATGGGCATGTCAGATTGCGTTACTTCCGGTTTACGGACTTCTCAAAGTGCATTCCACACTGGTGCGCACCCTGACAAGCAGGAACCAGGCTGGTCCTGTACATCGCCCTGCCAAGCCACCTGGCAGGGCGATGTCAGGTTTCTCACCGATGTTGTGTGAGTAGCCATTTGGCTTTGTTTTGAATAAATTGTTTCCAATATACTGGACTTATTCTGGCGCACCTTGTTCCCTTTCTACTTTGCCCCCTTAATGACTAGGCCATTTTTTGCGATACAGCACTTTAACTGACAATTTTGCGGTCATGCAACGTTGTACACAAACAAATTGTATGTCCTTTTTTCCCCCCAAAAATAGAGCTTTCTTTGGTGGTATTTGATCACCTCTGCGGTTTTCACTATTAACAAAAAAAGAACGACAATTTTGAGAATTTATATTTTTTACTTTGTGCTATAATAAATACCAAAAGAACAAATAAAAACACATTTCTTCATCACTTTCGGACAATATGTATTCTACATATTTTTGGTAAAAACAAAAATGCGATAAGCGTATATTGATTGGTGCAAAAGTTAAAGCGTCTACAAAGTAGGGGATAAATTTATGGCAATTTTATTAATAATCTTTTTTTTTTACTAGTAATGGCGGTAATCTGTGACATTTTGGCGGACAGATCGGACACTTTTTTGGGACCAGTGACATTTATACAGCGATCAGTGCTATAAGTAGCCACTGATTATTACTGTATAAATGTCACTGGCAGGGAAGGGGATCAAGGGGTTAAGTGTTTCCTAGGGAGGTGTTTCTAACTGTGGGGCGAGTGTACTGACAGGGAATAGAGAGAGATCGCTGTTCCTGATCACTAGGAACCGCAGATCTCTCTTTACTTCCCTGATAGAATGGGGATCTGTCTGTTCACACTGACAGATCCCCCTTCTGTCTCTCTCAGGAGCGATCGCAGGTCACTGGTGGACATCGCGGCCGCCGGCCACACGCAATGACTTCGGGCGTGCCCCCTATACCTCTTAAAGCTGCCGACATACACCTACGGCAGTTTGCGCAGCCGTGCCGACCTGCCGCTGTATAACGACGGCAGTTGGTCAACAAGAGGTTAATAAATAGGAATAGTATAAAAGGAAAGTATATTATATTTACTTGTTTGACACTTTATTCAGTTACTTCCTGGTTTCCAGGCATAGGCAAATTATGTCATACATCCCAGGAGTCTTCTGGAGGGGCTTTGTCAACTAAGCACAACCTCATGCCTGTGTGCATGAGCTAAGGGCAGATGGATTCCAGGAAGTAATGCTAGGGGATGTTTTTCAAAGTGATTTCTCTGCAAAATAAAGCATTTAGACATGGATGGATGGGTGAGTTTCCTTTAAATATTAAAAATTATTTTAATAGTGTTTTTGGTTTGTGGTGCTCAGATGCAGTGTAGTTCTGCTTTAAGTATAGAATGACCAACATTGTAGCTACACTTTTTGAACAAAAATGCAGCAAACGTCTTCAAGCAATCTCCTCCTGCAATTCTTAATCTCACAGGTCAGCATCTGGAGTTCTCAGAGGTTTTGAATCCTTTCACACTGGGACAGGAATGAAGCAATAAGGGCAACATAGGGAGAAGATAATGTGGGGAACTTTCTGTCCCTAGATCTGACACACTGGGGCGGCACAATTACTGATTTTTACACTCCTCATTTCTTTATTACACTTTAACTTAACCAAAATGTAAATGTGATGGCAGCATTTTCTTAAATAACATTCTTTAAAAGTAATACATTACAGGCTCAATTCCTTAAGATATAAAGACTGTTATCAACCATAATGACTGTAATTTTCAGCAATAACAGCCAATAGGATTTATAAATGACAGTCACAATACTGAAAACAAAGACCCACTTTACAGCTTAGTCAATTTAAACTTAGTGAATGTGAATCTAAAATTCAGGAATTCAAAAAGGTTTTCAGTTTGTTTGGTTATTTTTATTTCAATATGATGCATCTCTTATGCAGTAAAATACCAATTGACATGCAGCGTGGGTATATAGGAAAAAAAGGTATCCCGGTTTGCTGGCAAAATTATGTGCAGTGAAATAAGAAGCAGGTGTGACGTTAGGACACACATAACTGATGAAACTGTCTTCTCCTGTTAGATTGTAATGCATACTGCATAAGTATGAGCAACTGATTTGCATAATATTCAATACTTCATAAAATCGCATTCCTAAACAATAAGAGACAAAACAAATTTTGAAGGACACTTTTTTTTTTTTGTTTTTTTTGTTTTTTACAGAAGTAGCATCTACATAGAAGAATACAATTGCAATTGGGTTTGCTTTGGAAATATTTTCTTCACTCAACATTCACCCGACCAGTTTTACTGCGGCAGAATGGCACAGCTGGGCGAAACGACGTTATGTTACGTTGCTTCACCCTGTGGCCACTAGGGGCGTGTGCGCACCGACGGAAGCACGCGCACACACCCGCTGCTCGCCCCCAGCGGCGCGATGACCGCTGGGCACCCTCAATCGCTTGTGACACAGCAAGAACTGGGATCAGTGTGTGTAAACACACAGATCCCGGGTCTCTGAGGGGAGAAAAGACCGATCGTGTGTTCATACAAAGTATGATCACCGATCTCTCTCTCTTCCCTTAGCAAGTCCCATCCCCCCTACAGTTAGAACACAGAGAGGGAACACAATTAACCCCTTGATAGCCCCCTAGTGTTAACCCCTTCCCTACCAGTGAAATGTTTACAGTAATCAGTGCATTTTTATCACTGTATAAATGTTAATGGTCCCAAAAATGTGTCAAAAGTGTCCAATTTGTCTGCCCTAATATCGCAGTCCCGATAAAAATTGCAGATCGCCTCCATTACTAGTAAAAAAATAAATAATAATAAAAATCCCATAAATCTATCCCCTATTTTGTAGATGCAAAAAAAATTTGGCGCAGACCAATCAATATACGCTTATTGCGATTTTTTTTTTTTTTTTTTAACAAAACGGATATTTTTATAGTAAAAGATATTGTGTTTTTTTTCTCAATTTTCGCTGTTCTTTTGTTTATAGAGCAAAAAATTGAACACGCAGAGGTGATCAAATACCACCAAAAGAAAGCTTTATTTGTGCGAAAAAAGGACATACATTTTGTTTGTGTACAACGTTGCATGACCGTGCAATTGTCAGTTAAAGTGACGCAGTGCCGAATCACAAAAAATGGCCTGGTCATTAAGGGGGCAAAGTAGAAAGGGAACAAGGTGCACCAGACTAAGTACAGTATATTGGAAACTATTTATTCAAAACAAAGCCAAATGGCTACTCACACAACATCGGTGAGAAACAAGCGTATGTAGTACAGGTGTCTGTGTTTGAGTACAGCATCGCACGACTGCGCAATTGTCAGTTAAAGTGATGCAATGGCAAATTGTAAAAAAGGAAGGGGGTAAAATCTTCTGGGGCTGAAGCGGTTAAAGTTGTCTAAGCTGGCAGAAAAAAAGGGCAGAGAGCTGAAATTGCACTCTACAGAGCTCAGTGAGGAGAACTCAGAGCTGACTGGACTGGAAGGAAGGGACACCCCCCCCCCCCAGGGAAGGGGCACCTCCCCCCCTACACACAGCACACAGGAACAGAGCTGAGGCTGTCAATCAACAGAGGAACCAAGCAGCAGACAGAAATTATACTTAGTGCTCCTAATTGAGACAAGTACACACTATAGAGCAGGGGTAGGCAACCTGGGTTGCCAAGGAATCCAGGACTTGTCACTTTACCGCTTGCCGAAAAGCCGTCATCATTATACTGTGGCGGGTTGGCTCTCCTGCGCGAACCGCTGTAGCTGAACAGCGGTCCATGCATGGGAGATAGCGTGCACACGCAGGAGTGGTGGACTCGATGTCCACTGGCAATCACGGTATAGAGAGGCAGAACGGGGATCTGCCAGAGTAAACAAGGCGGATCCCGGTTCTGCCAGTGATCGGGAACTGCGATCTCTGTCATGTCCCTGGCAGCCCATCCCCCCTACAGTTACAACACACCCAGGGAACACACTTAACCCCTTGATCGCCCCCTAGTGTTAACCTCTTCCCTGCCAGTGTCATATATACATTGATCAATGTAATAATGTCACTGGTCCCCAAAAAGTGTTATTTGGGGTCAGATTTGTCAGCTGCAATGTCACAGTCCAGCTAAAATTCCCCAAATCTATCCCGTAGTTTATAGACACGATAACTTTTGCGGAAACCAATCAATATACGCCTATTGCAATTTTTTTTACCAAAAATATACAGAAGAATATATATCGGCCTAAACTGATGAATAAATTAGTTTTTTTATATATTTTTTTTTGAATATGTTATTATAGCATGAAAGTCCAAAAATTTTTTTTTTTTCAAAATTGTCAATTGGTTTATAGCCCAAAAAATAAAAACGGCAGAGGTGATCAAATACCTCCAAAAGAAAGCTCTATTTGAGGGGATAAGAAGGACGTTTGGGTACAGCGTCGCACGACGCGCAATTGTCAAATAAAGCTGTATCACAAAAAAGGGCCTTGTCAGGAAGTGGGTAGGACCTTCTGGGGCTGAAGTGGTTAAAGAAAGATTTTTGGAATTTCATTAAAGTATGTTTTTTATGGTTGGTCAAGAATTATTTTTTTCCTCAGTGAACTGACACTGTATAAGATATATTACAAGAGACTGAATTTACGTTGCAGCTCAGAGTATTGAGGAGATGCTGCTTTAGCCACTGAGAAGGTTTTATTAGAATCGAGACTTGCTCAATTCTCCATTGTATTCTTTTCCTTTTCTGCTCACCGCTAACAGGGATTTTTAGCACTGATGGGATAAGATTTATTTTCTTAATTTATATGGTATTTCATCGACCTAAAATATCCCTTTATAGAGAGAAGAGTAAAACAAAAATAGCCCCCAATATTACTGATTTGGACAGTAACTGGAAAGAAATTAAGTAGTCACATTATTACGTTTCACCTTTGGCTATTTTGATGAATAACTAGTTGTGACCAATAGGATGTCTGCCTCTAACTGCACCGCAAAGCAATGTACCATTAGATCCAACATTTTGTAGTAACAGTGTTGCTAACCGTAAGTATTTTTACTGGCAGCCAGTAAAAAATAGGCATACATTCCATTTCCTATTTTTTTTGTCTTCTTTCCCTCCTATTAGCTTGCTTGGTAATTTAATAATGTCACACTGTGCCTGCCTTTTTGGGGGTGGGGGGGGGGGGGGGGGGTTGAAATGTTATTTGATCTTTCCTGTGGCCTGCCAATAGTGTTAAGTACAGAGGGTCTGGCCAAACTAGCCCACATTATTGAGCCATTTGCCAATCAATGAAGTGCAGAGGGTTAGCTGTCCACCACCCCCCCCCCAAAACCCCTAGTTATTGCCAATGGCCCATCAGAAGTGGGGGGATTGATGGGGGGGTGAGTAATCTGTGAAGGGGAGCCTCTACTTTTCTGTGCAAATACTTTCCAGCCTCCATTTTTAGACAATGCTCTTGTTCCAAGATGTTGATTGTCTAATCTGCTTGCAATGTTTAGGTGCAAAGTGACTAATTTTTTTTCTTGTTTCACTCCACAGTTCCCTTCCACGCCACAGGAATGGCAGACTGTGGCCTCCCACTTTGCCAGCCGTTGGGACTTTCCTAACTGCGGAGGGGCAATTGATGGGAAACACGTCCGCATCGTCCCACCGCCCAACTCGGGGTCCTACTATATAATTATAAAGGGTTTAATAGTGTAGTGATGTTGGCGGTGGTGTCGGCAACATACGAGTTTATGTATGTGGACGTGGGGATGAACGGCCGGATATCGGATGGTGGGGCCATTACGCACACGGAGTTCTACTGGCGTCTCCAAAGTGGCAGTCTGTGCTTGCCACCTCCAGAGGAGAATGCCGAAGGACTCCCCTTCGTCTTTGTCGCAGATGAAGCGTTTGCGTTGACTCCCCATGTGATGAGGCCGTTCCCGATGAGGACCCTCACCCCGGACCAGAGGGTCTTCAACTACAGGCTGTCCAGAGCCAGAAGAGTTGTGGAGAACGCTTTTGGCATCCTGGCCAGCCGCTTCCCCGCCTGTTCCTGACGGCATTTAACTTGGCGGAATACAAACTGAACCACATAGTTCTTGCCTGTTGCATATTGCACAACTTCCTCAAAAGACATAACAGGAACTATGTGGTGCCCGTTGGCCCAGATGTGGAGGGCCCTCCAAATGCCGAACTCACAGCCCTTCGAGTGGCACGTCCAGGCTTGCCCCCTCTAAATGCCCGTGTGGTCCGGGACCAATATATGCAGTTACTTTGTGGGTAGGGGGGCCATTGCTCTGCCTGACGATGTGTGAGAGGCATTTTTTAATAAATCTGATATTTTAACCAACCTATGATTTCATGTCATTTCAGTCTTCTTTTTAGCTTATTTTACTTTGACATTTTTCCCTTTGCCTTCGACAGTGGGAATGCACTTTCTGGGCAAAAGGAGGTAACAGTCTCTTCTTCCCAAAAAGATTATTCTCATGTTGTGTGTTTGCTACCTAATCTTTGGTCTAGAGAAGGTTTGTACTGCATAACTGACACCCAAAATACTCCTTTTCATCACCAGGTTGCCAGTAAAAAATATGGCTGACGTTCGGCTTGGTCCGGAGCTGGCTGAGACCATCCAAGTGCCTGCTACAGCGTGATCAGGCGGCTCTGGCGGAGGTGGTCCAGAGATTGTTGTGGATAGGGAGAAAGATGACCACCGCTCCAGAGGGATCCTTCAAGGCGAATGCTTCTACTCCTAGTGTGGAGCTCCAGGTGCAGGCTAATAACAAGGTAGTTAGAAAGTAACAAGGGGAACTCTGGACAGCCGCACACCAGACGAAGATGAAAAATCAAATGGATTTATTTAAAAACAGGAATCACATCAAAGTCCAAAAACACAGCAAAACAGGGAAGGGGGGGGCACACAGCTGTGTTTTTGGACTTTGATGTGATTCCTGTTTTTAAATAAATCCATTTGATTTTTCATCTTCGTCTGGTGTGCGGCTGTCCAGAGTTCCCCTTGTTACTTTCTATCTGGCAGAGGTGGTGCCTGAGCATGTTGTGTGATGTCATGGTGCAAAAGAGCCAAGCAGAGCGGCCAGAGCCTCGTGTCTGCGGTATGGGAGCAAGGCAGGCTGGGACTGGGAATGTTGGTGTTGTTTAGACTGGAGTGGACTGGGGGACCACTGGGCTTGGAGAGAGACTGTCACTGTGACTCAGGAGGGTACGTGTCAGTGAGGTCTCATCATCTGTGCTGCTGCACACTGCTGTCAGTGTCACTGTGAGAGTCAATTTTATGTGTGTGTGCCACCCATTCTAAATTCTTGCCCTCCTGAGTCCTGTCCCTGGGCTACTTATTATATCGAAAGTAAAATAAGAAATACATTTTTTGCCTTATTATCTACCTTCAATCATATTGCTAATTGCATATTGTATGTTTGTAGCCTAAATACTCAAATTTGCACTTAAAACTGTCATTTTGTAACTTTCGGAAATGTCAGTAAAAACTTGGCTGTGCCAGTAATTAATTTTTTATGTATGTTTTTATGTATTTTAGGTGTTGTGTCAGTAAATTTCAATCTGGTAGGTTGGCAACATTTTGTAGTAATAGTGAGAGCAGTGCTTTCATGATGAAAAGACAGAACAGCTTTTTAGTTTGTAAGAAAGGTCCTTGCACATAGCTGGATTTCAAAACCCTCATCCCCACAAGGTCAGGGGTCCTTGGTGTAAATCCCCAAGAATGTTGTCAACCAAAATGACTATGACTTTCGAATGTCTAATTTTCATTATCAATCACCACAGGCCCCCTTGTTGATTACCGTCTGGCAGATATTTACCACTACCATCTGCCACTTTAAATCTATATAACTTTACCATTAGACAGTGTTAGCTGCAATATCTATCTCTAGGGTACCAAAACATCTGTTCACTATGTGATTCAGATCAATCCTTTTCTAGGTTTATTTTGTTTGTTAAGTTATTTTTTTAAATTGTTATTGATTGTTGACTATCGTTCAAGTCAAATACTGCTGTGTAGGGCACATGGGGATCATTGTGTTCTGGCCTAAAAAGACAGGCATGGAAACAAGAGTGAAAGTTGGAGGCTTGTTTAGGCCAGAGTGAGCCTGAGAGTGAGGGTTGGATTGTGACGGAGAGACGGACGTAGTCCCAATCTGAACTGGCCTGTGTGCTGAGAAAGTTATATTTCAGATTGTCCATAATTAAAATAAAAAAAAAAATCATTAGTTATTGTCTCACTTTTAACTGTATTAAAATGATAGAACAGTGGAGTAGTTATTTTATATGTATTATTTGTATAATTTTTCATCTCACAAATGTCACCAATTTTAATGCTGTGTTTATACTGTATTCAACTTCAGGGTGACCAAAGAAGCCTTTTCTAGTTTAAAGGGGTGAGGATAGGAAAACTTGCTTTCCCCTATGGATACTTAAAGTTGACAATAAACCTAATTTTCTCGCAGCTTCGTTCTTGGTGCTCCAGATGTGTGAAACAGTATGGTGCCCATCAGCACTTAAAGTGGTCGTAAAGGCTAAAGGCTTTTTACCTTGGTGCATTCTTCCAAATTTAGCTCCCCTAAATACTTAAAACAGAACTTTACCCATAAAAATTTGATAAAAATAAATGTTTTTTAGCAAAGAACGTATATTCTACATTAACCACTTGCTTACTGGGCACCTAAACTCCCCTCCTGCCCAGGCCAATTTTCAGCTTTTAGCGATTTCACTCTTTGAATGACAATTGCAGTCATACAACACTGTACCCAAATTACATTTTTATCATTTTCTTCCCACAAATAGAGCTTTCTTTTGATGGTATTTGATCACCTCTGGGTTTTTTATTTTTTGTTGAAAAAATTTTAAAAGACCAAAATTTTTTAACAAAACTGTTTTTTATATTTTGTTAATACATTTTGCAAACAGGTAATTTTTCTCCTTCATTGATGTACGCTGATGAGGCTGCACTGATGGGCACCGATAGGATGCACTGATGAGCACAGATAGGCTGCACTGATGGGCATCGATAGGCTGCCACTAATGGGCACCGATAAGGTGGCACTGGTGGGCACTGATGGGGTGGCAGTGGTGGGCACTGATGGGGTGGCAGTGGTGGGCAATGATGGGTGGCAGTGATAGGCAGCACTGCTAGGTGGCACTGATGAGGCACTGATTGGCACCACTGGTGGGCATTGGTAGGTGGCACTCTTGGGCATTGATAGGTGGCACTGATTGCTGGCACTTATGCACTGATTCGTGGCACTGTGGGCAGTGGCAGGCAGTACTTGTGGGCACAGATGAGGCGACTGAGGCAAGCAGTGTAATTTGATTTTGACCTAAAATGACTAGAGTTAGGGCTATAAGACAAAAGTATCAAAAAAAAAAAAGACACTAAAACAAAACTATAGCTATTCCCTACCAGCAGTGCTCTAGTGGATTGGTATGGGGTCATTCTAACAACTTCAATTTACAGACGGGAACATTTTGTTTTAAAGAAATAAAAATGGCAGATTGGTATATTAAAAATCTAGCAGACTGGTGTTAAAAAAGGGCAGCACTGAAAATAAAATTTGTAATACTGTAAAAAATACACTTGCAAAAATACAAGTTAAAACTCATGTATTAATGTGTAACGTAATTTAACTTTACTCCAGGCAGAGGGGTGTTAACAGACCTTTAGTTTAGTTTTCATTGTATCCAGTAATACTAGTTGTCATTCGGTATATCTACAGCTGCCAACTGAATATTTTTCATAGTAGTCCTTTTATCTACAGTTGGAATATCACAGCAAAGAAAATGATTACATTTATCCAGAGTACAATGGGAGACTAAGATCTGGATGTTGTATTCCATGGATTAATGCAAACCATTGATTGCTTATGTAATACAGCTTAAGTAGGTATGCTTTGGACTTACATTTTTTCTTGACAACATACACACAAAAAGATTTACTTGCAATGGAAATTGGGTCATAAAATACTGTAAATGGAAGTTTGATGGTAAAGTCTGGCATTTTTAGGTATGTCTATGTTCAAACATCTGCGCTTTATTAACCAACAGGAAATATTTTTTCTGTTATTAAAATACTTTCAGCTTCACTGAACACACACATAGGAAGACGGCAGCTTTAGTTTTATACAGGTGGTCATTTGAATAGAATTTATCATTTTGTCAGAGTACAAATGACATGTTGGTTCAGTAAATCTCCTCCAATGAAACCACCTGACATATTTGCATGGAATAGTTTGTTGTGTTTTAAGTCATTCAATGGTGAAGCCAAATCTGTGGTCAAAATCCTCAATGTAAAGAGGAAACCACTTTAGTGGTAATATAGATTCAATTGTTGCTGCTTAGATATCTATAATAAAGGACACATTACAGTTGTGGTGCAGCTAACATGGATTTTTAAAAGTTTTTTTTTTTTTTTTTATACATAAGTTTCAATAAATTTTTATTTAAAGCAGAATTATGGGCTCTTACTATTGTACCTATGCTTAAAACCACTCCCCCACCCTCCTAACACTAATGCCGCGTACACACGAAGGGACTTTCCCGCGGCATTGTCCGCTGGACTTGAGTCCGCCGGACAGTCCGATCGTGTGTGGGCCTTCGACTGACTTTTTTTCCCAAAAGTCCGGCGGACTAGGTTTTAAGTTTTGTTTTAAAATTATCCGCTATCCGCATCTATAGTATGGTCCGGCGGACCAAAAAGGACGCATGCTCAGTAGCAAGTATTTTTCTAGTATTTTTCTTTTTATAGTCCCGTCGTACATGCTGTACGTCATCGCGTGAACCGCCGGACTTTTAGCGTGATCGTATGTGGTCAAGTCCGTTCGCTTCCAAGTCCGGCGAAGCCCAGCTGGAAAGTCCGGCGGGTTTGTCCGCTGGACTAGGTCCGGCGGACAAAGTCCCTTTGTGTGTACGCGGCATTATTCTAACTAACCAGTGTAAAAAATGCATGCACTTAAAGTGGAGTTCCACCCCCCCAAAAAAAAAAATGTATTAATGTTGGAGATTTGGAGAAATTTATTTTTATTTTTATTTTTTTTACTCACCTCTAAATGCCTGTTGCTAGGGGGTCCCTCGTAGTCTGCCTCCTTCGGTGCCTGGGCTCCTGACATCACTTCCTTCGGCACAGGAAGGGAGATCACCTCTCCCCCTTCCTCTTGTCAATCATCTGGGACACGTGACAGGTCCCAGATGATTGCCCGGCCAGTCACGGCGCGCAGCGCGGCTTGCGCTTGCGCAGTGGGTGCCCGGCTGTGAAGCCACAGTGAGGCGCTCACATTTAAAATGCCGCAGAGAGGAGGGGGAGACGAGCTGGGCTTCGATCTCCTGCATCGCTGAACTCTTAAAAGTCAGCAGCTGCAGTATTTGTAGCTGCTGACTTTTAATTAATTTATTTTTTTAAGCAGAACACCACTTTAAGGCCCGTCCTTACACACGGTCAGAAAATCTGAAGTTAAATTTTGTCCGATGAACGATCTGCCAATTTTCTGATCGTTAGTATGCTGCTTTCGACAGTCGATTACGAATTTTCTTCAGACAAAAACTGGATGTGCAGGCTCCAAATTTTTTGTCTGATGTGACCACAACGTCCGATTTTCTGAAGAGCAAGACTAGGCATGCTCAGAAATGAAAGAACACATACAAAACAATCCAACACATTACGTCACTTCTAACGTTGAATTCTGTTGTCCGAAAAATTTCTGATGGAGAGTACCCTCTTCACTTTCGATTTGAGACTAGCATCCAACAAAAAACTGATGAAAATGCGTCCAATAATCTGATCGTGTGTACAAGGCTTAACTGTGACAGACCCAACCGAGGCAGGGGCTTTTGGAGGTGACTGAAGGGTAGCCTCTTGCCTACTGACTATGGGCTCTGGCTTTTGAGGGGGCTCTGTTCTTTAGGAGGTGTGTGCCTGGAGTACATTTGGAGTGGTTTTGCTTCAGATTCAGGTCCCTGTTTCCCCATGAACACACAGACTCTGGGAACCTAGGACCTGGATACAGCTTTGGGACCTCTTTCCCCAAACTAGCATTGACTGGTTCAACCCCCGTAGACTCAGAGCCAATGTTAACATAATCAACTCAAAAAACCTGATGCTTTGGTCTCCTGCTATAATCTGTTTACTAAGGTGCCTTTCTCTCATGGTATAATTTCCCCATTGTGTGCCTCCTAGGTATGAATTCCCATTGTTAATTGAGTCACCTATTTTTTCTGTCTTTCTGCTATTCCTCCTGTAACTTGTAACTAGGATTGTGTCTACTTTACCTTGTTACTGAACCATTGTGGGATGTGTATGTGATTGTTAGCTGTTCATTAGATGTACTGTTAGGCCCCTTTCACACGGGGCAGATTTGCTCAGCGGAGTCCGCCAGCTCAGCGGGAGATCACTCTGTTGATCCCTGCTGAGCTGGCAGATGACAGGTTCCTTTTTGCTCACTGAGCAGGGAGGGACCTGTCAGAGCCCTGATGATTCCTATGGGGAGATCGGATGAAAACAAACAGCATGTCAGTTTTCATCAGATCTCATCCGATATACATCTGTCTTGAGCGTATCTGATGGTAGGCGTCAGCGGACACATCTCAGCTGACATCCACCTGCCAATAGGAGTCAATGGGTGGCCCACTCGGATCCGCCTGAAAAATGGACAGGCGGATCCGAGCGGGCTGATCGTGAGAAAAGACACGGCTTGGGACAAGTCCTTTATTAAAAAATAAAAGTGTCCCACGAAGTCCATTCATCTTCTTCTCTCGCTCCGATTGACCGAAAAAGAAAAATCATGGGAGGCACCCGTCGTAATGACTGGCCTCAGGTGACAGTTCTTTTATAACTGAGGGCGGGACCACACAATGACGTCGCCGGGTGACCCCTCCCCCCTCTGACGCACGGGGACATCCCTATGGCTTCCACGTAGCGTCAGAGGGGGGCGGGGCTTTATTGTTTCCCTTTAAGCATTATTAAAATCACTGCTCCCAAAAACCCGAGAGGGTCCCCAAACACTTTTTATGACAATAACTTGGCATATAAGCCTTTAAAATTAGCACTTTTGATTTTTCATGTTCGTGTCCCATAGACTTCAACTGTGTTTGCGTGTTCGAACAAATTTTTTTTTCCTGTTCGCATGTTCTGCTGCGAACCGAACCGGGGGTGTTCGGCTCATCCCTAATTATGATACATTTTAATTTAGTTGAGATAAAATACAAATTTCCATACACAGCTGCAGATACAATACAAATGAGGAGAAGAGGACTTAAGTGCACTAGGCAGACACTAGGCAGACATAGAGCAAACAATAATAAAACCCTCTGAATTTTCATGGGATACGTGCTTCATTTGTATAGCATCTTGGATCTGACATTTTGCCATAGGTCATTTGCACCTGTCATTATCTGAGCGTTACGCTCAATCTAAATCACAAGGTGATGAAGGAAATATTTGGCTGCCATATCTGCATGAGGATCGGTAGAATCCTTAAAGGGGAAATACACCTGGAAAAACAACTTGTACACAGTCAGTTCAAAGATGATTCATTCTAGGTTCCTGTACTTACTGACGGCAGGTCTCCGTTTCCAAAAAACAAACTAAGTTAATGCTTAAAACTTGACATTACCTGGAGGTCAGATATACAGAAATTATGAGCTGACTCCTGCTATAATCTGTTTCAGATATACAGAAATTATGAGCTGACTCCCACTTTAATAAAATAGCAACAACAAAGAATCCATGCATTATTCAAAGCTTTCCATATGAGTAGCTAAAGGGGCTGATTATATTGAGAATCAGATACCTGTAGGTTCTTATCCAAGAAGATTAGACAGAAGAGGTAAGTATACAAAGGGTTAAAGCTGAATTCCGGTACAAGAAAATATTGTCTAAGAGTCATGTGTATTCTTTCCTAAATCTTGGTGTGTTTTGTGTATTTCTTCCAGATCTGTACAGTATCCCAATACGAAATGTTGCCACTGTGCAAGAATGTCTTGTAATAAAGACCAGTCACTGCTGTTCTCTCTCCTTATACAGGATGACTGGTCTTGTCGCCGCCCCCCTCCTATAGTCTTCTTCAGGCAGCCTGTAGTGGGTGGAGCCTGCTGGGTCCCTCCCACTGCTCTGCTCAGGCTATACACAGCGCAGTAATGATGTCACTGCTTCTTTTAAAAGGTATTATCTGGGAAGGCATTTGGCGCAAACAAAGTAGATTTATATCCCTTCTGGATATAGAGAAATATAATTCAATGACAGGTTTTGTGCCCAGAGTTCATATATCTTGACAAAGTGCTGACAACTTTGTCAAAAATGCCCCCTTGCTGTGAGTGACAGGTGATTTACATATCTCATGCACTAGCCTGAGACAGGCACATCCTGTGTAATTATAAAAAGTGAGAAATTCACCCCTCCCCCACATAACAAATCCTGGTGATGAAAAGGAATGTTTTCTGTGATCAGGTAACCTCAGACACACACACTGCACTATAACAATCATCAGATCACTGCATGTTCTACTCTGCCCAACTCTGACTACATACATCTCCCCTATATTCTTCTTGCTGTTCACTGGAGAATACATTTTCTTTCACTCTGGTCTGTGGATCTGTGGTCTGTGCCTGTCTCAGGCTAGTGCATGAGATATGTAAATAACATGTCACTCACAGCAAGGGGGCGTTTTTGACAAACTTTTCAGCACTTTGTCAAGATTTTTCTAACTGAACAATAAAAGAGGATTTCTCAGGGCTGGAGTAAATCTGTGTGGCAAGACTGGGCTCAAATGAAATATTATCTACATTATGGGTTTACATCCACTTTAAGTTGTACTTTTTACAGCTGAGCTCTGGGAAAAACTAAAAAATGACCCTTTTAGTGGGGCTCCTCTGCACTGCAGGGGTTAAATGCCTGTTTTTTGTCTAGGGTGCCAGTAAAAAGCACTTTAATTACAGTACCTTATCCTTTGCTACTCCAGCAGCTCTTCTTCCTGACACTCCAGATAGCCCCTTGGTGCTCTCTGGTACAATGCAGGGCTATAGGCCCCGCTTTGTATTTTATGACGTTTAAGTGCCTGCAACTGTCAGAGTGCCTTAGAGAAGAGGCTGCAGGGGGCAGTTGCACAGCGTGTAGGGATCCTGCAGGAACAAGGATTAGGCAACTAAATATGCATTTTAGTGATACAAGAATTTGTTTTGCAGCAGTAAAATGCAATAAGAACTTAACCCTTGCACTGGGGTTTTAACTAAACTTGCAATAACCCACCCACCTGCCAAAACTAAACCGCTAAAACCCCCCCTTTCCCCTGTTCCAGGTGTTTCGTTACATTAATAGCACTGCCACGGCTTCCTCTGGCATTCACAGGCTGTCCAGTGATATCCTCTTCATTGAATTGGATAGGGCCATATATATTTTGACACAAGAGATCCTCAGTATATAGCACCATTCAACTCAATGGGGATTTGGGTCAGGCAAGCACTTCGGCTTCCTCCCTTATATGCAAGAGAGAAGACTGTGCATGTGTTGGTAGGGAAGGAAGCCAAAGAGCTCCTTATGCCGCGTACACACGATCGGAATTCTCGTCGGAAAAAACTGACGGTTTTTCCGACGGAATTCCGACAGAATTCCGCTCAAGCTGTGTTGCCTACACACGATCACACCAAATTCCGACGGTCAATAACACAGCGGCATAAAACACGTTCGACAGCACTATAAAAGGGAAGTTTAATGCTTCCGAGCATGTGTCGAATTGTTTCCGAGCATGCGTCGGAATTTTGCGTGTCGGAATTGCATACACGCGATCGGAAAATCCGATAGAAAGGTTTTCCGTCGGAAAAATTGAGAACAGGTTCTCAATTCAAAGTCCGTCGGAAATTCTGACAGAAAAAGACCGTTGGGCATACACACGGTCGGAAAATCCGATAAAAGCTCCCATCGGACTGTTTCCATCGGAAATTCCGACCGTGTGTACGCCGCATTAGTGTGTTTCCGGGGCCGCACATCCAGCCCTGGGTACATCCTGCTATTAGCAGGACACATTAGGGAGGACAATAAATTCAGAAGTTGGAAAACTAAGCACTGATTTTCAAAACAGAGCACCACATTTTATTATATTAAAGAGTTTCTAAAGGCTTAAGTTTTTTTTACCCTAATGCATTATATTCATTAACATAAAAAAACATCCAATATCAGCCCCCCCCCCCCCCCCCCAAATGCTCACCTGGTGCCTCTTTCGCTCCAACACTGTGCCCGAGAGCCTTACAGGCACAGAAGCAGGAGCCACTGGCTCCTGCTGCTGTCACTCAAATCCTTTAAGGAGGAGGTGGGGTCAAGCCATGCTGTGTGTGTCTATGGACACACTCAGCCCAGCTCAGGAGTAAGCCTGCATATCTGCAAACTGATTGCTATGGGGCAGACACAAAACAAGAGGAGCCAAAAGTGCCAGCGGGGGGACCCCAGAAGAGGCGAGTTTGGCCAATCTGTGCAATACCATTGCACATAGAAGGTCAGTATAACTATGTTTGGTAATTTAATTATTGCCTTAAATAACGCTTTAAGGACATTGTAATCTATAGTAATCTTTTGAAAACTGTATATATTAGTGAACAAACCCTTTAAAATCTATATACAATGAACGGCTGTTTTTTGCTCCCTTTGGTCTATTAAATATAACACTGAAAGTTTTATGATACTGTAAAACAGTGGTCTCCAAACTGCCCGGGGTCCAGTTGCGGCCCTTTGCTTGCCTTTATTCGGCCCTTGGGCACTTTTCCTTTTACTGACGCAAGCCACTATACCTCCCACTGACACCAAAGATGGGGCACTAATTCTCCCACTGACACCAAAGATGGGGCACAATTCCTCCCACTAATACCAATGATGGGGCACTATTCCTCTCACTGACACCAAAGATGGGACACTATTCCTATCACTGACACCAAAGATGGGGCACTATTCCTATCACTGATACCAATGATGGGGCACTATTCCTCCCACTAATACCAATGATGGGGCACTATTCCTCTCACTGACACCAAAGATGGGACACTAAGAAAAAAGGAAGCAGCGCCAGAAAACATCAAAAAGCAGGGATAAATTCAAAAATCCCCGTAACCAGTCTGTAGTAAAAAGTCCAAGCCTTGCTGTATGCTTATGAATTCATAGTTCGATGTAGCGGAAGGCAGAGCATATAGGGCTCTGCAGTGATACAGTCAGCTTTAGATGTCCAGGGAATAGAGTCCTATGATCATCAGCAAAGTTAATATGGATCGAACGTCCCAGGCTCCTCCCAATCCTCCAGGTATAAACTCAGCAGTGTACTGTTTGCTGGGGGTGGATGGCCGCTGCAGGGGAAATTTCACCAATCAGTGAATCAAAGAAGTTTTTTCAAAGATGGGACACTATTCCTATCACTGATACCAAAGATGGGGCACTATTCCTATCACTGATACCAATGATGGGGCACTATTCCTCCCTCTAATGCCAAAGATGTACTGTTAAATCCCACTGATGCCTGGACAATTTCTACTTCCACTGGCCACATTCCAGCTCCCTAAAGTCAGAAGGATAGAAAACTAGCCCTTTGTTTAGAACATTTGGAAACCCCCGTTGTAAAAATGCCTTTTTGATCTTGCCAAATCAAGTAAGTTGACAACACTGAGCATTTAAAACATGAATCTATGCAGCGCCGAAAAAAAAAAAACTTGATTAAAAATTATTTTATACAACCAACAAAGAAGATTAAAATAAATCAAAGAAACTGATTTGCTCCTGTTGTTCTATTTGCATACAGACATTAACTATATGAGTTAAACATTTCAACAGTTTTCCAAGATGCATATGAGTTGATTTACTAAAGGCAAATAGACTGTGCACTTTGTGAAGTGCTGTTGCACTCTGCAAGTGCAGTTGCTCCAGAGCTTAGTAAATGAGCATCCAATCATGTGCAAGCAAAAATGCATTTTTTTTCTTATTCTCCTTGCATGTGATTGGATACTTTTTGCAAAGCGAAGCCGAACCTCATTTACTAAGCTCTGGAGCAACTGCATTTGCAGAGGGCGACAGTCTATTTGCCTTCATTAAATCAACCCGTGTGTCACTGTAGTAGATGCTGCATGTTTGACACTGTTACTGATCTACTACATACACACTGTTTGCCAATATCATAGATTCTGCATTATGTATACGTTCTATTGCAGGATTCTGTAAAACAATGTCGTAGATAACAGTGACTGTACAATATTTTAAGTGTACTTCAGTGAGAAGTTCTATTTCTGCAAATGTGAATGTAAGGTTCCACACTTCTGTGACACCTGTCATTTTTTTTTGGCACAAATGAGATGGCCAAATGCTAATGTAAATATATCAAATTACTCTGCTTTTATTCCGTGTACAAAATCACAGCCACGTGCAACTAGTCAAAAGCAAGATTTGGTCTGCATTACAGAAAACAAATAATAAAAATTAAAAAAATGATAGAATATATATATATATATATATATATATATATATATATATATATATATATATATATATATATATATATATATATATTCTATCTTTTTTTTTTTATATTCTGTATTTTTTTTATTATATTCTTTATATTCTATTCTATTATATTATATTCTTTATTATATTTTTATTTATTATATATATATATATATATATATATATATATATATATATATATATATATATATATATATATATTCTTTATATATATATATATATATATATATATATATATATATATATATATATATATATATATATATATATACAGTATCACAAAGGATGACAAATAACTGTCCATAACATTGACTGACCATAAACTGTGCATGCTGTGTTACTATATACAAATGACACTGAAATTTAAAAAAAATGAATAATGATTTTCCTTATCATTTAGTGTTTTAATAAAATGTTTCTATTCTGACTGTATTTAAACTTTACTTAATAATAATAATAGATCCTTTGGCACTACTGATGGTTGTTAATTCTATAAAATAATAAAAATGGTACCTTACCACTATGTGAAGAGAAGCCATAAGGTCATGTACGGAATCCGTGCAGCTATTCCTGTGGAATGGGAAAGTTGCCATCAAACATGAAGCTCCAGTGACCATCCAGATCAGCGAGTGTCTTAAGACTGAGGAGCAATGTGCACTGACAATGTGGAATCAGCACAGGGGCACAGAGGTGTGGTTCTAATCTCCATGCCATTTCCATACGGACAGAGCTTTCCTTAGGCTTCATGTACACTGCTGCTGGTAAACAGACGTTTAGGAGCAGCTGGGTGTATTTTTCAGCTGCCCCTGAACTCTCCTCTATGTTATCTTATCAGTACACAAGGTCGTTTATAGTCATTTCTAGGAAGTTGAGTTTAGAAGCATTTTTGAAAAGCAAAAAAAAATGCGTTCAGGACAGATGTTCAGATGCATTTGAAACGCCAAACGCCTGTAACAGCTTGTAAACGCGTGTGAACTCGGTAACTCGCGTTTAGCCGTGTTTCGTTTACAGGCGTTTTTTCATTTTTGACTATTTGCAAAAAAAAAACGCTTCTAAACGCAAAAGGTGGCTAAACACTGCATGTAAACGCAGCAAAACGGACATTTTTTAAACGTCGGTTAATATCTGTCAAGTTAAATCGTTCAGGAGAGGTTGTAAAACGTCCCGTGTAAATTAAGCCTTATGCCCCGTACACACGGTCGGAAGTTCCGACCACAAAATCCGTCTGATTTTTTCCGACAGATTTTGTCCAACACTGGTGTTGCATACACACGGTCGGACAAAGTTGTCGGAAAATCCGATCATTCTGAACGTGGTGACGTACGGGACTACGTAGAGGCTAGTAGTCAATAGCTTTGGTCTTGTAATGTGATCTGAGCATGCGTGGCACTTTGTCCGTCGGAAATTCTCTACACACGATCGGAAAAAAGTCAGATCGGAGATTTTGTTGTCGGAAAATTTGAGAGCAGGTTGTTAAATTTTTTCCGTCGGAAATTCAGACGGAAAAAGTCTGATGGAGCCCACACACGGGCAGATTTTCCGACAACATGGTCCGATCGGACATTTTCCGTCGGAATTTCCAACCGTGTGTACGGGGGCTTAGATTGAATCTGTTATATTTGACGTCACAACACAGTATGGAAGAGATGCATGCGTTTTCAGCCTGTAAGTGTAAGTAACCTACAGTGTAAAATTTCAGATTCTACACTATAAAAAAAAAAAAAAGGCAGAGCTACTGTATATGCCCCTTTAATGGTTGCTTCTAGAGTTACCTGCTTTTATTTTAACTTTCGTGGGGGAAAAAAAAGCAAATAAAGAAGAAATGATATAGTGTATACCAGTGATGGCGAACCTTGGCACCCCAGATGTTTTGAAACTACATTTCCCATGATGCTCAACTACACTGCAGAGTGCATGAGCATCATGGGAAATGTAGTTCCAAAACATCTGGGGTGCCAAGGTTCGCACTCACTGGTGTATACAATTGCAACACAAGTCATATCGTAATTGAATGTTATTAAAAAATGACCATTCCCTTTCAATCTGCAGCCGCTGTAATTTTCTGAAAATGCAATGCAATATGGCTTCCTGGAGGTGTTCTGTACACAGATTGTGTACAGGAGGCCCCCCCCCCCCCCCCCCCCCCCCCCAGAAACATCATTTCGTGCTTGTGTGATTTGGCTCACTGATTTTCCCAGAAGTCTACCTATGTTACAAGTCTGGTTTCAGGCATTCCCTGCAACAAAAAAAAAATTTTGGTGAGCTACTCCCAATAGGAAATCACGTCTAAAGGGATGAAGGCCCAGCAGCTTTCCTCATTAGTGCTCTGCAGGTGCACAGCTTACTGATAATTATGAAACCACTCCCATTAGACCAACTTAGCACAGAGGCACAGACAGTGATTTCTTCAGAATAAGAAAAGGTAGGAATCTGCAACAAAGTTTGTTATGATCCTTGCAATGTACATAGATCACCCAGAGGGGAATAATTTTTTCTCAACAATGTGGAGTTACGTTTTAAAGTAGAGGTGCTGAAGGGCATCTGGACTAGTAAATATACAGTATCTCACAAAAGTGAGTACACCCCTCACATTTTTGTAAATATTTTATTATATCTTTAAGAAATGACACTTTGCTACAATGTAAAGTAGTGAGTGTACAGCTTGTATAACTGTAAATTTGCTGTCCCCTCAAAATAACTCAACACACAGCCATTAATGTCTAAATCGCTGGCAACAAAAGTGAGTACTCCCCTAAGTGAAAATGTCCAAATTGGGCCCAAAGTGTCAATATTTTTGTGTGGCCACCATTATTCCAGCACTACCTTAACCCTCTTGGGCATGGAGTTCACAGGTTGCCATTGCAGTCCTCTTTTACTCCTCCATGACAACATCATGGAGCTGGTGGATGTTAGAGACCTTGTACTCTTCCACCTTCTGTTTGAGGATGCCCCACAGATGCTCAATAGGGTTTAGGTCTGGACACATGTTTGGCCGGTCCATCACCTTTACCCTCAGCTTCTTTAGAATGGCAGTGGTAATCCTGGAGGTCTGTTTGGGGTCGTCATCATGTTGGAATACTGCCCTGTGGCCCAGTCTCTGAAGGAAGGGGGATCATGCTCTGCTTCAGTATGTCACAGTACATGTTGGCATTCATGGTTCCCTCAATGAACTGTAGCTCCCCAGTTCCGGCAGCACTCATGCAGCCCCAGACCATGACACTCCCACCACCATGCTTGACTGTAGGCAAGACACACTTGTCTTTGTACTCCCCACCTGGTTGCCGCCACACACGCTTATCACCATCTGAACCAAATAAGTTTATCTTGGTTTCATCAGACCACAGGACATGGTTCCCGTAATCCATGTCCTTAGTCTGCTTGTCTTCAGCAAACTTTTTGCGGGCTTTCTTGTGCATCATCTTTAGAAGAGGATTCCTTCTGGGACGACAGCCATGCAGACCAATTTGCAGCGCAGTGTGCAGCGTATGGTCTGAGCACTGACAGGCTGACCCCCCCCCCACCCCTTCAACCTCTGCAGCAATGCTGGCAGCACTCATAAGTCTATTTCCCAAAGACAACCTCTGGATATGACGCTGAGCACGTGCACTCAACTTCTTTGGTCGACCATGGCGAGGCCTGTTCTGAGTGGAACATGTCCTGTTTAACTGCTCTATGGTCTTGGCCACCGTGCTGCAGCTCAGTTTCAGTGTCTTGGCAATCTTCTTATAGCCTAGGCCATCTTTATGTAGAGCAACAATTCTTTTTTTCAGATCCTTCGAGAATTCTTTGCCATGAGGTGCCATGTTGAATTTCCAGTGACCAGTATGAGAGAGTGAGAGCGATAACACCAAATTTAACAAACCTGCTCCCCATTCACACCTGAGACCTTGTAACACTGACGAGTCACATGGCAAATGGCTAATTGGGCCCAATTTGGACATTTTCACTTTGGGGTGTACTCACTTTTGTTACCAGCGGTTTAGACATTATTGGCTGTGTTGAGTTATTTTGAGGGAACAGAAAATTTACACTGTTATACAAGCTGTACACTCACTACTTTACATTGCAGCAAAGTGTCATTTCTTCAGTGTTGTCACATGAAAAGATATAATAAAATATTTCCAAAAATGTGAGGGGTGTACTTAGTTTTGTTTTATTAACATTTTTGGCTGAGCCAAAATTATACAATTTTTTGCTTGAAATAGATGTCTTTTTTCAACCTGACTAATTATGTAAATATATGTAACTATATAAATACATTGAATTCTCTTTTTTTGGGGGGCGCTCCCATTTAAAAGTCTATGGGGCCAAAAGTGTGTAATTCTGCATTTGTACTACAAATTGTGCAAAAAATGCACTCACAAAGCACACAAAAATACCTCTAAATGACTTAGCTATGCTCACACTAAGACCCCATTCACATCTGAGCGCTTCGTAGCTCGAAAATGCTGGAGGAGAAAAAAAAATCAACTATTTTTTATGTAGATAGTTCACATCTCCACTCCAAGTGGCCTGAAGCCAAACACGTTTTGGAGCTGTTTTTGTAGTTTGAATTGGGCAAATTGGTGCATTTTTTGAAGCGTCTTTTTTTTACAGAAATGCACTGAAATGCTTTTCTATAGAAGCCGGCATCCTAACAACCAGTGACTCGTCCCTGTTATCAGCCAGCAGGGATGAGTCATCTGCTGTTATTGAGCTGGCACCCGCCAGCATTCTAACAATGATAAGTCATGCCTGCTGTTAGCAGGGATTCCCCACTAATAGCAGAATGTAAACAAAAGATCCGTCACAGAAAAAGAAAACAGCATGGGGGTCCCCCCAATCCATACTAGGTCTTTTGAGCAAGCCAGAGAAGGGAGGGGATGAGCAAGCGGCCCCCCACCTCCCTGGCACAGTACCTTGTCCCCATGTTGATGAAGACAAGGGCCTCTTCCTCTCAACCCTGGTTCGGTGGTTCTGGATGTGTGGGGGGGGTAGCTTTTTTTTTTAGCATGCCCTGATGTAAATCCATCATCAATCACTTTGAACCCCGGCCACCAACACACATGGAGGAGAAAAAAACAGTGCGCCGAACACAACCAGTTACGTTGCTTGTCACTCACAGAATGACAGCACTGCTTTCCCCCGCCATTAAGTAAACAAAGGGGCAGGGGTCACCCCCATGGCAGCCCATGAAGACCACACCCCATTATGTCATAGTGGGTGGGGTCACCCAGTCACATCACCTGGTGATTCTGCCCCTTTGTTACTTAGTGGGGGGGTGGTAAGCGGGGCTTCCAGATTCCGATAAGCTACCCCACAACCACTGGGCTAGGGTTGTGGGGAAGTGGCCCTTGTCTCCATCCACATGGGGACAAGGTGCTTTGCCAGAGGGTATGCCCCCTGGCAACATGCCACCCCCCCATATTGAGGGCATGTTGCCTGGTATGGTTCAGGAGGAGGGGGCACTCGCTCGTCTCCCCCCTTTACTGGACTTCCGGGCTGCATTTTGAGAGGGACCCCATGCCATATCTTTTGGTGTGGGGTTCCCCTTAAAATCCATACCAGACTGAAAGGGCCTTGTATGGATTTGGGGGGGGGGGACGCATATTTGTGGGGTTTTCTGGCGTGGGGTCCCTTTCAGACCCAAAGGGCTGGTGTGGATTGAGCCCCCCACCCCACTTTTTTTTTTGTTCAATGCCAGCTCTTTTGTTTACATTCTGCTGTCAGCCTAACAACTGCTGATTCATTCCTTCTGCTGATAGTGAAGATGAGTCACTAGGCTCCTTAAAATTCAAAAGTTCAAAAAACATTGTAAAAATGCTGTACAAAAATGTGCAAAACCAAAAATACACAAACACTTCCAACAAAACACCTGAAAAAACACTTGCTACGTTCAGGTGCAAATGCAGTCAAAATGTAAATGGAGGCTGGTGTCCGCATATCTTACTGTCCTATGATTGGCTAATGCCCCGTACACATGGTCGGAAATTCCGACGGAAAAAAGTCCGATCGGATTATGTTGTCGGAAAATCCGATCGTGTGTGGGCTCTAGCGGACTTTTTCCGTGGGAATTTCCGACGGAAAAAGTTTGAGAGTAGGACCTAAAATTTTCCGACAACAAAATCCGATCAGCCATTTTCCGATCGTGTGTATAGATTTCCGACACACAAAGTGCCACGCATGCTCAGAATAAATTTGGGGACGAAGGCTATTGGCTACTGGCCTCTTCGTAGTCCCGTCATGCGTTTTGTACGTCACCGTGTTCTGAACGATCGGCTTTTCTGACAACTTTGTGCGACCGTGTGTATGCAAGACAAGTTTCGGCCAAAATTGTTTTTTTCCGACAGATTTTGTGGTCGGAATGTCCGACCGGGGCATTAGTCCTAAATAACCTAATATAGTAATCCTTCCAATGGCTAACATGTTTAGTTATGGAATAGGTAAAATATTTAATGGGCAAGTGAGTGGTGGCAGGGAGGTCTATCGCTTCTCACATAGAAAAATTACACATTAGTGAGGCCTAGTGTGCATTAACAAGGCCTGTACCCCAAAGAGAAGCTTAAACAGATAGACATAAGGAGTATATGCATGTGAAAAAATAATAAGTTTTATTTAGGGCAACAAGCCCAGAGATAAATCAGTAAATAGGTGAATAAACATACAATTTTACAAGACAGTCTGTATACATGGAATCATGGGTAACCATAAACATGTACAGAAATGCAAAAGAACAAATTGTACAACAACTTGCAATAATATCAGGGTCTTTCAGGAAAATGCCGACATGTTTCGGACGGACGTCCTTTTTCAAGGCAATATCTGTTCCTGTATTTGCTCAATAGTACTGTATGAGACAGAGTAGGGTCATTAGTATACAACACAATGTATAGGTAAGTATAAACCTGTAATTGCGCCAATCAATGGTAATGGTACTCACTTGCAAAACATTGGAGGGGCTTGTAATAGCCCAATGGTCTAGGGGTACAGAGGTATGGTCTCAGTATATCCACAGGGTATACAGTGGGTCTTGTGCTATTAAAAGCAAACGGCTGCTAGACATTTGAGAGGCTGCAAGATCTCCAAGCCATGCACTGGGAAGTTGCAATGGCTGTGTGTACCTGGGCCAGAGGTGGTGTATGGCTGGGGAATCAAGGGAGTAGATAGGGTATTATTAATGTCAATTTAAAGTAAAAAAGAGTATGTAGATGCAAAGTAGGTTGCATAAAGTAAAAAAGTAGTATTACCTGGTGGAGAGAAAACTTGAGATGCAATGTAGCACAGCGCCGGCAGGAAAGTGTGATAACCAGTCCCACCATTGTAAGGCTTATATGTGTATGATAATTGGTATCAGCTGTGCAGGCCCTGGTAAGGGGTGAGTGCACTAAGCCGGAATGTAATTGGGGCCAGGTGTGGGGATGGTGGCTCAGAGGCCAAATCGTAATATCCCCTGTATTGAGATCTCAGATGCAGCGGCGCCGCGCGTCGACACGTCCAAAGGGGCGTGGCCTCGTGCGGCGTCGGAGCGTCACCGACGCGGGCAGACTGACCCCTCCCCGCGTGCTGGAACGCAAGCGGAGGGGCGCGTGTGATGGAAGATATGCGCCTCAATGGGTATAAGCGGCGCATGCGCCGTAAGGAATACGCGCATGCGCACATGGTCTTACCCGCGCCATTTAAGCTCACTTTGAAGTAGGGATTTGTTGTAGTCACCCCCTCGATTGGGTGGGGGAATGTGGTCAAGTGCTCTAAATGTGATCTGAGGGGTTGAATCCTGGTGAACGATTGCACAGTGTCGCCCTAGGGGAAGGTCAGGGTCTTTTTGATTGATACTGAGAGTGTGTCGGTAAATGCGTTTCCAAAAAGGCAATTTGGTTTTCCCAACATAAAAACACCCGCACTCGCATTCTAGTAGGTATACAATGCCGACTGAGCGGCAATTGACGAAGTGTTGGGGAAAGAAAGGTTGTCCATTTGGTAGGGTATTGGATCTGTTAGATTTAGATAAGTACTTACAATATTTGCAATTCCCACAGGGGAATGTCCCCTTAGTTTGTTTGTGTAAATAACTGGTAGGGGTATATTCACTTTTAATTAGCTTGTCACGGAGAGAGGGAGCTCGTCTGTAGGTAAGTAGAGGATGTATCGGTACGAATGGAGACAGTGAATGGTCTGTGGTTAGGATATGCCAATGTTTCTCTAAAATCTGAGTGATTGAAGAGTGTTGTTCACAAAAACTGGTAATAATTCGTAATGGAGTGTGAGTGGTATGTGGTTTAGAAGAGAAAAGTAAAGAGTTACGTGTTTTAGATTTCGCTTTTTTGTATGCGATTTTTAAAATTTTTGGGTGGATATCCTCGTTCTAATAGCCTATTTCGTAAAACTTTTTTCAGTTTTACGAAATAGGCTATTAGAACGAGGATATCCACCCAAAATTTTAAAAACTTCTAAATCTAACAGATCCAATACCCTACCAAATGGACAACCTTTCTTTCCCCAACACTTCGTCAATTGCCGCTCAGTCGGCATTGTATACCTACTAGAATGCGAGTGCGGGTGTTTTTATGTTGGGAAAACCAAATTGCCTTTTTGGAAACGCATTTACCGACACACTCTCAGTATCAATCAAAAAGACCCTGACCTTCCCCTAGGGCGACACTGTGCAATCGTTCACCAGGATTCAACCCCTCAGATCACATTTAGACCACATTCCCCCACCCAATCGAGGGGGTGACTACAACAAATCCTACTTCAAAGTGAGCTTAAATGGATTTTCCATCTCAATGCCACATCCCCCCCTGGCCTCAACGAGGCATTCAATTTCAAGCCCTATCTTGAGGGCTTTGAATCAGGGGTGTGTGAACTTGATCTATAACTCCTTTTAGAATGAGGATGGGCTCCCTGAGTGCTTCGCACTCTCGGACCCCCTCTCCATTCGGTCTTATCACACTGTTATATTATGGTCACTGTGCTCTATTCCTAATAAAAATGTACCTGTTTGCATGTCTCATAAATATGTTTATACCATATTGGCTTTATTGCAGTGTCTATATCGCCCTACAACCATTTTAACCCAATGACACAAGTATACTGTTTCTACCACCTCTATAGACATGTGAATATTGCTGTTTCTGCTATTCTAATGCATTATGTCTTCTTGTCCACTAGGGGGCTCTCTATCCTTCCATGGTAATGTTACTCGCTTGCTGACCTACACATATCTAAGCACATATGCATTTATTGAAAGGTAACAACACTGCCACATCTTTACATATCATGTGTACTCTTCAATCTGGCTTTTTTGCTTCCATTTGATATCCCGGCTGCCCGGCGCGGGTAAGACCATGTGCGCATGCGCGTATTCCTTACGGCGCATGCGCCGCTTATACCCATTGAGGCGCATATCTTCCATCACACGCGCCCCTCCGCTTGCGTTCCAGCACGCGGGGAGGGGTCAGTCTGCCCGCGTCGGTGACGCTCCGACGCCGCACGAGGCCACGCCCCTTTGGACGTGTCGACGCGCGGCGCCGCCGCATCTGAGATCTCAATACAGGGGATATTACGATTTGGCCTCTGAGCCACCATCCCCACACCTGGCCCCAATTACATTCCGGCTTAGTGCACTCACCCCTTACCAGGGCCTGCACAGCTGATACCAATTATCATACACATATAAGCCTTACAATGGTGGGACTGGTTATCACACTTTCCTGCCGGCGCTGTGCTACATTGCATCTCAAGTTTTCTCTCCACCAGGTAATACTACTTTTTTACTTTATGCAACCTACTTTGCATCTACATACTCTTTTTTACTTTAAATTGACATTAATAATACCCTATCTACTCCCTTGATTCCCCAGCCATACACCACCTCTGGCCCAGGTACACACAGCCATTGCAACTTCCCAGTGCATGGCTTGGAGATCTTGCAGCCTCTCAAATGTCTAGCAGCCGTTTGCTTTTAATAGCACAAGACCCACTGTATACCCTGTGGATATACTGAGACCATACCTCTGTACCCCTAGACCATTGGGCTATTACAAGCCCCTGCAATGTTTTGCAAGTGAGTACCATTACCATTGATTGGCGCAATTACAGGTTTATACTTACCTATACATTGTGTTGTATACTAATGACCCTACTCTGTCTCATACAGTACTATTGAGCAAATACAGGAACAGATATTGCCTTGAAAAAGGACGTCCGTCCGAAACATGTCGGCATTTTCCTGAAAGACCCTGATATTATTGCAAGTTGTTGTACAATTTGTTCTTTTGCATTTCTGTACATGTTTATGGTTACCCATGATTCCATGTATACAGACTGTCTTGTAAAATTGTATGTTTATTCACCTATTTACTGATTTATCTCTGGGCTTGTTGCCCTAAATAAAACTTATTATTTTTTCACATGCATATACTCCTTACGTCTATCTGTTTAAGCTTCTCTTTGGGGTACAGGCCGTGTTAATGCACACTAGGCCTCACTAATGTGTAGTTATGGAATAGAAGAACACACTAATGGGAATAAGTTTAACTGAGAAAACCACCTTATACCAAGATTCTGGCATTCACAATGTAACTGAATACCCAGAAATGTGCGAATAGCACTTTAGGTGGCACTATGGATCCAGAAACCCATCTTGTACATCAGTTTAACACCTTGCATTTTCCCAGGTTATTTTGCTACAATGATGGAATGGGATAAAAAAAAAAAATCTGTTATATTTTATCTGTTTGCAACAGAAATCTGCCATTGTAAAAATGAATTATACGAAAATAAACAGTTAGGTACTATGATAAAAAAACAAACTGTTAACAGACAGAAGCAATTCAATTCCTGAGATGACCTCTTAGACGGCTTATGGCTTTAGCAAATGTCACACACAAGTCATACTGCACATGTAAATGTGGAAATGTCATTTATGTGTCAGCAGTAAAGCTGGCCAAGAACTACACACATTCAATGACATGGCGAATATAGTTCAAAAGTACATCTAAAACATTTGCTTTTAACATTCGATTATCAAATGAATGGACTTTCTGAACGAGAACTTCATTAAAGAGGAACTGCAGTCTGCTCACATCATTTGTAATAAAAACATCTTTGCCATTCTGAAGCTTCCCTCCAACCACTTTGCATATATACTGTGATTCTGTACTTGTAAAATTTGCTGCAAAAATCTTCCTCCACTGAGTCTGGCTGCAGCCATTTTGTGGGCAACTGAAGCTTCTGCCTGTTCACTTCCTGGATTTACACAGACACACAGAGGCACACCCCCAGCTCTGCATCTTTCATTGGTCCTCTTATGACTCACCCTCCTCCCTTCCTGGCAAACTCTCACAAGAATGAGAGAGAGAGAGAGAGCTGTGCATGATGTCATAAGCCTAGGCTAGTGAACAGACAGACAGGAAGTGGGCTGTATAAGGTATTGACTGGCAGAAAAGGAATGTTTTACTATCCAAAGTTAAAACAACAAGGACAGAAGATTTAAAGCGGAGTTCCACTTAAAAATGGAACTTCAGCTTTAACCACTCCTCACCCCCTTACATGCCACATTTGGCATGTAATTTTTTTTGGGGGGGGTGGGGGCTTCATTAGGAGGGGGACTTCCTGTCCCACTTCCTCCTTCCGCCCAGTTACTGCCTAGGCGACTCCTCCCTCTAGGCGATCTCCTGGGACACGTGACAGGTCCCAGGAGATCGCCTATCCACTCCGGGAGCGCAGTGCGGCTCGCGCATGCGCTGTGCGTGCCCGGCCGTGAAGAGGAAAGCTGTCACGGCCGGGTGCCCTTAGTGGAAATGGCGGCGCCGGCGAAGAGGAGGGGGAGAGGAGCGACACCCCGTTCGGCCGCATCGCTGGACCGTGGAACAGGTAAGTGTAATTTTTTTTAAAAGTCAGCAACTACACTTTTTGTAGCTGCTGACTTTTAAAATGCCTGGAACTCCCCTTTAATAGATGGAAATATGAAAGAATTACTGCAGGTCCGCTTTAAGTGTTAGAAATTAATTTGCTCGAGAAAAAATTTCCATCCTGCTCCTTTGAATTTTCATGTCACTGTGGTCAAAAACAAACAACAATTTGACACCACTAACAATTACAAAATCAAAATGGTCTTAAAATGAACATTTTCGAATGAACCTCTACTAGTGTATGACCAGCAGTAGGGTGAGGTAGCACTGTGGTCACTGGTAACCAGCTGGCCAATGGGAATGTCAGATGGAGCTGTTCCTTGCCAGTGTAATGTTTTGAGTGTGAAAAATAGCAATTAGCAGTACTACATCCCACACGAACAAGATAAAATTACATCTAGTGATTCTAAATACAGTACTGTGCAAAAGTTTTAGGCAGGTGTGAGGAAATGCTGTAAAGTAACTTTCAAAAATATACATTTTAAATTTTTATCAATTTAAAAAATTCAAATTGGGCGAACAGTGAAAGAATTTAATCAAATCAATATTTGGTGTGACTACTCTTTGGCTTCAAAGCAGCATCAATTCCTACACTTGCACAAAGTCAGGGATTTTGTAGGATCAGAGCAACTCAAACACTTGTGTGAATGTGCGTATATCTATATACAAGGATCAAGTCCTGGGGAAAAAAGTTTGGGAACTCCCACCCAAGATCCACCCCCCCACCAAAAAAATAAAATAAAAAATGATACGCTCATATGCACGAACGCTTTAAAAGTGGTATTTTTCATGCAATTTTCGTATTGTGTGTATGAAGCTTAACTGTTAGAACATTAAAAAAAAAAAACAATCCTCAATAAACATAAATACGGTAATTCTCTGATAATCAGCATTCATTCAATTGTGCTTCCATGAAAATGTAAACATCATGTTCTGATCTTTATTGGGGAATGTTATTTTGTATATAGAGTGTTTATGTAGTGAGTTTATACTTTTCATTGAACAGAGTTTGGATAACACAGGGTTAAACGGAAAGGTCATAAATGAACTGCACATTATCTGGACAGAATGCTTGGGGAGATAGTGATGTGTTCCTGCTTTGGAGATGTATGTTAGCTTGGGGGGCTGCAAACTCTGCAGGGCTCCAACACACACTCGCTGCTATTCCAACCCTTCCCATATTTCCACATAAACTTCCCTCCTGGCATTAAACTTTGCCAGGTATTGTGCTCAGCTTACCACCCCAAACTGATGTTCCTCCCTCAGCTCACCTCTCTCCCTGCATGTCCTGTGAGCAGAATAGCTGTGCTCCTCCTCTGGGTTCTCTCATCATATGGCACTGAAGATAGAGGAGGGGGGGATTCAGCGGGACACACAGAGCAAGTATGCAGGAGACTGGGGGGGGGGTCAGATGAGGAGACAGAAAATCAGGAGGGCCGGCGGGGAGGAGCGCATCACGAGAGGTCTGACTAAATACAATCTCTTAGCAGCAGGGACCTGATCTACCCGTCAGCTAGCTGTGATTGACAGGTAGATCGAAGCGGAAGCTGTCATGGGGCCCCCTACTGGCAATGCCTGAATGCTCAGGTGTGCGGCACTTACTATTGCGAGCTGTGTCGGCAGCTGCTGGTGTAGCACCTGCCACATAGCTCGCATACTTCAAAGTCTTGCAGGACACGGCTGCTAATGGGAACTGAGTTCCTGTTGTGTAAAAAGTACAGGAACTCCGTTCCCATGCGTTCCCGCAGGACTTGAGCCCTGTCTATATAGAGAGAAAATCTATATATATATATATATATATATATATATATATATATATATATAGTGGTGTGGGTGACCTTCGCGCTGTTAGTAAACTAGATTATCTGCACCAACCCAGTGATTACAATCAATAATATAAATACAAATAATAAAAAGTGTGTAAATAAATGGCTGCTATGTGCCCGCTACAGGTGCTACGTGTAGAAAATATTTCTTAAAAAAGCAGCAAAATCTAATGGTAAAACACAATCCCACAAATAACATAAAATAGAGTGATGATTTCACGCTAATATACACCAAACACTAAAAACAAATAGGCCATAAAAATGTGTATAAGTATAAATACATATATGTAGTGCACCAAGTGCTAAATATGTGTACAATTAATACAACATTAAAAGTCATAAATAGAGATATAGTGAATAAACATAATAAAGTGCTCTGTGTGCTGCTGACCATAAATAAATTATATGTCAAAAATATATATATATGAGCGTAAAATAATAGCTGCTCCTGGTGGGTCCCAATAAATAAGAAATAAACTAGATGACTTGGTATAATTGACTTAAAATATAAAGTCCAGCAGGTAAATGGTTAAAACCATTGACCCCAAAAAAGTCTCTAAATATAAAGGAGAAAGGCAATGGTGGTGATGGTTTTCAATCTCCATTCTCCTTTATATTTAGAGACTTTTTTTGGGTCAATGGTTTTAACCATTTACCTGCTGGACTTTATATTTTAAGTCAATTATACCAAGTCATCTAGTTTATTTCTTATTTATTGGGACCCACCAGGAGCAGCTATTATTTTACGCTCATATATATATATTTTTGACATATAATTTATTTATGGTCAGCAGCACACAGAGCACTTTATTATGTTTATTCACTATATCTCTATTTATGACTTTTAATGTTGTATTAATTGTACACATATTTAGCACTTGGTACACTACATATATGTATTTATACTTATACACATTTTTATGACCTATTTGTTTTTAGTGTTTGGTGTATATTAGCGTGAAATCATCACTCCATTTTATATATATATATATATATATATATATATATATATATATATATATATATATATATATATATATATATATATATATAATACATACACAGTATATATAGGGCAGTAGAGCAGTGGATGGTGTCAGTAGGGCGGAGGCCGGTGTCAGTACTTTTTTTTTTTTTTACCTACAATTTTATTATTCTTTACGATATTTTCAATATTTTTTTACAATAATTTATATCTTTTTTTTACAACTTTTTAGGAGCCCCATTGGGGGGCTTTGGTGAATTTTTTAAAAAGACCCCTGATGTCTAACTTTTGAGACAGAGAACGGGACTGAGGACAAAGATTCCCCAGTCCCTTTCTCTGCAGCCAAGCATCAGAGAGGGATTTGCGCAGCACAGCGCAATTATGGTGTGCCCAGGCACCTCTGGCACACCCTGTGCGCACGCTTATGGATTAGAGTCAGGTATATGTTTAATCAATTATACCAAGTAGGTGCTAATGATCATCAATTTCATAAGTAAGTTGAAACACAGTCATTAACTGAAACAGAAACAGCTCCGTAGGAGGCATAAAACTGGATGAGGAACAGCCAGACTCTGCTATAGAGGTGATGCTGTGGAAGACCATTTCATGTCACAGGTCAATTACCATAACAAGACTGAGCACAGCAACAAGGTCTCTCCCAGGCAAAGATTTCAAAGTGGACTGTTATAGTTATATTTGGGGAGGACCATTCCTGAATTATCTACTAACCCCAAATAGTTTTCTCTGCAGCATCTCCACAGTTCCCATCTGTTAAGACAACAGTCCTGGGATTTTTTTGGAGGTCTAATTACCTAAATTATCTATTATTTAAACAATTCAAGATGCACAACTCAACCACACATGTAAGGAAAGTCCGAGGGATGTCAGAAGTCTCAATATGCAAACAAGTTTCAAATCAGTTATTTAAATAAGTACTGAAGCCATTGGATCAGAATTACAGCCAGGAAACAGATATTTTTCAGAATGTGAGGTCAACTACGGCAGTCTCCATACTTCCCCACTATGGTTTTCCTTGAGTTTTGTGCCTTCTTAGACTATGGGGTTGATTTACTAAAACTGGAGAGTGCAAACTCTGGTGCAGCTGTACATGGTAGCCAATCAGCTTCTAACTTCAGCTTGTTCACATAAGCTTTGACAATAAAACCTGGAAGCCGATTGGTTACTATGCAGAGCTGCACCAGAGTTTGCACTCTCCATTTTTCGTAAATCAACCCTCAATGTGTACAGCATCTTTCTTGTCACAAAAAAAAAAACATATATTTTGCCACACACTGGCACACTGCAGACAAATCAATAACCTTACAGTACAGATAACTAAAGACAGTTTATTCTGCTTCATACTTTTGTAGGAATAAAATCTGTTAAGATCCTACCAAGTACCGTATATACTCGAGTATAAGCCAAGTTTTTCAGCACATTTTTTTGTGCTGAAAATGCCCCCTTCGGCTTATACTAGAGTCAAGCACTTTTTTGCAGCAGAGAATTAAATTTTCCAAACCGACTTTGGGGCCCCGTATCTCGGGGCCACTTGGTGATAGGAACCCCAATTGGATATGTTGTAGTGCTAGTTCCACTGGGTTTGCACACCAAATGTGGGGTTCCTAGCACCAAGTGACTCCGAGATACGGGGCCCCAAAGTCAGTCAACTGTGTCCATCTGCAGCAATGTCATTTCGGGACCCTTTGGGCCATTTTGGCTGCAGCTAGGGGCATTTAGGAACCCTTAACTACCAAGTTTGACGTTCGGGGGACCTATGGCTGCAAATGGGCACAGTGAGGCATGCAAATGGTCACAGTGAGGCTGCAAATGGGCATTGTTGACCCTCTTTTCCACTTACAGTAGCTGCACATTTCTCACCCTAGGCTTATACTTGAGTCAATAAGTTTTCCCAGTTTTTTATGATAAAATGAGGTGCCTCGGCTTATATTTGGGACGGCTTATACTCAAGTATATACGGTCTGTCAACATATTTGTAGTTTATTGTCTTCCCCCTCCACCCCCATAATGGTAGGTAGGGATGAGCCGAACACCCCCCGGTTCGGTTTGCAGCAGAACATGCGAACACACAAAAAGTTTGTTCAAACACGCGAACACCATTAAAGTCTATGGGACACGAACATGAAAAATCAAAAGTGCTAATTTTATAGGCTTATATGCAAGTTATTGTCATAAAAAGTGTTTGGGGACCTGTGTCCTGCCCCAGGGGACATGTATCAATGCAAAAAAAAAGTTTTAAAAACGTCAGTTTATTTGGGAGCAGTGATTTTAATAATGATTAAAGTGAAAAAATAAAAGTGAAATATTCCTTTAAATTTTGTACCTTGGGGGTGTCTATAGTATTCCTGTAAAGTGGCGCATGTTTATCGTGTTTACAACAGTCCGAGAGCAAAATTAAATTTCTAAAGGAAAAAAAGTAATTTAAAAGTACTCGCGGCTGTAATGAATTGTCGGTCCCGGCAATACACATAAAAGTCATTGAAAAAAAAACGGCATGGGATTCCCCCACAGTCCATTACCAGGCCCTTTGGGTCTGGTATACATATTAAGGGGAACCCCGCTTCAAAATTTAAAAAAATGGCGTGGGGGTCCCCCCAAAAATCCATACCAGACCCTTATCCGACCACGCAACCTGGCAGGCCACAGAAAAAAGAGAGGGAGGAGAAAGCGCCCCCCCTCCTGAACCGCACCAGGCCACATGCCCTCAACATGGGGAGGGTGCTTTGGGGTAGCCAAAGAACTGCGTCCCCATGTTGATGAGGACAAGGGCCTCATCCCCACAACCCTTGCTCGGTGGTTGTTGGGGTCTGCAGACGGGGGGCTTATCGGAATCTGGAAACCCCCTTTAACAAGGGGACCCCCAGATCCCGGCCTCCCCCCCTGTGTGAAATGGTAACGGGGTACCATTTCACCAAAAAAAGTGTGAAAATGGTAAAAATGACATGACAAACGCTTGGCGACAAGTCCTTTATTAAAAAAAAAAAACTGTCTCACGAAGTCTTCTTCTCTTGCTCCGCCGACGGACCGAAAAAAAAAAAAAAAAACCTGCACGCCGCCACTGATCCGCCTCCATGGGGGGCCACACAGTGACCTCACTGGGTGACCCCGCCCCCTCTGACGCATGGGGACATCCCTATGGCTTCCCCGTAGCATCAGAGGGGGGCGGGCCACCCGGTTACATAATGGTAGGCCTGTACGTCTATATGGACCTAGGCTGGGGGAACAGTGCAGGAGTCTGTGCATTGAACTTGGGATGCGATCACAGTTTTGAAATGCTCTGAAAACTTCAAATGCAAAAATCTATTAAATGCCCTTTTTATTTTATTTCAAATGTACATTTTTTTTTATCTTCTTCATATGGGTGTGTATTTTTAAGTTTTTTGAAAAATGTGGACTATTCCTTTAAATATGCAGGCTGGCAACAACAGTGTGCCAAGAATCCCGGCACAGATGAGTGTGGCGTTGTGTTTACTAGTCTAGGCACCTGTTTTAAATACAGAGGAGGATATATTGATAGCCATATTCCCTGACACCCTCACATACTTTGTATTAACATCCTCTAAATATAAAACATATGTTGAAGAACAGTTCTGACCAAAAACAGTCAGATGTAGTTATAAAAAAATGGAAAGGTCAGTTACACAAAGTTTTGCACTTTATCAGATATCACCACAGGATTAGATTAATGTGATTCAATTCCCATTGCTTTTTGCACATGACTAAATCAGATCATTTACCACCACAGGAATCAGCTCAGTGAATGTTCTCCTATTACCATCCAAAGTATAGCACAACCTTGGCACAGCCATCTAACTGAGAATGCCAATATGTTATTTAGCAGCAGTAGAAGGCCACAAATGGCTGTGCTGACTAACAGCACTCCAAGAAAACAATCGTGCCGATTTATTCTTAAAGCAAAACTATGTTATGTTATTGATTCAAAATACTATGTGACACAGGTGTTAAGCTATGCCATATATATACTCCAAGCTGTAATTGTGTGACTATGGTAAAGGGTGCACTCAAATATGTTAATAAAGACAGTAAAAAAATAAAAAAAACAGGACTACAGCCAAAAATAAAAAGATAAAAATGATTAGCCCAATATAAAATCAAATAATAATAAAAAAAAAAAATAGTGTTTCCTGGTGCCTCCATGGCAGTATACCTGTGATAGCTCCGCCCCGGAGTCCTCCCCTCAGGATAGTTAATAGCTTATAAAAATGACCCCTGTGTCCCTCCTTAGCATTCTCCTTTTTTTCATCATACCTAAAGAATAGTATTCTGTGCGTGTCCTACCTCTGCCCTGTGCAGCTTCCGTCTGGGTTCAGGCCTCTCCCAGATGCAGTCCCCGGTCTTGGGTTGCTAACATCGCTCATAAGCGGGGGAACCCATTCTGAGGGTCTTTTGGGGTAGCAGCAGCTTCCTAATTTGGGGCGACAGACTGCAGACAGGCATTGCTGGGCTCAGTGGAGGCAGGTAAGGGCTCATGGGAGCCTTTCTCTTTCTTTCTTCCTACTCCCTTCCCTTCATCCCTTTGGGTATACCTAGGCTGTGTTCCACATGTATTACTGGAGTTTGAATTCCTAGGCAAGCGCTAGAGCGTGGAGCGCTGTCCCTCTGCATAACTTTATCTCTATGGATGGACGGCACCATCTTGGATGTGGGAAAAGAGCTATTTTCTTTCCCTTAGTTAACCTGACATGGAGGGGGGGGGGGGCGGAAGACGGCGGAAGTCTCCTCCCCCTTCTCCTATTTAAAAGTCAGTAGGCTCAGTAGGCAGCAGGCTCTCTTGGGAACAGGTCACACCTGAAGAGTGCTCCTGCGCTGCTCTGCCTTGGTCAAAAGTAAGTGAAATCTCTTCCTCTTCCTATGAAAAAAAAAAAAGAGAAGAGAGGGAGGGAGGCAGAGATACATATAGATATATACATATATATATATTTAGCCTTGGGAGGCAGTAGCATGTTTTATTCATCTGTCCTTCCGTCTATTTCTCAGTCTCTGTCCAGTCACCTATCTGCCCTTGCCCGCCTCTGCAAAAATGAGCCAGCCGCCTTTCGATCAAGACCCTCGCTTCCTTAGGTAAGGGCACGTGCAGCCATGTATGGAGTGTGTGTCCGTATGTGTATATGTGTGTATATATATATATATATATATAAGGGTAGTCAAGGACTCTATGGTGGAAATAATGCAATCAAACCCGGCTATGCAGTATATCCCTGGTGCCCAGGTACAGCCTTCGGATACAGCCACTCCAGGCCCGTCCGCGGACCGGGCCGGCCCCGCTCGGGATCTTCCTCCCGCAGTAGGCGATAGGGGTGACTCGGACGATTCTCTGGATGAATCAGACCCCTCCGGCTTCAATTTTGGGCTAGTCCAGCCATTTGTGGCGGCAGTCAAGCAAGCCATTGGTTGGGAGGAAGCAGAGGAGCCCCCCAAAAAAACAAGTCTTTCTTCCCATTTCTGAAGAAAAAACAAAACTTCTTTCCCTTCCTGGAAGAACTGAAAGATCTAGTGGAGGGGGAATGGAAGCGAACGGATAAACGTTTTTCCGTGAACAAGCTTCAGAAACTTTACCCGTTGGCAGAATCGGATGCTTCTCTCCTGGATACTCCCCCGATAGTTGACGCTGCAGTAGTGCGTCTGGCCAAGAATGTCACCTTACCGATGGAAGACTCAACATCCTTTAAAGACCCGCTTGACAGGTGCATAGACGCCGATCTGAGGAAAACTTACCAATTAGCGGGTGGGGCCTGTAGGCCGGCGATTGCCTTGGCCTCAGTGTCTAGCGCAGTCAAGGTATGGACCGAAAATATCGAGGTGGCCATTCGGGAGGATGTGCCAAAAGAAGATATTATAAAGGCCTTAGATGAGCTCAAACTATCAGCCGACTTTATTGGAGAGGCCGCGATCGATTCTATGAGATATTCGGCCAGAGCGATGCTGCACGCGGTCATGGTCAAACGGGCGTTATGGCTGAAGCCATGGGCAGCGGACGCGGCATCAAAACAGAATTGGTGCAAAATTCCGTATGATGGGAAGACGCTTTTCGGGGAGAAGCTAGAGAAGGCGATCTCGAGAGTGACCGGGGGGAAATCGGGGTTACTCCCCCAAGATAGGAGAGTAAAGCCCCATACACACGGTCGGACTTTTTCATGGATTCTGTCCGATCGGACAATGTTGTTGAAAAATCAGACCGTGTGTATGCACCATCGGACAGTGTTGGTCGGTTTGTCCGACGGACAAAGTCTTATCTCCTGCTGGAAAGATTTGCCGTCAACCCGGTCCGATCACACCAAACCCGATCGTGTGTACGGTTGTCCGACCGGACAAAGTGCTACGCATGCTCAGATCACATTACAAGACCAAAGCTATTGGCTACTAGCCTCTACGTAGTCCCGTCGTACGCAACAAACGTCACCACGTTCAGAATGATCGGATTTTCCGACAACTTTGTCCGACCGTGTGTATGCAAAACCAACATCGGACAAAGTACGACGGACATGATCCGACGGACCTGGTCCGCGGATTGTCCGACCGTGTGTATGGGGCTTTAGACGCTCTCGGGTAGTTTCTTCCAAGTTCCAGTGGTCCAGGAACAAGAACTTTAACAATTTCCGGCAAAACTGGGACTCCAAAAAAGAACTGGAGAAGTACCCAGGCGACCTTTTTAAAAGTAAACAAACAGAGAAGTCTCCCCGGTGCCCCAGAGGGGGACGAAGTCCTTTGGACAAGAACCCACCCTCACCAGTAGGGGCCAGATTGAGGGAGTTTGCGGAGGTCTGGACACACAAGTGCAGAGACCCGTGGGTGGTCTCTACGGTGAGGTTTGGACATTTTTGGACTTTCCTGGAAGGGCCTCCACAGGACTCATTCAGCCCAACAAGAGTTCCGACATCGCCTCAAAAGGCAGAAGCGCTGCAAAGGTACCTCCAACTCCTGGGGGCTCAGCAGGCGGTAATACCTGTCCCTCCCTCCGAGAGATTCACAGGTTTCTACTCTCCGCTCTTTCTTACCCCCAAAAGGGGAGGAGAGGGGAGACCGGTAGTGGATCTAAAGAGACTAAATCGTTTTATTCAGCTCGACTCTTTCAAAATGGAGTCCCTACAGACTATCATCCAGTCGATCCTACCAGGAGACTGGATGATCTCGGTGGATTTACAAGATGCGTACTTCCATGTGCCCATTCTACCGGCTTTCCAGAAATACCTGAGTAGCGGTTGGCTCAGCACACCTCCAATTTCAATGCCTTCCGTTTGGCCTATGCACATCACCCAGAATTTTTTCAAAAGTACTGATAGCAGTTCTGGCACCTCTCAGGGAAAAGGGTCTTCGTGTCTTCCATTTTTTAGACGACATTCTTCTCCTAGCATCCGGCCCGGACCAGTTGCCAGGGCACAGACAGGTGCTTCTGGCTACCCTAGAAGAGTTTGGATGGCTAATAAACCCCAAGAAGAGCGTCCTTGCCCCAACTCAAGCAATGATCTATCTGGGGGCCCTCTTCGACACCAAGGCAGGTACGGTTCGCCTTCCCCCTCAGAAGGTAATGGCGATTACTCAGAAAATGGTACACGTAAGATCTCTGTCTCATCTACAAGTGACGGATTGTCTAAGCCTAATAGGGACTATGTCAGCATGCATACCAATTGTACCCTGGGCCCACTGGCATTTGAGGGCCTTTCAGTGGGGCTTCTTGACACAGTGGAGGAGGAAGTCACTGCACCAAATGATACTGATCTCAGCTCCCATGAAGAGGGGCCTTCTCTGGTAGACGAAAGAAGATTTCATCTCGAAACCCCGTCTCCTGCGATCCCCCTCTTGGACCATTCTTACCACAGACGCGAGTTCAAGAGGGTGGGGAGCACACTGCGATCACCTGGAGATACAGGGGAAATGGGAAGTTCCCACAGAGGGAATAGTCTCCAATATCCTGGAGTTGAGGGCGGTTTACTTGGCTCTATTGAATCTGGGGAAACATCTGCTACAGAAACAAGTCCTGGTCCGATTAGACAATAGAGCGGCGGTAGCCTATATTCAGCGGCAGGGAGGGACCCACAGCATCTCATTGTTAAAAGAAGTGGAACCTATTATGCTGTGGGCGGAAAAGAACCTGACAGAGTTGAAGGCAGTCTACCTCCCAGGCCATCTGAACCAGCAGGCGGACCATCTATCTCGCTGCTTTCAGAGCTACAACAAATGGGCCCTACATCCGGCAGTGTTCAACTGGATCATGGAGCGTCAGAATCCCCCAGAAATAGAACTATTCGCCTCCTCGGCGAACGCGAAGCTACCGAGATTCATATCACGCCTACCTCATCCCGAGGCGGAAGCAGTGGATGCTCTATCGAGCCCATGGCTTTGCAAGACAACGTATGCCTTTCCTCCAAGACCGTTAATCATGAAGTTCCTGCTCCGGTTAACAAGGGAGCCAGTCACGGTGGGGGCATTCCTTCCCTACTGGCCGAGGAGCTTATGTGCCACGGGGGAAGTTCATTCATCCAGCACCACACAAGTTGAACCTTCATGTCTGGATCTTGAACGGGAAAGATTCCAATCCATGAGATGCTCAGCAGGGGTGATCTCAACTCTCTTAAAAGCTAGGAAGCCCTCTACAAACTACATTTACTCTAGGATATGGAATAGGTTCAAACAATTTTCGGAAGACAGGCAGGCAGACCCAACAAGGCCGTCTACCGCAGTAATCCTACAGTTTTTGCAGTCGGGATTAGATCTGGGCCTCAGCCTAAGCTCATTAAAGGTTCAGGTGGCGGCAATTTCCGCAAGTACCCAAAAGCGGTGGGCAGAAGACATTCTCATCGCCCAATTCTTGAAAGCGGTCAAAAAGATTCGCCCACCATCAAAACGAGCCTTCCCAGCATGGGATCTACCTCCTAATCCTGGAAGGTCTGATGGCCCAACCATTCATCCCTCTGGAAACCGCGTCACTTTGGAACTTGACTCTTAAGACTGTCTTCCTGGTGGCAATAACTTCAGGAAGGAGGGCTTCAGAATTGCAAGCTTTAGGTGCAGGGGAAGAGCACGTAGCCTTCTTTCCCGGATAGAGTAGAACTAAGGACGGTGCAAGGTTTTGTGCCTAAGGTCTCATCCCGTGCCACTCTCTCAGAGGCCTGGGCACTACCTACGTTTACAGATCCTCATTCAGGAACACTACAGGAACTGGACATTTCCAAAGTGCTAACGCAATACCTGCAGGTCACAAACCCCTTCAGAACATCAGACAGGCTATTCATACTACCATGGGGCAGAAGCAGGGGGAAGGAGGCTACAACTAGAACGATTGCTTCTTGGATCTGTAAATTAATCCATAAGGTGTATAGGGCAAGAGGGCTGGATCCACCAATGGTTAAAGCCCATTCTACAAGGGCAGTTGCTTCATCATGTGCAGCAAGGGCAAGCGTATCCTTGGAGACCATTTGCAGAGCAGCCACATGGACGACACCAAACACGTTCATGCGACACTATAGGATTGACCCAGGGGCGCTCACTTCGGTGGAATTCGGAAGAAGGACAATTGAGTCAGCTGTAGCTGGTCCTTAAATAAAATTTTCTTTGAAGCAGTACCCACCCTTGTTTTCAGCTATTTATTGTATCACAGGTATACTGCCATGGAGGCACCAGGAAAACGGAAAATTGTATCATACTTACCGTAATTTTCCTTTCCTGGTAACTATCCATGGCAGTATACATGGCCCTCCCTTCTTTGGTATTCGATATAATTGGAGAATGCTAAGGAGGGACACAGGGGTAATTTTTATAAGCTATTAACTATCCTGAGGGGAGGACTCCGGGGCGGAGCTATCACAGGTATACTGCCATGGATAGGCACCAGGAAAGGAAAATTACGGTAAGTAGGATACAATTTTCAGTTTTTTTGCTGCAATATTAATTTTCAATCCAGAGATTTCTCACGCAGTACTTTTTTCTGCCACTAGGTGTCCCAAGTTTGACAGCCAACATCATTAAATTGGTTGTAAAGGTAAAAGGTTTTTATCTTAATGCATTCTTTGCATCCCTCCCCTCTACCTAGCAGCACCAAGTATGCCGGTCCCAGGCAAGCGGAACCAGGATACATGGCAGGGGTGTGCACAGGAGGGGGAGGGGGGAGCTTGTTACTTGGTGGTGGAAGCAATCAGTGGGCTGCAGAGGCACCTTATGGCTTCCATCTGACAGCCAGAAGTCAGCTTCTTAGATATACAGTACACTCTCCCACTGAGTTCAGTGACGTATGGGCCCAGCTTGTCTATCACTGGACAGTGAAAAGAGAAGCAACACTATGATGAGCTTGTTTCTCTCTCACTCTGCTCTCTTTTCTTATCAGCATGCTTCTGGTCAGCACATGAAATGATTGGCTCCTTGTGCTGCGTCTTCCCCTCACACTCCAGCCCTGCAGTATAAGAACTGTAAGAGGCTGATAACAATTTATATTCAGGTTCTTACACTGCTTGCATTTAAAACATATGTTAAATGTGTATTAGTGATACTGAGCATTCATTATTGTTTTACATATCTGTCTTGAGTTCAGCTTTAAAGCTGAACTCAGGGCACGAAAACTTTCCTCTCAATACATTCCTTAGTAGCCAACAAGGATTTAAATCCACTTTATGTGCATCAAATGCCTTTGTAAAGCCAGATATTACCTTGTAAATGTAGTAGTGACATCATCATTATGCTATACATTGTGTAGGTGAAGAGAGCTGAGCTGTGGGAGGGAACCAGCAGGCCCCACCCACTACAGACTGCCTACAGAAAACTACTGGTGGAGACAAGACCAGTCACCCTGCACAAGAAGAGAGAGCAGCCATGACTGGTCTTTATTACAGTAAGCTCCTGCACAGTTGTAAAGTTTAACTCTGGTTTACTGCACAGATCTGGAAGAAAAACACAAAGCACACTCTGGTATTTAGATATAGCCCCCTGGTCTTAAACTGGGGCTATCATGTAAATTTTATTTTTGGCTGGGCTGTAGGCAGCTCAGACTGATTGTACAGTTTATCTGGTCTTTCCCTAATTTCAATTAGGTTGTGCATTTCTCACTGCCCCAAGTAGGTGTCACTGGTACCACAGGTCAGCTGGCCAGCCAGCACAGTAGGAGGTTCTTTGCCACTGGTGCATTCTGGGAGAGGATATTTATGTGGGCTGGATCACGGGCTCGTTCTCTTGTCTCAGGCCCTCCTGGCCTGGGAAGGTGCTGCTGAAATGAGCTCTGCAAGTAGGCCCAGAAGCCTGTCAGGGGCCGAATAATCCTGAGGTGGTCCTTAGGCTGTTTTGTCCAGCGTGGAAGAAACCAAGCCAAGCTGAGAAGATCCAGGGGAGGACCCTTGCTGGAGAGAGCCAGGATGAAGGCTGGTCTCCCAGGAGGGCCTAGTGACTCGTCTGGAGGACGCACCTACATTTAAAATGTGCTAACAGTGTTGCCGGGTCGGCTTAAAGGTTCTGACACTGTGAAGCTGGATCTTGTTCTACAATCTAAAACGTGTTTGCAGTATCACCGGGTCAGCTTAAAGGTTCTGGTACTGTGAAGCTGTACTTTTTTCTGGATCCAAGGAGTCTGTAAGTGATCTGCTACTGGTATCTGAGACCACCAACTCTCTCTCCTACTACCTCCTTTCAAAGCTTTAATGTAAAACTTGAAAAGATCAAAAGTGACTGGCGCCCAATTTCTGTTCAAAACTCCCCATTATAGCCATGGATTCAGCTCTGGGGTAAATGCTAGCTCGCCCCCTGCCTCTGGAGGTGACAACCTGCCTCTAGACGGGGGGAGGGAGGGGTGCTACATAAACATTATTTGCTTATACCAGCTTTAAAAAAAAGACTTTTAAATAAACAAGGACACTTCTATGGTTTCTAATAGCAAAATTGTTCACAATTCTAGATATTACTTAAAATTATTGTAAAGGTTTTTTTTTTTTTTTAAATAACAAACATGTTATTACTTACCTGCTCTGTGCAAGGGTTTTGCACAGAGAGGCCCTGATCTTCTTTTTCTGGGGTGCTTCGGCTTTGGGGGCACCTGTGCGAGCGCTGGAACGATTGGGTTCAGGTAAGAAAACGGGGGGGGGGGGGGGGGCAGCTGCACACAGAAGGTTTTTCACGTTAATGCATGGATGCATTAAAGTGGATGTAAACCATTGTCTGGCACAATATAGAGTATGGGATTTCAGATTAGCTGTGCCCATTCTTGCCACAAAGAGTTAATCCAGCTCTGAGAAATCCTCATATCTTTTTTCAGTGAAATAAAACGGACAAACTGTGAAAATTTTGTCCGTTCTTCCCCCTTGTTGTGATTGACAGGTGATTTACATATCTGGTGCACTAGCCTAAGACATGCATTATTTTTTAATTCCCACCCCCACTCCTTTCTTCAGCAGCTTTTGCAAGGATTGGCTGTTCCACACCTCAGCATTATTTGGCATGCTGCAGTCATGTGGGGACTTTTCTGGGTTTTGACTGGATGTTAGTGATTATAGCAGAAGTTCAGTGTAAGAAATACACAGGAGAAAATGCATGTTGATAAGGGGAGTGTAGACGTGGGCGGGGAGTCTACTGACATCACGACTCCACCCACTGAGCCCTGGAAAACAGACCCACCCACAAAATCTGCAATTTTTCGGGTCTCATAGCAGATAGAAGGGAGACATTTGACAGGTAAAGATACATGCAGGAGGCATGTATATTCTTCTAGATAACCAATATTGCAGTAGTTTAGAAAGGATAAGAGTGGGTTTACATCCACTTTAAGGTGAAAAACCCTGAGACTTTACAACTACTTTAACCACTTAAAGAGTTGGCTGCTCAATGACCAGAGCATTTTTTGTGATACAGCACTGTGTCGTTTTAACTGACAATTGTGCGGTCGTGCGTCGCTGTACCCAAACACGATTGATGTTGTTTTTTTTCCCATAAATAGAGCTTTCTTTTGGTGGTATTTAATCATCTCTGCGTTTTTTATTTTTTGCGCTATGAACAAAAAATGAGTGACAATTTAGAAAAAAGAAACACATTATTTTGTACTTATTTTGGTATAATAAATATCATAAATTTTATTTATTTTTTAAATCCAATTTTTTTTCTCAGCATTGGCATTGTTATTATTATTATTTTTTTTACTAGTAATGACGGACACTTTTGACACATTTTTGTAGCGATTGACAATTATACAGCGATCAGTGCTATAAAAATGCACTGATTACAGTATAAATGCCACTGGCAGTGAAGGGGTTAACACTAGGGGCGATCAAGGGGTTAACTGTGTTCCCTGACTGTGTGTTCTAACTGTAGGGGGAGGGGACTGACTAGAGGAGATGACAGATCATGGTTCCTAGCTATTCAGAACTGACAATCTGTCTCTCCTCAAAGAACAGAACACACACACGTCCCTGTTCTGCCTCTCTTCCCCGCGATCGCTTGTGGCCCGGCGGTCATCGCGACCGGCGGCCACGAGCATCAGCACCCCCGCAGTGCAGAGGTGCGCTCGCACACGCCTGCTGTCCCACTTAAAGGAGCCGACGTAAAGCTATGATGGCTTGCGGGAACATGCCGACCTGCCGCGGTATAATGATGGCGGCTGGTCGGCAAGTTGTTCAAGAGGAGCTCCAGTCCGGTTTAAAAATTAAAAGCCAGCAGCTACAAAAACTGTAATAAATAAACAGCCACTCACCTGTCCCACGATCCATTGATGGGCTCACTCCAAACATTCTGACATCACGTCTCCAGCGCCGGCATTTTAAATGTGGGCACCGGCTGTGATAGCTTGTGGCTTCAAAGCTGGGTGCATACTTGTGCATACATGAGTCACTCTGCACATTTTGAATGGTCCTGTAGTCTTCTGGGACACATCACATGTCCCAGAAGACTGCAGGGTGGGGGGAGAAGAGCTTCCGCTTCTGATTGTCTAGGTAATCAGAGTGGAAATAACGGTCAAAATTGGGTATCCGCTACCCAAAAGTGCCATTTCTGAAAAGAGGAGGTGGAGAGGCCTTAAAGCGGAACTTCCCCTTTTGGGTGGAGCTCCACCTTAACAACCATATCTCACCTTCTGAACCTGGTAGGGTTGCTGATGTGAAAATCAGCCAATCTCCAGAAGTAGGCAAAATTATTTATCTGCACCCACATTCCTGATGGTAGTCAATAACAGCCATGCTCTCTATGTCCACCCTATCATCATTACATGTCTGGGAATCACTAGATTGCTACACCCCAGGTATCTCAAATACACATAGAAAATCAAAAAGAGCACATTTGATGTAAAAAAAATCTTTTTTTGTTTTTTTCTATCATGACTGATATGAAGCCAAAGATGGAAAAGTTCTGTTAAGCCCCATACACACGGTCGGAATTCTTCATGGATTCTGTCCGATCGGACAATGTTGTTGAAAAATCAGACCGTGTGTATGCACCATCGGACAGTGTACGTCGGATTGTCCGACGGACAAAGTCTTATCTCCTGCTGGATAGATTTGCCGACAACACGGTCCGATCACACCAAATCCGATCGTGTGTACGGTTGTCCGACGGACAAAGTGCTACGCATGCTCAGATCACATTACAAGACCAAAGCTATTGGCTACTAGCCTCTACGTCGTCCCGTCGTAGGCAACAAACGTCACCACGTTCAGAATGATCGGATTTTCCGACAACTTTGTCCGACCATGTGTACGCAAAACCAACATCGGACAAAGTACGACGGACAGGATCCGACCGACCTGGTCCGCGGATTGTCCGACCGTGTGTATGGGGCTATAGACTGTGGAAGCAGAGATTTAGAGAAGCTCATCTATGATCTACAGAGAATGAAGAATGACCACACACATCCTCATGATCTTTGACTGTTGAAGGAATAGGAATCCAATAAACAGTAATTATATCATATTTGTGGATAAATTATATTGGGCATAAAACAAAAACGGTCGTTGTATGGGTACACAACATTATAATATATAGCCCCATGTCTTATTAGCAGTGCATTTCAATCTCTCCAATCAAACCATGCAGCACACATGCCTTCTCTGAGCTAACAAGGTCTCCGGAGACATTTATTCTGGCATCCACTAATATAGATTGCACACGTGATATCAAACAGATGAATAGCTGCCAACATATCCAGATATTACTCCATGAACAATTTGGAACATCGCCCATGTACAAAAACCGAGCATCCCCTGTGACTGTTCAATAAGAGGAGGTGGATTGTTACTATATTTGTTTTCCTTTATAATTCTTTGTACTTGTAACACTGCATCTTTGTTAAAATGTATATACAAAAATATGGTAAAATGTTATCTGACTGCCAAGCATGCTATGACTATTGAAGGATCTCATGGCAGGGCTACCAGTACTAGATCAGTGGAAAGGCCACAGGGACACTGACCTAAGCACATATAACTGTAGTGTTTTCTTATCTCTCTCCAAAGCAGTAAGTCCTGTGTCTTTCTGCTGCTTCGTTGCTTTGTTATCAGCATGATAACTTCTGACAAGTTCTCTGTCAACCAAGATAAAACCAGCCTAAAATTTGTGTCCTGGGAGGTCGCTATAAATAGATTAGTAGAGCTTGACTTGTCAAAGCACAGCTCTGCACATTCCTTCCTTTCTCTGCCTATGTGGAGTGGGGGGGTGTGCCTTTCCTCCAATCAGCTGTATGCCAAGAATCCACTCCCAGTTCTGAACAGGAAGAGAAAATCTCTAACACAATGTGCACTTTCTAAAGCAGGGGTCTTCAAACTACGGCCCTCCAGTTGTTCAGGAACTACAGTTCCCATCATGCCTAGTCATGTCAGTGAATGTCAGAGTCTTACAATGCCTCATGGGATGTGTAGTTCCGCAACAGCTGGAGGGCCGTAGTTTGAAGATCCCTGTTCTAAAGAATATATAAAGCTGAAGACAGCAGATATACATGTAAAACTTATGTAGGAGGATTTGTTTTTTGCACAGAGCAACCCTGGTCCTCCTCTTCTGGGGTCCCCTGCTGGCACTCCTTGGTCCTATGGCAGTATGGTGGCCTGGTAGTTACTTTTTACTGGGTTATATCTCATAAAAGCAGGAACAAACGAATAAAACAAAAAACGAGCAGCAAGCTCGCCACCTGTTGTCACTTCCGGTGCCTGTGTATTCTGACGCGTATCGTCACGGTCATGTGACTTCATCAGGAAATAATTACTAGCACTGGAAGTGTCTTTAAATAGATTTAGTATTGTATCCTAACAAGTAGCCATTTTCTTGTGGTCCTATGGGAAAACATAGTGTAGCGCCCATTTGCTAGTGGATATTCCTGAGAGGACCACAACCGCAGTGTATGTGTCCATGGTGGCATGAAGTTGTGTGCTGAAAGCGCATGCACCCAGCAAACTGGTTGAGCAGTCATTGACAGCTCTCGAACAGGCTCCTGATCAAGTGACCGCTGGGAGAGCCAATCACATCGGTCACATGCGTGGAGGCATGTTACTGGTCAGACCACCAGGTGAAAACAGAGGGAAGAGGGAAAAAGCCCCAAAAAAATAAAGCCAATGCAGCCACCACATCTAATGATTGGTAAGCTGCAATATATTACATTTTTGGTTTGGGGTTTAATACTACTTATATTATATACATATAAGTGGGATTACATTTTTATCACTCGGTACTCTTGGGTCTGCACTATTGTTGAAAAATGAAACCCATATACATGGGATACTGCAGGACATATGTTTGCTCATAAAGGAGCGCAGGAAAAAATCTCTCAGGTAAGGAATGATCAGCCTTTGTAACAAGGAACGGTTCAAAATTATGCACTGCAAAAGTTACTACTCACTTACAAACTGCATAAAGCTTTAGCAGTGAATAATATTTCCATTAAATCAAATCCAGAGGCAAAAAGACACCCAGAGGCAATATTAAGGGGCCAGGTAGTACATGGGCTTTTTATTTGGATATATGGGTATTAATATGGATGTTTCTTATCTCTCTTCCAGTATTTTCTGATCAAATTCAGTTTGCAGCAATGCGGAAATCCAGCTCTCACCTCTGGTCTATTCTATTAAACTTCCCCGTCTGTTGATATATTCACTAGCACCGAGTCTGACAAAGTTTTTCCCAGCGCTCGGACTGTCAAGGTTGGCACCAGAAATCTATTTCTCCTGCCATGAAATTGGGATGCCTGAACTTTGCCTGTATAATTGGGTTTCTGAAAGTGCAAGTTGAGTGACATTTACAACACCATGACTTAATGCTGCCTATAAAAGTCGCATTTAAAGAAACTTGCAGAGTGTAGAAGTGGTGTCATAACTAAATGTTATCATGCAAAGTCACACTTACACAGCACACTGGAGCATATGGTTTGTCTGATCACATTACAGCATATGGGAGACAGAGAAACATTTTCCATCTGTGCACCTCTGCCTTATCCAGCTCATCACAAGAACAGTCCTGGTACCCTCTCAACCTGCCTGCCCAGACCCACAATTACATCATTCATTAACCACTTCAGCCCCGGACCATTTGGCTGGCCAAAGACCAGAGCACTTTTTGCGATTCGGCACTGGGTCGATTTAACTGACAATTGCGCGGTCCTGTGACGTGGCTCCCAATCAAAATTGACATCCCTTTTTCCCCACAAATAGAGCTTTCTTTTGGTGGTATTTGATCACCCCTGTGTTTTTTATTTTTTGTGCTATAAACAAAAAAAGAGCGACAATTTTGAAAAAAGCTCATTATTTTTTACTTTTTGCTATAATAAATATCCCCAAAAAATATATAAACAAACATTTTTTTCCTCAGTTTAGGCCGATACGTATTCTACATATTTTTGGTAAAAAAAATAAAAAAATTGCAATAAGCGTTTATTGATTGGTTTGCGCAAAAGTTATAGCATCTACAAAATAGGGGATAGTTTTATGGCATTTTTATTAATAATTTTTTTTTTTTACTAGTAATGGCGGCGATCAGCGATTTTTATCGTGACTGCGACATTATGGCGGACACATCGACACTTTTGGCGCTATTTTGGGACCATTCACATTTATACAGCGATCAGTGCGATTAAAAATGCACGAATTACTGTGTAAATATGACTGGCAGTGAAGGGGTTAACCAGGAGGGGCGCTGCAGGGGTTAAGTGTGTCCTAGGGAGTGATTCTAACTTGGGGGGGGCTGTGTGTGACACATCACTGATTACCACTCCCGATTACAGGGAGCTGTGATCAGTGATACTGGACAGAATGGGGAAATGCTTGTTTACATCAGCATTTCCCCATTCTTCCTCTCCCTGAGACGATCGCGGGTATCCCCGCGGGCATCGAGTCCGTGGGACCCGTGGTCGGACTCATGGAGCTTGCGGTTCGGGGCCGAACAGCAGCTCTGTGTCTAAATGGAGCTCGGTTCGGGGGGCCCCCATAGCAAGCTGCTTGCTGTGGGGGCACTCAATAGGAAGTAGGGGCCAGGAGCAGCAAAGAGCGACCCGAGAAGAGGAGGACCTGGGCTGCTCTGTGCAAAACCACTGCACATAGCAGGTAAGTATAACATATTAGTTATTTATTTTTGTATTTTTTTAAACAAGACTTTACAATTACTTTAAATCCTCTGAAGTTGTAAATCTCAGGTTTATAGGAAAGTGGTTATATTTGTCAACTAAAGAGTTGTTTACAAACTTTCTTTAAAGTGACACTAAGCAATTTCCTTACCCTCCAAAAAGAATCCATACACATCTATTACTTCTAGGCCCTGTAATCATTTTTTTTTCAAGAAATTGTTTCTTACTGTGTTTTTCTGCCTCCTTGTAACATTCTCAGTGTGCTCCCAAACCTTTTCTTTTCCCCTTCACTTCCGTTTGTTTGTAGCAAGCACTGCACGTTGGTTGTGGTCGTCGTGTGCACTACTCTATGTATACTACAAATCCAATAGTCCTGAGTCCTCCTGGGAGTAAGCGAGAGAGGGTGACTACATTCCTACACATAGTGGGACTATTGAGAATGAATGTAGCCACCCTCTAACAGGATGTCAGATCACAGCAAAAAAAACTGGAGGATTTCCATGGCAATGAAACACAGTTAGACCCTGCCAACTAATATCACTTCCCCAGCCGAGTGCAGTGAGAGGAGGGGAGAAGTGGCTGGAGGGGGCACGGCTTGCTTCAGACTAAAGAAGTTACAGGCTTGCTGTTCTCTTGCACAGTGTGCCTGTATTAACAGCAGAATAACACAAGACGTAAACTGACAACACTAGCATGGATCGGCAGCCAAGCTAGCATGGTCAGTTTACTCTAAGGAGGGGGGAAACAGGCCGGATCAACCAGGTATTGCATCATTACTCATATTTGGATTAATACCAAATATGTGAACAGTGATGTCTGAAGGGCATGCAGGCTTGTATGAACAGGGGAAGGGGCTGTATGTTCACTGTTCTCTTGCTATAGGGATATATGCCTGGCGTGCCAGCCTGGTTAGTTTTAGAGGAGGACCACACACTTTTTATTTATAGCATTTATGTGAACAAAATGATAGGTAAATGACAGCTAAATGCTAAAACTCAATGCAAACACAGTTTCAGCACCATGGAGAGCTATTGCCTGGAGATTTGCCTGTAGGGTAAATGTTATTAGGGCTGTTACTGATTAAAATTTTCGTGTTCGATTAATCAATTTTTTTTTTAATCGATTAATCTACTAATTTTGATTAATTATAAACGCATATACAGATCCAACTACTTTTAGCTGATCTCCTTGCATTGCAACTCTGCATTAGTCAGTGGTAAATGTGGTATATGCTATATACAATCAACCGACACTAGTTAGTTTCCACAATCCATGACTTAACTTCACAGTTCACACAAATACGTTTTAAATTCAAACTGTAGCACTGACGTAAGTCTTTTTTTTTCCCACAGTAGTGTGACAATCCCTCCACCTCCGGTCTAACTAATCACTCTCACCTTATGGCACGGACCCCTGTGCAAACAGGTGGTCATGCAAGCGGGTATCAAAAGGGTTAACACGGCAATAAAATTCTCTCACGTCTCCTTAGATCTCAGCAAGGAAGGACGCCAGGTCATGGGTAGAAAGAAAAGATCTAAGTGCTCACCGCTTAAGTATAAGATTTCATTTTTGTGTTCAAACACAAACTACTCACATAAAGATGATAAAAACACAGCATGTAAAGCCGACAATCGTGTTAGTTCCGTAGGGCAGCAGCGGGTGACGTCATGTGTAGCTCCTCCCCCGTACGTGTTACGTTCAATCAGAACTTCAGCGTCACCGGACTCCTCCCCCCTTCCCTTCGTTAGCAGACGGAGGCACTTGGGGAAGGGGGGAGGAGTCCAGTGATGTTGATGTCTGTCACGTCACCAGACTCCTCCCCCCTTCCCTTCATTAGCAGATGGAGGCACTTGGGGAAGGGGGGAGGAGTCCGGTGACGTCGATGTCTGTGACGTCACCGGATCTCCAACGGAACTCCCTGAAGACCCGGAAGTCGGCGGAGAGGTAAGTACAGATCAAAAGAATTTTGATCAATCAAAAAAAATGAACGATTAATCGAGGAATTAATCTTTAATTTCCACAGCCCTAGTTATTATAATTATTTAATTTTTTTTGGCTATCTCTTTCCCTTTAGGGAGCATTATCCTGACTTCCCATCCTGTAAGCTTCTTGTCCCCTTCCCTATTGGAAATGTTTCTTTTCGCCTTCTGTTCTGGTAACAACTGTGACATTCTGGATTTCTCATCACTGATAATAGTCATCGGAGCAAACAGAGTGTGGATGTCCCCAGCAGGAACAAAGACACCAGTAAACCTCTGACTTTCTAACCTTTCCTTGTTGTATTGAAAACCAAAAAAAAAAAAAATATATATATGTTTTGGCAAGAAATATATGCTGAACTCCAGGCTAACATAAATACACAGATGAAAAATAGATATGGAACTGCTTTACAATTCTGTCCATCCAGTCCTGAGATGTATACAGCCTTGCCAGACTGAAGGTGCCATATTGGTGACTCTTGGATAGAGTAAGGGAAAGAATATAACCCTTGTCAGTTTTTTTTTTTGCCATTTGTGTCACATCAGCAAGTGAGAGGAAATCTCTCCAAAATGAGGGAAATCCCTGGTAGTCACCAGAACTAGTGCTCCCACTGGAAGATTTCCCCTCTCCTCTCCCCTGTTCTGGTGACAATACAGAAATGTAGGATTTTCTTTCACTTTCGGCAATAACAGTCAGCAGGACAAATAGAGAGGATGAATCTCACTAACAGCAACAAAGACAGCAATAAAAACCCGACAGGTGTTCTAATCCCTCTCCACTCCATGCAAAATATAAATAAAAAAAAGTTTCTACTACTTAAAGTGTTAGTAAACTCAAGACCCTGCATTCACTATATCTGGTCTCCCACAGTACACAGAACATGGATTATTTTAGTAAATATTAACTGTTAAATACCTTTTCTCAGAAGCAGTATATAGCAGTCTTATGACTTCTATCAGTGTCTGGTTAAAGCTTATAGGAGGAGTTTTTATTCTCCTTTGACGGCCCTATGAGGCTGAATGACCCCTGACCCCCTGTCTGGACAGTGCTGATTGGTCCTGTGATGATCACATGCACCCTCACAAGAAAGAAAAAAAAAAACTCTGTAGCACAATACACCAAACTGAGCATGTGCATACTCCATTAACTCTGTTCTATCAGGAGATGGATTGGGGACGGTGGAAGAAGGGGAGGATCAGAGAAGACAGGATCAAAAAGCCTTTTTACACAAAGTAGAGGATTAACCCCTTAGGTTTCACAGTGATTATGACAGGCATGATTTACTGCATACACAGATTGATTTTACTGCTGTGGGTTTAGTAACACTTTAAGCCTAACCTCCCCTCAACAGCCCTCAATCTGTGATTGGACAGTGAAGTCACAGCAGTTGCACAGTACCGCTCATCCTTCTGTTCACTCCTCTGCTCTCCTTTCATGTTACAATGCTTGCCAGCTCATATACACAGAAGCACAACTGATCTGGCTGTTATTCCGCACCCCCTTATCCCAGTCTGAACCCAGTTGCACAGGAGATTACAAGAAACTGATATCAAGTCAAATTGAGGTACTTACACTAGCTGTATTTAAAATACATTTAATATTTTTTTATGAACGCATAACTTCAGTAATTGGCGATCTTACCTCTGCCTGGAGTTTTATAATTATAAAATAGTAGTTATACTGCAGGGTACACACAAAAAAAAAAAAATGAAACAAATATTGGTTGCAATAACAAATGAACTCACTAAAGCCATTCAATCATAAATGAAGTCTATGAGATTAGTATTCTACAGAGAGTAGTCAGTCAACAACCATATTTAGGGTAGTCCTCTTTATCCGGTGGGTACCCCACTATAGTACCTGAAGGAAATCCATGCACGCATGGGAAGGGCATGCAAACTCCCCTCCCTACAGTACAATTAAAAATAAAACCAACTAACTCAATCTGCAGTACTGAACGCTGATGGTACACAATGATCTCAGCCTGATATATAATATATCCAGTATACCACAAGAGGTCCCTCTAATAAAGAGAGTTGCACGCAGAAATCACTATGATAAAGATATTGTATTATTTTATCTAGAACAGACTCTAAATTGTGTTGTATTCCAACTGCAATGGAATTTAAAATTCTGGCACTGTACACTTGTTGACTTATATTGGACCCAGATGGCAGAAGACACCTGTAGATCAGGAACAATTTGGATACCTTTTGAGGCCCCATAATTATGCCACCATCCAAAGTGTGCCACTTTCTGGGAATTCACAAAGCAGCTACAGGATATTGTACAAGTAAAAAAGCAGATATCATTAAACAATGATACACAGTGGCTTAGTACTACTGCCTTATCGTACCGGAGTCTCTGGTTCAAATCCTGTCCAAGATGCTGCCTGCATGGAGTTTGCATGTTCTCCCTGCTTGCATGGGTTTCCTCTCACACCCCAAAAACATGCTGGCAGGTTAACTGACTCCTGTATACATGTGAGTAAGGATGGCCTCAGGCACGTTCGCACACTCCACGTGCAGAGCCCGTCAGGAAGTCGGCACGGCGCTGCGCTAATCACAGGCAGTGAGACATTTTCCCGATGTGTGGCTGCAGAGATCAGGAAATGTCTCACTGCCTGTGATTAGCGCAGCGTCATGCCGACTTCCTGACGGCTCTGCACGTGGAGTGTGTGAACACGCCTGAGGCCATCCTTACATGTGAGATAGTGACCTTAGATTAGATACTCCTGAAGGGCTCAGTTACATTAAAACGTGGCGTGGGAAACCTGCATTGGGAGTGTATGATCTGCTGCTGGTGTCAGTATAATCCTAATGACACCCCAATGCAGATTGCAAATTAAGGTCCGATTCACACCTCTGCAGGCTGTAGTTGATGCATTTTGCATTTTTCAATACATATTTTTCATCCATTGAAGTCTATGGAATCACAACCCGCTGGTCCCTGACCCTTTCCATAAAAATGCATAGATGTGAATGTGACCCAATGAAGACCATGTTAAATGGACTGTAGTGTGTCTCTGCCAAACTGAAAATGCACTAAAAAAATGCATAGGTGTGAACCAGGCCCAAGTAAGTTTGCCTTGACTGGATTGCATGGTACCGCAGTACCTTGCAATGCATTTTTTAAAAGTAATGCATGCACTGTTTTTGGTGCAATCCAATGCGATTTCAGCCCATTCAAACGAGTTGCAAAGGAATTGTACAAAGGAATTGTACAGGAACATGGACCACGTTCCTGTGCAATTCAGTTGTGAAGCCCTGAAGACAGGAATTGATGTGAATGTAAAGTGCTGCATAAATTGTTGATGGTATATAATGACTATAATAAATAAAAGAAAACCCATTATGAATGTCATTAGCCCACTGGAATAAATGGCCTGCCTGAAACGTAACATGTGAAATCGGGCATGCACCATGGCACCTGTATAGTCCAAACATTCTCTTTATACAGGGCACACCAGTAACAAAGTAAAAATAAAAAAAAGCTTTATTTCAACAAAGCAGATAAGGATGGACATGTAAACACTTGAATGGTAGACTATAGCTCCCCCTGATGGCTGCATATGAAATTATAAAAAATATTACTATGCAATTCATATTTCTCTAGAATGAAAGAAAGAAAGGAAGAACCATATGCAAAACCACTGTACATTTCCTTTAAGCAGCATAAGAGTTAAAAAAAATACATGTCAACATACATGACACAATGCCCAAAAAGTGCAAGCAAGGGGATTTTATAATATATCAATATTATAATAAATCCACAGTAACATTTCTAGTCAATATAAATACAGAATCATATTCCCCAGCCAGTGATTTATGCTTTAGCCATTAGTCAACGTTTACATCAAAATCATATATTATTTCATATATGCTGGTTTTACAGCACTAATAAAAGGATATGATTGTTTATCTATTTACCAGGTTACAAATGAATGTCACCCCATAATATCATAGCAGTTTCCATTATTCCAGTAATAAATCTTTGTGCCCGGCATTGTAATGCCTACATCACCAATCTTTTTAATGCACAGTAACAGAAAGAACGTACACTCGGCTTCTGCCTTAAACAAACTTGCAAGGTCAGGCTTTGCAGACATATTGGCGTTCTAAATCATTCTGGATTGTGCGTCTGCTTGCAGGCAAGCAATTAATTTAAGGTGTGAAGTAAACTAGTGAAACAACTGAAAAAACACATTTATAAACCATGTCATACCAGACGGAACATTTTTTTCCTGAAATCTTTCACTGACTTTACTATGGCCGACTAAGGCACTGGCTAATCAGTCTTTTGTTTCCTAATTTTCCCATATAAAACTATTTGTACGGGCAATCCATCCAAATCTGATCTGGAAGTTCTAAGTTCATTTGATTAGCTTTTACACAGGAAATACAACACTTGATGGAGTTCTAAGATCTCCTGCTACAACCAGGAGTCTCACTTCTTCTACTGCAGGCTATGGCCTTTGACTGTATTCTCTGTAATAACAGCTAAATACCCGGAAATGTTAGGCCTCATTCACAAACTATATGGCTGAAATCGCATCGCATTCACAAATTAAAATGGTGCAGGACCCTTTTTTTAGTTTGCGCTGGAATCAGATCACATGGGTGTTCACACTAGGGTGCCCACGTGTCCCGGATTGCCCGGGATTGTCCCGCAATTCTCATTTGTGTCCCGTGTCCCGGGCACCTTCATTCCGGGACAATACAGTGTCCCGGAATGAAATGAGGACACAAAGCCACCCAAATAGAAGATTGCCAAACTGGTTGCTAGGTCCACCCCACCTGGCGTCTAGCAACCAGTGACGTCACATTCACATTCGCCCGACTGCCTGAGGGGGGCCCGCGTGCCTGGACCAGAGAACAAAGACCGGCGCTTAACCGCTCACCACACCAGACCAGTCCAGATTAAAGGATGAGCAAATCGGGGCAGAAATTGGCAAAAGAATTGGCAAAAAAAGTATCAAAAATCATATTTTTTTGGGCTAGCGCGAGGGCGTGTCCGGGGGGGGTGTCCCTGAATGGCAGTTTGGAAATGTGGTCACCCTAGTTCACACCTATCCAAGCTGATTCCTGCACCCTTTCACAGCTCACAATGCGATCCGCAAACCAATCTGGGGGTGTCATTAACTTTACATTAACATCCCCTAGCAGTTCGCAGATCTCAGTGTGAACCACTGTGCGATTCAGGTTTGATGTAGAAAACTGGCACTGAATTGCAGGGTTTCCCGCATCGCACCAGTGTGAACCGAGCCTTACACTGCTTGCACTAGGAAAAAAAGAAAGATGTGAATTAATAAAGACCTGTATTAACTTGTGTTTTTACTTCATATCTTCCTGGCATTCAGTTCTAAATCATTCAAAATTAAAGCCCTGCTTCACAGGATGCCTGGTAATGATGGCCTCCATGATGGCCTTCTCAGTGTGCCTTTCTGGGGCTAGTTTTTCTAGGTTCCCAACTGGACTGCAGGATAAAGCCCAGCCAACTGCCATTACTCAAACAATAAGAGTCCTTTTAATATCCCATGAATAAGTTTCATGGCTGGATCGGCGCAAAAAATTCAATCAATCAGTGTAACTACTGAATAAAGTCAATAAGACATGATGGCCAGTGTAGGTGGTGTAGGTTAGTTTTGTACTACCAGTGACTCTGCTGTATAAGGAAAGTGAGCGTGGTGGGGAGGGGACACTGCATCACAAGCAGCCAGGTAGGCCTATGAGCTCTATTTAATGTCTACTCCAGATTTTAAATGTGCCAATGAGGGACACTATGAGCGGGAAGAATGATGCTATAGGCTCAGTTCTCAAGGGTAAAACACCAGAATAAAGATACTTATTTTAAAAAAAGTGACAGCAATAGCTGAGCCCAGTAAAATATGAAAGTGGCATGCACATAGCTGAAAACGAAGATTCTTATCCTTGCGTAAAGCTCTGTGAATTGAGTCCTATGAGGACTGAGCTGTGAGTGTCAGATGGAGCTCTGAGACATACATGTGTGAAGTAATCACTCCTTCAAAATAAGACCTCAGTCACCTATCCATACACCCATAGGCGTGCACACAGGGTGTGCCAGGTGTCTGGGCACATCCAAATCATCCTGTGCTGTGAAGACCCCCCCTGCTGCTTGGCTGAAGAAAAAGGGGCTGGGGAATCTCTGTCTTCAGTCCCTTTCTCTGTCACAAAACTGAGACATCAGATTTAGACCCCTGATATTTCACCAAAGCCCCCAATGCGGCTTCTAAAAAAAAAAAAAATATATATATAATATATAAAAATTTTAAAAAAGTAATAATAAAAAAAAAAATAAAAATAAACTACTGACACTTATCTCTGTCCGACTGACACTGACCTCTGCTCTACCGACACCAACCCACCAACCTTTGCCCAATTGATATGGTCTACTGCTCACCTGACACTGTCCATTACCCTACTGATAGAAATAAATTATATATATATATATATATATATATATATATATATATATATATATATATATATATATATATATATATATATACATATGCACATACACACCCACACACACACATATATATATATATATATATACATATACATACACACAGTATACATATACATACACACACACACACACACACACGTGTGTTTGAGCTTTGGGGTGCACACCCTAATGCAATAGGCTACGCACACCTATGCCCATTAATATCTATTGGGATGTAGCAGCTGCATGGACACAGCCACTGGTCCCAATTTGACAACCATGTGGATGCATGTCCCTGAACGCGGATTGTGTGAATGAAGCCACAACCTTCACCCAAAACTCCTAAAAAAATTTCTGTAAAAATCAATGGCAGGCTCACAGTGCCTGCAGCTGTCAGCCAGTGTTTTCAGATGTACTCGCAGATGGAGCAGTTACCTGTAGTTAGAGTTAGGTGATTGCCTAAGATGCATTCATTTACATCCAAACACTACTTTGCATTGTACAGGCTGGATTTTTGCTGCAGCTTGCACCAAAATACTGTGTGGCCTACATTCAACTCGTACTCAATCAAGATAGGTCGCCTATGAAGAGCTCTGGAGTATGAGCACTCTCTCTTTCTATATATATATATCCATATATACACACACATACACACACACACACACAGTGCCTTGAAAAAGTATTCATACCCCTTGACATTTTCCACATTTTGTCATGTTACAAGCAAAAACGTAAATATGTATTTTATTGGGATTTTATGTAATAGACCAACACAATTGGGAAGTGGAAGGAAAACGATAAATGGTTTTCAAATTTTAAAAATAATAAGTAAATAGAGTCCACCTGTGTGTAATTTAATCTCAGCATAAATACAGTTGTTCTGTGAAGCCCTCAGACGTTTTTTAGAGAACCTTAGTGAACAAACCGCATCTTGAAGGCCAAGGAACACACCAGACAGGTCAGGGATAAAGTTGTGGAGAAGTATAAAGCAGGGTTAGGTTATAAAAAAATATCCCAAGCTTTGACCATCTCATGGAGCACTATTCAATCCATCATCTGAAAATGGAGTATGGTACAACTACAAACCTACCAAGACCTGACCGTCCACCTAAACTGAAAGGCCGGGCAAGGAGGGCATTAATCAGAGAAGCAGCCAAGAGGCCCATGGTAACTCTGGAGGAGCGGCAGAGATCAATAGCTCAGGGGGGAGTATCTGTCCACAGGACAACTATTATTCATGCACTCCACAAATTTGGCCTTTATGGAAGAGTAGCAAGAAGAAAGCCATTGTTGAAAGGAAGCCATAAGAAGTCCAGTTTGCAGTTTGCGGGAAGCCTTGTGGGGGACACAGCAAACATATGGAAGAAGGTGCTCTGGTCAGATGAGACCAAAATTGAACTTTTTGACCTAAAAGCAAAAACGCCATGTGTTGCAGAAAACTAACACTGCACATCACCCTGAACACACCATTCCCACTGTGAAACATGGTGGTGACAGCATCATGTTGTGGGGATGCTTTCCTTCAGCAGGGACAGGGAGGCTGGTCAGAGTTGATGGGAAAATGGATGGAGCCAAATACAGGGCAATCTTATAAGAAAACCTGTTATAGAGTCTGCAAAAGACTTGAGGCTGGGGTGGAGGTTCACCTTCCAGCAGGACAACGACCCCAAACATACAGCCAGAGCTACAATGGAATGGTTTAGATCAAAGCATATGCATGTGTTATGAGAGGACTTTTTGACAGCAAAGGTCCGACGGAACGAATCTGTCGGACAATTCGATCTTGTGTGGGCTCCGACAGACTTTAGAAATAGAACACGTTTTAAATTTTTCCGCCGGAACTCCGCTGGACCCAGTTCCTATAGAAAAATCCGCTTGTCTGTGTGCTAGTCCGACGGACAAACAACGACGCTAGGGCAGCTATTGGCTACTGGCTACAAACTTTCTTATTCTAGTCCGGTTGTACGTCATCACGTTCAAATCCGTCAGAATTTAGTGTGATTGTGTGTGGCCAAGTCCGTTCATTCAAGTTAAACGGAACTCCGTCGAAAGTCCATTGGAAAGACCGTCGGACCTAGTACGTCGAAAAGTCCACTCGTGTGTACGTGGCATTAGAATGGACCAAAGTCCAGACCTAAATCTAATTGAGAATCTGTGGCAAGACTTGAAAATTGCTGTTCACGGACGCTCTCCATCCAATCTGACAGACCTTGAGCTCGTTTTCAAAGAAGAATGGGGAAAAATGTCACTCTCTCTAGATGTGCAAAGCTGGTAGAGACATCCCCAAAAAGACTTTAAGCTGTTATTGCAGTGAAAGGTGGTTCTACAAAAGTATTGACTCGGGGGGGGGGGGGGGGGCTAAATACAAATGCACACCACACTTTTAACATATTTGTAAGGAATGATGAAAACCATTTATCATTTCACTTCCACTTCACAATTATGTGCCACTTTGTGTTGGTGTGTCACATAAAATCACAATAAAACACATTTATGTTTTTGGTTGTAACATGACAAAATGTCTAAAATGTCAAGGGGTATGCATACTTTTTCAAGGCACTGTATATATACACACACCAATCAGCCATAACATTATGACTACCCCCCTAGTATTAAGTAGATCCCACTTTTGCCACCAAAACAGCCCTGACCCGTTGAGGCATGGACTCCACCAGACCTCTGCAGGTATACTGTGGTATCTGGCACTAAGCCATCAGCAGCAGATCCTATAGATCCTGTAAGTTGCAAGGTGGGGCCTCTATGTTTTTTTGTTTTTTCCAGCACATCCAACAGATGCTCGATTGGATTAAGATCTGGAAAATCCGGAGGCCAAGTCAACACCTACAACTCTTTGTTGTGTTCTTCAAACCAAACCCTCCTTGAACCATTTTTGGCAGGGCGCATTATCCTGCTGAAAGAAGCTACAGCCATCATGTAACCCCGTTTCCATGAAGGGGTGTACTTGGTCACCAACAATGTTTACGTAGGTGGTACATGTCAAGTAACCTCCATATGAATGGCAGGACCCAAGGTTTCCCAGCAGAACATTGCCCAAAGAATCACACACTGTCTCCACTGGCTTGTCTTTATCCCTACTGCATCCTGGTGCCATCTCTTCTCCAAGTGGCGCACCCAGCCATCCACATGATGTGGAAGAAAATATGATTAATCAGACCAGGCCACCTTCTTCCATTGCTCTGTGGTCCAGTTGTGATGCTCACATGCCCATTGTAGGTGCTTCTGGCTGTGAACAAGGGTCCGCAGGGGCACCCTGGCCGGTCTGTAGCTGCGTAATCCCATACACAACAAACTGCGATGGCCATTATTTCTGCTTTCAAAACACAAACTTCAGGGACAGTATGTTCACTTGCTGCCTAATATATCCCACTGACCAGATGCCAATGTAATGAGATAATCAATGTTATTCACTTTACCTGTCAGTGGTCACAAAGTTATGGTCATAAAGTTACCGGGGGGGGGGGGGAGAAAGAGAGAGAGTTTTATATATACTAAATATATATATATATATATATATATATATATATAGAATATATATTAAAAAAAAAAAAAAAAAAAAAGTTAAAAGAAAATTCTGTACATCTAAAATCACATTTATGTTCCAGTTGCCTACAATACTAGGGGGAGTACAGCTGCACAACTGTACCTCTGCAGTCCAATGTGTCATACAAGATTAGCAAAATGATTCTTTCTGTATTAGTTATGCTCATTTTACTCTCATGTCCTTATGAAACATAAAATTGTACTGCGCTGTTCTCATCTATACTATCATCATAATTAAGCGCCCATTGACCTCATTTAAAGCTGAACTCCAGGATAAGCAAATATTGTCTAAATACTAGAGCTGTGTGTATTTTTTCTCTTGAATCTTGGTGTGTTTTCTGTATTCTTTTTAGATCTGTGCAGTATTCCAGTGTGAGTTTTTGTCACTGTACAGGATCTACCTGTAGTAAAGACCAGTCACCACTACTCTCTCTACTTGTACAGGGTGATCAGTCTTGTACCCCCGCCCCTTACTATAGGTTCTGTAGGCAGACCATAGTGGGTGGAGCTGCTGGGCCCCTCCTATAACTCTCTCTGCACAGGCTGTGTAAAGCACAGTGATTATGTCACTGCTAATGCCAACATCTGTGTGCACAAAGGTGTTTGGTGCACACCAAGTGGATTTATATCCTGTGTGGCTATTAAGGAATATATATATATATAAAATAATGTTTTTGTGCCCGGAGTGCCGCTGAAGCGTCTGGTATGGAATTTGGGGGGGCCCCAAACCAAATTCATTTTTTTTTTTTTTTTTTTGGCCCTGAAAGTAAAGAAAAAAAAATAGTGTAACAAGTTGTTAAATACCAAGTGGTGGCTAGATCATGAGGATTTTTTTTTTTAATGAATTGATGTTCAATAAATTAACCCAGGGCTTGACAAATTTGCTTTAAATCTAGGGGCCAGCTAAAAAAGTTAGAAGCCATTTATTTTTATTTTTTTTAAATAACAAACATTACAAAAAGAACTTGTAACATGTTCCCGAAGATTAACTTATCCTTTAACCCTTTCGCTGCCAGCGCTGTTTTCGCATTTTTTTTGCACACATGTTTAGAAAATCCTTTTAGGCCCGAAGATTACAGAAAACCAGCAAAACATTATATATTTTCTGAAAGCGGACACCATAGAGAATAAAATAGTGGTAGTTCCAATTTTTTATGTCACACAATATTACCATAAAGGTTTTGTGGTAAATTATAAAAGCTGAGGTTACAATAAGTAAATAGATACCCAACATGTCAAACCTTAAATTTTGCTTCTGTGAAATGGTGACAAACTTCAATACCCTATATTTTCCATAGGAAATGCTTTAAATGCCCTATATAGGTCATCAGTTTAGCATTATGAAGGAGGTCTGGTGCTAGAAAGTACTGCCCTCATTCCAGCTTGTGTAGCAATATGTAACATGTGTATTGCAATCAATGTTTTCAGGCGTAGGCGCCCCGACGCATGTGTTTACATTTGTATGTGCGTATATGTGGGGGCCTCAATTTTATGTGCTTGGGTGTAACTTTAATTTTTTACAGTTACTTTTTTTATTATCACATGGGGACAAAAAGTCCCCCGTGTGGTGATTATTTGGTGACAGGTTCTCTTTAATAAGACATGCAGGGTCTAAAAGACCCTGCATGTCTCCCCTGTGCTCCACCGAATGCAATGCAATGCACATCACACTGCATTACATTCTTTCTCGGCCTTGATGCCTGGGGAAACTGTCAATGGGGACCCTGAAGTGATGTCATACACGTCACTTCCGGGTCAGCAACAAGAATGGGAGGAGAGCAGACGTGTGTCCACTCTCCTCCCTCCCCTCTACTCGGCAGTGCCCACTATGCCAGTCCTGGGCCCGCAGAAGGGCAAGCGGAGAGGAGGTTGCACGCACGGGGCGTGTTGAAGTCAGGACACAATTTCATGTCGCCATGGTGACCTGGGATTTGTCAAGCCCTGAATTAATGAAATATGCTTGAAATAACAGCCCCACTGTGTATCAATTATAGCAGCTGTATACTAATAAATCCACTCAAAGTTGCAAAACAAGATTGCAAACTAAAGTGCTACAAAAAGAAGTGTTGTCGCTTGTGCTTCATCACAAATGTTCATAGATTAAATAACATCCACACTATTTACATTATTACAACATTCAAATATGGTGAAAAAAATGGAATTTCAATAAAATCCAAACGCAGTATAGTGAAATCAAATTCCAAGAAACACCCGGTAAATATTTAGATAATGGAGACTTCACTCCCTTCACCCATTATTTGGAAGCCCACTCACCAGAAATATTTGCCTGTCTTATTTAAGATTAGGCTAACGTTATTTGTATCTTTTCTGATTAGAACAAGTCACCAACACAGCCTCTAAGGCCCCGTTCACTTCAAGTAATTTGGGATTGCAGGGGGAATCGCTGCAGTTCTGCCCGAGATTCCAAATCGCACTGCAATGCTGCCAAAACTCAGCATGCGTGTTTGTATACCATTCATTTTAAATGGCCCCTAAAATGTGGTGTGGTTTTGACGTAATTATCGTGCCGCAAACCGCATCGTGCAAATCTTGTCGCCCAAAAAGGGGCAGGAACTTATTTTGGGAGGAAAGCTTCACGCAATGCGATTTGCCGCGATAAATCTTGACAATCGCAGCAAAACTACACAGCGTTTTAGATGCCATTAAAAATGAATGGCACACAAACACACATACTGGGTTTCCAACGGCGATCCCAAATCACTAGATGTAAATGGGCCTTTAACCACAGCAATCCTCCACAATCTGTTTCCTTCACAGCTTCAAAAAAGATCCCTCATGGATGGATGGATTGGATAATAGAAAGAGACTAGCATCATGTAATACAGTCACCACACTCTTTATTAAACATCAATAAATTATACTCATACCCGGCTCACAAAGCTCAGCAAGGTTCACACTGAACTCCTTCCAAATCAGCTCACAGCAAGTAGGCTCCCCTACATGTTTCGTCCCTAATGTCCCAGATTTAATAAAAAACGAAGGCAGTGTTGATGTATGTAGCCCAGATAGCAAGGCAATGTCATCAGTGCCTTCAAGAACATCTTATTTCTAAACTGCAAAATCTCACAAGATCTTGTAGTATTATTATTCTGTGCATGAGTGAGATGAAGTATACATGTTGTACAATATTACAGTCATCTTTTGGGTGAAAAAAATTGGAGGGCCAGTACATAAGGAAATAGAAGCCAGTTGCCAATGACATTGTTTTTGAAAATGGCAACGTGGGGGCATAGATGGACCAGAGGCAGTGCAAGAATGGCTTAACATAAAGAAAGAGGTGCTTTATTACAGTTTTGGGAATGATCGTGTAAGTATGGAAAGCACAGCCTTATCATCCACTTTAAGCAAATGCATTGCATACCCTATGCCAAAACCTACAGAATAGCAGTAGGCTAAAAAGTGTAAATAGTTGACCTAGATAATAATAAATATACAGTATATATATTTATTAAAGGCTATCTGCTTATAAGTATGGGGTCCATGTTGCATTCCATCCACCTGAGTGCCCAATTACCTTTTTCAGTGCTGTCATAAAGGGTCATATGATTGAGTGTGCAATTGTTGAGAGCAGCAGTAAAGGTATGTCCAAGTATTGGAAGGTAGCAGGAAAAGGGTGTAAAGAGGTAGCCAGGGTGCATTAGAAATTCTTTTTTTCCTGCCAGGTTTACTTTGCGGTTAAATGAATAAAATCCATTACCATGTGAACTCATGCATTGCACGCACAGTGTATGCCAGGTGCCATGGAGGGCAGTGGATGTTATGGTTGTATGGTTCAGCTCTGATACATAAGGCAAAGGTTTGCCATACTTACTGGAACATTGTGAAAAATGACAAAATACTTTCAGTGGAACAAATGTATTTTATGTACCATGGAGACAGTGAAATATGGTTCTAAAGCATGGATTAAAATAACTATTGTGTAACAGTTAACCCTATTATAGACCATTCTCTGCACTGAGCATATACAGCATCTGTTCAGAAACACTGACATTTGTATTCAACCATTTTTTGTAACCCTTTTTATGAAATTATAATCAAACAGGGCTTAGAGGATAGGCAAAAATTGGTTTGTGCATCTTTTTTTTTTTTTAGTTTGCAAACATTTAAGGGGATTGACTTTGAAGCTCTATTCAGACTTGAGTTGAACATCTTTAGTCATCTTTTTTAGGCATTTTCATGTACTTTTCAGGTTTGACTGTTTTTTTTTTTTATACTTTTAGCCAATGGAAAGCTAGTTGCTAGGCAAGAAAACACGCAAAAACACCCTACAAACATGTTTTTCAGATGCTCCCATTAGTCTATCAGGGCCAAAAGAAGCTCTTACTTTGAGTGAAAAACTTTGAGTATCAAGCAACAATATGCTCAGGTATAAATGGGCACCACTGAATAGAATGGAAATCCTAGTATTGAGTGCTGAAGCATTGTTAGTTGTTGTGCCTTAAAGTGTTACTAAACCCACAACAGTATACTCACTGTGGAACCTAAGGGGTTAATAGGGGTCCTTAGACTGCCCCCTGATGATTTCCTGATAGTACAGAGCTTATGGAGTCAGGCTGCACATGCTCAGTTTGGTGTGTATTGCTAGAGAGGTTTTTTTTTTGGGAGAGTGCATGTGATCAGCACAGGGCCAATCAGTACTGTCCAGACTGAGGGTCAGGGCTCTTGCAGTCCAATAGGACAGTCAGAAAACTCCTCCTACAAGCTTTAACCAGTGCTTGGCTGGACACTGATAGAAGTCACAAGACTGCTCTAACTGCTGATGAGAAAGGGTATTTAGTAGTTTATATTTACTAAAATAATTCCATTTCCATGTTCTGTGTACTGTGGGAGACCAGATATTGTGAATGCAGGCTCCTGGGTTTATTAACACTTTAATCATTTTGAATAGAGCCTAAAGTATGCAAATGCTTATATTACTAATGAAAAGTGCAATGTTTGCAAATGCATTAATATAGTTTTACTCACATAATTAGAAACAAGCAAACAAGAACTATCCTCGATTCATGTCAGAGATACAATAACTCCAGAGACCTTGGGGTAGTTAGGGTTGGGGGGTGACAGTAAGAACTGCCTACTGAATAACACACAGGTAGTATTGGAAGAGTATCCATATCACACAGCCTCATTTGGTTATTTTTAACTAATAGTCAGAGAAGATAAGCAGGGAGCTAAATACAGGTTGGGGACAAGTGACTAAAGTGACAGGACAGGTTTTACATAAACAATAAAATGAATACAAACATTTGAATGCATCCAAATCTTTTACTACTTGACCCCTGGAAGGTTTTACCCCCTTCATGACCAGGGCATTTTTTGCTATTCAGCACTGTGCTACTTTAACTGGCAATTGCTTGGTCATGCAAAACATATTGTTATATAAACGAAAAAAATAAAGAACATTTTGAAAAAAATAACCTTTCTTAGACCAAAATATACTCGGCTACACTTCTTCTGTAAAAATAACCCAGATCTGTGTATATTTTCTCTCGTGTGGGCACGCTCCCGTGTCTTGCTGCTGCGTCTATTGACACAGACATCATTGGATTTGATTGACAGCAGCGGGAGCCCATGTCTGTGCTGCTATCAATCTATCCAATCAGGACCCAAGACACCGGCTGGAGCTGTGTGCTCATTCTCGGCACTGGAAAGACCGGGTTCAGGTTAGTAAAAGGGGGGGTGTGCTGCAACATAGAAGGTTTTTCACCTTAATGCATAGAATGCATTAATGTGAAAAACCACAAGGGTTTACAACCCCTTTAAAGACAAGAAGGGAGAGAAAAGGATGCGCCACCTAAGTGTAGAGGTTAAAAAGTAATTTAATCCACAAAGATAAAAAAAACACTTACAAGATGTAAGCTGGTATCGGAAATTACATCACTGCCAGCATTCCACGCTGGTTTGCTTCCTGGTGGCCACAGGATGCCAGAGGACCTGCACCTGATCTCTACAACCCCGTGGACAGCGCAACACCCAAAGGACGGACCGGGTTACCCCCTCCCCTCTGCTTCTCTGAGCCTGATACCAGCTTACATCTTGTAAGTGTTTTTTTAATCCTTGTGGAATAAATTACTTTTTAACCTTGTGGAATAAATTACTTTTTAATCTCTACACTTAGGCCCCTTTCACACTGGGGTGGTGCGGGCACCGGCGGTAAAACGGCGCTATATTTAGCGCTACTTTACCATCGTTTTAGCAGTGCTAAACTCCTGCAAGCAGCATCTTTGGAGAGGTGAAGGAGCGGTGTTTAAACCACCCCGCTAGTGGCCGAACAAGAGTTAAAAACACCCGCTTTGCCGACGGTATAGCCGTGCTGCTCCGCTCCAAAGATGCTGCTTGCAGGAGTTTTTTTAACGTCCTGCAAGCGCACCGCTCCAGTGTGAAAGCCCTTGGGCTTTTACATTGGAGACACAGCAACAGCTGTTTCAGGGCGCTTTGCAGGCGCTATTTTTAGTGCTGTAGAGCCGGCAAAGCGCCCCAGTGTGAAAGGGGTCTAAGGGGGCACTTCCTTTTCTCTCCCTTCTTATTCTCTATAAAAGAAAACCCTGGTGATATCTTATGACTATGTAATTTAAGGAATGTACCAGGTCCCCAACCTTATGTTTAATATTTACATTTTTATATAGTTCGTACTGCTGGAGAGGGGTTCTCCTCTAATCTGTGTCTGCTCTGTGGTTCTTAAGCATTGGCAGGATCCAGTGGGTCTTTATTGGGAGGAATAGACCTTTGTTTTTTATTTCCATGGCAGATTTTACACACCAAATCGCCCTCTTAATGGAACCTATGTTGGTTTCTGGGGAAATGTTACTACCTGTGCCTTCTATGTTTGAGACACTATTGCCCCGTACACACGATCGGAAATTCAGCCAGCAAAAGACCGATGAGAGCTATTGGTCTGAAAATACGACCGTGTGTATGCTCCATCGGACTTTTGCTGGCCGAATTCCAGCCAGCAAAAGATTGAGAACATGTTTTTAATTTTTCGCTCGGAAAAAGTTCTGATCGGAAATTCCGATCGTCTGTAGCAATTTCGACACGCAAAATTCCTATGCATGCTCTGAAACAATTTTACGCATGCTCTGAAACAATTTTATGCATGCTCGGAAGCATTGAACTTAATTTTCTCGGCTCGGCGTTGTGTTGTACGTCACCACATTCTTGGCGGTCGAAAGTTTAGCAAACTTTTGTGTGACCGTGTGTATGCAAGCCAAGCTTGAGCGGAATTCCATCGGAAAAAACATCCAAGATTTTTCTGGCGGAAAATCCGCTCGTGTGTTCGTGGCATAACATTTAACATGTATTTATTATATTCCAGAATTTCCAGCACCATTAACTATTTAGGAAAATGGGGCTTCCATATGCCTCTCTGTATTCAATAACCACCTTTGCTAAAGAAAGTAAGCACAGTGCATAGAATGAAATGTTAATCCAGCATGAGCCTGAAAACAGAAAAGTAATCATGCTAAAAACGAGTCACATACTCAATTAAACTAAAATCCATTAACAAATACTGTAACAATATAGCTCAGCATAATCGTTTGGACTATATTGACAAGTGACGAAGGACCATATTTAGCCTTTTAGCCTGATCTATATACTTGATGGTTTTCAAAGCTTCACTAATCCTTGCCCTAGCCCTCCTTTATACTCGCTTCCCAGCTCAAAGAAATGCTTCTTTTTCTTAAATTGCCTTTTTTCTTAAATTGAACCTGCCATGCCCACCAAATACCATTGATAGTAAGTACACATTCAGTCCTCTGTGGTTTGCATGGCTTGTGGAATTGGTGCCCTGCAATTCTCAGGTGTTTAACACACATCTTACATACCTATTATATGTGGCACCATATATATTGCAGATGTGCTTTGATAACCACACTACATCAAGCAGGATTTTGTGACGATGTCCACAATTATTATCATATTCCTTTCCTTGTGTCTGACAAAGGCCAAGATTGTACACAGGGCCTTGATTTCTAAGTCTGTAATAACTCCCACCGTATTCCCTACTAGGCCTCACCACTTATGTTCAATTTCATGAGAAACATAACAGACTAAAGAATCCAAAAAAGAAAACATCTTCTTGTTAAAGTTGTGACAGGCTTCCTTGAAAGTCTTTAAGCTAAATTCAGGAAGCTAATGGGCTATTCAATTATAGAGATGGGAGTATATACAGTGGGAATGTCATTAGCTAAAATGTAAACCTGCACTGCGGCTGCATACCACTATTTCCTTTCCCCCCTTCTCTTTTCCAATCTACGGATTTGAATTAAGCTCCCCTTTTTTGTAAACAAGGGTTTTAATTTTCACCTTTTATCTATATCCCTGACAATTATCTATTTGATAATTACAGAGATTGTATGTCAATAGACCTTTTGATATCTCATCTCAGTTGGCATCTAGCAGACGCCCACAAATCCACCCCCTTTCATTATAAATTCTTATCTGCTAGTAACCAAGGTACGCATTCCTGAAGACGTTAATACGAAACGTACGTCGGCGCATCACCTTGGTCACGTGATCTTGCCTCACATCCGGTACCTCTGGTTGTCACAATCCTTTGTTTGGAACGCACGCCGACCACGAAGGTGGTACACGGCCCATACGCTGAACAACATAATTGAGAAGCGAGCAGCCCCAGTGCCGGGTGGGCACCAACAAATGTAAGGGGCCACTTGGCTTTTCTGATATGTTTTTAATTGTTTTTATTAAACTTTGTTATGCTATGGAAGCATCTATTGTTTTTTTCATACCCCATGTCTGACCATCCGGGGAGGAGGTTTTTTCCACAAACTGTCAAGTCCCTATATGTGAGCAGGCACAATCCTGCATAAGCCTTCACGGCTTCCTTTTAACTAAAGAAGTCATATCTATCTGGTAAGCAGATCCCTTTTCCAGCACTGTAGGGTGTCGTTCCCGTGTCTTGGTGAAGGAATTCCTACTATCCATACAGAAGATTTCTTGTATTCACAACACAAGTGTGGTTGTCATATTGGGACTTTATAATCACTTTTCTGTTTATTTGAGTGTTATTTGTTACTATCACTCTATACATTGTAGTGGCTCTAAGCCCCCGTACACACGGTCGAAAATTCCGACCACAAAATACGTCAGATTTTTTTCGACGGATTTTGTCTGACACTGGTGTTGCATACACACGGTCGGACAAAGTTTTTGGAAAATGTGATCATTCTGAACGTGGTAATGTTCGTTGCGTACAACAGAACTACGTAGAGGCTAGTAGCCAATAGTTTTGGTTTCGTAATTTGATCTGAGCATGCGTGGCACTTTGTCCGTCGGAATTCTCGACACAAGATCGGAAAAAGTCTGATCGGATTTTGTTGTCGGAAAATTTGAGAGCAGAATCTCAAATTTTTTCCGTCAGAAATTCCGACGGAAAAAGTCCAATGGAGCCCACACATGGGCGGATTTTCCGACAACATGGTCCGATCGGACATTTTCCGTCGGAATTTCCGACCGTGTGTACGGGGGCTAACAAGCACATTTATTTTTTGTTTTATTTATTGTTTGTATAAACTACAGTTAATATTTTTTGTTCACTGTGGTACTACCGGTATTTACTAACCGGTATAGACCACTGTCAGCACTTTTTTTCAAGTGCCATCTATTTATTATCACAGCTTGTGTACTAGGCTTAAGCAGCAGCTAAGTAAGAAATAATAAAATCAAGGTGTCTACTTGGAATTACTAAAGTTATGCGCATCTAAAAGACCATAAGGGCTAATAAATATACAATGAATAAACAAACAGGAGGCACAGAAAGAGTCACAAATGTTACTTATATGCTTCCTGCCCTTGACATAAAATATATATATTTACAGTAGATGTAATGTATAAATGCTCTCCAGAGAGAAATTTTCCAATCTGTACTCCTCAGTCCTTTATGGATGATATATTTCCAGAGCTTGATCAATATGGCAGTTCTCCCCAAGACTTTTATACAGTACATCTATCTAGGAAGAGCTTCTTGTTTAACCAGTGTAGCTGAGTTAGGTTTAAAATATAAAAGATATTCATGTACGGCAAGTCATATCCTAATTTCAGAATTTATCTTCTGCAAGCTTCCAATATATTTGAATACATTCTAGAATACCAATGATGTCCACCCTAGAGGCTGCTACAATCATCAATAATCATTTACGTGGCCCTAAATCAATGCCTTGTTTTAAATAGCCCAAATAATGTCTAGAAGGCAGCACAAGACTTAGAAATGTCTCCAGTCCTCGTGTCTACTTTCTTATCAACATGTAATGTTCAGTCAGTTTTGGGTAAAAACATTTTTTTTTTAAATCACTGTAGCAAAACAATATTGTTTTTTTGGCTGACAACTGTGCAATTTTACTGCAGAATTGAAAATGCTGTCATCCTTCTATAGAAAGTAGAGAAATAACAGCGGACCTTTCATTAGAACACTTTCTATTGCATCTTCTACCTCCAGAAATCCCCTGGGATACTGCAAAGCAATACATACTAATTTGAGGGCCTCGCAATGCACAGTAATAAAATTGGAAGTTGTCTAACCTCTCTAAAAAAAATTATTGCAAGAGTGGATTCAATTCAGGTTATGGAATGAGTATCACCTTATTTATGATTCTCTTCTATGGGTCCGTGCACACTGGGCTTTAAAAAAAAACGCCATTTCTTTTGCAAGAAAAAAAAAATCGTATGGCGTTTTTGTACAGGCATTTTGGAGAGCTTAGCCTTTGTCTTGTTTTTGCCAGAAAACTTCTCAAATACACGAACCAGGAGGGTTTTGTTTTCTGCCACTAAACGCTGAGCTTAAAATATTCCTCCAAACTAGGGTGACCAGATGTCCCCGGATTGAGGACACTGTCCCGGGAGCCCTTCTGTCCCCGGATTGGAGGGGTGGCGCCAGGTGCAGGTCGATCTGGGCAGGTGCAGAGGGGGGGGGGTGGTCTGCCCCGAGTCCCACTTACTGGGGGGGGGGGGTGTCAGGCCGGTGTCTCCCGCTGTGTCAACTTTAGTTTGATTTGCCGGGTGCCCGCCATGACACAAATCCCGGCTCCTGGTTTTCTCCACACAGTGAGCATTTCCGGCCTGACACACCACCCAGTGAGTGGCACCCACAGAGAACCCCCCCGTCCCCTCTGCCCTTAGCACCCACCCAGGATCTGTGTGAACACAGGCTCTGATCTCCTCTTGAACACTCCTCATCGCTTGAACACATGAGGCTGCATTGCTGGGCACAGGTGAGGCTGCATTGCTTGGCACAGGTGAGGCTGCACTGATGGACACAGGTGAGGCTGCACTGATGGACACATGTGAGGCTGCACTGATGGACACATGTGAGGCTGCCCTGATGGACACAGGTGAGGCTGCCCTGATGGACACAGGTGAGGCTGCCCTGATGGACACAGGTGTGACCGCATTGATGGGCACAGGTAAGACCGCATTCCTGGGCACAGGTGAGGCCGCATTCCTGGGCACAGGTGAGGCCGCATACTTGGGCACATGTGAGGCCGTATTCTTGGGCACAGGTAAGGCTGTATTCCTGGGCACAGGTGAGGCCGCATTCCTGGGCACAGGTGAGGCCGAATTGATGGGCACAGGTGAGGCCGAATTGATGGGCACAGTTAAGGCAGAATTGATGGGCACAGTTAAGGCAGAATTGATGGGCACAGGTAAGACAGAATTGATGGGCACAGGTGAGGCTGCATTCCTGGGCACAGGTGAGGCCTAATTCCTGGGCACAGGGAAGGCCGAATTGATGGGCACAGGTAAGGCAGAATTGATGGGCACAGGTAAGGCAGAATTGATGGGCACAGGTAAGACAGAATTGTTGGCACAGGTGAGGCTGCATTCCTGGGCACAGGTAAGGCTGCATTCCTGGGCAAAGGTAATACTTACCTGAGCCCTCTCTCTATTCAGCTATGTCGACAAGTGCCTCGGCCGTCTGGGACTCTCCCGTGCCATTGGCTACCGCTGCTGTCAAAGTCAGTTAGCCAGTCAGAAGAGAGGAATGGACCCACGGAGCTGTGGCTTGGCCCAGGTGCCCCCATAGCAAGCTGCCTTACAATCCTTACAATCACTTTAAGTGTTCCAGAGTTGTGTTTTAACCGCTTCCCGACCGCCTCACGCCGATATACGTCGGCAGGAGGGCGCGTACAGACTGAATTAGGTACCTGTACGTTGCCCTTTAATAGGCGGTGGGGGCTCGTGCCCACGGGAACCTCCATGAGTCGGGTCGCGGTCGCCTCCCGGAGAGGAAGAACGGGGGATGCTATAGTAAACAAGCATCTCCTCATTATGCCTAGCAACAAGTGACACTGATCTCTGCTCCCTGTGATTGGAGCAGAGATCAGTGATGTGCACAACATAGCCACGCCCCCCACAGTTAGCAACACGCCCCTATGACACACTTAACCCCTACACTGCCACCTCCCGGTTAACCCCTTCACTGCCAGTGTCGTTTACACAGGAATCAGTGCATTTGTATAGCACTGATTGCTGTATAAATGACAATGGTCCCAAAAATGTGTCAAAAATGTCCAATGTGTCCGCCATAATGTTGCAGTCACGATAAAAAATCGCTGATCGCCACCATTTAAAAAAAAAATTATTAATAAAAATGCCATAAAACTATCCCCTATTTTGTAAACGCTATAACTTTTGCGCAAACCAATCAATAATCGCTTATTTTTTTTAAAAAATATGTAGAAGAATGCGTATCGGCCTAAACTGAGGAAAAAACGTGTTAAACCTCTGTTGGATCTAGTGTGGTTTGGATAAACGTTCTGAAGAAGTTCCTAATGTGCGTGGATTTGTGAAGCTCTGCATTCAGCTTTTCTTTGAAAATAAGTTTTTTTAGATTCATTTTTTTCTCGGTCATCATGAGGGTACATCTGTGATCCAATGTCGCATAATAGCTCTAATGGGCTGTTAAAGACATATATGGGTCCACGTTGGGGTGACTTTGTGCTGTTTAGGATACAGATTAGGAGTTTGTGTCTTATAACTGAATAGAAGCAGCAGGGAAGTTTTTCTGAAGGGTCATATCTGAAAATGTCTGAATAAAGAATATCATTGGCTTCCTAGATTTAAGATGATACACTTATAAAATATGTTTTTTTTATGTTTCCCTACCCAGTCAGAGGGAAAGAATACTGGTGGCTCAACCCATTTTTGACTCAGCCTGGTCTAGTGTGTGTGCTGAAATGTCTTTGGGTGGGTCCATAAATTGTAAGCTATCTGGGGGCAAGTATTGATGTTAATGACTCTGAGTAATAGGTTGGCTACACAAAGCATGCAATCAATAAATTGGTCAGTTAACTAAATGGAAAGTAAACAATATGCCATTTTCTGCAAAGGTGTAAATCTACCGAGGCAGGCACTGCATAAAATAAGAGCTCTTTAATTGTGAATAGAGGAGGGATCTAATGCTTTTAATAGCACAGGTGGCGTTAAAAAGCCTGACCGAAAAGCAAGAACAAACAGCAAGTATCTGTGACTCTAATAATTAATCTCCTGCTGTCTTTTTGGCTGTCTCCCAATGCTCTTGTCACTTGTAATTCAGTGGCTCTAGCAAACAGAGCTATAATGTATTTATTCATATCTGATACTGAAACTAGAGTTTTGATTGCTTCACTGTCAAATAATTCCCGACATGCTGCTTCTAATCTACAGGAAATCTGGCTCAGGATATTGAAAAAGAGTAAACTATAAACTAAAGCCCTTTGATGTTGTAACTTGAAGAATTGCTTGTCAGCCATTTTGGTTGCCGAGTAATCAATTTACAAGAATTAAACAAAAAATTGAATTTCTAGGAATTGGATACAACATTACAGCTCTATGCTGCTTGTAATTATTTATTATGAGGGATGCACAAAATAAGATTACAGGAGAGTTCAAGTATTGGTTACTGGTATACTAGATTTAGGTAAAATAAAATATAACACTGCTGTATTAAATGGTGTTATTTAAATAATTCCCAGTAAGGGAATAAGTCCAGTTTTAAAGCCACACTCAAAAAATATATATATACTCTTCCAGTGTGCCACCCCCCCCCCCCCCCCACTCTTCCCAGCAGTCCCACAAAGCCTTCCCTCTTATGCCGCGTACACACGATCGCAATTCTCGTTGGAAAAAGCTCTGACGGGTTTCCCGACGGAATTCCGCTCAAACTGTCTTGCCTACACACGGGCACACAAAATTCCGACCGTCAAGAACGCGGTGACGTACAACACTACAACGAGCCGAGTTCAATGCTTCCGAGCATGCGTCGAATTGTTTCCGAGCATGCGTGGGAATTTTGCGTGTCAGATTTGCTACAGACGATCGGAATTTCTGATAGAAACCTTTTCTGTTGGAAAAATTGAGAACATGCTCTCAATTCTTTGCTGTCGGAAATTCGGCCAGCAAAATTCTGATGAAGCCTACACACGGTCGCATTTTCCGATGAAAAGCTCTCATCTGTCTTTTTCTGGCCGGAATTCCGATCGTGTGTACGCGGCATAAGTTGCTTCTGACCACAGATTGCAGTCTTCTCATCTCCCCCTAGGTGTAACAAACCTTTAACCCTTGCAGCACAGGGGGAACCCACTGAAAAGTTTTTTTTCTTGTAGCCTGGAGTTGGACTTTAGCATAGGGGATCATATCCTGGCCAGTTTTTCTATTCACACTGATTCTCAGGGCCTTTCCCTTATGCTGCCCCGTTCTTCAATTATACAAGAGATACAGTAGCTTAGTACGTTACACTATGCAAGTGTCAAGGCTGCATTTAGTGGATGTTCTATAATACTAATACAATAAATGAATGGTTAGGTTATAAAGATTGTTTTTCAGTAATGCTAGATGAGGATTGGGCTGGGGGGACGTTTTTTTAAAGAGGAATTCCAGGCATGGATATTTTTATAGTGGTCCAGCTTGGACCATTGTAACTGTGCATATACCATACCTGTGGGATACCATTGGAACCTGGAAATTACTGAAGTAGACACCGCTACTACAGAGTTCGCCACTTGCTTCCGGGTTCTGTGCTGAGCAGCTGCTCTGCTGCACTCTGAACACAGGAGGCCAGCCATTCAGCAAGAGCAAAATTCAGAGATCACTTTGCATTTTCTCAATGGATGCAAAGCTTTCTCTGATTAAACGAGGTGGAGAGGCAGAGAGGTGACAACACCTGTTTAGCATTGCTTAGCATTCATTTGGACTTGTGTTCACAATGCAGAAGGGCAGCTGCTCAGCATGGGACCTGGAAAGGCAATGGAGATTACTCTTGTATGGGTGCATACTATAGTAATTTCCAGGTTCTATAGGGACCCCACGGGTATAGTAAATGCATAGTTACATTGGTTCAAACTGGACTAATGTAACTATGTAAAAATATCCATATCTGGAATTCTCCTTTAATTATATGGCCCTTCAAGCGGTATTACCACTAGAGTCTTCTGCACCTGTCTTTACATCTTGGAAAAGATCATGAGAGGAATTGGACATGTCCTGTGACCAGCCAGAAGACTTTGGAAAATGGTAGGTGTACTTGGTTCTCCTTCCACCTATCACAGCGTTCCTTCAGTGTTGCCCACCACTGTCTCTTCCTCTCAATTTACTATTTTTGTAGGGGTCCCCCAAGGTTCTGTCTTTGGACCCCTTCTCTCCTCCATCTATGCCTCCTCCCTTAGTCACTTGATAAACTCCCATGGTTTCCAATACCATCTCTTTGCTGATGACATCCAACTCTATCTCTCTATTCTAAAGCTCACCCCTTCAGTCTCCTCTCGCATTACTAACTTATTAACTGACATATCAGTATGGATGTCACACCACTTCCTCAAGTTCAGTAATTCTAAAACTGAGCTCATAATATCCCCCCCCCCCCCCCGCCTGCCCCCTCCCCCTCTCCCCTGACTTCTCCATCAAGATCAATATTACAATTCGCTTCATGCCAGGGTACTACTGTAGGTGTAATCCTGGACTCTGACCTGTAATTTCAGTCCCAAATCCAATCACTGTCCAAATCTTATAGACTTCCCCTGAATAACATCTCCAATATACGCTACTTTTTAACCAATGAAACCACTGAGAAACTCATTCACTCTCTTGTTATCTCTCGCCTTGACTACTGAAATTTCCTCCTCATAGGCCTACTTCTACACAGGTTATCCCACTTCAGTCTATCATGAATGCTGCTGCCAGGCACATCCACCTTACCAACCACTCAGAGTCCAACACCACTCTATGCCAATTCCTCCACTGGCTTCTGATTGCCCAACGAAAAAAAATTCAAAATACTAACAATAACATACAAAACCATTTAAAACTCTGCCTGAGCTACATTACCAATCTTGTCTCAATATATCACCCAAACTGCCCTCTCTGCTCTACCCCAAGACCTCATGCTCTCTAGCTCCCTTGTCTCCTCCTCCCATGCTCATCTCTACAATCCTCTAGAACTCACTACCCCAATATGTCCGGCTATCTCCTATTCTGTTCACTTTTGGGCAATCCCTGAAAACCCATCTCTTCAGGGAAGTCTATCCTGCCATCAGCTAATGGCCAAATTGTTTATTTCTCCCATCTGCTCATCCCTCACAGTTATTACCTTTAGTTCCACTTGCCCCTCCTAGACTGTAAGCTCTCTAGAGCAGGGGCCTCTTGTTTTGTTAGTGTATTGTCTCCTTTTATATTGTAAAGCGCTGCGCAAATTGTTGGTGCCATTTAAATATGTATAATAATAATAAGAGCAAAAACAAAAACATAAAATACCACTGAGGGTCTTAAGAGGGGGAGGCGAGCCTTTAAAAGGGAGAGCATGAGAGTTGAGCTTTATCATTTATCATAAGACCCTACTTTCACCATGGTCACCATACACTGCAGCACCACAGTGCACTTTGTTAGGGACAGCTTCTCTTACTTAGATCATAGTAAAATATCTCTGTCATTAAAGGGACAGTTAAATGTGTTTGCCTTCCAAACCAAAATATTTCCAGAGGTGTTGCTCACAAGGGAATTTTAAAGAGGTTTTCCAGGAAGGAATGAAATGCTCATAATGTGATTCAAGTAAGTTTCCATTAAAGATATGTGATATGTGCCTGACAGTCCTTCTGCTTTCTGCTATTAAAAACTGACCACACTAGGCATGAGATGTGTCAGCCCTCTAGCTATGCTGGGAACTCAGCCTGCTATCTTTCAATGATCAGACTTGCCCCCCCCCCCCCACACACACACACAGTCATTTCACTGGGAAGTTCTGTGTCCTGCTGGTTATCCTCCCCTAGCTCTTATGCAGCTGAGAGCAGGGGGAATGTGATCACTTATAAAAAAAAGTGTTTATAATTAGGGTTGAGCGAACCCGAACTGTAAAGTTCGGGTCTGTACCGGACTTTTGGGTGTTCGGGTCCCGGACCCGAACAATTGACTGTATGTTCGGGTCCGGTGTTCGGCGATGTAATGGTGCTTTTTAAAATGTCTTTTAAAAGCACTCACGGCTATATGAATTTGCGGCTCCCGTAACACAGAGAACAGTCACTCATTGAAAGCCATTCATAAGAAAAAAAAGTAATTGATAAAAAATAAAAAAAAGCGTGGGGGTCCCCCCAAATTCAATAACCAGGCCCTTCAGGTCTGGGATGGATATTAAGGGGGACCCCAGCCAAAAAAAAAAAAAAAATGGCGTGGGGTCCCCCTCAAAATCCATACCAGACCCTTGAGGTCTGGGATGGATTTTAAGGGAAACCCAGCCAAAAAAAATGGCGTGGGGTCCCCCTCAAAATCCATACCAGACCCTTATCCGAGCACGCAACCTGGCAGGCCGCAGGAAAAGAGGGGGGGACGAGAGTGGCCCCCCCTCCCTCCTGAACCGTACCAGGCCACATGCCCTCAACATTGGGAGGGTGCTTTGGGGTCCCCCCCAAAGCACGTTGTCCCCATGTTGATGAGGACAAGGGCCTCGTCCCCACAACCCTGGTCGGTGGTTGTGGGGGGTCTGTGGGCGGGGGGCTTATCGGAATCTGGAAGCCCAGACTGCTGAAACCGAACATCCAGGTGTCTGCTCAACTCTATTTATAATATATATATATATATATATACACACACACACACATACATACACACACAATCATACATACACACACACACAACTGTTTTGCCTTTCATTTCTATTTTAAATTGAATGGGTTGTTTTTCAAATTGATTGTTTACAATCACTTTAAGAATATACTGTACCTTGTACACAGTACTAGGTAACACAAAGCATACATAGGCTGCTCAGACACAGAGCAAAGGACTGGTTTAGGGAACACTGTGTAGGTATTTTCTGAGGCTCTGGCAGAGAGCAGGTAAAAAACAAACAGATAGACAGCTATGCAGCATATGGTGTCTGTTTTTCACAACTGTGTTTTCTATTTGTTTTTTTGGGCAAAACTAAAAAAGAAAAATTAAAAAGATTGCAAGCTGGCAGTTTTTTATTGCGGAAGAGATATGTTACGTCTCTTCTCTAGGGCCTTTTTGCATTGTCGTTAATGCAAGACTAGACCCTTCAGTCTGGTATGGATTTTGAGGGGAACACCCCCACACCAAAAAAATGTCATGTCATCCCCCTCAAAACCCATACCAGACCATTATCCGAGCACGCAGCCAGGCAGGTCAGGAAGGGGGGGATGGACGAGCAAGCACTGCTCCTCCTGGACCATACCAGGCCACATGCCCTCAACATGGGGGGGTGCATGGGGGCAAAGCACCTTGTCCCCATGTTGATGGGGACAAGGGCCTCTTTCCGACAACCCTGGCCGTTGGTTGTCAGGGTCTGCCTGTGGGGGGCTTATCGGAATCTGAATCTGAACTGCAGATCCCGACCCCCCCCCCACCATATGTGAATGAGTATGGGGTACATTGTTGGTTTTTGACAAAGTAATTTGTTGAAGCAGCTCCGGCATCTTTTCTCCTTCCGATTTCTTCTCCCTCCGGCGATGTCTTCATCCTCCGGTTCTTCTACATCCGCTACTGGTTCTCCTCTCTCCGCTATCTTCTCCCGCTGTTGGTTCTCCTCTCTCCGCTGTCTCCTCCCACTTCCGGTTCACCTGTTTTTACTTTTGACCCTTTTTTTGGGCAAATGGGTAGGGGTACAATGTACCCCATACTCATTCACATAGGGTGGTGGGGCTGGGATCTGGGGGGCCCCTTGTTAAAGGGGGCTTCCAGATTCTGATAAGCCCTCCGCCTGCAGACCCCAACAACCAACAGCCAGGGTTGTCGGGAAGAGGCCCTTGTCCCCATCAACATGGGGACAAGGTGCTTTGGGGTGGGGGGTGCATGTGGTCTGGTATGGTCCAGGGGGGGTGGGGCGCTCGCTTGTCCCCCCACTTTTCTGACCTGCCAGGCTGCATGCTCGGATAAGCGTCTGGTATCAATTTTGGGGGGACTCCACACCTTTTTTTGTTCCCCTTAAAATCCATACCAGATTGAAGGGTCTGGTATGGTCTTGGGGGGGAACCCTATGCCAGTTTTTTTTTTTGGTGAGGGTTCCTCTAAAGATCCTTAGCACTAGAGCTGCACAATTAATCGTTAGAAGATCGCGATCTCGATTCACCCCCTCTGACGATCTGTATTGCAATTTTTCCCGATTCTTTCATGTAACAAGTATAGAGAATTCTCTGCTCACTCTGGCAGTCTGCCAAGTTTTTAACAACATTGTAACTCTTCTGTCTTAGATCAAAGGGATAAAACTTCTGTGTGAATATGCAGGAAGTTTAACCACTTAAAGTCTAAACCTTTTTCTGACACTTGTTTCTTACAGTTAAAATCTGATTTTTTTGCTAGAAAATTACTTGGAACCCCCAAACATTATATATATTTTTTTAGCAGAGGCCCTAGTGAATAAAATGGCGATTGTTGCAATATTTGATGTCACACTGTATTTGCCCAGCGGTCTTTCAAGCGCAATTTTTTGGGAAAAATACACTTCAATGAATAAATAAAAAACTAAACAGTAAAGTTAGCCCAATTATTTTGTTTAATGTGAAAGATGATGTTACGCTGTGAGAATCGTGATCTATCTTCTAAGCAAATTCTCCTTTTAGCCAGAATTGTGCAGCTCTACTTAGCACACAAGGATTATCATGATGCGACTTCTATTCAAATCAATGGGCTCTAAAAGGGAACCATTGATTTTGACATGTCAAAAAAAAAAAGATTGACGAGGATTAACTCGGCTGTTTTCAGCGTTAAGCCGCATTTAGCAGCTTTTACCAGCATCAGACGTTTTTACAGATGTAACGCTGGTCTTCAGAATGCACTGGCCCTGAGTTTTTTTTGCAGCTTGAAAACTCCTATGCCACTTACAGCTCCTAAAAGCCTGTGTGTGAATGGACACACAGAATAACATGGAGAGGCGCTTTTAAGCTGCAAAACAAAGAAAAAATACAACGCTGCTAAAAGCAGCTGTAAAAACACCCTGTGTACATGAGGCCTAATAAGACATATTTACCTGCCTACTCAGTCTTCTATTGAATATATAGCGAGCTGCGCATACACAGCTTAGTGTGCATTCCTATAACCCTCGAGCTGCAGCAGAATGACACTTTCCTGTGCATGCGCATGATCACATCTTCCCCCACTCAGTAATCAAGACACAGAGAACCTGGCACCAGGAAGAAGCTTGGGGAGAAGATAATAAAATCCTGCCATGGAGGTAATGGTCACATTGCTGAAAGGTAGTGGTAAGCATCTTGCACAGTTTAGTTCCATTGTATTGTATACCTTTTGGGGGGGGGGGGAACACATACTGTATCATATGTACATAGTCGATATCTGCAATGGCAACAAAATATTTAGAAATAAGGTAAGGACCCATCATTTTCTATTCTTTCCTGGCAGTACAGGTTTACATTTACTGCACTCACAATGCCATTAATGTGCACTATTAATCTTAACTTCCTGCCACCATGTATCATAGGTAAGAATTAGCATGCACTGTCTCATATTCCCATGCAGGTTACAGCCTGATTGGTGGCTATGGTGTAACACAGAACAATTGTCACTTAAGGAGAGTGATTAATAATGGATGACAAAGAAGGCAAATATTGGGATTCCTCAACATGCTTCAGGCAATTCTTGAGCGTGCAGACAGTCCACCAGGAAATCACTTGTATAAATTAGTTCTTACACTTGAGTGCTGTATATATGTGAATATATGCATCTTCAAAGAAGAGGTCAAAGCCCCCCTACACACGTTCGGACATTCCGACCACAAAATCCATCTGATTTTTTCCAACGGATTTTGGCCGAAACTTGTCTTGCATACACACGGTCGCACAAAGTTGTCGGAAAATCCGATCCTTCGGAATGAGGTGACGTCGAACACGTACGACGGGACTACGTAGAGGCCAGTAGCCAATAGCTTTCATCTCCAAATTTTTTTTGAGCATGCATGGCACTTTGTGCGTCGGAATTCTCTACACACGATCGGAAAAAGTCAGATCCGATTTTGTTGTCGGAAAATTTGAGATCCAGCTCTCAAGCTTTTTCCGAGGGAAAAAGTCTGATGGAGCCCACACACGGGTGGATTATCCGACAACATGGTCCGATCGGACATTTTCCGTCGGAATTTCCGACCGTGTGTATGGGGCATAATATTCACAACAGCGGTTTCATTCATCTCCATGGTGCAAAGATTGTTAGCCACACAATACACCTCAGAAGATGTAGACCTTTATATAAAGTACACCTCCTTTGCCCCTCAAAACATGATGCAAAATTTACACACAATTCAAGACTTGCAGGATAGGATTCCAAGAAGCACTGAAGCGGTTCTAAAGACACCACTGCTGATCATGCGCTAAATATGTTTTTTTGTTCTCAAATTTCTACTTATGTAACACTGTAATTTAGAAGTGAGGTCCCTTATGAATGCAGTTCACGCCAGTGTGTTGCATTGCATTTGCCAGCACTGGAAAATGTACAGCATGCACTACTTTAACTAAATTAAAAGCAACATACTGCAAGGCAAATCAAGGCAAACATGACAAAAAAAATAAATGTAATTAATGTAAAAAACACGCCAACACATTACAAAAATTTCAATGCACCGCAGCGCAACAAGCATGCAATGTGGTATGAATGAACCAGAGGCTCATTTTTCAACTGCCCCTGAACGCATGCAATGTTATCCTATGTGTCCATGTACACAGTCTAATTTTTTCCCGTTTTTATGCAGTTGCGTTTAACCTCGTTTTTCCAGAAGCAAAAAAATGGGTTCAGACACTTTGCTTTTCCACGTTTCAGACGCAAAACGCTGCTAAATGCAGCACCCGCGTTTAGCCGCGTTTGCGTTTATAAGCATTTTTGAAGGAACCCAATTTTTTGGTCCAGAAAACTCAGAAATATGATGGTAAATCATAAAAAATACTAAAAAAATTGGTTTAAAATTTCATAATTACTTTAGATACCGTATTTATCGGTGTATAACACGCACTTCCCTTAAAATTGGGGAAAATTTAAACGTGGGCAAGCTGCAAATGACACTGGGCAAGCTGCAAATGACACTGGGCAAGCTGCAAATGACACTGGGTAAGCTGCAAATGACGCTGGGCAAGCTGCAAATGACGCTTAAATGTAAGTTTTTTTTTTTTTTTTTTTCCCCCCTAAACTTCCCTCCTAAAACTTTTTTTCCTTAAAGGTGGCTTAGACAATGAGGAATGCCTTTACTTCTTTGCTCCAACCCTTCATCCAATTTCTAATCTAATCAGTGACTCCACCTAGTCTGACCAAAGCATAGCAATGTCTTTTTTTCACAAAGAAAAACCTGCATACCAATGTCTAGTCAGCCCCAACCCCCCACCATGTTTGTGAAATATCCAACGGACATTTGCTGTGCCATCAACGGATGGGTCCAATATCGACAAGCTCTGACTCTGCACCTCTCACGCAATTTGCGACAATGTTGCTGCCTCATCAAGAGCAACATCAGGAGCATTTCCTTATATATATTCAATATGGGATCCATTTCCAAAAAAAAAAAACACAGAAAGAGAGGTAAATGCAAGTGTACAACTGCTCTATCTGCTGCTCACTCTGATCAAAATGGCAGAAATAGTTAATAATACATGCTTTCTGAGCTTGGGGAGGGTCTATATGATGTTATCTTTACAAACGCTTATAGACGCAAATGCGGTAAAATGCAGCTAAACGTGGCATGAACACGTGCCAAAATGCGCATTTTTAAACGCAGGTTTCTGCTTTTTAAAACATGCGTTCAGCAGAGTTTGCATCTGCGTCTCGTGTCCATGGGGCCTAAGAGCTGTGAAAATGTGGAATAGACTCCCTGCAGAGGTGGTTCTGGCCAGCTCAGTAGATTGCTTTAAGAAAGGTCTGGATTATTTCCTAAATGTACATAATATAACTGGGTACTGACATTTATAGGTAAAGTTGATCCAGGGAAAATCCGAATGCCTCTCGGGGATCAGGAAGGATTTTTTCCCCTTCTTTAGCAAATTGGAGAATGCTCTGCTGGGGTTTTTCGCATTCCTCTGGATCAACTGTGGGTGTAGAATTGGGTATATGGGATTGTATGATATTGTTTTTTTGTTTTTTTTTGTGGTTGAACTGGATGGACTTGTGTCTTTTTTCAACCTGACTAACTATGTAACAATCAAAAAAATTTTTTTCTTCTTTGAGATGTACTATAAGCTTATATTTCTTTTGCAAGGCAAACAAATAAATCATAACTTAAAGTTTTAATGACATATTTTTTCTTGTGAATCCACTTATAAATGACTAAGCCAGTCTAGGTGATATATTATGGAACACATAAATGTCGTTCTATTCTTCATGGAAGGTTTAGCAAGTGTTTCTTGATTTCATTTTATTCAGGGAAAACTAATCATTGTAGACAAGTGTTATATTTTTCTAGAGTTTTCTGCCAGTAAAACCAAGTAACTTATATCAGAACCTAGAAAAAATGTGCCTCATAACAAAGTTGTTTTCATCCATCAACATATAATAAAAAGTATTTCAGCAGATTTGAAACTCAAAGTGATATGCTGCAAAGACAGGACTCATTTTTGCATGAGCATAATAATAAATCTCAGGATCCCTTGGTAAAATCAAAAAGGACCTCCTGGCTCAATGAACTTCAGATTAATGAGGTATTAAACCCAAAACCAAAAATGTAATATAGGCAGCTTGCCAATCATTAGATGTGGTAGCTGCATTAGTTTTCCTTGGTTATTATATTATATCGGCGTATAACACGCACCCCAAATTTAGGAGGGAATTTTAAAGGGGTTGTAAAGGTATTTTTTTAAATAACATGTTATACTTACCTCCACTGTGCAGCTCGTTTTGCACAGAGTGCCCCCGAACCTGGTCTTCTGGGGTCCCTCGTCGGCTGTCTCGGCTCCCCCCCGCAAGTACTTCTCACGTTCATGCGAGCTCCCTCGCATGGTGAGAAGTGCTTGCAGGCGCACTCCCGTGATACAGCCGGCGGCCTTAGCCGCTCGCTGTATCACTCGCCCCCCCCCCCCGGCGCGCCGCGTCATTGGATGTGATTGACAGCAGCGCGAGCAAATGGCTGTGCTGCTTTCAATCCATCCACTGTAACCAATCAACGGCCAGGCTGAGTGGGGAAGAGGATGTCAGGGGCGAGCGTGGGACTTTCGAGGGGTCAGGTAAGTAAAACGGGGGGCTGGGGGCGCCGGCATTGTCGAATGTTTTTTCACCTTAAAGCAAAGAATGCATTAGGGTGAAAAAAAATATTACCTTTACAACCCCTTTAAAGGAAAAAAACTTTTAGGAGGGAAGTTTAAGGAAAAAAACTTACATTTAAATGCCCATCAATGCAGCCTTATCAGTGTTCATCTGCAGCCTTGTCCAGTGTCATTGCAGCCTTGTCAGTGTCATTGCAGCCTTGTCCAGTGTCATTGCAGCCTTGTCAGTGTCATTGCAGCCTTGTCCAGTGTCATTGCAGCCTTGTCCAGGGTCATTTGCAGCCCTGTCCAGGGTCATTTGCAGCCTTGTCCAGGGTCATTTTCAGCCCTGTCCAGGGTCATTTGCAGCCTTGTCCAGGGTCATTTGCAGCCTTGTCGGTGTAGCCTTGCTCCAGTGTCATTGCAGCCTTACAGTTTAAAAATGGCGCCGCCGAGATACAGAGCCGGATGTCCTGTGTATCTCAGCGGCTCTCGGCTCCTCTCGCAGTCCCGCCCAATGATGGACATAACACAGGTCCAATGGCGGGACTGGGCATGACTGTGAGCGGAGCTGAGAGTAGTCGAGTGCCGCCGAGATACACATAGCCGAGTGTACTCGGCTAGGCTCGGCTCGGCTCCGCTCACAGTCACGCCCAGTCCCTGTGTTATGTCCATCATAGGGCGGGACTGGGTGTGACTGTGAGCGGAGCCGAGCCAAGCCTAGCCGAGTACACTTGGCTATGTGCATCTCTGTGGCTCGCTCCTCCGCTCACAATCAGCAGGGGATCGGCAGTTAACATGCACCCATGATTTTAAGGTATATAGCTATACGGTATATAGCACTAGGACTACTTTGACACCAGTGGCGTTTTCCAGGCATACACCGCTCCTCCACCACCCCTGCCATTGAAATCAATTTAACTGTCAGTTCGGACATGAATCGGATCACTTGGGTGTGAACACCCATGCAATCCGATTCTGGTGCAAACCAAAAAAAGGGTCCTGTGTGAGTTTGGTCTGAATGCAATATCAGCCATACTATCTGTATGGCTGAAATCGCATCGCATGTGATTTGCACTGCAGTGCGAATCACATGCGATCTCACAGAGAGTAGAAGTGTGAACCAACACTTTAAGAGAAGTTTGGGAATATGAAAAAAAAAATAAAAATCATACCCACTAAGCTGCTTTCTGCCGGTTCTACATTAAGAACTGAGCGATCAAAGTCAGCTGATCAATATTTAGATCTGCTCTCAGCACAGAGCGGTGACTGGAAATCACTGGCACTCTGCTCTGACCCTCCAGCACTCACTGTAGCGCTGGGCTGGGGAGAGGGCGTAAGCAGCTGGCTTAGGCTCCCAGTGGTGCACTGAGCGAGCTGCCGGTCAAGAATCTGGGCAGATCCTTACATTATTGTCAAGATCCCTGCAGAGCCTAGAGCGGCTCTGGGATGTCAGCCAACAACAGACTTTAGCCTGCTGTTGGCTGAATCTGAATAACAGGAGTGCACAAGTAAGTGAACTCCTGTGACCCACATGAAAAGTATTACCAAAAGAGCTTTGGCTTTATTTCTCCTTTAAAGTGGATGTAGAGAATAAGATTTCCTATCATTTGAGCCCAGTCTTGCCACACAGAGTTTATCCAGCTCTGAGCAATCGTCTTTTATTGTTCAGTTAGGCCCCTTTCACACTGGGGCGTTTTTCAGGCGGTACAGCGCTAAAAATAGCGCCTGTTCACCGCCTGAAAAAATCCGGCCCCTTTAACTCCAGTGTGAAAGCCGGCGGGCTTTCACACTGGAGCGGTGCGCTAGCAGGACGGCAAAAAAAGTCCTGCTAGCAGCATCTTTGGAGCGGTGTGTTCACTGCTCCTTCCCATTGATTTGAATGGGAAACCGCGGTAAAACCGCGGCAATACCGCCGCAAATCGCCGATACGGCGGCGCTCTGTGGGGGTAAAACCACACCGCGAGCGGCCGAATACCGCGGTTAAAACGACGGTAAAGCAGCGCTAAATATAGCGCTGCTTTACCGTCACCGCGGCTCCCTGCCCCAGTGTGAAAGGGGCCTTAGAGAAATCTTGACAAACAGACAAAAACTTTGTCAAAACCTCCCACTTGCTGTGAGTGACAGGTGATTTACATATCTCATGCACTAGCCTGAGACAGGCACATCCTGTGTAAAAAGTTCACAATTCACACCCCCCTCCCCTCCAGCTCCCCCATGATTGGCTTCCTTTACTGTGTTTTGACTGGATGTTTCTCATCATGGGGTGTGATTATCCTGTATGCTTGCAGTGAACAGCCAGCAGAATATACACAGACAAGTGATTTAGGGGACATGTATGTAGTCAGAGCTGGGCAGAGTAGAACATCCAGTGATCTGATGATTGTTATAGTGCAGCGTGTGTGTGTGTGTGTGTGTGTCTGAGGTCACCTGATCACAGTTGCAACATTTTTTTCCATCACCAGGATTTGTTATGTGGGGGAGAGGTGGATTTCTCACTTTTTATAATTACACCCAGTAAGGCTGAATGAGCTTAGTGCCAGTTCACACCGGTGCACTGTGCGAGATCGCATGTGATTCCCACCGCACTGCAGTGCAAATCACATGTGATGTCCGTGCGATGCGACTTCAGCCATACAGATAGTATGGATGATATTGCACCGCATTTAGACCAAACTCGCACAGGACCCTTTCTTTGGTCCGCACCAGAATAGCATGGTTGTTCACACCTATGCAATCTGATTCATGTCCTAACTGTCAGTTTGCAGTGCGATATGCGAGCTGAAATGGGGGCGTCGTTAACATTGTATGACACTCCCCAGCAGTTCGCAAATGGCAGTGTCAACTGCTGTGCGAGTCGGATGCGATGTGGGAACTCGCAGTGGATTTTCAGGGTTCCCGCATCGCACCAGTGTGAACCAAGCCTCAAAGCATACAGCCTACAAATGTCACCTGACTGCTCCCATCAAGGCTCGGTTCACACTGGTGCGAATCGGGAACCCTGCTAATCCACTGCGGGTTCTCACATCGCATCCGACTCACACGTCAGTTCACACTGACATATGCGAACTGCTGGGGAGTGTCATACAATGTTAACGACACCCCTATTTCAGCTCGCACATCGCACTGCAAACTGACAGTTTGGACATGAATCGGATTGCATAGATGTGAACACCCATGCGATCCGATTCTGGTGCGGACCAAAAAAAGGGTCCTGTGCATGTTTGGTCCGAATGTGATGCGATTTCAGCCATAGAGTTTGTATGGCTGAAATCGCATCACACAGACATCGCATTTGATCTGAACAGCAATGCGGTGCGAATCACAGGAATGCGGAGTCTACAGTGGTGGGTAGTACATGCAGGATGGTGTCAGGATAGTGGACAGTGTCAGATTATTTTTTTATTTTACAATAAAATTTTTTTTTTTTTCAAAATATTTTTTGGGACCAGTGGTCGGTGTCAGTGGGTCAGTGTCAGTGGGTCAGTGGACGGTGTCAGTGGTCATTGTCAGTGGGGCAGTGGACGGTGTCAGTGGTCATTGTCAGTGGGGCAGTGGACGGTGTCAGTGGGGTAGTGGTTGGTGTCAGTGGGTCAGTGGTCGGTGTCAGTGGTCCTGGGGCTCTGGATCGTGTCGGTATGGGGGGGGGGGGCGGTTGTGGTGTCATTTGTTTTTTATTTTTAAATTTAATTTTTGTATCTTTTTTTTTTGTACAATTTTATTTTGGAATATATTATTTTTTTTTATCAGTCCTGTTGGGGGCTTTGGTGACATGTCAGGGGTCAAAACAGAGACCCCTGACATCTCCCATTTGAGACAGAGAAAAGGACAGAGGACAGATTCCCCATTACTTTCTCTGCACAGAAGGTGAATGGAGGGGAGACAGCGGCTCCTCTCCATTCATACACTGAGCAGAGTAACACACAGGTTACTTTGCTCAGCTATCACAGGACACAGAGCGATCGGTAACGAACGATCTGTGTCCCATTCAGAAAAGAAAAGAGCCGGTATGTCAAATTACATAGGAAAAGAAAACTGCGCCAGGTGAAAACGACTAATCTAAAACGGTAAATATAAGGAAAACCATTAATCATTGACAATGTGTGTATCCAATTAATTAGTACTTGAGGTACTGTTGACAAAAAAGAATATGATTTGCATACAGATTGATATAGGCATAGGCAAAAAAAATGTCTTAGATCAGATGAGCATGCACATCAAAATGTTCACAAGAAAATGTCCAAACAGTGAGGCTAAAGCTGTTAGTGGATAATTCTCATGGTGCTTGTAGCTGATAGTCCTCAAGGCAATAAGTGAATCCCCATATGCATAAAGATTTCCACCACACCACTGTGCTCCACTTCTAAAGGAGTGCCACCACCAGTAAGTAGGCTCCTTACCAGATAAATGGAAAAAACCCGCACTCAAATTTGAGCCTTAAGCCAGGATACCGAACTCCAGATGTAGTTACACCTCAACAAGTAAACTCCAAGGGTCTGCTGTTTATAAACTGGAACTCCAAGAGGGGGGGGTGCGTGACCATATATGGATAGACAACGCTCAGCGGTGCGTCCAGGGATTACCATGTAAAGGATGAAAGACAGACCATCGTGTGATACTGTGTAAAACTAAGTTGACTTTATTCAGATAAAATATTACTCACAATTTGGTTGATAAAGCAAGCAAAATAGAATCCAGGGATTTTTAAAACAAAGCGCCGGCCGGCATCGATAAAACCCTTCCTCCTTCTAAACGAACGTGGTGACGTCACTGCGCGTCCTCCCAGACGCGTTTAGTCATCAATAGACTTTTTCAATGGCATCCCCATTGGAGTTCGGTATCCTGGCTTAAGGCTCAAATTTGAGTGTGGGTTTTTTCCATTTATCTGGTAAGGAGCCTACTTACTGGTGGTGGCACTCCTTTAGAAGTGGAGCACAGTGGTGTGGTGGAAATCTTTATGCATATGGGGATTCACTTATTGCCTTGAGGACTATCAGCTACAAGCACCATAAGAATTATCCACTAACAGCTTTAGCCTCACTGTTTGGACATTTTCTTGTGAACATTTTGATGTGCATGCTCATCTGATTTAAGACATTTTTTTTGCCTATGTCTATATCAATCTGTATGCAAATCATATTATTTTTTGTCAACAGTACCTCAAGTACTAATTAATTGGATACACACATTGTCAATGATTAATGGTTTTCCTTATATTTACCGTTTTAGATCAGTCGTTTTCACCTGGCGCAGTTTTCTTTTCCTATACTACATTGTGTGTTTATCCCACTATTCTGCAGCCGGTTTAGTTTTAGTTTCTCATTTTATTTACTCAATCTGGTATGACTGTGTGTGCATGTTAGGGTTAGCGCGTTTTTTTGCCCTCATATGTCAAATTACATAACGGCCCTTTTCTCTGCTCTCCATCCTGACAGATCCCCCCTCAAAGCCTGCGGGAGAGGAGAAAAGCTGGCGGCTGCGGGGGACGAGAGGGGGCGGAGGATGGCGGGGGGGATGTGGACACACGGAGAGGAATGACATCGGGGATGGAGGAGAGCAGGGTGCTGGAGAAGCAGGAAGACACAGGGGACAGTCAGAGATGATTGGTGCGACGGGGACAGCTGTGAGCACCGATCCCCCCTGCATAGCTTTTCAGGTGAAAGCCGCGAGAGGGAGGAGGAGAAGCAGATGATGAAAAGCATGCAGGGGGGGTCGGTGCTCACAGCTTTCCCATCGCACCAATCATCCCCGACTGCCACGGGACATCAATGTGTGTTTATTGAAATGATAGGGGGCCGTGAGCGTGCTCTGCTTTTACCCAGAATGCGCACTGCCTCTCCTGCACGCTCTGGCCAAGGGGAGTGTAGAGGTGGGCGGGGAGTCTGCTGACATCATGACTCCGCCCACCGGGGGCGCCGAATAAGAGACCCGCCCACTGAATCTGGACTTTTTTGGGGTTTCAAACAGCCAAAGGGGGGACATTTGACAGGTAAGGATACATGCAGGAGGCATGTATATCCTTATAGATCACCACTATGGCAGTAGTTTAGAATTGATGAGAGTGGGTTTACATCCACTTTAATGTCCCATCCAATGCTGCTCATCTTTCTTTGTTCCCCAGTTACTTTTTTCAGCTACAAGGAGTGAATAAAGGCAGTCCCGGGTAATCTCCAAGTCTCTCCATTCAGAGCTTACACAGGAGGACTCTCCATGCCCCCATGTGACAGCACCGAGCCAATCAGCAAGCATAAATGCTGTCATATGAAGTGAGTCACATGCTCATCTATACCTAGAAGTGCCTAGAAGTGTGTTTGCTTTTCAGCAATATAATCTCTAAATACCTTTTCCCAGCAGTGCTTCTGTGCAGTCACATGGTTTTCTCAGGTCTTTCTCCCAAACAGAGAGACTCAGGTGGGAGGGGCTTACATTCCTCTGCTGATTTTGTTTCAGGAGGGGAGGGGATCAATTTCAGGACGATGGGAAGTCAGTTTACTGACAGGAACACAGGAACAGGCAGGATCAACCAGGTATTATACTATACGGAAAAGGATAAATAACTGCAAAAAATTACTAGCACACGAATAATGAAGGAAGGAAGGAAGAAAGGATTGGTCGATCGCTCGCAGCCAATTCTGACATTCCTCTACTACATGTAAAAAAGATATATATTTTTTTCTTTCTAGAAAATTACTTAAAACCCCCAAACATTGTCTTTTTTTGCAGTAGAGGTCCTAGAGAATAAAATGGTGGGCGTTTTTACGTTTTTTTTTGGAAAAATACACTTTAATTGATGTTTTTGCACACAAACACTTTAATACCCAATTAGGCTGGCTTCACACTGGGGCGGTGCGGGGCTGCGACGGTAAAGCAGCGCTATATTTAGCGCTGCTTTACCATCGTTTTTCCCGCGGTATGCGGCCGCTAGCGGGGTGGTTTTAACCCCCGCTAGCGGCCGCAAAAGGGTTAAAAACCTCCGCAAAGCGCCACTGCAGCGGCGGTTTGCGGGCGGTATCCCCGCGGTTTCCCATTGATTCCAATGGGAAGGAGCGGTATAGGAGCGGTGAATACACCGCTCCTTCACCGCTCCAAAGATGCTGCTAGCAGGACTTTGTTGCGGTCCTGCTAGCGCACCGCTCCAGTGTGAAAGCCCGCCGGCTTTCACACTGGAGTGAATGGGGCCGTTTTTTTCAGGCGGTACACAGGCGCTATTTTTAGCGCCGTACCGCCTGAAAACCGCCCCAGTGTGAAAGGGGCCTTAGTGCTAAAATATAAAATATGGTGTTACGCTGGGTAAACAGATAACAAACATGGCACGCTTTAAGACCCCTTTCACACCACACCGGCCATTGCTTTTACGAGGAGTGAACAACCAATCCTCCCTGCAATTGTCTGACTGATCCTTCCTGCGATTGACCGACCGATCCTTTAACCAATGCTTCCATCGATCAACCGGTCCTTCCTTACTTTGATCCTTCCTGCAATCAATCCTTACTACAACCAATCCTTCCAGTGACCAATGGACTGATCCTTCCTGCGATCGACCCATCCTTCCTGCAATCTATCAATAATTTGATCCTTCTTTTGATCAACCTTTGCTTCCTGCGACCGATCCACCAATACTTTCTGCAATCAATCGGCTAACAGATCCTTTTATTGATCAACCAATGTTTTCTATGATCGATTGATCCTTCCTTTGGTCAACCAATACTTTGAACCTTTTTTCGATCGACCAATGCTTTCTGTGATCAATCCTTCCGGCAGCTGCAGCGATGACCAAGATATCACGCTTCCCACCCAAGGATGTACAGATACATCCTATGAAAGAGAAGTGGTTAGGAATGTTTTAGCATTGAGTTCTAGAGGTAGGTTATCCTGGTTGCCAGTGACCATAGAAACCAAGATCTGTCCAGCCCTAACTTAAGCAGAACATAGATGAGTCAGGTTTTTTTTTTTTCGTTCCACCCAGCAAACTAAAGTTCCACTGTTATTCACTAAGAGCAGGCAGGCTTTTTACTGCCAAAGTGACCTGCAATCTCCCTTCAGCAATAAACCTACCTGCCTGCTCTCAGTGTTCCCCGGGGTGTAATCTGAGCTGCACATGCACAGCTCAGCTTACAGCAGCCAACCTGATCCCTGTGTGTTGGGGATGACTAGCTGCTGAGCCGGCGCAGAAATAACGTCATCCCATGCCAACCAATGATGATGCCCAAAAACCAGCACACAGAAGATGCTGCAAAAGGAGAGTATTCCTCCCTTTAGTGGAACTAAACTCATCAATTTAACTGTAACACAAAACAGTTACATTCATGGCATGAATGGAACTGTCATAGTTGCTTTTTCTGTCAACCCATCAAATGGCTGGCTTCATAACTGATCACATGTGCAGCACCATGGTAACTACAGATTAAACCGAGGCTAAGATGGCAGCTTCCTTGCCTGTAAAGTATAGGAGGGTTTAGTAAACTCCGCTTTAACTCCCCAAACCCTAAGCTCAAAAGGAATGCCCAACCCTTAAACTATGACCCACACTAGACTTTACCCTAACCCCCCCCCCCCCCAACACTAAGGACTACGTTATAAAGCAACAGTACCAATTTACCACAGATATACTGCTGCTTAACCACTTCAGCCCCGGAAGGTTTTACCCCTTTAATGACCAGGCCATTTTTTGCCACACGGCACTGCCTTGCTTTAACTGAAAATTGCGCGGGAGTGCGGCGCTGTACCCAAACAAAATTTATGTCCTTTTTTTTCCCACAAATAGAGCTTTCTTTTGGTGGTATTCATCAATTTATGCCAATATGTATTCTGCTACATATTTTTGGTAAAAAAAAATCCCAGTAAGGGTAAATTGATTGGTTTGCACAAAGGTTACAGCGTCTAAAAAACAGGGGATATATTTATGGCTCTTGGCCTGGGAACCTCTTTTAAGAAGAGCAAAAGCGCCATTTATACAATTTCTTGGAGCAAGCGTTTTCCTCTACATATGGAGTTTCCCAAGATGTTTTGATACCAACTTCTGGACGTAGTTCTTCGTCTTCGCTTGGGACCTGGATGTCTTTACAGATCTATCAGCAGGATTTCTTATCTGATTATCTGATGAGCTTGTTTGACCTTTGGGTCATTTTTGGAGGTAAGCGGCCAATTCATATATAGAACAGTCAATGTTTGGATTAATGTGTTGTCTGGTTTTTCTTCTATCAAGTTACCCCTATGAGATTTTTATCTTTATATGAACTGACTCCTACCATTGGGCTTTAGTTGGACTTTTATTCACATTTTTTTATTTGTATGTTCTGGATAGTTATGTTCATTCTTTAAGTATATTAATATACACGTTATTGAATAAGCGCGCCACTCTTATTTCTTCTTTTTATATTTATGGCATTCTCATTTATTTATTCATTTTTTATTTGTAATGGCGGTGACCAGCAATTTTTAGCGGGACTTCAACTTTGGGAACCGGTGACATTATTACAGTGATCTGTGCTATAAATATGCAGAGCGGAGCCAATCAGCGGGTCGGGTGGACATAATGTCCGCTGATTTTGCGCTAAAGTGCATATGCACTTTAGCGCAAAATCACCTTTTCATATTTTTCTGTACGGGTTTGTGTTCACTCATAGATTTTGCAGCTTGGTTTAGGAATTTTTTCCACTCACAGCATCATTATTCACACTTATTTATTTATTTAATTAATTTATTCACATTTATTCACTCATCCATTTTATTAATATAGTTTCTAGTTCATTAAAACAGCGCGAAGGACACCTATATTTACATAATGTCCGCTGGCCACCCGCAATCGTTCCCAAGAGAGGCAGAACGGCGGTCTGCCTATGTAAACAAGGCAGATTGCCATTCTGACAGGGGAGAAGATAAGCAGGAACACAGATCTCTGTCTTCCCCCAGTCAGAGCAACCCCCACACAGTTAGCAAGCACCCCCTAGGGACACATTTAACCCTTTGAGCACTCCTGATGTTAACCCCTTCCCTGCCAGTGTCATTAGTACAGTAACGGTGCATATTTTTAGCACTGATCACTTTATTAGTGTCACTGGTCCCCAAAAAAGTGTCAAAACTGTCAGTAAGGTGTCCAGTTTTGTCCGCTGCAATGTCACAGTCCTGCTAAAAATCATTGATCGCTGCCATTACTAGTAAAAATAAATCATAAAAAAATTAAATATCATAAAAATATCCCATAGTTTCTAGATGCGATAACTTTTGTGCAAACCAATATACGCTTATTGGGATTTTTTTTTTTACAAAAAATATGTAGCAGAATACAAATTGGCCTAAATTGATGAAGAAATTAGATTTTTTTTTTTTTTTTTATTGGGCGTGTTTTATAGCAGAAAGTAAAAAAAAAATTTTTTTTTTCTTAAAAATTGGCGCTCTTTTTGTTTATAGCGCAAAAAATAAAAACCACAGAGGTGATCAAAAACCACCAAAGGAAATCTCTATTTGTGGGAAAAAAAGGAAATAGATTTTATTTGGGTACAGCGTCGCACGACCGCGCAATTGTCAGTTAAAGTAACGCAGTGATGTATCGCAAAAAAAGGCCTGGTCATTAAGGGGGCAAAGCCTTCCGGGGCTGAAGTGGTTAATCATGGAGTGACTCTGGAGCATTAAACAGAAAGAACTCCATGGGATAGCAGAGCCTCCACACACACTGTGCCCTGATTTTTATCAATTAAACATAAAATAAAAAGGTTGTAATATGGAGCGCCCACGATAAACAGGGGCCTAAATTACTCCTACCTATATTAACCTTGCTGGCGCTTGGAGTATCAACAAAAAGATAGCTCTCCTGAGCCGAGATCCTGGCACCAATTGATACATTGCTCTTTGCTTGATGCCAACCTTCTTCCATAGTAAGGTAATTTCATTCAATCATTTCAGCTGTTTGTCTTTTCCTAAAATAATGCTCAGTTAAGCTTAATTTCATTCTTAGTTTACTTACCCAAGTGAGAGAGAACCAATGGCTGGCTTAATATGTAGATATAGTACCATGCATGTTAATGGTTTAAATAGATTTGGGAAAATGCACCCAGAAATGTATCCAAATTTTTTTTATTAAATACTCGCTCATGTGGGACAGCTAGGGAGAAACAGCAGTAAAAATGTTAGAAGTTTTTTTTTCCCATACCTCGGTCTTCCCTTTTCTGGCTCATCTTGGATATCTACGCCTCAATAAACAACCGCAAATCCAAATCAACCATCTCCTATGTATGTCTTTGGGAACGAGATCTTGCAACCTCTATTGATGTAGAGGACTCGAACAAAGCCTGGTCAACAATAGCTAAATACTCTTTTAATACGTCCATCCTTGAGTCTGCATATAAGGTTCTCTTAGGATGGTATTGGGTCCCTGCCTGCATAGCCCACGCAAATCCTGCATACAGCGACAGGTACTTATCGAGTGTGGAGAGCGCAAAGAGATTCTACACATCAGGTCGTCTTGTCCACGATTGGTGGGGTTTTGCTCATGGATTTTCAGCTTACTCCACAATTTATTTCATCTGACGATCTGCAAGGATGCTCAGATGGCTTTGCTACATTGTCTAATCCCTGGCCTTTTCCAACACAAATAGCAACCTGTCTTTTTGTGGCGGCTAAGCAGGCCATAGTCAAGGCGTGGAGGAAGCCCTCTGTCTCTTTTCAAGAAGTAAGAGATCGTATGACTATGTTTATGCTACACAAAAAAATGACAAGCATTTTAAAAGACTCTTACTCGAAATTCCTGAAGACGTGGGAACCTTGGATTACCTATGCTCTACCATCCTTTAGTTTAGGCTAATTAGAGACCCCTTCTCCATCCTCCCCTCACTCCCCTTCTTTACCTCCCTTTGTCGCTCCACCTATTTCTTGGCTTTCCATCTCTGGCCATATTTTTATTGCCTAACTCGGTTCACCTAGATCCTGGGATAGTATGCTCAAACAGGGGGTTATCCAAATGTTGAATGCTTTTTTTTGGTTGGCTTCCTGGATCACTATTTTGTATGTGACCTTAGATGTGCGAGAATTCTTTCTTTACTCGAAATGTTCTGTTTGTGGAATTTTGCTATACCCCTTTGTTGTTAATCAACTTTTCTCTTAAAATATTATTGAAAAAGAAGTTCCCTTTCCCACTCTTCTAAAAATGTTCTTTTATTTTTGTCTCTGTCCCAGCTGGAGTGAATTAGAGCTGCCACGACGCGTCGAAAATACGTCGACATGCGTGAAAAGCGTTGATGCGTCACACGTTGCGAGTTGCAGGTAAATACACCCCCACCGCGGCTTTCAGCGCAGTGCTTTTCCTGTCCCCTATCCTCCTCCAGTCCCCATCTGTCCTCCTCCATGCTGCTCCATGTGCCCCTCTCTCCTCCGTGCATCTGTCCCCCTCTCTTCTCTGTGTCATACACGTATGTAGTTAAATTCTTTTATCTTACCTTTTTTTTTTTTTTTTTTTATGTACTTATTTTTTGTAAAGTTATCCAAAGGATTGATTGGCTAATCAAAAAAAAGAACACTAGATTAAGTAAAAAAAAAAAAATAAAAATAATCGTCAGCCGATGACTAACCGTAAAAATAAATTGATAGATTAGTCGACAGACAAAATAATCGTTAGTTGCAGCTCTAGAGTGAATCCCTATCACCTGCTGTACTAACCAGAAACAAAAGGGAAATCTTCCCCGTAAGGACAAAAACAACAGTAAAAACCAGAGACTCTAGTTTTGGATGGAGCGGGATTTTAAATTTGGTCTATGTTTAAATGGTATGTGAATATTGCAAATGTTTCAAAACATTGCTACTATCTTTATTAGCCTCAAGCCCTATGTGACCCTCTCTGATTCCGTTTCACTTTGTTAGGGACTTGACTTCCCTAATTCTGGGCTAAGCCCTGCCCACACACTTGGACATTCAGAGAGGACAGTTTTCAGGATAATAATGGTGATAATAGATACCTTTCATTTTCTGCTTTTAATGAAGAATTGTATGCGCTAAAGATTCTGACTGAAGTTCTAAAATATCTTTTCTAGAGGAAACGCTGTTCCAGTGCTAGTAATTATATATATATATATATATATATATATAAAAAAAAAAAAAGCATAGAAATTTGTTCAAACATATATTTGCTAAAGGGGGGATCAGCTTATCTGGACTTTGATTCTGCCCTTCAGTATACATTCCATGCTTAAAGTGATTGTAGACAACCCATTCAATATAAAATAGAAATGAAAGGCAAATTAATTAATTTATATAGCTATAAAAATTTCCCTTTTTTATAAGTAATCACATTCCCTCCTTACATCAATGTCCCCATCAGAGGCCCCATTACATCAGGGTCCCCATCAGAGACCCTCTTATATCAGTGTCCCCATACGTATCCCCCTTTATATTGGTGTCCCCATAAGAGTCCCCTTACTACTGTAATTAGGATTAAAGCATGGCTGTAGCTGTGTCTTGGCAGTGTGGGAGCCTGGAGGTTGATTGGGTCTGGATGGAGGAAGTGCTATCCTCCTGTGAATGATGGGGTGGGCACATAGAACTACTAGTGGAGACCGTCTGATCTGAATCACCAGCCTGTGCGCTGAGTTTGAGAATATTGTACTGAACCTAGCTACAAGCCCAATAAAACCCCGTAGCAAGCTGGATGTGGGCTACTTACTAATATTACAAGTTTGCAGGAATAAATTGCTGACATGCAACAATACACAATAGGAGAATTGGTTTTCACAAGTACTTTACCTTTTATCATTAAAAAACAGTCTCTGAGCTGCAGTTTGATGCCATCAGTCTGTTGCAGGCAGGAGGAAGAATATCTTTATTCTTCTTTCCCAGTGATCAGACTGCAACATTGTAACTGTGTAGCAGTCATTAAATAATTTGGCTCTCTGTACTGTGCCACATCCCTACTATTCATATGTCTATAAACAAAAATGTTTTCCGAGACAGGAACAATAAATCTTTATTAGTACAGAATCTATAAAAAAATAAATCAATGACATAAAACAGTTCTTTTAAAATTGAGATGCAAAAGCAATACATTTGAAAACGACCAAATGTATTTCTGACTCCATCAACCACTTAACTGAGTACTGTATATAGATCACCAAACTGTGGGTTATTCCCATATAGAAATCAATTTTTTACAACGCTTGTAACTGATCATACAGCTCAACATGTTTCTTGGAGTCAAAACATTCCAATTCTTCAGAGGCTAAAAGGCTCAATTTTATTCCCAAAAAATGATTACTAGTTGCAGCGTGCAGTTGAATTTTTGTTTTTCTAATATAAACTTCCTAAACCAGCATTGCACCAATGGCAGCTTGGCTTCGCTGCCTCTCACAGTATGCATGCCCATCATCTCTACTGCTCAGGCCCTCTTTGCCTAAATTGCTTATAGCCCTGTGCAAATTGTTTTTTTGCACCTGCACTCCAGTTTTCAATGAGCTAAGGAGCGGAGGCCATACACAATGTAGGATCCATAGTACAAAATGCCACTTTCAATGCTGGCTTGGAGCCATCACCATAAAGAAAGAAATGATAAACATCTTTGCTTAAAACAGCAACATCGGCATCAGGGGCTTGGTAGCTGCTGCTAATTCAGGACTGATTAATTTTGACAAATGTCAGCCAGTCAACGGAGTCTGTAGACAGACATGCTCTTTTATCTGTCACAAACCTTCAGCAGCACTGAATGCCCGCTCTGAAAGCATGCTGGATGCAGGGCAGCCTAGAAGCTCAATTGCATACTGGGTAAGTTCTGGCCAGTGGTCTAGTCTCAGGACCCAGTAACCCAGTAGATTGTCTACTGGAAAGCTCTCCATGTCTGTTTTCGCCCCTAGATAATCTTCCACTGAATGATGCAGACGCAGCTGATGGGATGTGGAAATTGACAGCCCTGGGCATCGAGGACTAAAACATTTTTTAAATGCATCACTTAGGCAGCTCCCTTCTCCACCACTCCTTCTTTGACCAACAGACGCTCCAAACTAAGTTTTACATGATACTATAACCTACCAGAGTCTGTAAAGATGTTACATAAACTCCTCTTTAAAAAACACTTCCCTACCGCCCACTGTCATATGACGCCCACAAGGTGGATCTCCCATCCTGGGTGAGCGTCATATGACGTCCTCCCATACCCGGCCGCCTGGGGGGCACCCGCGATTGCCTGTTAAAACAACGGGACCGTGGAGCTGTGTGTGTAAACACACAGCTCCACATCCTGTCAGCGGAGAGGAGACCGATCATGTGATCCCAGTACGGAGGAACACTGATCGGTCCCCTCCCCTTGTGAGTCCCCTCCCCCCACAGTTAGGATCACTCCTATAGGGAACACATTAACCCCTGCAGCGCCCCCTAGTGTTAACCCCTTCCCTGCCAGTCACATTTACACAGTAATCACTGCAATTTTATAGCAACGATCGCTGTGTAAATGTGAATGGTCCCAAAAATGTGAACGAAGTGTCTGCCGCAATGTCGCAGTCACGAAAAAAAAAAAAAAAAAAAAAAAAAAAATCGCTGATCGCCGCCATTACTAGTAAAAAAAAAAATGCAATAAATCTATCCCCTATTTTGTAGACGCTATAACTTTTGCGCAAACCAATCTATATACGCTTATTGCGATTTTTTTTACCAAAAATATGTAAAAGAATACGTATCGGCCTAAACTGAGGAAAAAAATTGTTTTTTTTTTTAAAAAAAATGGGATATTTATTATAGCAAAAAGTAAAAAATAGTGTTTTTTTTCCAAATTGTCGCTCTTCTTTTGTTTATAGCGCAAAAAATAAAAACCGCAGAGGTGATCAAATACCACCAAAAGAAAGCTCTATTTGTGGGGAAAAAAAAGGACGTCAATTTCATTTGGGTGTAACGTCGCACGACCGCGCAATTGTTAGTTAAAACAATGCAGTGCCGAATCGCAAAAAGTGCTCTGGTAAGGAAGGGTGTAAAATGGCCCGGTGCTGAAGTGGTTAAGGTGTTCTAAAAGTAGTAAGTGCACTACTTTTCAAAAACTCACTGCACTGGATCTCATGGTACTGCAGTACCATGAGATCTGGTGCAGGCATATGCACTGTTTGCAATCTGCATTTAGAGTGTCATTAAGATTATATTGACAGCTGCAGCAGATCGCACACCCAGTGCATCTTGAATGTGGTGCAGGAACATGGGCTTCCCGCACTATGTTCTGGTGTGAACAGGCTAAAAAAATGAATCCTATGAAATTTGAAAACATCTGCAAAATTAGCCAACAATATTTTTTCCAATACCGTTTTGTACAAATGTCATAAAAAAAAAGAAATACATTTTATTAGGCTATTCCTTGTACTGAATGAATGTTTTGGACACACATTTGGCCACTAGATGGCACTAAGTATCATAGGCAATTCTTATTGTGTTTTTTCTTTCAAAATATTTTATTTTTCAAGAATGAAACAATACATTTCAGTACAATGTGAAATAAGTTACAAGTAACAATACCTGGTAAATGCCAGCTTAGAAAAATCACTTACACTTGAATTTAAAGAAGTAAAAAATAAAAATAAGGCATTAAAGTGGTGGGACACCCTGAAAAAAAAAAAAAAAAAAAATAAAAAAAAAAATTTAAAAAAATGTTAATAACAATTTAAAATGAGATTGTCCTAATCTGCCTCTTCCAGCGCCACGGTGATCTTCTCTCCTTCAGTCTTCTAGTGAATGGGGCGCGGTGTGTTATGGGAACTGTGTCCCACAACACATCGCGTTCCTTATTCAGAAATTAGACTCGCGCATGCGCAGTAGGCCGCGCGCCGATTCGCGCATGCGCAGTAGGCCTGCGCGCCTTATCCAGCATGGGAAATAGCCTTTCATTTTTTGCCCCTTTGAAACAGAAGGAAAGTACAGGCACTTTTACTGGGTGAATTGCTATGCAAATTGTTTATAAATACACCCTATAAAGGCCCAAAAGTTGTACCCTAAAACATGCATGTTCAATCACAAAAATAAAGTAAAGAAAATGTATAATAAAGCAATAAGTTTAATCTTTAGGATCAGTGTAGTGCAGATAAGACTTTCCAAACTTTCTGCAGTTCAGATAAAAAAAAAAAAAAAGTGTGTAAGGCCGGCTTCACACTGGGGCGGTGCGGGCGGCGACGGTAAAGCAGCGCTATATTTAGTGCTGCTTTACTGTCGTTTTAGCAGCTGTATGCGGCCGCTAGCGGGGTGGTTTTAACCCGCGCTAGCAGCCGAAAAATGGTTAAAAACCTCTGCAAAGCGCCGCTGCAGCCGTGCTTTGCCGGCGGTATCCCATTGATTTCAATGGGTAGGAGCGGTATAGGAGCGGTGAATACACCGCTCCTTCACCGCTCCAAATATGCTGCTAGCAGGACTTTTTTTACCATCCTGCTAGCGCACCGCTCCAGTGTGAAAGCCATCCGGCTTTCACACTGGAGTGAAAGGACCCGCTTTTTTCAGGAGCTACACAGGCGCTATTTTTAGCGCTGTAGCTCCTGAAAAATGCCCCAGTGTGAAAGCACCCTAACTGGGTGCTATGTAAGGCCCCTTTCACACTGACGGACCATTCAGGTCCACCTGTCAGTTTTGACGGCGGACATGAACGGGTGCTCCATGCTAGTCTATGGAGCGACGGATCTCAGCGGAGACAGGTCCGCTGACATCTGACATGTCCAGATCCGTCGCTGGCGGATCGGATGAGATCCGTTTTCATCTGATCTCTCCATAGAGACCAGCGGCACTCAACAAGCACCTCCCCGCTCAGTGAGCAGAGAGGGACTTGTCATCCGCCGGCTCAGCAGAGATCAACGGAGAGATCTCCCACTGAGCCGGCAGACTCCATGCTAGTGGATCCGCCTCGTCTGAAAGGGGCCTTATAGAGCACAGTTATAAATGCTCACATTAAACTCGCCATTATACATTTAGAAGATCACATACGGGTTCAAAGCCTAAAGTGATTGGATGAGTGCTTTTTACAAGACAACAGAAAAATGGTCAAATATCATCTAAAATATAAAATTTACCAGCCAAACAGTATAAACATCTAACCGAAATAGAAGAAATGCTTCCTCGCGATATCACAAACACAAAAAAGTAATGCGTCTCTTTTTATGACAAATGTTATATTGTAATGACACACATTAAGATCCCTAAAACAATATTAAACCCAAAACCAAAAATTTTGTAAATTTCAGCCTACAATCATTAGATGTGGTGGCTGCATTAGTCTTCTTTTTCTAGGCTTTTCCCCCTCCCCAATAACACTCCTCCTGTATTAGAGAGCCCCCCTCCCCCCCAGGAGCAAGTCTTGGGGGGGGGGAGGGGATAGCAGGGTTAGATGCACTAGCAGATTTAGATACAGCAACAAATTGAAGCCAAACTCCAGCTCACACTTTAGAAGCGGTGACAGCAAACATTTTTTTTCTTTTGGGATAAAAGTTTTACATGTATATACTAAATAAAAGCTGATCATTGTAAGCATCCCTACCATTAAAAGGTTTGTCCCATCCCTGTAAACTGATATATCTACAGGACAGCTTGTTCTTTTGAAAATAACAGACTTACTGGCTAAATCGCTAGGTGAAAAAAGAAAGCCTAAAAAAGAAAACAAATTCAGCCATCACATCTAAGAATTGGTAAGCTGCAATATAATAAATGTCTGCTTTTGGGGTTAATACCACTTTAACAGTGTATAAATGACTTATTGTCTATCTGACCCTATAGAGCAAGGGTCTTCAAACTACGGCCCTCCAGTTGTTCAGGAACTACAATTCCCATCATGCCTAGTCATGTCTGTGAATGTCAGAGTTTTACAATGCCTCATGGGATGTGTAGTTTTGCAACAGCTGGAGGGCCGTAGTTTGAGGATCCCTGCTATAGAGGTTTCTGATGTATCTATTGTATCCGATGAAAATGTTCAACATTTGTTGTCACGTCTCTCAATAGTTGAACATTATTGTCAGGACAAATCAATGGAACTGAGCACTTGCATTATTGTCCTGCAGTTTTTGGTTCAATTCCCACCAGGTGATTTACTTCAATGATATGTCAGTAGGTTAACGTGCTTCCATTTAAACTAGCTGTACAATATGTTCATTTGTATGCACACATTGTACGCACCTTTGGTGACAGGGACTATAGTGTTTTGTATATTGTATGGCAGAATATGCTGCTCTTATATAGACAGAAAAAAACAATAACAAATCCCATCTCCATAGGCAAAGCATTCAATGCATGGAAACAAGCAGCACCTCCCTTAGTGCAGAATGGTTTCTTCGAGAACTTTGGCAAGTAAAATGAAATATGATACACAATGAAAATGATTTACAAAGCTGATTGAGCTGCCATCCAGATATTTTAAATTGTCTGAAGATGAAGAAGAACTGCTTTAAAGATATTCTGATCAGTCCTGTGGTTGCTGAGCTGCTTGGTCATACAGCTTGCCCCCCCCCCCCCCCCACAATGCTATCAAGCAGATACATGTGGGCTTATTGACAGCACAGTGGATGTTGGCTATCAGCTGGCAGACAGATCACACAGTCCTGCAGTGCTGACTGATCATTTACTGTTGTAAACTATAAGTCAGCTCAGCGGGGCTGTGTGACCTGTCTGCCCCCTGCAAATAAATATACACTGTACTGGTAGATAGCTCACACAACCCCACAGAGCTAATCAATCATTTACTATTGTGAATGAGCAATTAGCTCTGCAGTTCTGTGTGGCCTGTCTGCCCCCTGCAAATAAACATACACTGTACTGGCAGATAGAAAAAGCTTGATTAGCTTTGGGAGTTATTGTGACTAAACAGTAAGCATGGGCAGGGCTCTGCAGGGCTGCCATCAGGGGGGGGGCAGCCTATACACTTGTAAGTGGCCCAAGCTTCTCAAAGGGCCTGGCCACTTGGCGGGGATGGGAGAAGGCAGGTGAGGGTGCAGGGGAGTTCCCTGGCTGCTTCTGTATGTGTGCGAGCTGGCAGCTGCCACTCCCTGGTGTCATTGAACTCACATCGGGCTCTTTGCTGCCACCTCTGGCAACTTCCTGCATGTACACTCCTCGTGTGTGCTGCCTGTACTGTATCCTGGACATGGATACAGTACTCTCCTATCTGTGTCTCAGCCACATGTGTAAACAAGAGCTGGGACTAGGAAGACCATCTAACAAGTAAGGGTTGTTGTAGTTGTAGTCGAGAGGGGGGTGGCTGTGTACGTGTGTGTGTGTGTGTGTGTGTGTGTGTGTGTGTGAGTGTGTGTGTGGGTGTGTGTGTGTGTGTGTGTGTGTGTCATATATACACACACACACACACACACACACACACACACACACACATGTGAGGGGGGGTTGAGAGCATACAGATTTGTGGGGGGGGTTGAGAGCATAAAGGTGTGAGGGGGGGCTGAGAGCGTACAGGTGTGAGGGGGGCTGAGAGCGTACAGGTGTGAGGGAGGGCTGAGAGCGTACAGGTGTGAGGGGGGGCTGAGAGCGTACAGGTGTGAGGGGGGGAGAGCGTACAGGTGTGAGGGAGGGCTGAGAGCGTACAGGTGTGTGGGGGTGGCTGAGAGCATACAGGTGTGAGAGGGGGGCTGAGAGCATACAGGTGTGAGAGCGGGGCTGAGAGCATACAGGTGTGAGAGCGGGGCTGAGAGCATACAGGTGTGGGGTGGGGGGGTGTGGGGGGGGGGCTGAGAGCATACAGGTGTGGGGGGGGGGCTGAGAGCATACAGGTGTGAGCAACAAAAAAAATCCCAAAATTGTATTTATACAGAGATTAAATGACACACAGGTGGACTATTTACTATTCAGGTGACTTCTGAAGGCAATTGGTTCCACTAGATGTTAGTTAGGGGTATCAGAGTAAAGGGGGATGACTACAAATGCACGCCACATGGTCATAATCTTTTACAAATAAATATCTGAAAACCATTTATCATTTTCCTTCCACTTCACAATTATGTGACACTTTGGGGGTTATTTACTAAAGGCAAATCCACTTTGCACTACAAGTGCAAAGTGCACTTGAAATTGCACTTGGAAATACAGTCACTGTAGATCTGTGGGGGACGTGCAAGAAAAAAAAAAAAAGTATTTTAGCTTGCACATGATTGGATAATAAAATCAGCAGAGCTTCCCCTCATTTCAGTTCTACCCCTGAGATTTACAGCAACTGCACTTCCAAGTGCACTTTCAATGCAATTTGAAGTGCACTTTGCACTTGTAGTGCAAAGTGGATTTGTCTTTCATAAATAACCCCCTTTGTCTTGGTCTATCACATAAAATCCCAATAAAATACATTTATGTTTTTGGTTGTAACTTGAGAAAATGTGGAAAATTTCAAGTGGTCTGAATACTTTTTTGAAGTAAAGCTGCATGATTAAGCATTAGGAATCGAGTTTGCGATTCTTTCCCACTCGCGAGCTTAACAAAGCATTTTCCAGATTCTATGCAGAGTTCTCTGCTCAAGCCAACAGCTGTAAAAAAAAAAAAAAAAAACAGGCAGTCTGCCAAGTTTCACAACATTCCTCAGCCTAAACGAACTATAAACATTGTAACGTTTTGTTCTTTAGATCAAAGGAATGAACTTCGGTCTGTAAATAAGAGAAGTTTAACCACTTAAAGACTAAACCTTTTTCTGACACTTGTTGGTTTCAAGTTAAAATCATTATATTTTGCTAGAATATTACTTAGAACACCAAAACATATATATTTGTTTAGCTGAGACCCTAGAGAATAAAATGGTGGTTGTTACAATATTTTATGTCATACTGTATTTGTGCAGTGGTCTTTCAAATGCAATTTTTTGGGGAAGAAAAATACAATTTAAGGCTGCTTTCACACTGGGACGGCGGGTCCATTAGCGGTAAAGCACCACTAGTTTTATCGGTGCTTTACAGTCCTTTTAGCAGCACTTTTCGGCCGCTTTAGAAAGGGTTAAAGCCACCTGTGTTGCAGCGCTTCGGAAGCACTGCACAGTCATTCCAATGGGCAGGGGTGGTGTAGGAGCGCTGTATAAAGCACTCCTACACAGCCACAAAGCAAGCAGGACTTTTTTTCCGCCCCAGTGTGAAATCACTCGGGCTTTCACGCTGGGGCGGCATGAGAGGCAGTTTTCAGGTGCTTTTTTAGCGCTAAAACGCCCAAAAACTGCCTCAGTGTGAAAGGGGCCTTATGAATTAAAAAAAAAAAAAACGAAACTAAAGTTAGCCCAATTTTTTTGTATAATGTGAAAGGTGATGTTACGCCACGAGAATCGTGAGAGAATTGCAATCTTTATTCCAAGCAAAAAAATCGTGTTTCTCCTTTTTCCCAGAATCGTGCAGCTCCATTTCAAGGCACTGTATCTCTAGCTGATCTGACAATATTTTCTGACTCACTGACCAGAACAAGCCGCTGATTAGAGTCACAGTGAAGTCAGAACTCCTGATCGGCATACCTGTTCCAGCTCAGCACCTCAAAAAATATTAAAGCCATTGGATTTGCATTACAGCCAGGCACCTAGAATAGAGGTCAGCTATGGCAGACTCCACTTTCCCTCAGTATAGGCTTCATTTAACCACTTGCCTACCAGGTACGAACACCCCCTTCCTGCCCAGGCCATTTTTCAGCTTTCATCGCTGTCGCATTTTGAATGACAATTGCACGGTCATGCAAGGATGTACCCAAATAACATTTTTATCATTTTTTTCCCCACAAAGAGAGCTTTATTTTGGTGGTATTTGATCACCTCTGCGGTTTTTATTTCTTGCGCTATAAACAAATTAAGAGGGACAAGTTTGAAAAAACGCAATATTTTTTACTTTTTATTGTAATAAATATCCAATTTTTATGTCTGTCTGCAGGGAAACAATAAAGAGGAGCTTCTAGTCCTCTGCTGCTGGTCACATGTTAAAAAAAAAAAAAAATTGAATACAGAGTAAAAATAAATAAAAACAATAAACTGTTATAAATTGTCATACAAATATATTTTAAATCAAATCTTTATTTATTTTTTGGCAATAATATGGTGTAGGCAGATTTCAGCCAGTCACAGGCTAAAGAAGGAGGTGAAGTCTCCATTAATCTACATGTAATATCCCGCCCCTATTGTGTTTAGCAGGTTAATGCAGGGAGGAGGAGGAAGGAGGGAGTGGGCTGTCATTTACCACTGTGTATACGCCCACATGTGTGACTCTATAGTCACATGGGCTGTTCAGATGTGATAGGGAGGAAATGCTCAGCATAGAAACGCACCGAAAACTGAGTATGTGCAGAGCCCCGCTCTACAAAATCCCTAGCTACATTGGGGACTTGGACAGAAAGGTGGAGACAGAGCAGCAGGATCAACCAGGTTTTTTGCAGAATACAGAAAAGGAGTCTCATAGTGACCGAGTATGAACAGCATGTAATATGGAATACAACATGTATTGATAGTTTCATATGATGATGTGGGTTTAGTGACACTTTAACCACTTCCCAACCAGCCACGGCAGTTATACTGCGGCAGGTTGGCACAGCTGCACAAGCCGTCGTAGCTGTAGGTCGGCTCTTTAAGACGCTGTAGTGTCCCTGGAGCCGATGCGTGTGCCCGGCAGGCGCGATGACCACCGGGCACCTGCGATCGCTCGTGACAGAGCGGGAACCGGGGATCTATGTGTGTAAACACACAAATCCCAATTCTGTCAGGGGAGAGGAGAGAGATTGTGTGTTCCTACTAAGTAGGAACGACGATCTCTCTCCTCCTCTAGTCTGCCACATTCCCCCCACAATTAGGAACACACCTAGGGAACACAGTTAACCCTTGATCGCCCCCTAGTGTTAACGCCTTCCCTGCCAGTGTCAATTATACAGTATTCAGTGACTATTTTTAGCTCTGATGACCGTATATAAATGTCACTGGTCCCAAATACTGTTAAAAGTGTCCGATGTGCCTGTCGCAATCCCAATAAAAAAATTAAAATAAAAAAAATAATAAAAATGCCATAAATCTATCTATCCATCTATCTATCTATCGACGCTGTAACTTTTGCGCAAACCAATCAAATCAATATACAATTATTGTAATTTTTTTACCAAAAATATGTAGAAGAATATATTGGCCTAAACTGATGAAGAAATTCGTTTTTTTTGGATATTTATTAGAGCAAAAAATACAAGATATTGTGGGTTTTTTTTTCAAAATTTTCGCTATTTTTTTTAAAGAAAGCTCTATTTTTGGGGGGGGGGGGGGAGGACATAAATTTTGTTTGGGTACAACATCGCACGACCGCGCAATTGTCAGTTAAAGCGACGCAGTGCCGTATCGCAAAAAAAATGGCCTGGTCAGGAAGGGGGCAAATCCTTCCGGGGCTGAAGTGGTTAAGCAGAACGTCAGAAAAATGTTTTTTGGGAAACACCACAAATAAGTTCCCTCTCATACTGACTGACTATCTCATGCCTGGACCACTTCTGCTTACTATGCAAATCATAGCTTCATTGATAATGTATACTAAACCCAGCGCTGTTCTTCTAGTGCTGACTTTGAGAGTTTGGTTTCTCATACAGTGAAGGATCCTATAGTTAGCCCCCCCCTTTCCTCTCCCCACATCCAGTCAGAAAATGCTTTGTATTCTGTTCACAGATGTGAGGTTTTCTGTGAGTGGACAAGAGGAGAGAAGCGGTGGATGATTGACAGGATCTCCTCTAGTCCAGTGCTCGACAAACCCCGGTCGCCAGGTCGCATTGGCGACTAGAATTAGTGACCTGGCGCCCGGGGCAGCACAGCTGGGGGTATCCTGTCTCCATAGTGCACCCCCCCCGCGCACAATCACGATGGACCGCACCGGCCAGTAATTGAGGCCGCGGCTTTGTGCAGTCCTATGGTACCTTCTAGAATCTGGCGCCCTCTTGTGGTGCCCGTTGGTATGACACCCAGCAATGCTAATGGAGCTGTTTGTTTTCTCTGCCTGCCCATTGTTTTCTCTGCCTGCCTGCCCATCTCCTTTAATTAGAACCCCCAAACATTATATATATTTTTTATTCTAACACCCTAGAGAATAAAATGGCGGTTGTTGCAATACTTTCTGTCACACCGTATTTGCGCAGCGGGCTTAAAAGCGCACTTTTTGGGGAAAAAATATTTTTTAATTAAAAAATAACACAACAGTAAAGTTATTCCAATTTTTTTTTTTATATTGTGAAAGATAATGTTACGGCAAGTAAATTGATACTAAACATGTCACGCTTCAAAATTGTGCCCGCTCGTGGAATGGCGACAAACTTTTACCCTTTAAAATCTCCATAGGCAACGTCTAAAAAATTCTACAGGTTGCATGTTTTGAGTTACAGAGGGGATCTAGGGCTAGAATTATTGCTCTCGCTCTACCTCACATGTGTGCTTTGAACACCGCTTTCATATGCGGGCGCTACTCACGTATGCGTTTGCTTCTGCAAACAAGCTCAGCGGGACGGGGCGCATTTAAAATTTTTTTTTTTTTTTTATTTATTTTAACTTTTATTTTAAATTTTTTCACTGTCCTTTTGAAAAAAAAATTGTCATTTTTATTCCTATTACAAGGAATGTAAACACCCCTTGTAATAGAAAAAAGCATGACAGGGCCTCTTAAATATGAGACCTGGGGTCAAAAACACCTCGGATCTCATATTTACACTAAAATGCAATAATGAAAAAAAAAAAAAAAAAAAATTGTAATTTGAAAAAATAATGGCGGAAGTGACGATTTGAAGTCGCTTCTGCCCTGCAATGACTTGGAGACGGGCGGGGGCCATCTTCCCCTCACTCGTCTCCATGTAGTTAAAAATAAAAAATAAATAACCTGGCTCCTAACTTTTTTAGCTGGCTCCTAGATTCCAAGAAAATTTGTCAAGCCCTGATCTAGTCCATTCACAGAACACAGGTAAAGAGAATAAAATGGGTGTTTTAGGAATGGACACAGTGAGAGGAAGGTGAATGAGAGGATCCATTACTGTGTCAGTCGCCATGTCGGAAAAAAGAAAGTGTGCAGTATCAATAAAGCTAGGCTTTGTACAGGACGTGAAAAACCAGTGTAGGCACCTTCCTAAAGGAAGAGTTATTTCACAATGTACGATTTGTATATCCAGAGGACCACAGCGGAAGGTATGGAATATGGAAGCTCGTGACACTTTTAGACCCCTTTCACAAAGAAGACCACCCTGCGCTAGTGGTAAAGCGCTGCTCGTTTTAGCGGCACTTTACCGGCACTGTGCGGGTGGGAGCGGGGCACTTTTAACCCCAAAGGGTTAACAAGGGGTTAAGAGCGCCCAAAAAGCACCACTGCTGAAGCGCTTTGCAGGTGCCTCCTCAGCGCTGTCCATTGATTTCAATGGAAGGGGCAGTTCTGCTCCTGCACTGCCCCCAAAGATGCTGCTTGCAGGGCTTTTTTTTCCCGTCCTGCAAGCGCACCGCTCCAGTGTGAACGCACTCAGGCTCTCACACTGGGGAGGCTTCAGGGGCGCTTTACAGGCGCTATTTTTAGCTCTAAAATGCCTGAAAGGCGCCTTCAGTGTGAATGGGGTCTAAAGCTGAACTTGGGGGATAAGAAAATGCTCCCTTGGAGTGGAGCCCAGGGTGTACATTACAGGCTGTGCCAACTTACCCTATTCCCCCCTCCCCCTACTTTTTGTACTTTTACCTATAGGTAAGCCTAGAATAAGGCTTACCTTACCTATAGGTAGTGGAAATATCTCCTAAACGTTTAGTCCACCTGAAATCGCTACGGCGCATGCGCAGTGAAGAAACTAAACTAAAGGCTGTTTCTTCCCTAACATATGCCGCAGGTCGCGGCTCCCATGCACATGCATGGGAGTGACGTCACGCGGCTTCGGCAAAAAACCTGTGCTGCAGCTGCCCCCCCCCAGAGCCCCCCTTTTTCTTACCTGAGCTCCAGCCGCTGTCTCAGGTCCTCATTGGCTCCCGCTGCTGTCAATTAAATCCAAGGACACAGGAGCCAGGTGTGGGGCTGAGTCCTGCTGTCTGTGTCAATGAAGGCAGCAGCAGGACTCGAGAGCGTGTCCGCACAGGTACCCCCATGGAAATGGGCTCTTCGTGGGGGCACTCGATGAAGATGAGGAACCAGGGGGGCCCCAGAAGAGGAAGATTGGGGCCGTTCTGTGCAAAATCATTGCACAGATGAGGCAAGTATAATGTTTGTTATTTAAAAAAAAATAAAAAGAATAAAATAAAAATCACCTTTACAATCACTGCATTGCATGTGGAGGAAGCTGGAGTGGGGGGCTGCGGTACTGGAAGGACCTTTACTGGAGCACAGAATATGGCAAGTAAGGTCAGTATTTACAACGTATTCTGGCACCCCTGGACACTGTGCATGGAAATCAGCCTCTATCTTCAACTTGTCACGCTAAACTTTGAAAATGAAAGCTAGAAGCTGATTGGCTGCTTTGCACAACTTGCTCCAGTCTTGGAAAATTCCCCTTAATGAGCACTTAGTCCTTACAGCCTACAACCCCTCCCCCCTTATGCTGTGGTGGTCATGCATTGTATGTGAGGATGGAGAGGGGGACAGCCCACCATCAGACCATAAGGGAAGTATTAAAGAGCACTGGGGAGCATACAGCGGCTTTTTGTAGCCCTTCCCGACACATAAAGAGCACTTAAAGCAGTATTAAACCCAAAAACTTAATATATTGCAGCTTACCAATCATTAGATGCAGCGGCGGTGCATTCATAAAGAGTGCAGGAGTGCCGCCCCCTCTCTCCTGTCACCTCTCTCTCATCATAGATAGATTCATGGTCGCCGCTGCCGCCCCTATTCAGGTGTCTGGCCCCTTGTCCGGCACCGGGCACCTGAATTACAGCTGAGTTTTTTTTTTTTTGGAAGTGCCTGATTAAAGCCGTGGGCTCTAATAGGCTTCCAAAATGGTAAACAGTGGGCGCAATGATGTGCGTTCGCTGTTTACCTCAGTGTTGTGTTAGGAAAGTGAATAAATCACTTTACTAACACTGACCCGTCTCTCAGCCAATCAGGTGTGCGGGGCTGGTTACTTGTCACCTGATTGGCTGAAACAACAGGCACTGTGATTGGACACCTGATAGAGAGGATCAGGGACATCGAGGAGCGTGGACGTGCAGGACGCCACCGTAAGTGGCAGCATTTGATGGGGCACAGTAGCGACAATTGATGGGCACACTGGCATCAATTCATGGGGCACACTGGCATCAATTCATGGGGCACACTGGCTGCGCTTGATGGGGCACGGTGGCTGCGCTTGATGGGGCACGGTGGCTGCGCTTGAAGTTGCACGGTGGCTGCGCTTGATGGGGCACGGTGGCTGCGCTTGATGGGGCACGGTGGCTGCGCTTGATGGGGCACGGTGGCTGCGCTTGATGGGGCACGGTGGCTGCGCTTGAAGTTGCACGGTGGCTGCGCTTGATGGGGCACGGTGGCTGCGCTTGATGGGGCACGGTGGCTGCGCTTGATGGGGCACGGTGGCTGCGCTTGAAGTTGCACGGTGGCTGCGCTTGATGGGGCACGGTGGCTGCGCTTGATGGGGCACGGTGGCTGCGCTTGAAGTTGCACGGTGGCTGCGCTTGAAGTTGCACGGTGGCTGCGCTTGATGGGGCACAGTGGCTGCGCTTGATGGGGCACGGTGGCTGTGCTTGAAGTTGCACGGTGGCTGTGCTTGAAGTTGCACGGTGGCTGCGCTTGATGGGGCACAGTGGCTGCGCTTGAAGTTGCACGGTGGCTGCGCTTGATGGGGCACAGTGGCTGCGCTTGATGGGGCACAGTGGCTGCGCTTGATGGGGCACAGTGGCTGCGCTTGAAGTTGCACGGTGGCTGCGCTTGATGGGGCACAGTGGCTGCGCTTGATGGGGCACAGTGGCTGCGCTTGATGGGGCACAGTGGCTGCGCTTGATGGGGCACAGTGGCTGCGCTTGATGGGGCACAGTGGCTGCGCTTGATGCTTTTTTTTTTTCCAGGTTGTTTGCGCCCCCAAAACAATTTGGAGCACCAGCCGCCACTGATTGGATGAAATAATCAATAGACAGCGCTGCGCTATAAGATGTGGTGGCTGCATTTGTTTTCTCTCTTTTTTTTTAGGCTTCAGTACGGTAAGTGGGAAGTGTCAGGTGCACTAACAGATTTAGATACACTAACAAATTGAAGCCAAACTCCATCTAAAAACTTTATAACCAAATCCAGCAAACAGTTCTGTCTTTTTTTTACAGGATAACGATTTTTACATGAATAAATAAAAGCTGATCACTGTAAGCACCCCTGTCTGTGGTAAATAGTTTTTTTTTTCTTCTTATTCCTGTAATCATTGGAGCTCAACTTGTAGTCCTCCAGTTTTATTGCGGAACTACAAGTCCCATGAGGCATTGCAAGCCACTGACAGTTACAAGTATGACTCCCAAAAGGCAGAGGCATGGTGGGATTTGTAGTTCTGCAACAGATGGAGGGACATGGGTGGAGCTCCTATAAAAAGGTCTAACTGCTACATCTGCAGGACAACTTAAACATCTGTCTCACCAGATGAAACTAGAGGAAAGCCTAAAAAGTAAAGGAATGCAGCGAGGATATGGAAGAATCGGTGATCTTATATAATAGTGGGGTTAACCCCTGCAGTGCCATGTGTGGAGAAGGAGAGCGGTGATCGGCCGAGGACAGGGGGGATGATGATGGTGATGATGATGATGATGATGATGGTGATGATGATGGTGATGATGATGGTCCCCTCCCCTCCCCCGTCACTCACCGTCTGTTGGCCGGTGTGTTGGGTCCGGGGGGCGGGGAGGAGATCGATGCTCTCATTGCCGGGCAGGGACGAGCTCTTCTGATGGGACAGATGCTGTGCTCTGGCCGGCTCCCCCTCCTTGCTCCGGTTGGACGGTAGAAGGTGATCCCGCAGGCGGCGCAGGGTAGAGCCCGTCTCCGGGGTAGAGGCGATACTGCCGGGGCTACTACAGGGGGCGCTGGAGGGTAAGGAGTCAGCCCCGGAGCAGCACAGGTTGGGTTGGGATGAAGAGAAGACCCGGTCCAGCGCCTGCTTCCTCCTCCGTATCCCGCTCCATCGGATAATTCCCGGCACCACCTCGTCCATAGCGGGGCCCTCCGCCGGCTCCTTCCTCCGATGAGGAGGGGGTGAAGGGCAGGGTGTCCCCGCACTGCGGCGCTCCGGCTTCCCACCTTTCCTGGACCGGCCCAGCTGGAGGTTCCGGAAGAGCCGGGCCTGCAGAGAGGAGCCCGCCGTGTCCGCCGGCTCCATAGCGGACCCTTTCCTTCTGGTCCGGGAGCGCCTGAGCGGCAAGCAACAGGAGAGCTGGGACCTTGGAGGCTTCAGCCCAGCCCAGGAAGAGCCGCAACTAGGGGGCGTGAGAGAGAGGAGGAGCCTCGGGCTCCGCACCACTGCCGGGCACCCGGGCCCCAATATACCATTATATATCCGATAACCTTCACCGACCCCGTCCGGTCACCATCACCGACACACCGATCTCCTTCCCACAGCCGGCTCCGTCCGAGCAACACGTGGAGGGGGCGGGCACTCCGCGTCTGTGTTTACTGCACTGTCATTTCATAGGCTGGTCATCCGTCTACACCCCGCCCACTCACTGCGAGCCAGGAGACACAGGGATCCCCCATCTTCTCCGAGATCCAGGGGACACAGGGATCCCCCTTCTTCACCGAGATCCACAGGGATCCCCTTCTTTACCGAGATCCACAGGGATCCCCCTTCTTCACCGAGATCCACAGGGATCCCCCTTCTTCACCGAGATCCACAGGGATCCCCCTTCTTCACTGAGATCCACAGGGATCCCCCTTCTTCACTGAGATCCAGGGGACACAGGGATCCCCCTTCTTCACCGAGAGCCAGGGGACACAGGGATCCCCCTTCTTCACTGAGATCCAGGGGACACAGGGACCCCCCTTCTTCACTGAGATCCACAGGGACCCCCCTTCTTCACTGAGATCCAGGGGACACAGGGATCCCCCTTCTTCACTGAGATCCAGGGGACACAGGGATCCCCCCTTCTTCTCTGAGATCCAGGGGACACAGGGATCCCCCTTCTTCACTGAGATCCAGGGGACACAGGGATCCCCCTTCTTCACTGAGATCCAGGGGACACAGGGATCCCCCTTCTTCACTGAGATCCAGGGGACACAGGGATCCCCCCTTCTTCTCTGAGATCCAGGGGACACAGGGATCCCCCTTGTTCACCGAGATCCAGGGGACCCAGGGATCCCCCCTTCTTCACTGAGATCCAGGGGACACAGGGATCCCCCTTCTTCACTGAGATCCAGGGGACACAGGGATCCCCCTTCTTCACCGAGATCCACAGGGATCCCCTTCTTTACCGAGATCCACAGGGATCCCCCTTCTTCACCGAGATCCACAGGGATCCCCCTTCTTCACCGAGATCCACAGGGATCCCCCTTCTTCACTGAGATCCACAGGGATCCCCCTTCTTCACTGAGATCCAGGGGACACAGGGATCCCCCTTCTTCACCGAGAGCCAGGGGACACAGGGATCCCCCTTCTTCACTGAGATCCAGGGGACACAGGGACCCCCCTTCTTCACTGAGATCCACAGGGACCCCCCTTCTTCACTGAGATCCAGGGGACACAGGGATCCCCCTTCTTCACTGAGATCCAGGGGACACAGGGATCCCCCTTCTTCACTGAGATCCAGGGGACACAGGGATCCCCCCTTCTTCTCTGAGATCCAGGGGACACAGGGATCCCCCTTCTTCACTGAGATCCAGGGGACACAGGGATCCCCCTTCTTCACTGAGATCCAGGGGACACAGGGATCCCCCTTCTTCACTGAGATCCAGGGGACACAGGGATCCCCCCTTCTTCTCTGAGATCCAGGGGACACAGGGATCCCCCTTGTTCACCGAGATCCAGGGGACACAGGGATCCCCCCTTCTTCACTGAGATCCAGGGGACACAGGGATCCCCCTTCTTCACTGAGATCCAGGGGACACAGGGATCCCCCTTCTTCACCGAGAGCCAGGGGACACAGGGATCCCCCTTCTTCACTGAGATCCAGGGGACACAGGGACCCCCCTTCTTCACTGAGATCCACAGGGACCCCCCTTCTTCACTGAGATCCAGGGGACACAGGGATCCCCCTTCTTCACTGAGATCCAGGGGACACAGGGATCCCCCTTCTTCACTGAGATCCAGGGGACACAGGGATCCCCCCTTCTTCTCTGAGATCCAGGGGACACAGGGATCCCCCTTGTTCACCGAGATCCAGGGAACACAGGGATCCCCCCTTCTTCACTGAGATCCAGGGGACACAGGGATCCCCCTTCTTCACTGAGATCCAGGGGACACAGGGATCCCCCTTCTTCACCGAGAGCCAGGGGACACAGGGATCCCCCTTCTTCACTGAGATCCAGGGGACACAGGGATCCCCCCTTCTTCACTGAGATCCAGGGGACACAGGGATCCCCCCTTCTTCACTGAGATCCAGGGGACACAGGGATCCCCCCTTCTTCACTGAGATCCAGGGGACACAGGGATCCCCCTTCTTCACCGAGAGCCAGGGGACACAGGGACCCCCCCTTCTTCACTGAGATCCAGGGGACACAGGGACCCCCCCTTCTTCACTGAGATCCAGGGGACACAGGGATCCCCCTTCTTCACTGAGATCCAGGGGACACAGGGATCCCCCTTCTTCACCGAGATCCAGGGGACACAGGGATCCCCCTTCTTCACCGAGAGCCAGGGGACACAGGGATCCCCCCTTCTTCACTGAGATCCAGGGGACACAGGGATCCCCCTTCTTCACCGAGATCCAGGGGACACAGGGATCCCCCTTCTTCACCGAGAGCCAGGGGACACAGGGATCCCCCTTCTTCACCGAGATCCAGGGGACACAGGGATCCCCCTTCTTTACCGAGATCCACAGGGATCCCCCTTCTTCACCGAGATCCACAGGGATCCCCCTTCTTTACCGAGATCCACAGGGATCCCCCTTCTTTACCGAGATCCACAGGGATCACCCTTCTTCACCGAGATCCACAGGGATCCCCCTTCTTCACTGAGATCTAGGGGACACAGGGATCCCCCTTCTTTACCGAGATCCACAGGGATCCCCCTTCTTCACTGAGATCCACAGGGACCCCCCTTCTTCACTGAGATCCAGGGGACACAGGGACCCCCCTTCTTCACTGAGATCCAGGGGACACAGGGATCCCCCTTCTTCACTGAGATCCAGGGGACACAGGGATCCCCCCTTCTTCTCTGAGATCCAGGGGACACAGGGATCCCCCTTGTTCACAGAGATCCAGGGGACACAGGGATCCCCCCTTCTTCACTGAGATCCAGGGGACACAGGGATCCCCCTTCTTCACTGAGATCCAGGGGACACAGGGATCCCCCTTCTTCACCGAGAGCCAGGGGACACAGGGATCCCCCTTCTTCACTGAGATCCAGGGGACACAGGGATCCCCCCTTCTTCACTGAGATCCAGGGGACACAGGGATCCCCCTTCTTCACTGAGATCCAGGGGACACAGGGATCCCCCCTTCTTCACTGAGATCCAGGGGACATAGGGATCCCCCCTTCTTCACTGAGATCCAGGGGACACAGGGATCCCCCTTCTTCACCGAGAGCCAGGGGACACAGGGACCCCCCCTTCTTCACTGAGATCCAGGGGACACAGGGACCCCCCCTTCTTCACTGAGATCCAGGGGACACAGGGATCCCCCCTTCTTCACTGAGATCCAGGGGACACAGGGATCCCCCTTCTTCACCGAGATCCAGGGGACACAGGGATCCCCCTTCTTCACCGAGAGCCAGGGGACACAGGGATCCCCCTTCTTCACCGAGATCCAGGGGACACAGGGATCCCCCTTCTTCACCGAGATCCAGGGGACACAGGGATCCCCCTTCTTCACCGAGAGCCAGGGGACACAGGGATCCCCCTTCTTCACCGAGATCCAGGGGACACAGGGATCCCCCTTCTTTACCGAGATCCACAGGGATCCCCCTTCTTCACCGAGATCCACAGGGATCCCCCTTCTTTACCGAGATCCACAGGGATCCCCCTTCTTTACCGAGATCCACAGGGATCCCCCTTCTTCACCGAGATCCACAGGGATCCCCCTTCTTCACCGAGATCCACAGGGATCCCCCTTCGTCACCGAGATCCACAGGGATCCCCCTTCTTTACAGAGATCCACAGGGATCCCCCTTCTTCACTGAGATCTAGGGGACACAGGGATCCCCCTTCTTTACCGAGATCCACAGGGATCCCCCTTTTTCACCGAGATCTAGGGGACACAGGGATCCCCTTCTTTACCGAGAGCCAGGGGACACAGGGATCCCCCTTCTTCACCGAGAGCCAGGGGACACAGGGATCCCCCTTCTTCACTGAGATCCACAGGGATCCCCCTTCTTCACCGAGATCTAGGGGACACAGGGATCCCCCTTCTTCACCGAGAGCCAGGGGACACAGGGATCCCCCTTCTTCACTGAGATCCAGGGGACACAGGGATCCCCCTTCTTCACTGAGATCCAGGGGACACAGGGACCCCCCTTCTTCACTGAGATCCAGGGGACACAGGGATCCCCCTTCTTCACCGAGATCCAGGGGACACAGGGATCCCCCTTCTTCACCGAGATCCAGGGGACACAGGGATCCCCCTTCTTCACCGAGAGCCAGGGGACACAGGGATCCCCCTTCTTCACCGAGATCCAGGGGACACAGGGATCCCCCTTCTTTACCGAGATCAACAGGGATCCCCCTTCTTCACCGAGATCCACAGGGATCCCCCTTCTTCACCGAGATCCACAGGGATCCCCCTTCTTTACCGAGATCCACAGGGATCCCCCTTCTTCACCGAGATCCACAGGGATCCCCCTTCTTTACCGAGATCCACAGGGATCCCCCTTCTTTACCGAGATCCACAGGGATCCCCCTTCTTCACCGAGATCTAGGGGACACAGGGATCCCCCTTCTTTACCGAGATCCACAGGGATCCCCCTTCTTCAACGAGATCTAGGGGACACAGGGATCCCCTTCTTTACCGAGAGCCAGGGGACACAGGGATCCCCCTTCTTCACCGAGAGCCAGGGGACACAGGGATCCCCCTTCTTCACTGAGATCCACAGGGATCCCCCTTCACCGAGATCTAGGGGACACAGGGATCCCCCTTCTTCACCGAGAGCCAGGGGACACAGGGATCCCCCTTCTTCACTGAGATCCACAGGGATCCCCCTTCTTCACCGAGATCTAGGGGACACAGGGATCCCCCTTCTTTACCGAGAGTCAGGGGACACAGGGATCCCCCTTCTTCACCGAGAGCCAGGGGACACAGGGATCCCCCTTCTTTACCAAGAGCCAGGGGACACAGGGATCCCCCTTCTTCACCGAGAGCCAGGGGACACAGGGATCCCCCTTCTTCACTGAGATCCACAGGGATCCCCCTTCTTCACCGAGATCCAGGGGACACAGGGATCCCCCTTCTTTACCGAGAGCCAGGGGACACAGGGATCCCCCTTCTTCACTGAGATCCACAGGGATCCCCCTTCTTCACCGAGATCCAGGGGACACAGGGATCCCCCTTCTTTACCGAGAGCCAGGGGACACAGGGATCCCCCTTCTTCACTGAGAGCCAGGGGACACAGGGATCCCCCTTCTTCACCGAGATCCAAAGGGATCCCCCTTCTTCACCGAGATCTAGGGGACACAGGGATCCCCCTTCTTCACCGAGAGCCAGGGGACACAGGGATCCCCCTTCTTCACTGAGATCCACAGGGATCCCCCTTCTTCACCGAGATCTAGGGGACACAGGGATCCCCCTTCTTTACCGAGAGCCAGGGGACACAGGGATCCCCCTTCTTCACCGAGAGCCAGGGGACACAGGGATCCCCCTTCTTCACTGAGATCCACAGGGATCCCCCTTTTTCACCGAGATCCAGGGGACACAGGGATCCCCCTTCTTCACCGAGATCCAGGGGACACAGGGATCCCCCTTCTTCACCGAGATCCAGGGGACACAGGGATCCCCCTTCTTCACCGAGATCCAGGGGACACAGGGATCCCCCTTCTTCACCGAGATCCAGGGGACACATGGATTCCCCTTCTTCACAGAGATCCACAGGGATCCCCCTTCTTCACCGAGATCGAGGGGACACAGGGATCCCCCTTCTTCACAAGATCCAGGGGACACAGGGATCCCCCTTCTTCACTGAGATCCAGGGGACAAAGGGATCCCCCTTCTTCACTGAGATCCAGGGGACACAGGGATCCCCCTTCTTCACTGAGATCCCTGGAGGAGAGAAATCATCCAACATCATCGTGATACCTGGAGGAGAGGAGAGAGATCCTCCTTCTTCACTGTGATTCCTGGAGGAGAGGACAAAAAGATCTCCTTCACTGGGATCCCTGGGGGACAGGAGAGGACAGAGATCCCGCTTCTTCATTGGGATCCCTGGAGGAGAGGAAAGGGCAGAGGTCCCTCCTACTTCACAATGATCCCTGGAGAAGTCACAGAGATCTCCACTGTGATCTCTAGATGGGAGAAAATTCCAGAGACCCCCTTCTTCTCTGGGATCCCTGGAGGAGAAGAGATAAAGATCACCTTCACTGTGATCCCTGAAGGAGACAAAGGGCAAAGATTCCTCTAATTCACAATGATCTTCAGAGAAGTCACAGAGATATCCACTCCGATGGAGACACTGATGTAAGGGGGGACTCTAATGGAGACTTTAATGTAAAAGGGACCGTGATGTAAGGAGGACTGTGACGGGGACCTTGATGTAAGGGAGGACATTGTTGAGGACCAGTGGCGGCTGGTGCTCAATAATTCAGGGGGCAGGGCGGCAAACCAACGCCACCACACCCCTCAGCGGGAGACAAGGCCGTTCCCTGCGAGAGAGGGACATGAATGCATGGAACACCAGCAACACCACCCCCTCTGCGGGAGACGGACAGCCTCCTTACCTTAGGAAGCAGATGTCCTGCCTGGGGTGACTCTGATCTCCCCTCCTCCCTCCCCTGTCCGAAACGGGGAGTGCTGGATGGCTGAGCCGCTGTGGTTGAGCTATCCCTGGAGTCACAGTGGCGGGTGGTGGGTTGGTTGGTCGGGCTTCCGTGCATCTCCTCCAGCCGTGCGTCTCCTCCTAAGTCAATAGGATCGCTTCTCTTTTCGGCCAATCGGGAAACGGGTCTCACGACCTGCTTCCTGATTGGCTGGGAGGAGAATCAGTGTGACAATAGAGAATATTCATTTGCTATTGTCACACAACTTGGTGGGGTCAGGGCGCAGTGAGATCTGTGCCCCAAGTTCATCTTTTTTGAAACCTATTAGAGCCTCAAGCTCTAATCATGTGCTTTTAAAAAAAAAAAAAAATCCCCCATTGGAATCCATGCGTCTGGCACCTTGCATGTAGATCAGGCAGCCGGATGCATGGCTAGGGGGGCGGCGACCTTGCACCCCAATGGACAGGCCGCCACTGTTGTGGACATTGATGTAATGGGGCTCTAATGTAAGAAGGACTCTGATGAGGAGCCTGATGTAACAGGGGGCTTGGATGAGGACACTGATGTAAGCGGGGAGGGGCCCAGAGGAGGACATTGATGTAATGGGACTCTAATGTAAGAAGGACTCTGATGAGGAGCCTGATGTAACAGGGGGCTTGGATGAGGACACTGATGTAAGCGGGGAGGGGCCCAGATGAGGATATTGATGTAATGTGGATTTCAATGTAATAAGGGCTATAATGGGGACACTTATGTAAAGGGGAGCTTGGATGAGAACACTGATGGGGACCCTGATGTAAAGGGGGACTCTAATGGGTACACTTAAAGCGAGACGGTACCTGAAAAAAAAAATTAAAAGCCAGCAGCTACAAATATTGCAGCTGCTGACTTTTAATAAATGGACACTTACCTGTCACAGGTTCCAGCGATGCGGGCAGCAGAGGCCGATCAATCGATCGGCTCTCTGCTGCTGCCGGCGCCATTCTCAGTGAGGGAATCAGGAAGTGGCTTCACTTCCCGGTTCCCTACTGCGCGAGTGGCGCAGCGCAATGAGAATCGTCAGCGATGTCTGCCGGGACACGTGTGTGTCCCGGCAGACAGCGCTCCAGGACAGGAAGTGGCGTAAACTCCTGTGGGAGTTTATGCCCGGAAGTGGGTGTAGATACCTGTCTTAGACAGGTATCTGCACCCCCCTCCCCCCTGAAAGGTGCCAAATGTGACACCGGAGGGGGGGAGGGTTCCGAAAAGCGGGAGTTGCACTTTAGGGTGGAATCCCGCTTTAAGTAACAGGATCTCTAATGTAAGAAGGATCCTGATGGGGACAGTGATGTAAGGGGACTCTGATGGGGACCCTAATATAATAGGGGGACTCTGAAGGAGGCACTTATGTAAAGGGTCCTCTAATGTTAGAAGGACCCCGATGGGGACACTGATGTAAGGGTGGCTTTGATGTAGGGGGAACTCTGAGGGGGACCCTGATCTACAGAATGTTTTGTAGGATGTGGCAGGAATGCTCGGTGTATTCGGTGAATGTCTGTCTTCTGATGGGGTTTCTTCTTGGTTGATTGAATGGCCTTCTACACTGTAACACTGAGTCAGCATCCTTGGGAATGTGAAACATTTATCTTTATTTTCTTTCATTATGGATAAAATACAAAATATGCAGATTAGAGTGTTGGGAAATAAATGCTGGTTTGGAATCAGTGTGTTATTTCATTTGATGACTCTTTAGAATATTGTGTACTAGTTAGAAATAAAAAAAAAAAACATCTATAAATCTGTGATGTAGTAATCAGTCTCAGGTACAGAATGTGTTAAGAAAAGCTTGCTGAGTTAATGGTGGGAAGTATAAGTAGCAAGTATTATAGCACAAACAAACGCACTGACAGCCTGAAATGCAGATGGAGCATTTTTCCTCCATCCAGGGGGGTGCTGTGAATTCTGCGGTTCTGTAAGACTGGGTCAAGGTAAAGTATGCACTTTAGCAGGCCTCTTGCAGATGGGAGTTTAAAAAAAAAACGCCACTTTTTTTTTTTTTTTTTTTTTTTAACAGTTCAATTTTTTTTTCACTGATTTGAAATGAGATGCATTGTTGTCTGTGGACTCGTGCACACAGAGTAAAGATTAGTAATACAGTGATAAGTACAGAGTCGTAAGACAAAAACAGAAAATGTAACATTTGAGTGCAGTCATTTAATTTGACATATTTATGTATCTATAAGCATGTTTACAGAAGTATATTACAACACTGACAATAAAGAAGAATTTTACTTGTCTATATGCATAAGGCCTGATGCACACCTATGCATTTTTAGTGCTTTTTGCATTTTGCAGATTTGCACTACAGAATGTGTTCCATAGGAAACCATGTTAAATGGACTGTAGTGCAAATCTGCAAAATGCAAAAAGCACTAAAAAGGCATAGGTGTGAATCCAGCCTTAGTGCCTATATGCGTGTTTACGCAAGGTCATATGGAACACTTTACCCAGGATCTTTCTGTCAACAAGATCCTAAGTTTTAACATCAGGAAATTATTATGCCCGTGCAACTGACTAAATGTGACTGATGTGCTCAATCTTGGTATGCTGTTCCACATGAATCCCGAATGGAAAATATTGACACACACCACCACTCCATGGTCCTTCTCCATTTTATAAATAAGATGGACTGTCAGCTTAAGCGGTATGACCTGGTTACCATTGGTACATACTGATCCTTTCTCATTTATGGGGATATATGTAATAGCACCACCTGGTCTCCACTGCACAGTAGGTCCGATTAGCACCCCTTCCCTTTTAACCGCTTCAATACAGGGCTTTTAAACACCCTTCCTTACCAGAGCACTTTTTGCGATTCGGCACTGTGTCGCTTTAACTAACAATTGTGCGGTCGTGCGACGTTACACCCAAACAAAATTGACGTCCTTTTTTTCCCACAAATAGAGCTTTCTTTTGGTGGTATTTGATCACCTCTGCGGTTTTTATTTTTTGCGCTATAAACAAAAGAAGAGCGACAATTTTGAAAAAAAAACACAATATTTTTTACTTTTTGCTATAATAAATATCCCATTTTTTTTAAAAAAAAATATTTTTTCCTCAGTTTAGGCCGATACGCATTCTTCTACATATTTTTGGTAAAAAAAATCGCAATAGGCGTATATTGATCGGTTTGCGCAAAAGTTATAGCGTCTACAAAATAGGGGATAGATTTATTGAATTCTTTTTTTTTTTTTTTTACTAGTAATGGCGGCGATCTGCGATTTTTTTTTTTCGTGACTGCGACATTGCGGCGGACACTTCAGACACTTTTGACACATTTTTGGAACCATTCACATTTACACAGCGATCGTTGCTATAAAATTGCAATGATTACTGTGTAAATGTGACTGGCAGGGAAGGGGTTAACTCTAGGGGGCGCTGGAGGGGTTAATATGTTCCCTAATAGAAGTGATTCTAACTGTGGGGGGAGGGGACTCAAGGGGAGGAGACCGATCATGTGTTCCTCCGTACTGGGATCACATGATCGGTCTCCTCTGCACTGACAGGACGTGGAGCTGTGTGTTTACACACACAGCTCCACGGTCCCGCACGGTCCCGTTGTTTTAACGGGCAATCGCGGGTGCCCGGCGGACATCGCGGCCGCCGGGCACTCGCACCGTGTCCCGAGCGATGCCGCGGCGCGCGCGCGCCCCCCAGGCGGCCGAGAATGCGAGGACGTCATATGACGCCCACCCAGGATGGTAGATCCACCTTGTGGGCGTCATATGACTATGGGCGGTAGTGAAGTGGTTAGTTAAAGATGGCTGCAATAAGGCCCCTCTCACAGGCTGTCTACTTGTCAGCTGGACCCGATCGGACCCTCCATTATCCTCTATGGATCGCTGAATGTAAACGGACTTGTGTTACACTCAGCTACCTCCAGGTCCGATCCAGCAAAAAGACAGAAGGGGATACTTTTCCGTTCATTCGTTTGGAGGGCCGTCGGCCATAAACGGACAGCCAGTCCCTTTACATCCGGCTGCCTACAGAGCAGAGTGGGCTGTGTCTGCTCTGCATAAGCGGAGCGTGTACAAACCTGTCATCCAGCCACTCTGCTCAGCTCAGCAGGGGATCAGTGGATGGAACCCCAATGCCAGGCAAAACCTGAGTGAAAGGGCCTGACACCACTCTGTCTCCTCCACACCATAGGTAGGTACAGATGTAGATTTTCTCCAAAGATAAAATAAAAAAATAATAGTGCTGTCTATTTAAGATGAAAATATATAAACAATACACTCACATTAAATGGGCTGCCCTAGTCACAACACGTGCTATTGGGTGAAAAACGTGCAAAAGAAAAGTAAGCGGGAATGCATGCTATGCTCAGGTGTGAATAGGGCCTAAGGGAGACAGAGGCAGACTCTGGATGAGTTTTTATCCTTGTGCACCTTTTAATGCAAGTGTACCTTTTTTATATTTTCATCTTGAATAAACATTTTAAACAGAGCGCACTATTATTTTTTATTTTTATCTTTGGAGAATATATCTGTGCTTACCTGCAGTGTGGAGGAAATGGAGTGGTGTTATTGCAGCCATTTTTTAACTACCTGAGATCCGCGCTATAGCCGAATGACGGCTCTAATGAAGGGCGCGCGCAGCGCGCTCTGTGATCAGCGAGTCTGTGAGACTCTCTGGATCACAGATCCGAGTAAGGGGTCGATCCCGACCCCTTACCACGTGATCAGCTGTCAGCCAATGACAGCTGATCATGTGATAATAACAGAGCCGGTAATCGTCTTTTTTTCCTCCTCGCGCTGTCAGCGCGAGGAGAAAAAAAAAAAAGCCGATCACCGGCGGCAGTGAGAGGGACATCAGTCCCTCTCACTGCAATGTGCCCAATCCATGGTGCCCACCTTTGCCGAATTAAAGTGCCGCCTACCAGTGCCCACCAGTGCCATCTCTCAGTGCCCACAGTGCCATCTCTCAGTGCCCACAGTGCCAGTGCTGCACATCAGTGTCACCTGCCAGTGCTCATCTGTGTCACCTACCAGTGCTCATCTGTGTCACCTACCAGTGCCCATCAGTGCCACCTATCTGTGCCCATCAGTGCCACCCATCAGTGTCATCCATCAGTGCCCATCCGTGCCACCCATCCGTGCCCATCAGTGCCATCTTTGCTGTCCCCATCAGTACCGACTTATCTGTCCCCACCAGTGCAGCCTATCAGTGCCCACCAGTGCAGTCTATCAGTGCCCACCAGTGCAGCCTATCAGTGCCAACCAGTGCAGCCTATCAGTGCCCACCTGTGCGCCTCATCTGCGCATATCAATGAAGCAGAAAAATTACCTGTTTGCAAAATTTTATAACAAACTATTAAACATGATTTTTTTTTTTCTTAATTTTCCATCTTTTTTTGTTTGTTTAGCAAAAAATAAAAACCCCAGCTGTGATTAAATACCACCAAAAGAAAGCTCTATTTGTGGGAAAAAAAAATTATAAAAATTTCATTTGGGTACAGTGTTGTATGACCGCGCAATTGTCATTCAAAGTGCGTCAGCGCCAAAAGCTGAAAATTGGTCTGGTCACGAGGGGGGTTTAAGTGCAAAGTAATCAGGTGGTTAAAGGGAGGAGGGAGCTAATAGGACCTACTGTGCAGTGCAGATCAGGTGATGCTCTTACATGTATCCCCTTAAAGGGGAAAGACGCAGTCTGAACCTTTGGTAACCAGGTCCCACCGTTTAAGCTGACAGTCCATCTTATTTATACATTGGAAAGAGAACACAAAGTGGTGCTTTGTGTCAGTATTTTCCATGCGGGATTCACGTGGAACAGCATACCAGGACAGAGTACTGAGTATATTACATACTTTTGGGTCACATTTTAAAAAGAGATAATGGGCTCCATTCACGACACAGTATCTATCGCTTTAAGAAATGCAGTATAAAACTCAGTGCGGTCCCTGCAGCATATGTATTAATATAAAAGAAAAAAGAATACCAGTCAAAGGGAAGCTGCTTTCACAGGACACACATGGTGTATCAAAAACAACTCAGTTACATTGAGTAAATACAAAATATCTTTCTAAATGTCAAACAAGAAAGAAAATAGTATCAAAATCACACACATATATATAAATACTGTACCCTTCTTCTACAACGTTGTCTTTTTTTATTGGTATTAAAAGGTATTTATATATGTGTGTGATTTTTTATACTATTTTCTTTCAATATGTGACAGTTATAATGATATTTTGTATTTACTTACAGTATAACTAAAGGAAAAACTTTTTTTTTTTTTTCGTTTTGGATAGGATGGAGAGGTATTAGAACACCTAATAGGTTTCTACTGCTGTTTGTGCTCTCATTAGGAAGACCTCCCCTCTCTATTTGTCCTGCTTACCATTATTGAAAGTAAAAGAAAATCCCACATTTTGGGTTGTCCCCAGAAAAGTTTTAGAGAGGATATTTTCCAATGTGAACTCTAGTTCTGGTAAACTGGGGGACCCCAAGGGATTTCTTGAACCACTTTTGGACTGCCACACGCCGATATATGTCCTATTTTTGAAGAGGGATATCTTTGTTATGGCAGTAGCTAGCTGCCATAATCCTGGTATCCTCTTCTTCGGCGGGCGGTCCGGTTTCCAATAATGGTCTCTGTGGCGGATTCGCCACGAGATAACTTTTATCGGCGGTAGGAGAGGGCCCCCCGCCGCTCTCCTTTGCCCTCCGCCGCTTACCGGAGCCATCGCTAGTGGCAGAGGCGATCGGATCATTGTCCTTGTTGGGTATGGAGACAAGTGAGGGGAAAATGGTCTTTTTGACCCCAGATCTCATATTTAACCTCCTTGGCGGTGTTCCCGAGTCTGGCTCGGGTTCAGTTTTTTCTGCCAGGAGCGGTAACCCCGAGCCAGACTCGGGCTGCATTGCAGGTTACAGGGGGGGAAGTTACTTACCTTGTCCCCTGGATCCTGCGATGTCTCCCCGCTGTGTGAGCGAGCCGTCCGCTCGCTCGATTCACATAGTGCCCGAGTGCAGCTGATCTCCGTTCCCTGATCTCCGTTTTTTTCTGCCTGGAAACTGGAGATTGTCCATAGCAACCAAAAAGTGTCCCTTTATGTCAAAAGTGGTTTTAGACCTGCTAGAAAACACTGATAAAAAATTAGAATCACAATTTATCATCAAACAATAAATTTAATGACAGCGACAATTCTGCTACTGAGCAAATTTCAGTGTTTTTGATTTGATTACATTATTGAATAATTTTTATATATATTTTTATTATATTATAATTTATTATTTTGTGTTTCAAACTTTATCATACCCGGGATGTCTACTAGACTCTGGTTCGGACAGATTTAAGTGAGTTATTCATAAGAATTGCATGCCTACAATATAAAAACGCCAAATTTCCATGCAAAATAATTGTACCGCTTTCAGCACAAAATTCCAGCCAGAATCATACCGCCAGGGAGGTTAAGGGGTCCTGTCATGCTTTTTTCTATTACAAGGGATGCTTACAATTTTCAAAAGAACAGTATAAAAAAATTAAATAAAAGGTAAAATAAATAAGAAAAAATGAAATACATTTTTTTTAAACATACTCCGTCCCGCCGAGCTCGCCTGCAGAAGTAAACACATACGTGAGTAGCGCCTGCATATGAAAACGGTGTTCACACCACACAAGTGAGGTATCGCTGCGATCGGTTGAGCGAGAGCAATAATTCTAGCCCTAGAACTCCTCTGTATCTCAAAACATGCAACCTGTAGAATTTTTTTAAATGTCGCCTATGGAGATTTTTAAGGGTAAAAGCTTGTCACCATTCCACGAGCGGGCGCAATTTTGAAGTATGACATGTTGGGTATCAATTTACTCAGCGTAACATTATCTTTCACAATATAAAAAAAATTGGGCTAACTTTACTGTTGTCTTATTTTTTAATTAAAAAAAGTATATTTTCCCCAAAAAGTGCGCTTGTAAGTCCGCTGCGCAAATACGGTGTGACAGAAAGTATTGCAATGACCGCCATTTTATTCTCTAGGGTGTTAAAAAAAAAAATTATAATGTTTGGGGGTTCTAAGTAATTTTCTAGCAAAAAAAAAAGTTTTTAACTTGTAAACAACAAATCTCAGAAAGAGGCTCAGTCCTTAAAGCCGATCTGTCCATCAGCTCTCGGCGGCTACCGCCGCCATCCTCGGTAAGGGAATCAGAAAGTAAAGCCGTGCGGCTTCACTTCCTGGCTCCCTACTGCGCATGCGCGCGTCCTCACTGGTCCCTGCTATCTTCTGTCTCCCAGAAGACAGCGGGGGAGGACAGAGTAGGTCACGGCTAACGCCGCAGTGATCTATGCCAGGAAGTGGGAGCAAATACCTGTATTAGACAGGTATCTGCTCCCTCCTCCCCCCTGAAATGTGCCAAATGTGACACCGAGGGGGGGGGGGAGGATTCCAAAAAGTGGATATATAAAATATATATTTTACAACATGTAATGGGGTTGATTTACTAAAGGCATATAGACTGAGCACTTTACAATTTAAATTGCTCCAGAGCTTAGTAAATGAGGGGAGCACTGCTGACTTTCATCACCCAATCATGTGCAAGCAAAAATGCTGTTTTTTCCCCCTTGCTTGTCATTGGGTATTCTTTGTAAAGTGAAGCTTTACCTGATGTACTAAGCTCCGGAGCAACTTGCAAATTGCACAGTATATTTGCCTTAAAGTAGAACTATAGGCAAAACTTTTTCATTTCCTTTTTCATTTTAGATAGAGTGAGGGAGGGTTATAACCCCTGTCATTTTTAAAAACATTTTGGCCATTCCGTGTCTCCATTATTTTCTGAGGACAACCCAAAATGTGGGGTTTACTTTCACTTTCAATGATAATGGTAAACAGGACAATTAGAGAGGGTGACTCTCCCTAATGGGGGTGTTTCGTCACATTTGGCGACCCATCACATTTGGCTACCCGCTGGACTGCGCATGCGCGATGCTGTCATATGCGTTCCAACACTGTGCCGATCTGCGCTTGCGCAGAATTTTGTGGCCACACCCCTGAGTCCAGGTTCAAGCCCCACCATCCAAGTGGACATAGAGTCCGATTATAATTATGCCGAGCAAAGCGAGGCTGTGCCCGAAGCGTAGCGAGTGAAGCGAGCCCGCAAGGGGCCCTGTGGAATGCATATGGCAGCGATGCGCACTCCAGTGGGTAGCAAAATGTGATGGGTAGCTGAATGTGACATGAAAGGGACACATACAGCAATAAAGAACTGACAAGTGTTCTAAATTATCTCCACTGTATACAAAACTTAATAAAGGTTTTTTCTTTAGTTATAAATCAACCCAATGATTTTTCCATATGTAGGTTTATATGCATTACTGTTGAGAGAACTGATCCAAAAAGGCAGAGACTACTCAAAATTGGGTATTATATTTTTACATTTCTTAAAGAAGAAGTAAACCCCGATGGGTTTTACTTCCTCTTTTGCTCCCCAAAAGGCCTTCAAATTAAAAGCATAATGAGCTAGTATGCATCGCATACTAGCCCATTATATGACACTTACCTGCAAACGAAGCCCGCGTTGTCCCCTGTGCAGGCCGCATCCATCTTCGCCCCTCTTCCTTCCGGGGCCACGGACTCCGACACTGTGACTGTCCGGAGTCGCATGCATGTGGGAGCCGTCAGTCACGGCACACGCTGGGGGAAGAAATGGCACAGGGGCGTACTACAAGTGAAATATCTCCTAAATGGCGCACGTTTAGGAGATATTTCCACTACCTATAGGTAAGCCTTATTCTAGGCTTGCTTATAGATAAAAGACAAACAAAAGGATTTACAACTACTTTAAATACCTCATGCCTGGACCACTACTTAATTACCATATGCAATTAATTATTTATTCCCTTCAGTGAATTGAATTTAACGCCTTTTCATGCGGTATTTACTGAGCGTGTTCAGTGTTTTGCAGTAAATATCGCAAAACGGCATAGTGAATTGACAGTTTCAGGATCGCATGCGATATTTAGGGAAAATGTGTCCGGACACCTACATACTGCATGCAATCTACTTTAGTGAATGGAGCCCAATACTGTATAATTCTGAAGAGTAGGACTTTTATGATTTTTAGTTATTTTTGTGGTGTGATGCCACTAATGTATGTTTTTCACTAAGGTGCATATTGGTTTATTGTTATATTGAGTATATGTTACTAGTGAGTGCTGCACTTCATTTTTGTTTGGTTGTTTTTTGTGTGTTAAAGCGGAAGTAAACCCATCGATTTAACAGTCTAAAAAAAAAAAGGCATGCCGTGAATGCTAACTGCACATTGGCTGTGCTCTCAACCAAACAGTCAAACCATCCAATGGCTGGTGTCATAATGGATCACATGTGCAGCACTGTGGCAGTTGAAGATTAACCACTTCCCGCCCGGTCAATAGCATATTGACGTCCGGGAAGTGGTTCTGTTATCCTGACTGGGCGTCATATGACGTCCTTCAGGATAACAGCCGCCGCGCGCCCGTGGGGGCGCGCATCACGGCGATCGGTGGAGCGGTGTGTCAGTCTGACACACCGCTACACTGATCTCGGTAAAGAGCCTCCGGCGGAGGCTCTTTACCACGTGATCAGCCGTGTCCAATCACGGCTGATCACGATGTCAACAGGAAAAGCCGGTGATCGGCTTTTCCTCACTCGCGTCTGACAGACGCGAGTAGAGGAGAGCCGATCGGCGGCTCTCCTGACAGGGGGGGTCTGCGCTGATTGTTTATCAGCGTAGCCCCCCTCAGATGCCCACACTGGACCACCAGGGAAGTGGGCAACATGTGGATGGCCAGGTATGTACCCCCTGGCCATCCACATGTGCAAATGATGCCCAATCTGTGCCAGTCAGTCATGGGCACTGGCTGGCACCATCAAGTAGCAATCAGTGCCACCCATCACCCAGCAATGCCACCCAGTGTTATCAGTGCCACCCATCAGTGTTATCAGTGCCACCCATCAGTGTAATCAGTGCCACCCATCAGTGTAATCAGCGCCACCCATCAGTGTCCAGCAGTGCCACCCATCAGTGTCCAGCAGTGCCACCTATCAGTGCCCACCTATCAGTGCCCATCCATGCCACCTATCCGTGCCACCCATAAGTACCCATCAGTGCCGCCTATGAGTGCCTATCAGTGCCGCCAATGAGTGCCCATCAGTGCCGCCTATGAGTGCCCATCAGTGCCGCCTATGAGTGCCCATCAGTGCCACATATGAGTGCCCATCAGTGCCGCATACCAGTGCCACCTATCAGTGCCCATCAGTGCCGCCTATCAGTGCCCATCATCAGTGGCCGTCAGTGCCACCTCATCAGTACCACCTCATTGGTGCCACCTCATCGGTGCCCATCAGTGCCGCCTTATCAGTGCCCGTCAGTGCAGCCATATCAGTGCCCATCATTGAAGAAAAAAAACGTACTTATTTACAAAAAATTTAACAGAAACAAAGAAAAACTTGTTTTTTTTTCAAAATTTTTGGTCTTTTTTTATTTGTTGCGCAAAAAATAAAAATCGCAGAGGTGATCAAATACCACCAAAATAAAGCTCTATTTGTGGGAACAAAATGATAAAAAATTTGTTGGGGTGCAGTGTTGTATGACCGCGCAATTGTCATTCAAAGTGCGACAGCGCTGAAAGCTGAAAATTGGTCTGGGCGGGAAGGTGTCTAAGTGCCTGGTATTGAAGTGGTTAAACAGAGGCAAAGATGGCAGCTTCCTTGGCTGAAAACGATAGGGGGGTTTACTTCCACTTTAACACATAAAGTGCTGGCACAGCTCACATTCATATATTTAGACTTTTTAGCGCAGGAGGATAATTCTATATAGACTATGCACTATCCACTCACATCATATAACACAATCAAGAGTAAAGTAAATAAGACAAATGTACATTCTTTTATAGGTAAAATACTGTACAGTTATGATAATTGCATAAGCCAAGCTTTAGAGCTCATTCTGATGTGAAGGCCTTGCCACCCCTCTAAAAAGCGATCCACCACAGGCAGTTGACAGGCAGTGAGGAGGTGATATGTCATCTCCTCCCCGCCAGTTTTAACCTTAAAAAGGATCAACCAGCACATTAGAACTGTGTGCATGGCACATGGTTTCCGGCATTACCCCATACACTTAAACATTTGGTGCGGTACTGTCTACTGAATGCTTCATGCAGTTTCATGTTTGCAGTGCCGGGAAGCAACGCATCACGGCCGAAGCATGTGCACAGCCCTGAGCATACTCTCTTTTAGATGGATGGTAGGTAGGCATTAAAACCATGGCTCAACTGTCTGCTTTTACTGCCCCCTGGCACGTCCTGTGAACGAGCCCTTAAAGTGACTCTGTTGCCACCTAACTGAAACTAAAAAGAAACTGTTGTGTCTGATTAAGTTGACTGTCAGATGCCTGTTTTCCGTACTGCGCACTGTGGTGCCATCCACCACCCCCTACATCACTACGCTCTCTTGTAGTGACATAGGGCCTGACAGATGGAACCACAGTGCGCAGTGGAGTACATTCAACACTTCTGTAAGTGTCCGAAGCAGAAGATGGAATTCTTCAGCAGCAGTATCTATTCCAGATAGTGGATATCCATTATGGTGGTGGGACATAAAAACTGTTTTTCATATAACATTTTAAAAAATTTCAGTTAGGTGGCGACATATGTCTATTAGATGCATGTTAAAGTGATTGTAAAGGCTTGTTTATTTTTCCTATAAAAATAATAAACATGTTATACTTAGCTGCTCTGTTGCAGTGGATTTGCACAGAGCAGCCTGGATCCTCCACTTCTCGGGTCCCTCTTCTGTGCTCCTGGCTCCTACCTCCTGTTCAGTGCCCCCACAGCAAGCAGCTTGCTATGGGGGCACCCGAGCTCCATGCAGACACGGAGATCCGACCCAGCCCTGCCCCTTCTCTCCCCTGATTGGCTAGATGACTTTGATTGACAGAAGCAGAAGCCAATGGCACAGCTGCTGTGTCTTAGCCTATCAGGAAGGAGAATCTCAAATGGCTGAAACACTCGTGGACATCGCTGGACAGAGAGGGACCTCAAGCAAGTGTTAGGGGGCGCTGGGGAGGCTGCTGCACACAGAAGGTGTCTTAATGCAAGATAAAAAAAACCTATTGCCTTTACAACCCCTTTAAAGCTCAACTCCAGCAGCTCTTTTCAATCTTCTTTTTAATTTCTTTTCTTTTTTTTAAGCAGCAGTATGGCCTAAAAGTCAGATCCAAATTCTTTAAATGCCAAAACTTTATTTTGCCACAAATTTAGAGCTTCTTGGTGCTTTTTGCAGACGATATATAATTGCTTAAAGCAGATAATGAATGCAGTCTGCTTTATGTGCCCTCTGGCACAGCAGGCCTTGATCATCTGGTTCACATCTCCTCCTGTGTAGTTTACCTTTACCACTGATTAGGGTTGAGCAAATCTGCCTGGATTCAATTTGTGAGGGGTTCGTCAAAATCTGCTTGAACTTCACAAAACCCCAACATAGCAGCAAATCCTATTCATGTCTATGGAGGTGATCTTGATACTAAATTTTTGTCATTTTATAGCTTAAGTTTCAGATCATTTTTAATGCAGTTGAGCCTTGAGAGTCTCAAAGCTGTTAACCCTCACAGTTCTGAAAGTTCAGCAGCAGGAAGAGGGCAATGTATTCTTGTAGTGAAGATTTCCACAGAATCTAGCAGCCTTTACATTGTGAGAAAGCCTTCAATACAGGTAAGTAAAGCTGTTAAGAAAAAAAAAAGGTTTTAACTAAATTTCAGCTTTAACTACTTTAGCCCCGGAAGGTTTTACCCCCTTAATGACCAGAGCAGTTTTTGAGATTCGGCACTGCGTCGCTTTAACTGACAATTGTGCAGTTGTGTGATGTTGTAACCGTTGTGTCCTTTTTTCCCACAAATAGAGCTTTCTTTTGGTGCTATTTGATCTCCTCTGCGGTTTTTATGTTTTGTGCTATAAACAAAAAGAGCGTACATTTTGGAAAAAAAACGATATCTTTTACTTTTTGCTATATTAAATATCCCACATTTATTTTTTTAAAACAAATTTCTTCATCAGTTTAGGCCAATATGTATTCTTCTACAAAATTGCAATAAGCGTATATTGATTGGTTTGTGCAAAAATTATAGTGTCTACAAAATAGGGAAGATTTATGGCATTTTTATTATTATTATTTATTTTTTACTAGTAATGGCAGTGATCAGTGATTTTAAGCGGGACTGCGTCATTTCAGCGGTCAGATCGGACACTTTTTTGGGACCATTGACATTTATACAGCGATCAGAGCTAAAAATGTCACTGATAGGGAAGGGGTTAACACTAGGGGGTGATCAAGGGGTTAACTGTGTTCCCTATGAGTGTTTCTAACTGTGGGGGGGATGGACTTACTGGAACATGACAGAGATCACTTTTCCCGACCACTGGGAACAGTGGATCCCTGTCATGTCACCTGTCAGAACAAGGAAATGCCTTATTTACATAGTCATCTCCCTGTTCTGCCTGTGTACAAGGCAATCGCGGGCCGTCGGAGGACATTGAGTACTCTGGACCCACGTTCACGCTCCTGCAGTGTGCATTGGGCATGTTTTATCTTTCTGTAAAAGACAGACAATAGCCAAAAACATAAAGTTGCTGGACAGCATGTGAGCAGCTTTGCTAGGCTGCAATTTAAGATGTCAGGTTTTATTTTTAAATAAATGTTATCTGAGAAACAATACCCAGAAATAATGGTCAGTTGTTGGACAGTATATAAGCAGCAATGTTAGGCTGCAATATAACAGGGGGAGAAAAGGCAACTTTTATCTTGAAATAAACAAAGTATATTTTATGATTGACAAGTGAGACGGTATATATTATCAGGGGACAGGCAGAGTCGCCTCTACATAACAAACTCCCCTGCTGCACTGCAGGCCTTCTCACCCAGCTCATCAGCTACAGGGCAAACTAAAAGCTCTATTTAAAACTGTGCAAGCTCCTCCAGTCAGTGGTCCAACCTGGACACCCAATAGTCTATGGGATCCTCACTTCTGTAGTCAGCAATCATGTGGTTCAGGTGCTGCCTGCAGCTGGGCCTGGCTGCTGTGGTTTTCAAAAATGCTTAAAAATTACACTGTGGCAGCTACTGGACACTTTGGTCATCAAAGAAGAGCCTGCCACCAGCAGGAAATGCAGTAATGAGGTTCTTATGCAGCACATTTTGTGGTCTCCCAGAGATGGTGGCCATTGTCTCCTTCAATAGAATAGCCACCCAATAGTGGTCCCGTTCTTTTATGTCCTGGGGTCCTTGCGCAGGCATTTTGAACATTTGACCTAATTTGCTACAAATCGCCTGAAGAAGAGGACCCCAGAGGACAACACTTCCCTCCAACAATCTTACGCAACCTCTATGTATAAGGTAATTGCTACAATGTTTTATTTTGCTCTACAGCACTGTAATCTTGTTTTACACATGATGCATTGACTTTTGGAATTCTGCAATGGATTTAAAAGACTTCCAAATGTCTACCAATCTGTACCCCACATTTTAGCTCCTGTTGGCTTGCCTGTGGTATGTGTTAGAACCATTGTTTATAGGGCATTTTTACTATCCAGGCAGAGCTGCACATCACAAAATGTAATGGTAAAGTATTGAAGGCACAATCATGTATATTTACACAGTATCCCCCTCCCATCCAACAATGCCTGTTTACTGGAATGAATTGCTACATTACATTAAGGGTGCACTTTATGGCATGCAGCACTCTCTAACAAAATTGCACACAAAGTTGGCTTTCCTAAATGTTGACAGGTTACAAATTCTATTTGATTAACTATGATCGTTGTATTTACCATGCATTGACCTTACATATTTTTTTAAAACAAATAATGCTCAAGTGAGTTGTGCATATTTGGCAGCTGCTAGTTTTATTCCCTGCCAAAATTCAGATACAATACACATTCAGCGGTAACTGGATTAATGTTCAGATGTGTCTCTGTGTATTGGTTTAGGCAGTACAATTTTTAGTTTTAAATAAAAAAATATATATATTAGATTTTGCAGAGCGTAGAAATCACACATCAGTTAAACCTGGTTAGTTCCTAGTAACGGGATTTGATAATCCAGTAAGGAATGTGGGAACCCATAAAGCTAAATTCCAGGAATTCAGCCACTTTGTAAAAAGTGGAGGCACACTATGACTTAAGTCCAGCTAGGTACATGACACCTCTTGGACTTATCGCTATTATTCACATTTGACAGGTTAATTGCTCTTCTCCAGGATTTGAGAGGAAAGAAGCACACAGAGAAATGTATTCCTGCCCCTCCCCTCTACTGGCCATTCACAGAAGCCTTTTTTATTTTGTGAATGTGTTCACATAATACCAAGGCTTCTGTGCTTGGGCAAGAGGAGGGAATGGGCGAGCATAGCAGCTGCCACGACTCTACAGTTGAAGGTTTTGACACCATAAGGATCAGCGTCAGGCTCCTGGAAATACAGTGATAGCTTTCTTCCAGGAGTACTATAAATCTGTCAGAGATAAATAATAGAGATAAGTCCAGGAGATGTCATGTACTTTTTTGGGCTTAACTCATAGTGTGTTTTCACTTTTTACAAAGGAGCTGAATTCCTGGAAATCAGCTTTAATAATGGCCACAACAGGTGTGCAGATTCAGGAACTCAAACACAAAAATCTTACAAAAAAGTTTTCTGAGAGATATAAGTAATTACCAGTTAGCTTAAAGTCTAACGCCAGGGGAAAAAAATCCACTCTTGCAGTGGTCCCCCCATCCCCTGCACTTTAAGGGTTAATTGCTTGTTTAGTCTAGGTACAGGATTAAGGCATCAGTCTTGGTAAGACACTGGCATATGGGGGTACATATACCCTCAGACAGACTGCATTGTGGACATGACTGGACTAAAATAATTAATATTTCCAGCAGGATGAATGCTCCTAGGGGGTAGAAAAGCATACCTTTTGAAGTAAACGGTTAGCCAGCCACCCCTTGATATCTGTATGTTGTGTGGGGGCCATAGAGAGATGAATGAGAAACGTTTTGGGCTACACAATTAACCCCTTGTTTGAATGGATGGAGATGGCTTTCGACATGGTGAGTTGAGAGGTGTGAGTGTGTGCTTTGCCTGTTCTGTATGTTAATGGTGGGAGTGTATGAACAGTAAAGTGTATGGTTTGTTGATGTTGGGGCAGTTTGGATATGGAGGATTCTGTAGTGAGATGATATGGGAGGAAATTAATGTAGATGGATTAATTGGGAGGAATGGATGACTAGTGATGTGCATGGCTAAGTCATGTCGGGGTGTGTCTGGTATGTGGACGATAGTACATTGGTATGATGAATGTAGATAGATGAATATAGCTTTGAGATAGTGAATAGAGGGACGGTGTCAGAAACCATGAAATCAGGCCGAGACTGAAGTACAGTTAAATTACACTTGTTTAATAATAAAAGTAAAAAGAACAAACGTAGTCAAAACATAGCCAAAGTTCAGTAACCAGAACGGATAGTCAGTCAAGTCAGAAGTCAGGGATCAATGTAGTGGAACAGCAAGCAGGATCTAGAGCCAGAAGGGATGTCAGCAAAGTAAGTCTTGAACAGGATCGCAGGGGATAATTTCTGTGATGTTGACCAGGGCAAAGGCAGAGAACCTCTGGACTGGACGACTTAAGTAGGCAGGACTGATAATAAGGATATCATCAACAACTGAGTAACTGTGGAGAGATAGGAGCTGGCAATTGACAGCTGAGCGGCCAGCTCAGAGAAGGAAGGGCTGAGCCCAGGACTGACAGGCGGAAAGGATAGGGACCTCTGGGCATTTGATCTTAGAGGGATAGTAAGTATTACCATTTGTCTCACATATTTATCAAGATGGATTTCCCTGGTCCAGAAAGAAGGGCACTACAATGTTTATGTGCTCTTTTCAGAATTGGCTTAGTTACATGGGGGCTTGCCTGCTTTCTCTTACTGTATGGTGGGTCCTTTTGCTGGATGCCTCTGAGGATCATAAGTTGAGTTATAGCTATATATGATGTAAGTTGTTACAGGATGTATATCCAACAACCTTATTAATTACAATATAGTAAAAATGTATTGATTATGATGTTATTGTTTCTTAGTGTGGTACTTCCCTGATGAAGAACATGTTTTAATTTATGTCGAAAACGCATTGGATAACTCTAGTTGAAGTGTACTCTGGAAGTGACATCTCAGACAACAGACAACTGGTTGTACCACTATTGTCAAGTATATCTGTGATACAGATCCTCCGTCACTTGTTGTTACATGTGTGTAAGAAGTATTGTTTTTAATATACCACAAGTTATGTAGTGAATATTTTATGATATTTTATGATATAATGTAATATAAATAAACTATTGTATTAAAAAAAAAAATGGTTATCTCTTTTTGTGTGGTTGCTGATAAAGTCCCATTAGAGGTCCAAAAATTGAGTGGTGCTATAACAGGGATGGTGGCAACCCATATCTACATTTGAAGTGGTGGAATAACCTCTAGGATCAAGGAGTGAAAACTTACCGTACTCCTAATTCCAGCAGTCTCCCTCCAGCGCTACGACTGGTCTTACACATCTCCTCCACAGCAGATGTGACCACCTCTGGTCGCACTTTAGCCTCCTCAGTGTACCATATAAGCCTGTCCCTGTTTGGTACCTGATGGCGCTGAGGTTCATCAGATTAGACACTTTAGGCAGAGGAGGAGAGCTCTTGAGGCGGCCAGAGCAAAGAATCAGTTGAGTGAAATAGCTTCTACATCTTTTCCTCAGTGATAATAAGCAATTAACTCTTGCATTGGGGTGGGCACTGCAAGGGTGTTTTTTTTCCTGTAGTGTGGCTTTAAAGCTGGCCATACACTAGTAAATTTTCAAACATTTGTACAAAAATACACAGTACATTAAAAGACTTTGGGGGGACACGGAGAAAGCATGTGGAGGGGAAGTCCATCTCACAGCTGTCACCAGAGCATAAGGTAAGGAGATATATTCTAGTAGGGACAGCTGTCCTGGTGACAAATGTCTAAGAGTGAATTCCCACTGACTTGCGCTAAAATGCATGTACATTTCCATGCATTTTAGTTGCGTTTTAGCGCTCATTAAACACTTCAGCCCCGGACCAATTGGCAGCCAAAGGACCAGAGGTCTTTTTTCAATTTCGCACTGCACTGCTTTAACTGGTAATTGCGCGGTCATGCAATGTTGTAACCAAACGAAATTTGCGTCCTTTTCTTCCCACAAATAGAGCTTTCTTTTGATGGTATTTGATTGCCTCTGTGATTTTTATTTTTTGCGCTATAAACGGAAAAAGACCGCAAATTTTGAAAAAAAAAGATATTTTCTACTTTTTGTTATAAGAAAAATCTAATAAACTCAATTTTAGTCAAACATTTGGGCCAAAATGTATTCAGCCACATGTCTATAGTAAAAAAATGCCAATAAGCGTATATTTTTATTGGTTTGCGCAAAAGTTATAGCGTCTACAAACTAGAGTACATTTTCTGGAATTTACACCGCTTTTAATTTATGACTGCCTATCTCATTTCTTGAGGTGCTAAAATTGCAGAGAAGTACAAAACCCCCCCAAATGACCCCATTTTGGAAAGTAGACACCCCAAGCTATTTGCTGAGAGGCATGTTGAGCCCATTGAATGTTTATTTTTTTAGTCCCAAGTGATTGAATAAAGACAAAAAAAAAATTCAAAAAGTTGTCACTAAATGATATATTGCTCACACATGCCATAGTTATATGTGGAATTGCACCCCAAAATACATTTTGCTGCTTCTCCTGAGTATGGGGATACCACATGTGTGGGACTTTTTGGGAGCCTAGCCGCGTACGGGGCCCCGAAAACCAAGCACCGCCTTCAGGATTTCTAAGGGTGCAAATTTTTGATTTCACTCCTCACTACCTATCACAGTTTCGAAGGCCATAAAATACCAAAATAGCACAAAACCCCCCCAAATGACCCAATTTTGGAAAGTAGACACCCCAAGCTATTTGTTGAGAGGCATGGTGAGTATTTTACAGCTCTCATTTGTTTTTGAAAATGAAGAAAGTAAAGAAAAAAAAATTTTTTTTTTTTTTTTTTCAATTTTCAAAACTTTGTGACAAAAAGCGAGATCTGCAAAATACTCACCATACCTCTCAGCAAATAGATTGGGGTGTCTACTTTCCAAAATGGGGTCATTTTGGGGGGTTTTATGCCATCTGGGCATTCCATGGCCTCCGAAACTGTGATTGGCAGTGAGAAGTGAAATAAAAAAAATTACACCCTTAGAAATCTTGAAGGCGGTGATTGGTTTTTGGGGTCCCGTACGCAGCTAGGCTCCCAAAAAGTCCCACACATGTGGTATCCCCGTACTCAGGAGAAGCAACAGAATGTATTTTGGGGTGTATTTCCACATATGCCCATGACATGTTTGAGCAATATATCATTTAGTGACAACTTTTTGTAAAAAAAAAAATATATATATTTTTTTTTTTCATTATTCAATCTCTTGGGACAAAAAAAAAAATGTAATGGGCTCAACATTGCTCTCAGCAAATAGCTTGGGGTGTCTACTTTCCAAAATGGGGTCATTTGGGGGGGTTTGAACTGTCCTGGCATTTTATGCACAACATTTAGAAGCCTATGTCACACGTCACCCACTCTTCTAACCACTTGTAGACAAAGCCTTTTCTGACACTTTTTGTTTACATGAAAACATATTTTTTTTTTGAAAAAAAATTACGTTGAACCCCCAAACACTATATATATTGTTAAAGCAAAGGCCCTACAGATTAAAATGGTGGGTGTTGCATTTTTTTTCCCACACAGTATTTGCGCAGCGATTTTTCAAACGCATTTTTTGTGGAAAAAATACACTTTTTTTTATTTTAATGCACTAAAACACACTACATTGCTCAAATTTTTGATGAAATAAAAAATATGATCTTAGGCCGAGTACATGGATACCAAACACGACATGCTTTGAAATTGCGCACAAACACGCAGTGGTGACAAACTACATACATTTTTAAAAGCCTTTAAAAGCCTTTACATGATACCACATTAGATTCACGGAGGAGGTCTACTGCTAAAATTACTGCCCTCAATCTGACCTTCGCGGTGATACCTCACATGCATGGTGCAATTGCTGTTTACATATGACGCCAGACCAACGCTTGTGTTCGCCTTTGCGCAAGAGAAGGGGGGGCAGGGGTGCTTTTTTTTTTTTTTTTATTTATTTAGCTTTTTTATTTTATTTTTAAACTGTTCCTTACATTTTTTTTCTTTGTTATCATTTTTATTGTTATCTCAGGGAATGTAAATATCCCCTATGATAGCAATAGGCAGTGACAGGTATTCTTTTTTTGAAAAAATTGGGGTCTATTAGACCCTAGATCTTTCCTCTGCCCTCCGGGAGGGGGGACATTCCCTCCCACTGCTTGTAAAAGCAGTCTAGAGGCTAATTACCAGCTAGAATTGCTTTTACATGAAAGCCGATCACTGGCTGAAAAGAATGATACCAAGATGATACCTAAACCTGCAGGCATCATTCTGGTATAACCATTCAAAGTCCAGCAACATACTGGACATATATTGTAATCTTTTTTTTTCATGCAGCCTCTTGGCTGAATGAAAAAAAGAGATTGATTGGTGGGTATGCCCACCATTAGAATGCCTCCCTTCATCCACCCACTTCTAATGATGGGCATACATGCACCATTTATATATGCCGATGCATGGGGGCATCCTCCCGCAAAAGTTATGCCGTGTACACACGGTCGCACTTTTCCACGGGGCAAGGCTCCGTCGGAATTTCGACCGTATGTCAATCGCTCCTCCCCCCCTGCTGCCCCCATGCTTCGGCACATATCCTCTTTTTTTTTAACTGTGGTGGTGAAATCACCTCCTACAGCGTTGGAGTCGCGGCTTTATGTATCGTGGGAGCAAACGCTGTTGCTGTCAAGATAAATAAATAAATCCACGCTGCAACTGAATGGCACACCTGAAAACAAAAAAATGGTTAACACTAAAACACAGTAAACAAAATTACATACCTGAAAAGCAAGCATGATAAAACATAATAAAACATTGCAGAATAGAATGGAGTAAAAAAAAGAGCAACAATAGAGAGAGAATAGAGAGAGAGAGAGAACAATAAAACGACAACTATTTTTTTATTTTTTTGAGATTTACAGGTAAAAATGCTCCTGACTGTTAGCGACTGAATCAAAACGCTACCACAAAAAAAAAAATGTTATCGATCGCAGGGATCAGGCCTGACTCTGCGAACGCTGCAGTTATGTGTGCTTAGTGCTTTGTAAGTGACAGTGATCGATCGCTACTGCACTTGGGTGGGCTGGGCTGGGCGGAGGGGGAAAACGCAGGTGCTAGCAGGTATCTGGGCTGATTCCGCTAACAATGCGTTTTTTGGAACCCTAAACTGCTGGGACGCTAGTATAGATCTGATCAGATCAGATATTGATCTGTTCAGATACTGTACCACTAAGGGAGGTGTATGCTTTGCGCGTGGGTGTTTGCGGTACTGGCACTAACCTGGGGCGACGCAGACCTTATTTGACATTGATATCACCTGCCGGGCGATCAGGGGGTTAAACCGTTATTGGGTAATAAATGGCGGGTGCCCTGACAGTATAAAAAACAATCTAACCAGCGTCATCCGTAACAGTTATACGGTGATCACTGGTGAAAGGGTTAACTAGGGGCAATCAGGGGGTTAAAACCTTTATTAGGTAATATATGGGGGTACCTGACGCTATATAAAAACCTGACGGGGAACCTAAATAACAAAATAACTAACTGGCTAACCAGCGTCACCAGTGACACTTATACGGTGATCACTGGTGAAAGGGTTAACTCTAGGGGCAATCAGGGGGTTAAAACCTTTATTTAGGTTGTAATATGGGGGTACCTGACCTATAAACCTATTTATGAACTTATATAAACATGGCGGTTAACCTAAAAAAAAAAACTGGTTACCTAGCGACACCAGTGACACTAATGCAGCGATCAGAAAAACGATCGCTTAGTGACACTGGCAAAAGGGGGTGAAAGGGTTAACTAGGGGCAATCAAGGGGTTAAACCTTTATTAGGGGGGGTAAGGGGCTACCTTGGACCTAAAACTAACTGCCCTGACTGTTATTGCAGTTATACTGACACTAAATGCAGTGATCAGTAAATAAATGATCACTGCAATTAGTGACACTGTGACTGGGGGGGCAGGGGGTGATCTGGGGGGTGATCTGGGGGTGACAGGGTTTTTTTTGTGTGCCTATGTGTACTGGTGTCAGTGTACTGTTTGTGCACTAACCTGTGAGTGTTCACAGCTCGGCGTTCCGGTCAGATAGACCGGCGCACCGAGCGTGACATCACTTCCGCCTGCCTGTCTATACAATAGACAGGAAGGGGAAGCATTTCATTCGTCAGGAGCGATCGCGAGGGGGTGGCCAGAAACCACTGGCCGTCCCCTCATCTCGGATCGCTCCTGAATCGATCCCGAACGTCCCCGCCTGCCGGGGGGGGTCCGAACGGACCCCCCACCCGCCGGAAGAATGGCACGTACAGGTACGTGGTTTTGCCTGTACGTGCCATTCTGCTGACGTATATGTACATGGGGCGGTCGGGAAGTGGTTAAAGCATCACATCCTGTGGGTAGAGGAGAGTGAGGGAAGTCATATTAGTTTTTGGAGAATTTTTGCGTCGATTTTTCTCCTTTTATGGGGGGGAAACTGGATGTGTAGCACAATAGCCCTAATTATTGTGATAGCGATAGCTATACTGAGGTGGAGGAGGGATATGAGGGGATGTGGGGCAAACAATGAGACACTATTGGGTACATCCATTGCTGTTGCAATGTGAAAGTAAAGAGCAGTTTTGAATCATGTACCAGGATTAACAAAGTCACCCTGAAAAAATAATTTGCGCATATACGGATGTCCATTGCCAGGTAAGTATGTGTGTAACTTGTATGTAATATGTTTGTTGCTAGGGTTAGAGGGTTAAGTTAGGGTTTAAGTTGGGTTTAGGGATACAATAGGGTTAGAGTTATGTTCAGGGTTAAAGCGGTTGTATAGTCATATTTTTAACTTTGACCTACAGGTAAGCCTATAATAAGGCTTACCTGTAGGTAAAAAGAATATCTCCTAAACCTGTACGGTTTAGGAGATATTCCCCTTGCAATGAGCCGCTGACTTCAGCGGTGCATGCACTCCGGGGATTCTCAGCTGAAAGTCCAGCAGACACAGGCCCTGCCGTTAAGAAAACTCCCGTGCGCATGCGCGGGAGTGGCGACATCGTGGCTCCGGCCACTCACAGCGCCGGAGCCATGATACCCAGAAGACACACTGAGGGAACATGTCATCTCCCTCGGTGTGGACTGAATGAGATGCCGGCCCCTTGTTCTAAGGTAAGTATTTCATAATGAACTAGTATGCGGTGCATACTAGCTCATTATGCCTTTTCCCTTACAGGTATGTAGCGGGGTCGTACCCCTTTTAGGGGAAAAGACTACATTCCCCATAATTCCCCAGGCTCCCGGGCTGTTTGTTTCCGCCCGAGAGGCTTCTGGGGGAGGTGATAAAAGGGAAGAGGAGAGACCGCCTCTTCCTCTTCTGACTGGGCTGCCTCTTCTGACTGAGCTGGTGACGCGGAGACTTGTTCCTGAGGAGCCACCTGTGCGGACCGGGACTGCTGAAGGCCTGAAGCCTGGGCCTTGCAGCAGGTGGAGAGAGACTCTCATCCCTCAGAGTCAGCAGCAGCGGAGCGGAGACTTTTCCCTACAGTCGGTCGGTCGGAGAGAGGACCGGAACGCAGGGGCTGTGACGGAGGAGACCGGACACCGCCATTGGAGGGACCGGAGCTGAGGACGGTACCCAGGATTGGTGAGCGAGCTGAAAGGCTCATCCTACATTGCTACACACACTTTCATGCCTGTTGAACTGCCAAGGCACAATTTACCTCAGAGCAGCAAATGTTTCTTTCTGTGGATTACAAATACACCATTTAAAGCTACATGTGCACCACCTCTACAGTTCTATTGCCGGTGAAGAACACTGTACTTATTCAAGGACTGAGCTCTATTGCTAGGGATCAGGCCTGGTCCGTTAGGTAGGCGCAGATAGATTTATTGCACCTCAGGGGTGCATAGCAGACGGTCGCACACTTGGCGCTCCGTTCCCCATTGCTAGTTTGATGCATATGTGTGTACATGTTAAAGTGCATATTGCAGGGACCTGCTAAAGTATTGTAAGTCAAATGTCTAAATGCATGTTACTATTTCTTTCTTACTGCCAAAGTAAAGCCAGTTATTCTTATCTCAGCAGTCTGCTTGTGAGTTTGAATCCATTACACTTAGAGTATAAGTGATATTTATATGTGCATAGATACATACCCCTTTACTAACTGTGCCAGAGCGGGTAGAGCAAATTGCCGGGGGTTGGTGGAGCTGTACTCAGGGACCCAAAACAAACCAGCGGCCCTCTTAACTGGGGGTATCGCTACACGTGGGGGCTCGTAATCCGGGATCCTGAGTCAGCGGGAAAAGCCGCCAGAAGGTACCGGCATGGACCCGATAGAAGTGGGACGGTGGTCCGCAACATGGACCACTGATCCAGCCGCAGCAGCAGTCATTGAACTGCCAGGGATATGGCAGAGAGAGGCAGTCAAGCAGCTCATGGTGTCCCTATCCCCAGGCCACAAGTCATGGATAATGGACATGAGACATGATGCTGGGTATACATACGCCCTAATAGAATGGCAGGAAGAGACTCCAGAGCAGTTCAGGAGCCAAAGCATACGAGCACCGGATGGTCAGACCTATCAAGTGCTGCATGCGCTGCCGCGCAAGGGAGACTGTTCTCCTGTGAAAACTATGCTATCCCCAAAGAAGGAAGAGCAGAAGGGCGCGGAAAGTCCCGCACAAACTACTCTTAGCGCAGAACTGTGTGCTGTCCTAGGGGAGATTGTGACTCAGTGCAGAAGAGACCCCGGGGATTACCCGATGTCGGGATACAGGAAACTCCGTATGTTCTCTGGGAGGAAACCTGTACCCTCGGGGGAAGAGGGATTTGAAGAGTGGTTAGATGGTGCCACGCAGGCCTTAGAAGAATGGGAGGTCCCAGAAAGTAGAAAGAAGCAAAGGATTGTTGAGAGCCTAAAAGGGCCTGCCTTAGAGGCCATACGCAATCTGAAGACGAGTAAAAAGGATTGCACTGCCCAGGACTACCTAGACATCCTGGAAAGTGTGTTTGGTGGGACAGAAAAAGTCACAGAACTTACCTATCAACTGGAACACTGTTACCAGAAGACAGGGGAGAAGCTGTCGGAGTATATGGGACGTATAGACAAGATCCTGCATAGGATTATCCTGAAGAAGGGGATAGATCCAGGGAAGGTAGATGAAGCCCGTGCCCAGCAGGTGGTGAGGGGAGCCCAACCCCTGGACCCTGTCGCACTAATACTACGCACCCGGCAGGATGGGAAGAGCCTGGACTACCCTGATCTCATTCGAATGGTCAGAGAAGAAGAGGCCATGTTGGAAGAGAAACGGGAGAAGCAAGTGATGGGGTCTACAAAACTTCCAGTGGCCACGGTCAACTCGGCCTTAACCCCTGAAAGAGAGACAGAAGTAGATGCCCTGAAGTTGCAGATGTCCCAGATGATGGAGATACTGACATCTCTTGTGGCGAAAGAGACGCCCAGTCCCAAGAAAGAAACAAGCAGGAGGGAATTGTTTCCAGCTGTTTCAGCACCAGCATCCCCACCTGACTATGGTGAGATGATCTGTTTTAATTGTGGAGGAATTGGTCATATTGCAGCTGTATGTGGCAGTCCCAAGAAGAAGAAAACAGATAGCCGCCAGCCGGCGGGAAACACCAAAGGGCCCCGGTGAAGGAGTCAACCAGGTGCCCATCACCTTCAGTGAGCTCCAAGAAGCAAAACGGGAAGAGAAAGCGAGGAGATCAAACCCCTCGGAAGGAACCCAGGGATCCTCAACCAAGGTACACTCCAGAGAAAGGGGGCAAGACCCCTCCGAAGAATCACAGCACTCCCAAGCGTGAACCCTTCAAAATGAGAGATAACAATGTCCCTCAACGGGTTCACACTCCCACTAAGAGGGAGAAAATTAATGCATACCAGGCTCAAGAAAGGATCAAGCGCAAATCAAGTGAGAAAGGAAAGAGTCCACAGAAGAGGACAGCATCAACTCGGCCCTACCCAGAAAAGCTAGTTGGTCCATCCCCTACTGTACCCATCCAAGTGGAAGGAGTGTACACGAAGGCCCTCCTAGACACTGGAGCACAAGTGACCCTATTGTACAGGGACTTCTATGACAGATACCTGAGTCATCTGCCCATACAGAAGATAGAGGAGTTGGAGATAAGGGGATTGGGAACTCAGAGTTTCCCCTATAATGGATACCTACCCATACGGTTGACCTTTGACCCATCCGTAGCTGGGAAGACTGAAGTGTTTGACACCTTAGCAGTGGTGTGCCCTCGCCCGCCTGGAACCAGCAAGACCTCCCTGGTCATAGGGACAAACACGGATCTAGTCAGAAGGCTTCTGACCCCCTTAGTGAAGAAAGAGAATCTTTCAGCTCCCAAGATCCATCCCATGCTGAAGGCAGCCTACCAGCGGTTGGTCCTAGAGCAGAAGTGAGGGGATAGGAAGGGTATGGAGGCTTGGAAAAGAAGGAGCAGTGTTACAGCCTGGAGAGGTGACCTGCATGAGAGCCACGGTGAAACTTAATTGGGAGCAGCCTGGCCCCTTTGTAATGTTGGAACCCGACCCAATGGAGGGTCACTCAGGTCTGTAAGTGATACCAGAAGTAATCTCATTGAAGGACCTGAAGAAGGCTAGAGGAAGAGTCCCTGTCAGTGTGAGGAACCCCACGGAGCAGCCCGTGGAGATCCCTGCCAGGATGCTTCTGGGACAGGTGAGTCCTGCTGTCCCAGTTGGCTGGTCAGAAGTGAAGGGAACGGGTACAGGAGAAGATGTTTGGAAGAAACTCTCCATGGAAAACCCAAACCTACCTGGAGCTTGGAAAGAGAGAGCCAAGGCCCAGCTGACCAGATGGGAGAAGATTTTCTCTAAAGATGAGTTTGATGTGGGGTGTGCGAGGAGTGCCACCCATGGAATCCGCATGCAAGAGGACAAGCCATTCAGAGAGAGAGTCAGGCGAGTCCCGCTAGCAGATCTGGAGGATCTGAGGGAGCAGCTTGCGGAATTGAAGAAGACGGGAGTGATTAGGGAGTCCAGAAGCCCCTACGCCTCCCCAATAGTGGTAGTCAGGAAGAAGAATGGGTCATTGAGGCTCTGCATTGACTACAGAACTCTCAACAGGAGGACCATTCCTGACCAGTACACCACGCCAAGGATAGAAGATGCCTTACAGAGTTTATCTGGAGCTAAGTGGTTCAGTGTGATGGACCTCAAGAGTGGGTACTATCAAATCCCCATGCATCCAGAAGATAGAGAAAAGACTGCCTTTATAACCCCAGTGGGATTCTTTGAGTTCAACAGGATGCCTCAGGGCCTATCTGGAGCTCCTGCTACATTCCAACGCCTTATGGAAAGGACAGTTGGAGACATGAACCTCATAGAAGTCCTTGTGTATCTGGACGATGTCATTGTCTTTGGAAAGACTTTGGAAGAACATGAAGCCAGATTGGAGAAAGTACTGAAGAGGCTCAGTGAAGAGGGACTCAAACTTTCCCCCGAGAAGTGTCGGTTCTATCAGTCTTCTGTGAACTATATAGGACACATAGTGTCTGAAAAAGGGGTGGCTACAGACCCTGAGAAGTTGGAGGCAGTTTCTTCGTGGCCGAGACCCACAACAGTCACCGAACTTCGATCTTTCTTGGGGTTCTGCTCCTACTACCGCAGGTTTGTGGATGGGTTTGCCCGCATTGCAAAGCCCCTAAACGAGCTGCTCAAGACAGAAGGAGAGGAAGATGGATTGGGGCCTAGGAGGCCCGGTGAAACGGTCCAAGACCAATGGAACTCAAGGTGTGAAGAGGCTTTCAGAACCTTGAAGAGAAGTCTCACCACAGCCCCAGTTTTGGCCTATGCTGACCCCACTAGACCATATGAGCTACATGTTGATGCCAGCCATGAGGGCCTAGGTGGAGTACTCTACCAGGAGTATGAAGACCAGCTGCGACCAGTGGCCTATGTGAGCCGGAGCCTGACCCCCTCCGAGAAGAACTACCCCACCCACAAGTTGGAGTTCTTAGCCCTCAAATGGGCAGTAGTTGACAAACTGAGAGACTATCTGTATGGGGCCGAGTTTACTGTAAAGACAGATAACAACCCCTTGACCTATCTATTCACCACCGCCAAGCTGGATGCAACTGGACACAGATGGTTGGCGGCGTTGTCTGGATTCAATTTCAGCCTCAAGTACAGACCAGGGGCTGGAAATAGGGATGCAGATGCCCTGTCCCGAAGATCCCATGTCATGGTCGATGACTGGGAAGACTGGACCCAAGTGGCACCAGAAGGAGTGCGAGCCCTTTGTCAGGGGGCCGAACTCCAAGCCAGAGGAGGATCCAGAGCGGAAGAGATAGGAGTTACCACAGTGGGAGTCCCAAGGTGTTACTGTGGGGTAACTCAACTAGAAGAAGAGTGTCTACCGAAGCTGTCCAAGAAGGAGTTAAGGTGTGACCAATTGGAAGACCCCATGGGGAGATTGGTCCTGGAAGCCCTGGAAGACCAGAGTCCAGAGGGACTTCGCCTTCACCCTTCCAAAGAAGCTCGCCTACTGAGGAGAGAGTTGGACAAACTGCAGGTGCATCAGGGGGTAGTCTACCGAAGGGGCCCCTCTGATGGCTCAGAAGATAAGTGGCAGTTGTTTCTCCCCAAAAAGCATCGAGAGACTGTGCTGATTGCCCTACATGACCAGCATGGTCACTTGGGAGCAGAGAGAACCTTCCAGCTTGTCAGAGACCGGTTTTATTGGCCCTGCATGAGGACTGAAGTGGAGGAGTATTGCCATTCCTGTGCAAGATGCATTCAGAGAAAGACTTTACCCCATCAAGCTGCCCCAATGGGCCATCTACAGAGTCAAGGCCCTATGGATCTGGTATGCATTGATTTTCTCTGCCTCGAACCCGATTTGAGTGGATTGGGAAATGTTCTGGTGGTAACCGACCATTTCACCCGTTATGCTCAGGCTTTCCCAACCAAGGACCAGAAGGCCTCTACAGTAGCCAAAGTACTTTTGGAGAAGTACTTTGTTCATTATGGACTACCACAGAGAATCCATTCAGACCAAGGAAGGGACTTTGAGAGTCGCCTGATCAGGAAACTACTAGATTCTCTGGGAGTGGAGAAGACTAGAACCACACCATATCACCCTCAAGGTGATGCCCAGCCTGAAAGGTTCAACAGGACCCTATTGAACATGTTGGGAACTTTGGAAACAGAGAAGAAGCAACATTGGAGTCAACACATATCAGCTCTGGTGCATGCCTACAACTGCACCACAAGTGATGTGACAGGTTTCTCCCCTTACCGGCTTATGTTTGGGAGAGAAGCAAGATTGCCAGTGGATTTGGCCTTTGGCATTTCTTTAGACCATGCCTCTGCTGCCTCCCACAAAGGATATGTGGACAGACTGAGGCACAGTCTGAAGATAGCTTATGAGAAAGCTCAAGCGGCCTCTGACCAGAGAGGGGCCCGAAATAAGAGGAACTTTGATTTGAAGGTTAGAGTACAGGACCTACAGCCTGGGGACCGTGTACTGTTACGCAATCTAGGGATCCCTGGAAAACACAAGATTGCTGATAGATGGAGATCAGAGCCATATATCATCTGTAGAAAGCTACCTGGATTGCCTGTTTACAAGTTGAAACCAGAAGGAAGAGTGGGGCCTTTGAAGACCTGGCATAGGAATCACTTGCTCCCACTTACTGAAGCAGTCAGAATACCTCCAGCAAGAGACGTGCCTGAATCTGTTTCCATTCTGGATAACCCCAGGCCTAATACTCGGTCCCAGACCTTCCGAGCTAGGGGTGGACAAGGGCCCCAACCAGCAGAGGAAGAAAGAGGAGAACTTGAATGGCTATGGCCTTCCTCAACTTCAGGAAATTCCGCCATAGATCTTCCACCTACTGAAGATGTGGAAGATAGAACATTGAACCCAGAAGCTACAGAGTTTGTTCCATTCAGTGTTGTGCCTGAGTGCTGGGAAGATATCCCTGGTCTCTATTCAGAAGAAGAAGAAGTAGATGTTCCAGAACCAGAGATGTTGCCAGAATGTGTTCCTGAAGAAGTCCCAAGAGAACAGAGAGCTCGCAGAGTTGTGAGGCCTCCCAAGAAGTTAACCTACCCCCAAATGGGAAAAAGTTCAGAGGACTCTGTTACCACAGCAAGGAGAAGTGCTGAAAGCCCTGACCCATTCACTGTTCATTTGGTGGAGGGCAACCCCAGCTCACTCTCTGGCACAGTTAAACAGGTCGCCCACACTGAAGTGACCTGTAGACAGGACAGCTCCCCATCTTATGCTAATTGGTGGGAAGCTCCCCTGTCTAAATTATGTGAATGTGTTGTTTCCAAGAAAGCTTGTAGTTTGAACAATGTCTTTGGGGACCAAAGATTCAAAGTGGGGGGAGTGTGTAGCGGGGTCGTACCCCTTTTAGGGGAAAAGACTACATTCCCCATAATTCCCCAGGCTCCCGGGCTGTTTGTTTCCGCCCGAGAGGCTTCTGGGGGAGGTGATAAAAGGGAAGAGGAGAGACCGCCTCTTCCTCTTCTGACTGGGCTGCCTCTTCTGACTGAGCTGGTGACGCGGAGACTTGTTCCTGAGGAGACACCTGTGCGGACCGGGACTGCTGAAGGCCTGAAGCCTGGGCCTTGCAGCAGGTGGAGAGAGACTCTCATCCCTCAGAGTCAGCAGCAGCGGAGCGGAGACTTTTCCCTACAGTCGGTCGGTCGGAGAGAGGACCGGAACGCAGGGGCTGTGACGGAGGAGAACGGACACCGCCATTGGAGGGACCGGAGCTGAGGACGGTACCCAGGATTGGTGAGCGAGCTGAAAGGCTCATCCTACATTGCTACACACTCTTTCATGCCTGTTGAACTGCCAAGGCACAATTTACCTCAGAGCAGCAAATGTTTCTTTCTGTGGATTACAAATACACCATTTAAAGCTACATGTGCACCACCTCTACAGTTCTATTGCCGGTGAAGAACACTGTACTTATTCAAGGACTGAGCTCTATTGCTAGGGATCAGGCCTGGTCCGTTAGGTAGGCGCAGATAGATTTATTGCACCTCAGGGGTGCATAGCAGACGGTCGCACACTTGGCGCTCCGTTCCCCATTGCTAGTTTGATACATATGTGTGTACATGTTAAAGTGCATATTGCAGGGACCTGCTAAAGTATTGTAAGTCAAATGTCTAAATGCATGTTACTATTTCTTTCTTACTGCCAAAGTAAAGCCAGTTATTCTTATCTCAGCAGTCTGCTTGTGAGTTTGAATCCATTACACTTAGAGTATAAGTGATATTTATATGTGCATAGATACATACCCCTTTACTAACTGTGCCAGAGCGGGTAGAGCAAATTGCCGGGGGTGGGTGGAGCTGTACTCAGGGACCCAAAACAAACCAGCGGCCCTCTTAACTGGGGGTATCGCTACAGGTATAAAAAAAAAAGTCAGTGGGTTTACTCCCGCTTTAAGTTAGGGTTTGAGTTATGGTTAAGTCAGGATTAGTTAGCGTTAGGGTTAGGTTCCTTTTTCCTTTGCGTGCGTTGCATTGCACTGCATTGATCTGCAATTTATGTTTGTTGACCTGCATTTTACATGCGTTGTCTAGCACTGTGTTGTGTTAAAATACATCAATATAATGCAGGTCAACACAGCATTGTGGTGTGGACGGGACACACTAAACAATTGATTTTTAGATATCCTTGCGTTAACCTGCATTTTAAAGCTGCACTAAAATGCAGATCAACTCACTAGTGTGAATTACCCGGAAGAGGGGACTTCCCCTCACATTGAAGAGACTTTCTTTCTTTTCTTAGAGTTACACTTTACATTTTGAAATTAAACTTGTAAATAGGAGACTATGAACTGAAAGACTTATTTGTCTGCAATCTTGAATGTAATGTTTTCGATTTGTGCTTTACTTCAATTCCTCCTGAAGAATCGGTCAGCCGCGAAACTAGTAGAGGAAAAAATCAATTTTGAGATTTGCTTCAACAACATACTTTTCGGGGGAACCCTGAGTATTGGTTTTTTGAAATATAATTTCTTTCAAAATTGTTGTTTAATGTACCCTGTATGTCATTTTTATATGTAATAAATAGTTTTTTATATTATTTACATTGTTATTAGTACTGAGACAGTCAATCACAATTTTTGAGTCTGGGAATAGATTTATGGCCAGCAACTGTCCTATGTTTCCCTCCTCATCCCTTTTCTCTATGAACTGAAAGAAAAACATATTTTTTTGCATATAACCCATTTAAACAATTTGCATGCATGTGACTCTTACAATATACACAGACAGATGTATATGCAGCTGCTTCTGGTATCCAGTTCAGAATATCATGCAAACTTTGTAACTCATTTATATGTGCTAGCACAGTCAGTAAGTCAGAATATAGTTATATACATATATTAAGCTAATAATACTATAATCAATCTGGATGAAATACTTTGAAGAATGAATATGAGACATTAGACTATTTAAAAAAAAAAAACATAACAAAAAAAAATACAAGTAAAACTTGGGAAGAAACTGACAATAAATACAGTTTGATGAATACAAATTTCCTCATTATAGAAGTCTCTAGAATCTAGCAAGACCAAGAGATATGTAAAACCTGTTCATTGCCATTGTCTATATATTATATCTTATATTTTATCTTTAAGAATTCCATACCTAATGTTTTTCTGGAATAAAACAGATGCTCTGTTGTTCCCAAATGAGGATTTTGAGAAATTTACTAGAGTAAAGGATATAATTAAAGTATATCCTTAAAATATGAATGGTAAAGCGTTTCCCTCTAATATGCTGTGTTAAATAAAGTGCAAATTTAGCAAAAAGCCTTAAAGGTGAATATAAATGAATCCAAAAATGTGCAGGAATTTTACCTAAAAAAAGATATGCAAAAAAAAGCCTTACTGCATATTGAGGATCATGATCATATCAAATAAACAAAGTGAAAAAATGCAGTAGTGAATAAAAAACATCAAGTATACAGCCTTATCTAATAATATCAGTCCATGTGATCAAACTCAAAAAAATAAATAAACCTTGACCAAAAAGTTAATTGAATACGAAAACTCTTATCACGAAGCACCTCCAGTGCCCCTTCACCTTCCAAACTATGGGCTCACCTCATATACAAACCTTCCACAGGTCACTGTAGCCTTCCCCTTTAAGAGGTAAATATTCCAATGCTGGCAGTTGCGATCCTGTTCTGGAGACACTCGTTCTGGTATGCAGTAATCCTCATAAATAAGGAGCTCATAAAATCAGAGATACTGACATAGTGCTGAATTGCTTAAAAGCCAATTCTTTAAAAAAAAAATATATATAAAATCGAAACTCACATTTTAGGATGCACTTCCTCTAGTGCACCTAGGCATTACACTTGACAAAGTCAGGGTGTGTGAGCCCCTTATTTATCACTTGGATCTTGGCTCTGTAAGATACAGTGATTTCCTGTTCATGGGTGATGACATCAGAAACCCCAACGCGTTTCATCACTCGTCACATGACTTCCTCAAGGAGTACCTTGGAGGTGATAAATACCACATTCACAGAAGAGTTTTCTTATTCAATTAACTTAATATTTGCCTTGAGGCTGGGTTCAAACTTATAGCGAATGCGGCTCACAGCAGGGGTCCAGTGCGTCCCTGTTCTCTGTTTCAGGGACGAATCAGGCTGAATTTTTACCTGAATTCAGACCTGAAACAGAGCCAAAGATGCACAGGAACCCTGTGCAATCCGCTCTGTAGCCGCCCTGGAGATGTATGAACTGGCTCCATTGAGAGCCAGTCAGAGGCTCCTGTCATGCGAATTGGATGTGGGGAAACCTGCATCCAATTTGCAATAGTGTGAACCCAGCCTTAAGGCTTTTTTTCTAATTTTCCACATTAGAGGGCAGAACTTTACCAATTTACCATTCACAATTTGAGTTTATGTGGGAACACATATAGGTGCACAGGAGCATACCCCAACTTTGAGTTTTTTTTTTTTATAGCATTCTTTGCACATAGTAGCGCAGAGGATTTGGCACTCACTATACAGTCCTTAGAATATGCTAATTGTGAAAAACTTTTTTCTGGAGCTCCAATCACTAAATCAATATCAAAAAAGCCTTACTGCATATTGAGGATCATGATCATATCAAATAAAGAAAGTGAAAAAATGCAGTAGTGAATAAAAAACATCAAATATACAGCCTCATCTAATAATATCAGTCCATGTGATCAAACTCAAAAAAATAAATAAACCTTGACCAAAAAGTTAATTGAATACGAAAACTCTTATCACGAAGCACCTCCAGTGCCCCTTCACCTTCCAAACTATGGGCTCACCTCATATACAAACCTTCCACAGGTCACTGTAGCCTTCCTATTTAAGAGGTAAATATTCCAATGCTGGCAGCTGCGATCCTGTTCTGGGGACACTCGTTCTGGTATGCAGTAATCCTCATAAATAAGGAGCTCATAAAATCAGAGATACTGACATAGTGCTGAATTGCTTAAAAGCCAATTCTTTAAAAAATATATATATAAAATCCAAACTCACATTTTAGGATGCACTTCCTCTAGTGCACCTAGGCATTACACTTGACAAAGTCACGTGACTTCCTCAAGGAGTACCTTGGAGGTGATATGTACACTTTTTTAAATCAATGTAAACTTTGTTTACTAAGATACAACTGAACATAGACTTCATACTTATGCCGCATACACACGATCGGATTATCCGGCGGACTAGGTCCGCCCGTTTCTTCCCAAAAGTCCGGCGGACTTAGAAAGAAGTTTTGACTCAAAATTGTCCGCCGGACTGCCTCTGGCCGTCTGTGTGCTAGTCCGCCGGACTTTTGAAATGAACGGACTTGCCCACACACGGAGTAAAGTCTGTTCATTTTGAACGTGACTCTAGGTAGACGGGACTAGCAAAGGAAGCCAATGTCGCCGCCTGGATCGGCGAGATTGACACCTTGCTAGCCCCGTCGCCTGGTATGGATTTAAAGGGGAAGCCCTTCGCTGGAAAAACGGCGTGGCCCCCCCCCCAAAGTCCATAGCAGACCCTTATCCGAGCACGCAGCCCAGCCGGTCAGGAAAGGGGGTGGGGACGAGCCATCGCCCCCCCTCCTGAGCCGTACCAGGCTGCATGCCCTCAACATGGGGGGGTGCTTTGGGGAAGGGGGGGCCCTGCAGCCCCCCCACCTCAAAGCACCTTGTCCCCATGTTGATGAGGACAAGGGCCTCTTCCCGACAACCCTGGCCATTGGTTGTCGGGGTCTGCGGGCGGGGGGCTTATCAGAATCCGGGAGCCCCCTTTAATCATGTACCCCTACCCATTCACCTGGGGAAAAAAAGTGTACATAAAAAAACACAACACAGGTTTTTAAAATACTTTATTAGATAGCTCCGGGGGTCTTCTCTTCTTCCGTCTTCGGTGGTCTTCTCACCAGACTCCTCCGCTATATTCTGCTCTTTTACTAGCGGAGGAGCCTGGCTTTCTTCTTCGTCGCCGCCGCCGTCCGTGGGTCTGCTTCTGACTTCGGGGGTCTTGTCCCGCTCTTCGGTTCTTCTTGCCGGGCCTCCGCTTTCTTCTTGCCGGGCCTCCGCTTTCTTCTTCCAGCTCTTTTATTAGCAATGGCCCGGTCGCTGTCGCCGCTGCCTTCTGCTTCTTCTGCTTCTGCTTCTTCTCCTTCTTCCTTCATCGGATGTTGACACGACGCTCTCTCTGGCCGCAATGGAAGGGACACGTTGTGCGGTGACTTGTATAGGGACAAGGAGCGGGGTCACCGGGTGATGTCACATGGTGACCCGCCTCTTATGATGTCACAGTACCAGAGGATGTGACATCACCTGGTAACCCCGCCCCCTGTCCCTATATAAGTCGCCGCACAACGTGTCCCTGCCATTGCAGCCAGAGAGAGCGTCATGTCAACATTGGATGAAGGAAGAAGGAGAAGAAGAAGAAGTAGAAGGCGGTAGCGACAGCGACAGAAGACCGGGCCAAAGCTAGTAAAAGAGCTGGAAGAAGAAAGCGGAGGTCCGGCAAGAAGAGCCGGAGAGCAGGACAAGACCCCCGAAGTTGGAAGAAGACCCCCCGGAAGGCGGCGACGAAGGAGAAAGCCGGGCTCCTCCGCTAGTAAAAGAGCTAGTAAAGGAGCAGAAGATAGCAAAGGAGAAGACCCCGAAGACGGAAGAAGAGAAGACCCCCGGAGCTGTCTAATAAAGTATTTTAAAAACCTGTGTTGTGTTTTTTTATGTACACTTTTTTTCCCGAGGTGAATGGGTAGGGGTACTTGGTACCCCATACTCATTCACATAGGGTGGGGGGCCAAAATCCTGCATTCTGATAAGCCCCCCGCCCGCAGACCCCGACAAGCAACGGCCAGGGTTTGTCGGGAAGAGGCCCTTGCCCTCATCAACATGGGGACAAGGTGCTCTGCGGCCCCCCTTCCCCAAAGCACTCCCCCCATGTTGAGGGCACGTGGCCTGGTACGGCTCAGGAGGGGGGGCGATGGCTCTGTCTTTGATCAGCGGTCTTTGATCGCTCTGTTGTTGGGCTTAGAAGCATCCACCTAGGTAAGTATAATTAAAAAAAATAAAACATCTCTTTTAAAGGGGAAAAAATCGCCCTCTCCCTCCAAAGAACCCTCTCTCCCCAAGCAAACGTTCCCACTGTAAAATATCCCCCTCCCTTAAATATCCCCCCAAAAATGAAACCCCCCTGTCTGTAAACCGACCCACCAAAGCAAAAAAATCTCCCTCAGTCAATACCCTCTCCCCAGCAATGATTTCTAATTATGAAGAAAATCTCCCTTCATCCAATCAAACTCCCTCCCAGAAGCAAATCCCTGCCAATAACCACCCCCTGTAAACTTCTCTACAAGAAACTCCCCCCTTCTCCAAAAGCAAACCCACCAAAAGAAACTCCCCCAGACTGGAATTTTTACTTCCTCCTTCCTAAAACAGAAAATTGATGCCTCCCCACTTTCCAGACCTCAGATTCAGCACGGCACAGAAGTAGGAAAACTTCTGCATCTCCAGTCTCCCTTCGGCTGTGTCATATGATACCTCGAGGAGGAGTCTAGGAGTTCCCTCAACTGTGCACTGTCAATTGCTGGCATCTGAGACCTCGCAGGAATTTCATGCTTTTTAGGGGGACCCCTTATTAAACTGAGGGGATGGGGCACAATAGAAGGGGGGCTGGCTGCTGCACTCCGAAACTCTGATTGCTTCTACTGTGCTGATGCTGAGGCTAAACAGAAGGGGCACTGTCTGGGCATTTTGGCAGGATGCTTGGGGGGGTTTGAACACCCCTGACCCCCCCCTTATCTACACCCCTGGTCAGCACTGACAGTGAGCAAGAGTATCCCTTAAATAGCCTGTCTGGCGCCAGAACCTGCAAACACGCTCCTGCATGCTTGCACACATGTGCGCGCATTCCTCCGTGCATGTGCGCACCTATGCTTATTTCTATGAGTGGTGAGCCTATGCTCATTTCTATGAGCAGTGGTACTTGATGACAACCCTACTCCACCATTCCTTCCCAGTCAACACTCCCTCTTTTTCATCCCTGTTTTTTTTCTTTTCCCCCCTCCTTTGTAGCATTAACAATAAACATAAAAAAAAGGTATCTGAGAAGCAGCAGTCCCCAGTTTTGTTTTAGCGATTTAAAGTGGCGTTCCACTCAAAAGTGGAACTTCCACTTATCCTTCCCCTCCCCTCCAGTGCCACATTTGGCACCTTTGGCACCGGTGGGGGGGCTTGACCTCATCTTTAAGGTACCATGACCAAGTGAGATATACTCATATATATATATATATATATATATATAATATATTATTTCTGGTATGTGTCTGTTGTACCTTTCCTCCAATGATCAGACTTACACTGACGCCCCCGCGCACAGCCATTCACTGGAAAGATCAGTGTACTGCTGCTTCTCCACCCCTGGCTCTATGGAACTTATGCAGCTGAGAACCAAGATTATGTGATCATTTATAAAAATATATATATCATTTTTTTATATATATAAACACAAATGTTTTGCCTTGCATTTCAATATTAAACTGAATGGGTTGTTTTACAAGGTAAGGCTTCATATATACTTTAGGCATTAACAGTCCCAGTGGCTTACTTGCTTTTAAACTATTAGGCAGGGCTCGAGTCCAGCGGGAACGCGTGGGAACGGCGTCCCTGCACTTTTTTCATAGCAGGAACGCCGTTCCCTCTCTTCTTTAGGACTAGAGCCGCCCGAGGCTCTAGATTTTAACAGGCAGAGTGGACCAAGTCCGGACCGCATCAATCATCTGTGCGGCCCCGCCGTGGTCACGCCATTAAAGCTTTTTTGTTATCAGCTGCCGCTGCCTGCTAGCTCTGTTTTCCTCACAGAGCTGACATCGGAAGAGCAGCACAGCGATGCACGGAAGGCAGGGGCTGGCCCAGTTAACTGATTGGTTGATAGAACCGCTCTGCAGTCTATCAACCAATCAGTTAACTGGGGCAGGTCCCGCCCTCTGTCCATCCCTTTGCTGCACTTCCGATGTCAGCTCTGTGCCTCTGATGTCATCTGTGTCCTGTGTAAGGTAAGACAGAGGGCACTGTAATGAAGGACGGAGGGGGAAAGAATCAGAAACTGAAAGGAATGAGGAGGGGTGATATAAAAGGGAGGCAGGACAGGAATGTGAAGGGGGCATCTACAAAGGGGGTGAGGACAGGAATGTGAAGGGGGTGAGGACAGGAATGTGAAGGGGGTGAGGACAGGACTGTGAAGGGGGTGAGGACAGGAATGTGAAGGGGGGATCTACAAAGGGGGTGAGGACAGGAATGTGAAGGGGGATCTACAAAGGGGGTGAGGACAGGAATGTGAAGGGGGGATCTACAAAGAGGGTGAGGACAGGAATGTGAAGGGGGGATCTACAAAGGGGGTGAGGACAGGAATGTGAAGGGGGTGAGGACAGGAATGTGAAGGGGGTGAGGACAGGAATGTGAAGGGGGGATCTACAAAGGGGGTGAGGACAGGAATGTGAAGGGGGGATCTACAAAGGGGGTGAGGACAGGAATGTGAAGGGGAGATCTACAAAGGGGGTGAGGACAGGAATGTGAAGGGGGTGAGGACAGGAATGTGAAGGGGGTGAGGACAGGACTGTGAAGGGGGTGAGGACAGGAATGTGAAGGGGGTGAGGACAGGAATGTGAAGGGGGGGATCTACAAAGGGGGTGAGGACAGGAATGTGAAGGGGGGATCTACAAAGGGGGTGAGGACAGGAATGTGAAGGGGGTGAGGACAGGAATGTGAAGGGGGTGAGGACAGGAATGTGAAGAAGGGTGCTATAAAGAGGACAGGTTTAAATTTTAAAACTGGCTACTTGGTCATCTTCTAGCATGTCGCATTTGCAGTCTGGTCATCTCCTGTAGTATGTCGCATTTGCAGTCTGGTCATCTCCTGTAGTATGTCGCATTCGGAGTCACTGTATTTTCTGTGAAATATATATGCATATGAGCGTATCATTTATTTTTTTTATTTTTTTTGGTGGTGGAGTGGATCTTGGGTGGGAGTTCCCACACTTTTTTCCCCAGGACTTGACCCCTGCTATTAGGCATTAACAGTCCCATCGGCTTACTTGCTTTGAAACTATTATGCTGTATGTTTGCTTGATACAATTGGTACTTCATGGTAATATGTGCATTTACTATTCATTTACTGCTGTTTTTCCTAAATAAAGAATGTATTTTAAAATATCTCTTGCATTTGCAGTCTGGTCATCTCCTGTAGTATGTCGCATATGCAGTCTGGTCATCTGTAGTATGTCGCATTTGTAGTCTGATCATCTCCTGTAGCATGTCGCATTTGCAGTCTGGTCATCTGTAGTATGTCGCATTTGTAGTCTGATCATCTCCTGTAGCATGTCGCATTTGCAGTCTGGTCATCTGTAGTATGTCGCATTTGCAGTCTGGTCATCTCCTGTAGTATGTCGCATTTGCAGTCTGGTCATCTCCTGTAGTATGTCGCATTTGCAGTCTGGTCATCTGTAGTATGTCGCATTCGCAGTCTGATCATCTCCTGTAGTATGTCGCATTCGCAGTCTGGTCATCTCCTGTAGTATGTCGCATTCGCAGTCACTGTATTTTCTGTGAAATATATATGCATATGAGCGTATCATTTTTTTTTTTTTTTTTTTTGGTGGTGGAGTGGATCTTGGGTGGGAGTTCCCACACTTTTTTCCCCAGGACTTGACCCCTGCTATTAGGCATTAACAGTCCCATCGGCTTACTTGCTTTGAAACTATTATGCTGTATGTTTGCTTGATACAATTGGTACTTCATGGTAATATGTGCATTTACTATTCATTTACTGCTGTTTTCCTAAATAAAGAATGTATTTTAAAATATCTCTTGCAATAGGACTAAAAGAGAGGAAAAAATAAGATTTTCTTATCCGATCCTCTGCTCCCCCCCGCAGCTAGACCAATCATCATAGTATCTGCACCCCCATGCTCTACCAGTCTAGGGTCGCAACATCATCAAGACCTGAGCAGGGTGCACAGCCGTGCTCTGGATGTGAGGAAGCCGTAGGGCAGGGCATCGTGTGATCATGGGAGAATCCTGCCTGCCGGAAGAGTGGAGGATCAGGGAAGTAAAACTGTTTCTCCCCTCCCCAGGACAAAACAAGCATTTTTTTTTATTTGTTTGGCTTTAACATGTTACAAAACCTTATTCTTGTATTTTGAATGAGAACAAGTTATTGTATAATCTTTAAGACTGTACTCCAGGCTCAGGCAAGCAAAGCAATATACCAGGGATATGCAATTAGCGGACCTTCAGCTGTTGCAGAACTAAAAGTTCCATAGCAAGACTCTGACAGCCATAAGCATGACACCCAGAGGCAGAGGCATGATGGGACTTGTAGTTTTGCAACAGCTGGAGATCCGCTAATTGCATATCCCTGCAATATACTGTACATCTCCATGACCGTGCTATAAATATGTCTAAGTATATTTGTGGTAAAGTTTGTGGACCAATTTTATGCAGTGTGTGGCGTATGGTCTGAGCACTGACACTGACAGGCTGACCTCCCACCTCTTCAACCTCTGCAGCAATGCTGGCAACACTCATATGTCTTTTTCCCAAAGACAACCTCCGGATATGACGCTGAGCCCGTGCACTCAACTTCTTTGGTCGACCATGGCGAGACCTGTTCTGAGTGAAACCTGTCCTGTTAAACCACTGTACGGTCTTGGCCACTGTGCTGCAGCTCAGTTTCAGGGTCTTGGCAATCTTCTTATAGTCTAGGCCATCTTTATGTAAAATAACAATTCTATTTTTCAGATCCTCAGAGAGTTCCTTGCCATGAGGTGCCATGTTGATCTTCCAGTGACCAGTATGAGAGAGTGAGAGCAATAGCACAAAATTTAACACACCTGCTCCCCATTCACACCTGAAACCTTGTAACACTAACTAGTCACATGACACTGGGGAGGGAAAATGGCTAATTGGGCCCAATTCGCACATTTTCACTTAGGGGTGTACTCACTTTTGTTGCCAGCGGTTTAAACATTAATGGCTGTGTGTTGAGTTATTTTGAGTGGACAGCAAATTTACACTGTTAAACAAGCTGTACACTCACTACTTTACATTGTAGAAAAGTGTAATTTCTTCAGTGTTGTCACATGAAAAGATATAATAAAATATTTACAGAAATGTGAGGGGTGTACTGACTTTTGTGAGATACTGTATATAGAGGGTTAAATTAGGGTATCACTTTCCATAGAAGTAATCTGTATCAAGGTCTATGTGAAAATGAAAGAGCTCCCAGTGCCTTCCTGACCCATATCTAGTATAAATGGGCCCCTAAATCCCAAAAGGACCCTTGTGCAGCTACAGGTAATTCCATTACTGGCCACTAGCATAATAACAGTTCTGACATTCTGACTGTCCTACCTCAGTATACTTACTGATGATAAATAAATTCACATAGTTTTCTCTGTTGCCACTCACGTGACCAAGCGCCAAGAGACATAACCTCCACTGAGCAGCAGTTTCTTCTGGAAAAGCACATATTTAAAAGTATCATTTGCCATGTATTAGTTTATTGAACAGGGCAGTCAGGATTAGGTGATCTTTTTAATACACTTTACAGCACTCTGTAGTGATTGTTAGGGTTAATATTTTGACCAGAGATAATCACAAATGTGATTTAGTATTGCTGCTTGTTTCATCCTATTTAGATTGCTCTCAAAAACCTTCAATCATTGGTCGTGCCACCAATGATGAAAACACTGTAATGGGAGAGGGAGGCTGTAGGATACAGAGCAGTCTATGGAGAGACTGTAAATAACTTAGAGGTCAGAAATTACCAGCACTATGATTACCTGCAGTCTGTCTCGCTCTCAGAGCATCATTACATAAAATTATATTTTAAAGCCCTCTTGTGGGTTAATTCTTTATTTTAAAAAAAATCATGAAAAATAAAAATGTAACTTGTTGAATGATTTTTTTTTTAATTGTAATAGTGCTGCAGTGTTATGCCAAGCTCCTCTTTCCTGGCAGCATGCTGGAGATCCAGACCGCTGCACTGTTCTGTGTGGGAAGGCAGTGGTCCGACTCTACAGCTGTCAGGGTCCAGGACTAAACCTGAGACCTCTGTGGTGTCTGGATGTGGATCTTCTTGTTGTTCCAACAGGGATGCTGGACAGCTCCCTGCCTGATTCTTTGGACGACCTTGCTTTGTTTCTTGTTTCTAGTGAACTTTACTCCTATCATGAACTTCCATGTCTCTGCACTTTCTGTTTGCCAGATTATTGTGCTCTCTCCAGACAATATCTTGCTCCTTGCATATCTGATGTTGTCCTTTGTTTGCTGCCACTTGTTATTGACCCTTGGCTTGTTCATCAACTACCCTTCGGTCTGATCCCATTCAACTATTACTTGTTACCGACCTTTGGCTTGTTTACTGCTTGATCCCTACCCGCTACTGGACCTCAGCTTACTCACCTCCTGGTGGGGCGATCCTGAGGACTGTGACCTGGTACTAGCACACAGCAAAACCCATATTCACCATCAGGAGCTCTGTTGAATCCTGGCTAGTACTTAGACCCCTAACCTCAGGGGAACCCACATTATCCCTTAGGAGGATCTGCTGGTTTATTTACTGCTGTCTACTCATGGAACTCTTTACCGCTACAGCCATGGGCCTCTGATCCTGATCTCTGACTGTGACAGCCATGTTTGTTTAGAGGTTGTCAGGGTCAGGAGGGCAGCTTGTTTTTACCACACCTGTGACACCCTGTCACGAGAGCCACGTACCTGAGGTGAGACCAAAGTAGTGGGGAGGCCTCCCTTGTACCTCGGGTCCTTGAAGCCTCTGGAGATGGAGACAGAGACTTGGTGGACACCGAGTGGCACGGGTGCCAGGGGTGCGGAGCACCGTGCAAGCCTTAGTCTGAGATCCAAGCCGAGGTCCAGTCCAGTTTGGCAACAAAGTATAAAAGGGTTAATCAGAAGAAGAATGGTCGAGATCCAAGCTGGGGGCGGTTCCAATCTGGCAGCTGAGTACAAAAGGGGCAAAGAAGTAGAATGGTCAAGGTACAAATCTGAGGTCAATGGCAAGCAGCAAACAAGAGTAGTCAAATAGGTTTCCAGGTCACAACAAGTTTAGACAGATCATACACTAGCACAGGAACAAGGGGGGGCTGAAGGTAATCTGGCAGTGTCTGGGCTAGGCTTGTATAGGGAAGTTTGAGGTCACTTCCTGTGAGCCTCCTGGGCATTTTCTCACCTTTTTCCATCAGGTTGAGGTCACTTCCTGTGCGCCTCCTGGGCATTTTTAGTGTCTCTACAATAATTGCTGTGGTCAAAATAAATAAATAAATATGGATGCTGTCTTGGAAATGTTGTACTTGCACTAATTCTAGGTTTCTTCTCTTATTTACTAATAAAATCTTTTTCTAATTTAAAATAAATACATAGGCACCTATTAGCTTTAATTTTCACCCTAGAATTAATTCTGTGACTGAACTTCTCGCAATTTTGCTTTTGCTATCCTTATTTTCTCTGTGACCCTGTATCTGAGGTCAGTGGATTTTAAAGTTTTGAACATTGCTAACTACTATTTAAGGGTGAAGTTGCACTGTACGGAATCAGATAAGGAAAGGAAACCTCGCAGTGATACGCTGTGGATAAATTACTAAAAACATATGTAATGGAATAAACCATAGACTCCAGAATAAGGTAGACTGGTCAGGCATTTTGCTAATCACATTTATATGTACAAACTGATACATGCTCTTAAAGAATAAGTAAAAAAATGTAAATCCTGCATTTATGTTGAGTGTAAAATCCTGGTTTTGAGACTCCAGTTGATCAATTGCAAGGATTTAGAAATCATAATGCCCTCAGTTCACTAGATGTTTGTGCAAGCTAAAAAGTAGATTTTTTACAGGCTGAAATAGAAAACACTGACAGTCCTTAATCTATCAGTTTCAGTTTACATCTTTAATTATCCCTTCAGCAGGTCACAGTAATCTCCAAGATTTATTACAGCCATTAAATGACAATGCAGGATAGCTAAGCTACAGATACCAGTAGGGTACATTACAGCAGAAGAGTAAATTACAACTCAGGGACCACTTCCGAGTTTGAACAACTTTCTTATAAGTCACAATTAATATATTATATAATAATTTTTATTTTGTGTTGCCTCAGGATAGATTTAATCAGGACTTATGACTAATACGTTATTTATACCAGTGATACCTAATAACACATATTATATCTTTTGTATAAATACAATTCAAATTATCTTGAATCATAACTTCCAGCCCACTACTAGCTTGATGAAACACTTGTCTCCTCTCACATCTGAAAGTACTAAAAGCTCAGTTTTTTTCTGAAATAAATCCGTATTAATAAATTAGGCACAAAACATGTATATTTCCAAAAAAAAAAAAAAAAAGAAGCGAAAACACTCTTAATTTATTATGCCTGCAGCCTCGGGTTTCTGAGCACGGTTACCCAAACTTTCAGTAGGGAGGTGCACACTTATTACTTCCTTCACAGCCATCTCATACCCCTTCTTGGGGCTACTGTACATGTTCACACGCAGATGCATGGTGCTTACAAGTCACTTTACAGACTGCTCTCAGGCTCTCCGTGCATGTAGGTGCAGGCAACCCCATTACATCAGGCTGTGGTTTCTCAAGGTAGTCCACACCACAAATAGGTGTCTTCATAGGAACCTTCAAGCGAAGGAGGCACCCTTACCTAGGAAAGCAGGGGCAAGGCTAACGATACCACATTATTAGGAAAGGAAAACTTTAACAGATTGAGAAGTAGCACAGAAGGTAAATGTCAGCAGTAAAAATAACAAAAAAATTAGGGTTTAATATCACTTTTAACAACCTTCAACTTGTCCATAGAGATAAGAGAAAATGTTAGCTTTAGCAATTTGACCATCTCTTGATGTGTGAAGGAGGAGCTTCTTTGGCTAACATACTTTGTTTAGGCAATGGGTTTAAAGATGTCCCAAAGACAGGGACGTATCTAGCGCGAGGCAAACAAGGCAGCAATTTTCGGGGGGGCAGCGCTGCCCCCAGGCAGAAGGGAGGAGGCGGCTCTTTAACCATTTCCCATCCTTTTGGTGGTTGTACCGGGATAATACCTGCAGCTGCGGGCATCACCCTAGTATAATTTTTTTAGAGCTGGCGGTTGGCTCTCTTGTAATAGAAATCGGAGCAGCTTACTAGCCACTCGATTGCTATTACAAACAGCAGGGGGGGTGTCCCCCCCCTCCCGCCATCTTCATTAGCTCTCTTGATCTCTCCCTTCCCACCAGCTTTGATCAGCTGTTCGCAACAGTAAACCGGAAGCAATGACATGACATCACGTTTACTCGGAAACCATTGGTGCCAGTCTTTACAAATCGTAAGTATTCAAAAACACTGATCTTGGTGTTTTGAATGCTTTTAAGTACAGAGGAGGGATTTGGGGTCTTATAGACCCCAGATTTATCCATAAAGAGTACCTGTCACATGCCTATTGCTGTCACAAGGATGTTTACATTCCTGGTGACAGCAATAAAAGTGCAAAAAATAAAATAAAAGTAACAGCGTAAAAATTTAAAATAAATAAAGTAAATTGATAATAAAAACAAAAAAAATGAAAATAAAACTGCCCCCTGTCCTCCCGCCCAAAGGCGAATGCATGTGTCGGACCCGCACGCAGGCAAACAGTGATCGTCCCACACATTTGAGACATCATCACAAATGTCAGATCATGGGCAGTAATTCTATATATGGCACTTGGACGAATCATGTCTCAGGGTCTGATAAGCAAGCTGCAGCTGTTCACTGTGAATGGCTGCAGCTTCCCCATCAGACCCTGAGACAAGTACGGTATACCGCGACTGGGGTGGGACAAATTAAGATGGAGCCGGGGGGCACCCTATTTTAGTCTTGCCTAGGGCAGCACAAAACCAAAATACACCACCGCCTATCAGAGCCGTACTAAGTGGGGGGCGGGGGGGGCGGGCCGCCCCAGGTACCACACACTGGGGGGGGGTGTCAGGCCGGCACCCCCCTCCGCGATTGAAGCAGTGGCACTGCGCCGCTGGATTAGGCAGCAGCGCAAGTGACAGGCAGGGACTCAGGGAGAGGCGAGCAAGCTATTGTGATGTGGGGGGGGTGCAGGGGGGGGTGCAGCGGTGTCACACTGCACCCCCCCTGCCCCCCCCCCGCACATCACGATAGCTCGCTCGCCTCTCCCTGCCTGTCACTTGCGCTGCTGTCTAATCCAGCGGCGCAGCCACCGCTTCAATCGCGGAGGGGGGTGCCGGCCTGACCCGCCCCCCCCCCCCCCCAGTGTGTGGTACCATCCCCTCCTCTTGCGGCCGCTGGCTGTCTGCCTGTGCGAACCCGGATGTCACACAGGCAGAGCCGAGCAGCCGCCTCCCCCTCATCTCTGTTTATGTGTAAACAGGAGGAGGGGGATCTGCTGAGCATGTGCCGCGGCGCCGCGCTGATCTGAGTTACTGAATGGGGGGGGTCTGCACTGAACGGGGTTAGACTAAAGAGGGGGGGTTGCACTGAAGAGGGGGGCTTCACTGAAGAGGGGGGCTACACTGAAGGGGGGCTAGACTGAAGAGGGGGGCTACACTGGAGGGGGGTTAGACTGAAGAGGGGGGGAGAGGGGGGGGGGGGGGCTACACTGAAGGGGGCCTGCACTGAAGAGGGGGTCTGCACTGAACGGGGGGCTACACTGAAGAGGGAGTCTGCACTGAACGGGGGCTACACTGAAGAGGGGGTCTGCACTGAACGGGGGCTACACTGAAGAGGGGGTCTGCACTGAACGGGGGCTACACTGAAGAGGGGGTCTGCACTGAATGGGGGCTACACTGAAGGGGGGGTCTGCACTGAACGGGGGCTACACAGAAGAGGGGGTCTGCACTGAACGGGGGCTACACTGAAGAGGGAGTCTGCACTGAACGGGGGCTACACTGAAGGGGGGTCTACACTGAACGGGGGCTACACTGAAGAGGGGGTCTGCACTGAATGGGGGCTACACTGAAGGGGGGGTTTGCACTGAACGGGGGCTACACTGAAGGGGGGGTCTGCACTGAACGGGGGCTACACTGAAGAGGGGGTCTGCACTGAACGGGGGCTACACTGAAGAGGGGGTCTGCACTGAACGGGGGCTACACTGAAGAGGGGGTCTGCACTGAACGGGGGCTACACTAAAGAGGGGGTCTGCACTGAACGGTGGCTACACTGAAGGGGGGTCTGCACTGAAGGGGGGGTCTGTGTAACATGCAGGGGGTCCAGAGCTGCAGGGTGTTGTGTAATGTAAAGGGGTCCAGAGGATCAGGGTGTTGTGTAATGTAAAGGGGCCCAGAGGTGCAGGGTGCTGTGTAATGTAAAGGGGTACAGTGGCTGTGTAATGTAAAGGGGTCCAGAGGTTCAGGGTGCTGTTTAATGTAAAGGGGTACAGTGGCTGTGTAGTGCAAAGGGGTCCAGAGGTTCAGGGTGCTGTTTAATGTAAAGGGGTACAGTGGCTGTGTAGTGTAAAGGGGTCCAGAGATTCAGGGTGCTGTTAAATGTAAAGGGGTACAGTGGCTGTGTAATGTAAAGGGGTACAGTGGCTGTGTAATGTAAAGGGGTCCAGAGGTTCAGGGTGCTGTTTAATGTAAAGGGGTACAGTGGCTGTGTAGTGTAAAGGGGTCCAGAGGTGCAGGGTGCTGTTTAATGTAAAGGGGTACAGTGGCTGTGTAATGTAAAGGGGCCCAGAGGTGCAGGGTGCTGTGTAATGTAAAGGGGTACAGTGGCTGTGTAATGTAAAGGGGTCCAGAGGTTCAGGGTGCTGTTAAATGTAAAGGGGTACAGTGGCTGTGTAATGTAAAGGGGTACAGTGGCTGTGTAATGTAAAGGGGTCCAGAGGTTCAGGGTGCTGTTTAATGTAAAGGGGTACAGTGGCTGTGTAGTGTAAAGGGGTCCAGAGGTTCAGGGTGCTGTTTAATGTAAAGGGGTACAGAGGTTCAGGGTGCTGTTTAATGTAAAGGGGTACAGTGGCTGTGTAGTGTAAAGGGGTCCAGAGGTTCAGGGTGCTGTTTAATGTAAAGGGGTACAGTGGCTGTGTAATGTAAAGGAGCCCAGAGGTTCAGGGTGCTGTGTAATGTAAAGGGGTACAGTGGCTGTGTAATGTAAAGGGGTCCAGAGGTTCAGGGTGCTGTTTAATGTAAAGGGGTCCAGAAGGGCAGGGTGCTATGTAATGTAAAGGGGTCCAGAGGCGCAGGGGGATGTGTAATGTAAAGGGGCCCAGAGATGCAGGGTGCTGTGTAACGTAAAGGGGTCCAGAGGTGCAGTTGTGGAGAGGGGGTACACAGTAGTGACAAAGAGATATTGAAGGATGCAGAGGTATGCAGGGGGCACAGTGGGGTATTTTTACATTTTAATGGGGGGGGGGGGCCAGATATAGGATCCGCCCCGGGTGCCAAATGCTCTAGGTACGCCCCTGCCGCCTATAGATATGTGACCATTGTAGGTTTGTGGTTTTGCTGTTAATTGTTTAGAATGACTAAAAAACACTTTATTTTGAGGACGTCCCTGAACAATTCATTCAGTTAATATCTAGTCAATATGTGTGGCAACATTTAGTTTTCCATAAAAGCATGAACGGTTCAGATTGATTGCTTTGCTGTGACAGCATGGATAAATATTATTTTGAGGCACAAATATGCTGGGCTAATGATTAACATGAATGATTATCTGTTGATAGGTCTTTTATACTGGTCGGTGAGCCACAATATCATTATATTTTATTTTAGGGCTTACAGAGAAACTGAAATCAACCCACTTTATGATGGCATTGCCAACATTATTCTCATCCTAATTATATAGATGGACATATGAATCTTTCTATAGGTGCCGAAAGACAGTAGATGACAGTTACATTATAGGTTATTTTGAAGAAATATAAATGTCCATCAGTTTAAAAACTTTCATCCTCATAAAAGCTTGTTGGTTCCGAAAAAGGGAAAAACCCTAATGCCGATTGTCCGCCGGACTTTCCGAGGGGGGACTTCCCCACACACGCCCGGACTTCCGAGCGTGTGACTTGCCCACACACGCACGGACTTCTCCGGCGGACAATCCGCGGGAAAAAGTCTGCAGGACTTTTGAAAATGAACGGACTTGCCCACACACGGAGCAGTCCGTTCATTTAGAGCGTAACTGCAGGTAGACGGGGCTAGCAAAGGCAGTGAATGCCGCCGCGCTAGCCCCGTCACCTGGCATGGATTTAAAGGGAATCCCCACGCCGAAAAATGCTGGGACTGTGACATCACAGGGGGGCGGGGTCACCATGTGACATGAGCATGTGACCCTGTCCCCTTGTCCCTATATAAGTCCCAGCACAGCGTGGCTCTGGCATTCCGGCCAGAGAAAGCGACGGGTCAACATCGGAAGAAGAAGAAGAAGAAGGCGGTGCCGGCGGCGCGGAAAACGACGACCGCGGCAAGAACAGAAGAGACCCCGGAAGACCCCCGAAGGCGGATCAAGACCCCCAGACGACGGCGTCGACGACGAAGAAGGTAGCCGGCCTCCTCTGCTCGGTAAAAGAGCTAGGTAAATGGTGGAGGAGTCCGGCGAGAAGACCCCCCAAGACGGAAGAAGACCCCGGAGCAGTGCAATAAAATATTTTTTACAAAATGTGTGTTTTTTTTATTTACACTTTACACCTTAGGTGAATGGGTAGGGGTACATCGTACCCCATACTCATTCACATAGGATGGGGGGCCGGGATCTGGGGGCCCCCTTATTAAAGGGGGCTCCTGGATTCCGATAAGCCCCCACCCGCAGACCCCGACAACCAATGGCCAGGGTTGTCGGGAAGAGGCCCTTGTCCTCATCAACATGGGAACAAGGTGCATTGGGGTGGGGGGGGCGCACGGCCCCCCTTTCCCCAGGGCACCCCCCATGTTGAGGGCACGCGGCCTGGTATGGCTCAGGAGGGGGGGGAGCACTCGCTCGTCCCCACCCCTTTCCTGGCCTGCCGGGCTGCATGCTCGGATAAGGGTCTGAGATGGATTTGGGGGGGACCCCCACGCCATTTTTCGGCGTGGGGATTCCCTTTAAATCCATGCCAGGTGACGGGGCTAGCGCGGTGGCATTCACTGCCTTCGCTAGCTCCGTCTACCTGAAGTCACGTGCTAAATGAACGGACTTTCCGATGATCGGAAAGTCCGCTCATTTCAAAAGTCCGGCAGACTAGCCTACTAACGGCGGGATTGTCCGCCGGACTGCCAAGGACTGCCAAGTCCAGCGGACAATTTTTAAACAAAACTTAAAACCTAGTCCGCCGGACTTTTGGCGCCAAAAAGTCAGCCGGCGCCCACACACGAGGGGATTGTCCGGTGAACTCGAGTCCAGCGGACAATCCCGCGGGATAGTCCCTTCGTGTGTACGCGGCATTAGCCTACTCTAATTTGCTTTAAAGTGTGGGCCAACCCTAACAATGAACTCCCTTGTGTGGTCACTTCCAAGTTAGGAAGACTAGGAGAGAGGTGGTGTTCTGTAGTTGTTTCTTGTTTCTGTTGTCCTGAAAGGGTGAATGAACATAATCTTCTTAGAACTTGAAGTATGTTACTGTCAGGATCACAGGTGAAAATTAAGGAAAAATCCCTTAAAAAAGATTGGTCTCTTATCGTTCTCCACTACCTGTCTGTTGTTGCTCTTCATACGGATGTTTATAAGGCTGACAAGCCTTTTTCTCTTGCACAGTAATATCTGCATTTGCACGCTTCAGTGATCAGAGATATGAACGTATTCTTATTGTTATTACCTGAAGCGCCTTGATGTACTTTTTTGATTAAAATCAATAAAAATAAGAAGAAAAAAAGAAACGAATGCAGCCACCAGGGGCGGACTGACAACTTATGGGTCCCCCAGGCGATAGGAGATTATGGGAAATGATGGGGCAACACAGTATACACATACATGTATGCACAGTATACACAGACATGTTTCTATTGGCTGAGAAGGTACTGGAAAGGTGGGACAGCTATAATCTCTGGATTTTTAGACCAAAAGTATGTCGGTAAGGGACATTTCAGAAACAGATGTAAAAAAAACACAGATTTTTACATACTGTCCCTGGTTTTACTGAGGCTGGCAACCCTGATGGGGCCCCCTAGTGGCCCGGGGCCCCCGGGAAGTGCCCGAGTGGCCGAATGGTCAGTCCGCCCCTGGCAGCCACCATATCTAAGGATTAGTAAGCTGCAATGTAATACATTTTTGTTGTTTAGATACGCTTCAACAGAAAATACATTACTTCCCTTACCTTGTATGTACAGGCATACCCCACTTTTAAGTACACAATGGGATTTATTTACTAAAGCTGGAAAGTGCAAAACCAGGCTCACTTCTGCATAGAAACCAATGAGCTTCTAACCCCAGCTTGTTCAATTAAGCTTTGGTAATAAAACCTGGAAGCTGATTGGTTTCTATGCAGAAGGGAGCCTGATTTTGCACTTTCCAGCTTTAGTAAATTAACCCCATTGTGTACTTAAAAGTGGGGTATGCCTGTATGTGTTTTTATGTAAATAACCAGTTTGCAGGAATGACACACACCAGGACAGTGATGGCGAACCCATGGCACGCGTGCCGCTGCCGTCACACGAGCCCTCTCTGTGGGCACGCCAGGAAAAATTGAGAAAAGCACACACTTAAACACTGAAATCGTCCACACTGCACTGTGAACTACATCTCCCACAGGTCTCTAGGCTATCAGTGATGTGTCCAAGGGGGCATGACAAAGAAGAAGCGGCCAGGGGAGACATGCGTGCACACGCAAATCCAATCATAAAAGCTGTCTTGTCCACACTGCTCCCCCACTAATCTACACCTCTCACAAATCTCTGGGCCCAGTGTTGACATGTCTGTGGTGGGCGTGCCTGAGAGGACACGGCTCCCACGCGGCTGGGATCGATCAGGCATGATGTGGGGGCAGGAATGAGCTGCCGGATCGGGAAACAGGTGAGATATTTATATGGACAAAAAATAGAAAACTGGGAGCCACACTGTGGAATACAAATATTACAGAGAGCTCATCCACTCACTATCCAAAGGAAGTGGGGCTCAGTGTCCAAAAAGCTGCATACAAGGGAGAAGCACTGTGCCAGGGAGAAGGAACAGTGAAGATGCCACAAAATAGAGCCACAGGGATATAGCAATCAAAAAAATAGAAAACAAAAATAATGTAAAATTAATGACAAAAATGTATTAATTAAAACAGGTCAAAAACAAAAAGATGCTCCTCCACCTACAACCATCTAAAAGTATGTAATGTAATACCCAATGCCCAGCAAATGCATCCTTACCAGTGCTCAGCAAATACATCCCTGCATTCTGAGCATAACGCATTCCTAAACCCTGCATAACACACTCCTGATCCCTGCATTCTGAGCGGAACACACTCCTGATCCCTGCATTCTGAGCGGAACACACTCCTGATCCCTGCATTCTGAGCGGAACACACTCCTGATCCCTGCATTCTGAGCGGAACACACTCCTGATCCCTGCATTCTGAGCGGAACACACTCCTGATCCCTGCATTCTGAGTGTTTTCTTTAAAAAAAAACACAAAAAATGAATTCTGGGCAGAATGGTATGTTTTTTGGTCCCTTAGGGCTCATTCAGAGGGATGATCAGTCCCATCCTCTGTACAGAGCCGCTGGTAGGTTTAATTCTGTGTTGGCACAACAACAAAAAAATAAGTTGGTTTTGTGTCGTTGTTTGGGCACTCGAGCTCAAAAAGATTTGCCATCACTGCACCAGGATATTAAGCCAGGGTGGTTTATTTATTTTTTCCTGTTAGTAATGAACTAACAGGAAGAAATCATCAACAATACACTGTATATATAAGGCCATACATAAAAGAATACACTGTACTCCAAAACAAACAGTAATATATACAAATTAACAGCTGAATATTATTTGTTTCTGCTGCTCTGATGATACATCTGGGATTTCCTTGTGCTGTTCCATTTTCCAGCTGACTTGCTCCAGACTTTCATAATGAGATCTGAATGTGGGATGGGAGGACAGGCTTCTGTGCACCTATGTGAGTGATTAGCTGCTGGATGAACCATAGACTGCCTTCACTTTCAGGCTGCAGACTGCTTGAATATGGTTTATACTGAATAGGTTTATCAGAATGACATTAGACACGTCAAGTGTACAGTGATAATTTTCTAAAAAAAATAAGGGTTGTTATCAGGGTAAAGTGCAATTAAGTACTGCTGAGTACTGAAAAAAATTACGTTGTGCTGTAAGGAAGACTTCTAATTAAATACATAGGGGGTTATTTACTAAAGGCAACTCCACTTTGCACTGAAAGTGCACTTGGAAGTAAAGTTGCTGCAGATCCGAGGGGGACATGCAAGGAAAATAAAAAAACAGCATTTTAGCACATGATTGGATGATAAAATCAGCAGAGCTTCCCCTCATTTCAAATCTACCCCTTAGATTTAGAGCGAATGCAATTCCAAGTGCACTTTCAGTGCAAAGTTAATTTGCCTTTTGTAATTAACCCCCATAGTGTATAACCAAATATCAAAGTCCATAAAAAGTGTACAAAATCATCATGCAGGGGCTGTGCACCAACCACCAAGTGATTATAATGCCTCACGGAAGATTGGTGTGCCGCTTAGGCTCGGTCAACATGGGTAATAGCACAAATAACTTCATCCATTGGGGGAGTGCCGGTGAGAGATGGAGCTCATCCCATCTCCTGTGATCGCTGAAGAGAAAGGAAAGAGAGATCCCTAGTGAAGCACATCCACGGAATCCTATAGTGGTGAGAGTGGCAACCTCAGCCTAGGCTCCCACCAGGCCACGCCGCCAACATGCTTCGCTCTGCCCCCCCCTCTCCCCCAGAGCTTAGTCATGGGGATGGAGATCCCATGTGTGTGTGGAGTATATATACATCATCGGTGGTCACTAAGGCTGGGTTCACACTTATATGAATTGGATGCGGGTTTTCCGCATCCAATTGTAACTGGCTCCCAATGGAGTCGGTTCACACAGCTCTGGGGCGGCCGCAGTCCACACTGGAAAAGGGTCCTGTGCGTCTTTGGCTCAGTTTCAATTTTTGCCTGAATTCGGACCCGATTCGCACCTGAAACAGAAAACGGGGACGCAGTGGACCCCCTGCTGGGAGCCGTGGCCACAGCTAGTGTGAACTCGGCCTCAAAGTGTATAAAGGTCTAGCAGGAATCAGATTGCATGGGTGAGAACAGCCAATGCGATCCGATTCCAGTGCGAGGAAAAAAAAGTCCCTGCACCTTTTTTGTGCAAATCCAATGCGAGTTCAGCCATACAACTGTATGGCTGAACTCGCATTGCACAGATATCGCATGTGATCGGCACAGCAATGCGGGATGTCTGTGTTCGCGTATGTGTGAACCCAGGCTCAAAGTGCAATTTCACTTGCAAAGTGAAATTCACCTTTAGCAAATCAACCTAGTCGTGTGACAAAAAAAATGCAATTTTATTATGGTGCAAGAGTTGGTTTGTTGAACTTAAGGAATGTAGCCTGTGAGTTTTTCAATTACAATACTGTGAACACTGGGGAAAATCTGACTGGCTCCAATGAAATTAATTTCACCATAAAATTACATACTATTTTAAGAGGGTAATTTTTGTTGAGTTAGGATACATTAGTTAATAAGTTACCGTATGGGTTTTTTTTTTTTTTTTTTGCTTCCTGTTATGTGTGTATTTAATTGGTATTTGCGTAATTTTATTTTGTTACTTGCTTTTTCACTGTCTTTCTCTATTTAAAAAAAAAAATATTTTGGATAGGTGAAAGGAGATTCAGAAACCCTCAGGAGACATTGAATGTCCATTGCTTTCCATTTCACAGTTTTTTTTTTTTTTTTTACTGTATTTTGCCAAAATTGTGTTAATATAACTAGACCTTTGCTGGAATTTCAGGGAAATTAAAGCTTTCAAATTCACCCATTCCTAATTACATTCACTAAGAGACAATGGGGTTTATTTACTAAAGGCAAATCCACTTTGCACTGCAAGTGCACTTGGAAGTGCAGTCACTGTAGATCTGAAGGGCACATGCAAGGGGAATAAAAAAACAGCATGTACATGATTGGATGATAAAATCAGCAGAGCTTCCCCTCATTTCAGATCTTCCCCTCAGTTCTAAAGCGACTGCACTTGCAATGCACTTGCAGTGCAAAGTGGATTTGCCTTTAGTAAATCAACCCCAATATGCTTTCTTTAGATGCAAATGACCAAGAAGATGGAAATACCTTACCTTTGGTCTTCCACTAAACAAACTGGTTCCACTCCCAATTAACCTTTTTTTTACTGCCTGACCTTTTTTTTAGTAATTTGGTGCATCAAAAATTATGTAAGAAAAGTGTAACAAAGTAAAGGAGTCACCCATAGGTGTGCGCAGCCTATTACATTAGAGTGTGCACCCCAAATGTATTAAAACATGGACGGCGTTAGTAGAGCAGTGGATTTGTCAGTAGGGCAGAGGTTGGTGTCAGTAGGGCAGTGGATGTTATTAGTAGTTTTTTATTTTTATTATTTTATTTTTTTATCTATCTTTACCATTTGTTTAGGAGCCCTGTAGGAGGGCTTTGGTGAAATATCAGCAGGGGGAATCTGCACCACACGGGGTGATTAGAGTGTGCCCAGGCACACCCAGCACACCCCCTGTGCACGCCTATGCAGTCACCTATTTCATTGTCAGTCTAGAATGTAGCTATGCTTTGTCCAGGCATAGCTGTTTATCTGCTGCAGCAATGTAAAATGCCCGGTACGTATGATTATGGATATCATGTCTCTTTCTCTCTCTTTCTCCCACAATGCAGCACTGGGTGTATACGTAGCCAATCACAAGTGGGGAGGTCCTTAGCTTTGTGTAACGTTTCTTTACTGTTTTTTTTTTTTTTCCCCTGTGGCTGTTGAGCAAAAGAAGTTATTTATAACCATGGGGGAAGGGATGCTTTTCATCCTACCAGGGATGCTTCCAACTAGTAATTACAGTAAAATGATTCTAAACCTTTTTTTTTATATTAATAATAATAATAATATGGTAATAATAATGTTATACTCACCTGCTCTGTGCGATGGTTTTGCACAGAGAAGCCCCAACCCTCCACTTCTGGGGTCCCCCGCCAGTGCTTATGGCTCCTCCTCTTTGACGAGTGCCACCATAGCAAGCTAATTCCTATAGATGCACTCATGCAGGCTCAATCCTAGGCCACACTGCCTGCATTCATAGACACAGACAGCGGGGCCCGCCCCCAACCCAGCTCCCTGAGCGAGGAACCGGACGTGACGCAGGTTTGTTTACAAGTGATCACTCCGTCATTTGACGGAGCAATCACGTGGTAAACGGCCGCTATCAGCGGCCATTTACCGTGATCCGTAATGCGCCGAGTCCTCTGGACCCGGCGGTCACGGATGTTCTCGGGTGCGCGCACTGGGGGCGCGCAAGAGCGTGATTCTGTGAGGACATCATAGTACACCCTCCCAGAGTTATCGATCCGCCCTGTAGCCGTCATTCGACTAGGACTCTGCATTCACTATATCTGGTCTCCCACTGCACACAGAACATGGAAATGCAGTTACTTTAGTAAATATAACCTGCTAAATACCTTTTCTCCTCAGCAGTATATAGCAGTCTTGTGACTTCTATCAGTGTCTGGTTAAAGCTTGTAGGAGGAGTTTTCATTCTACTCCGACTGTCCTATGAGGCTGCATGACCCCGGACCGTCTGTCTGGACCCAAGAAAGAAAAAAAACCCTCTTGCGATACACACCAAACTGAGCATGTCCAGACTGGCTCCAAAGGCTCTGTCTTATCAAGAGATGGTTAGGGGACAGTGGAAGAAGGGGAGGATCAAAGGAGACAGGATCAAACAGCCTTTTTACACAATGCAGAGAATTAACCTCTTAGGTTTCACAGTGAGTATAACAAGCATGCTGTACTGCATATACAGACTGGTTTTACTGTTGTGGGTTTAGTAACACTTTATTTATCCAGATTAGGTTTATCGACATCAGTGTCATTTAAATTGACTATAAGTCTATGACAAATTTGTCTGTTTCATGGGGGGTCTCAGAACTAGAAACATGCAAAGTTGTGCACTCCAAGTTCTGTGCTGCAAGGTTAATTAACATTCTCATGGCCAGTGATGTAAGTAACTGAGTTAAAATAAACTGAGTTACCTAACGCAGTTACTTTAGAGGGTAACGAGTAATCTAACTGATTACTTTTCCCCTCATGGTAACTCAGCTCCCATTACTTTGGCTTAGTTACCCCAATTACATCTACCGCCACTAGATGGCAGAAGTGTAATTCCGGTGTCCTGACGAAAAAGTTCCCCCGCCGGATAAGGACCCCCTGTACTGCGCAGGCGCAGCGCTTGCGCAGTACGAAGGACTACGGAGCTTACGAAAATTGCCGAACCTAAACAGCTCTGAATGAACTCTACACCGCGTAGGTGCAGTTAACATGTAATTGTACGAGGCGATGCCGCACGCTCCGGATGCTCGTGCTACTATGCAAGGGGCATCTATCGTGTAAGTAAGGGGCAGGTCTAGTATTACTGTAACCAAGGGGCACATTTATTATTATTGTTATATATCGAGCTCTGCCCATTAGTTTAACATTCGCCCTCTTCTGTAGCCATCCGCTCCTTACACGATATAATAATAATAGACCCGCCCCTTGCTTACACGCTATAACAGATCTGCCCCTTGGTTAGAGTAATAATAGAGCAGCCCCTTGGTTACACGATATATAACAATAATAATAAATGCGCCCCTTGCTTACAGTAATACTAGACCCGCCCCTTAGTTACACTTATAGAATATTTAAAAAAAAAGTCAGTTACTTTGCTGAGTAACTAATTACTTTTCCAATGTAGTAACTGAGTTACTAACGCAATTACTTTTTGGGAGAAGTAATTTGTAACTTAACTAATTACTTTTTTAAAGTAAGATGACCAACACTGGTTATGGCAAGGGACATTTTTCATTCAGACCTAAAAATACAGATTGTGATCATGAAGGGGTTAAAGGCCTGATCCCCCATGGAAATGGAAGCAATGTAAACCAGCTCCTCTATAAATAAAACCTACAGCACATAAAACAAACATTCGCAGGCATTTTTCTTTCCAAAACTTCATATGCAATGCTAATTTATGCAACGCAAACTAACACAAACAACTTACAAAGAAAATTAAACACTAGTATTTTCTTTCAACCTTTTGTATCACATCATCTTCAATGAATTCTTTTTTTTTATATAAATCAAAGTCTAAACATTAAAAGGAACAAGTTTATGATATGACTTTGTTTTTAACAAGCTTTAAACTCTAAGGAGTTACAATTTTTATTCCGCTAAAATGCTCATTATTAACCGCTTCCCGACCGCCTCATGCACATATACGTGTGCAGAATGGCACGGGCAGGCAAAATCACGTACCTGTACGTGATCCTTTAAATGCCTGCCCGTGGGTCGCGTGCGCGGCGCCAGCGGCACGCTCGTGACCCGGTCAGGAGCTCCGTGACCCCGGACGCGGGCCCAGCGGACCCGATCGCCGCTGGTGTCCCGCGATCGGGTCACGGAGCTGAAGAACGGGGAGAGGTCTGTGTAAACAAACCTCTCCCCGCGCTTCCTACTCTGCCTGTCATTGATTGGCTGTTCCCGGTCATCGGGAAAGCCGATCAATGATGTCAGATGTCAGCCCCGCCCCCTAATGTAAAAAAACACACACACGTCACAGCCCATAACCCCTCCCCTCCCCCTAGCGGTTAACCCCTTCACTACAACTGTCATTTATACAGGAATCAATGCATTTAAATAGCATTGATTGCTGTATAAACGACAATGGTCCCAAAAATGTGTCAAAAATGTCCGATGTGTCCGCCATAATGTAGCAGTCACAATAAAAATCGCTGATCGCCGCCATTACTAGTAAAAAAAAAAAATATTAATAAAAAAAATGCTATAAAACTATCCCCTATTTTGTAAACGCTATGACTTTTGCGCAAACCAATCAATAATCGCTAATTGCGATTTTTTTTTTTACCAAAAATATGTAGAAGAATATGTATCGGCCTAAACTGAGGTAAAAAAGTTTTTTTATATATTTTTTGGGGATATTTATTATAGCAAAAAGCAAAAAATATTGCATTGTTTTCAAAATTGTCGCTCTATTTTTGTTTATAGCGCAAAAAATAAAAACCACAGGGGCGATCAAATACCACCAAAAGAAAGCTCTATTTGTGGGAAAAAAAGGACGCCAATTTTGTTTGGGAGCCATGTCGCATGACCGTGCAATTGTCAGTTAAAGCGACGCAGTGCCGAATCGCAAAAAGGGGCCTGGTCCTTTGGCTGCCAATTGGTCCAGGGCTGAAGTGGTTAATCATAAAAAAAAACAGTGGGGATTATTTACTAAAACTGGAGTGTGCTAAATATGGTGCAGCGCTGCATAGAAACCAATCAGCTTCCAGGTTTTATTGGCAAAGCTTAAAGGGGTGTTCTGGCGTTTTTTTTTTTTAAAAGTCAGCAGCTACAGTGTTAGTAGCTGCTGACTTTTTTAAAAAAAAATGCCAGAACACCCCTTTAAGCTTTGCCAATAAAACCTGGAAGCTGATTGGTTTCTATGCAGCGCTGCACCATATTTAGCACACTCCAGTTTTAGTAAATAATCCCCACAGTTTTTATTATGATTAATAATGAGCATTTCATTTCAAAAATTGTAACTCCTTGGAGTTTAAAAGATTTAATAAGGACACTTACCTGTCCAGCAAGCCCGCGATGTCGGCCCCCCGAGGCCGATCCGTCCATCGGATCGGCTGCCGGCGCCGCCATCCTAAATAAGGGAAACAGCCAGTGGAGCCTTGCAGCTTCACTGTCCGTCTCCTATTGCGCATGCGCAACCCGCTCGGTGCTTTGTGAATGGCCCTGTTGTTTCCTGGGACACACACATGTCCCAGAAGACACCGGGCTCGCTCGCCGAGGAGGAGGAATTGAAGAAACAGCGCCACGGAATAGGAAGAGGCAGATTAGGAAGACTGTAGGTAAAACAAAACCGCCACTCAAAGTGCAGTAAATTCTGAATGTTTAATAGCAGGCTAAAAACAAGGTACTCACAAAGGCACAGACGTAATCAGCGTATAGGCATGTAATGCCAGATGTCTGTTGAAAATGTGGAATTCAGTACGATGGATAACATCGGTATACTTGTCTGTGTAACAGGCTGGATGAGAAGTTTTGCTGACACTTCCTGGTGGTGGAGCGCAGGCTGTGACCGACAACCACGATAGTGAGGTCACTTCCGGGAACAAGAGCGAATGGGCATAGGCGACGCGTTTGCGGAGCTACGCTCCTTCTTCAAGCCTAACAGGGGCTGTGATTGGAGCAAGCTTATGTGACCAGGCAGCTGCTCCTATTGGTCACAAAAACCCAATGGCTCATTAGATGACGCCGCGGACATTCATGACATTAGCAGACGTGGGGTATATGATATGTTTACATTATTGCACTCGATTCAAAATGATGTTAACTTCAAAAATACACATTAAACTTTAAAAATACAATTCATGGTGATACAATTCATGGTACATAAGGAATTAATGGGCAAATATAAATGAATTACTGGCTATGGGTCTTAAATAAAAATGTGTATAGAATATATATTATAAATATATATTGAAAAAACATATATTAAAAATATATATTAAAATCATACATTAAAAATCTCATGCTTCTCAATGTATATGTATAAACACACTGTGATTAGGAAGACTGCCTAGCAACAGGGTTTTCTGGTGAGTAAAAAAAAATTTTTTTTCAAATGTTTTTTTTTTTTATATTCTTTTAAAAATGTTAATGTAATTTTTTTTTTTTTAGGGTGGCCCTCCACTTTAATTGAACAAGTGAAAGTTAGAAGCTGATTGGCTACCATGCACAGCTGCACCAGATTCTGAGTGCACCAGTTTTAGTAAATCCCACCCTGTGTATGGATACCTCTGATTATATCTATTATATGTGTACTTTTCTCTTCTTTTGACACACACGATTAGGCAATGCTCACACTGAGTAACAGCATACTGGAATTCTTGAATACATTAATGACTGGAGTGGCCTGCTTTTGTATGAGCAAGTAAGTTAAGTATGCTTGTAGCCTAGGAACCGCTCCAAACAAAAGCAGCCTCCTATTCAGACAGAGTGATGGCAGTATGGTAGAGGGGGACGTGTAAGTCACATGTATAAGTATGCAGGATCTGACACTTAAACAGATCATACGTATGTCTATATGTATTTCTGACCATTACTGTATCAGATATTAAATAGGAAAGTTGCTCGGAATATTGCATTGGACTTTTCACAATGTGAATTGCTCTGATGTGCAGATAACACTGTGGAGGACTGACCGGTTGTGAAAGAGATTAGACAGAGTTGTACACAGACAGAGCATGTTTGGTTACTCTGGTTTCCAGGCTATCAGGTGTACAGGTGAGGCGCTGTCACCCTGAGCACAAAGAGGGAAGGAAGAAACTAATAATAAAAGTAAGTAATATTATTTTTCTGAATCATTATAGGTTTTTGCTTCTTTACCTAACTAAACTCTCATCATAAACCACTAATATTTAAAAAAAAAGCTTTTTCCAACCTTTTTTTCCAGATAGTAAACTCTTTAATCATCTAGCAATACTTACATGATGATTAGACGCAATCTCTACAATAATGTGTATATACTTAAACTGAGGTATATTGATGTTTATTAATTCTCATGTCAAATTCTGAGTAATACTTTTTAGTTTTTGGGACGAGAGGGAATCATTTATTTATTACAGGTGTTTATAAAGTGCTATTAATTTGTTCAGCGCTTTACATATTGGGGTTGATTTACTAAACCTGGAGAGTGCAAAATCTGGTGCAGCTGTGCATGGTAGCCAATCAGCTTCTGACTTCAGATTGTTCAATTGAACTTTGGCAATAAAACCTGGAAGCCGATTGGTTTCTGTGCACAGTTGCACCAGATTTTGCACTCTCCAGGTTTAGTAAATCAACCCATTGTACATTCACATCAGTTCTGCCATTAACCCCCCTGGCGGTAATCCCGAGTCTGGCTCGGGGCGGGATCTTCAGTACCAAAAGCGGTAACCCCGAGCCAGACTTGGGCTGCATTGCAGGATACAGGGGGGAAGTTACTTACCTTGTCCCCTGGATCCTGCGATGTCTCCCCGCTGTGTGAGCGAGCCGTCTGCTCGCTCGATTCACGCAGCCCGAGTGCCGCTGATCTTCGTTCCCTGCGATGTTCCGACGCACGGGAGCGGAGATCGGCGCCAAATTCAAAAAAGTTTAAAAACACACAACACATACAGTACTGTAATCTTACAGATTACAGTACTGTATACAAAAAAAATACACATCCCCTTTGTCCCTAGTGGTCTGTCCAGTGCCCTGCATGTCATTTTATATAATAAATAGATTTTTTTCTGCCTGGAAACTGGAGATTGTCCATAGCAACCAAAAAGTGTCCCTTTATGTCAAAAGTGGTTTTAGACCAGCTAGAAAACACCGATAATAAATTAGAATCACAATTCATCATCAAACACTAAATTTAATGACAGCGACTATTCTGCAACTGAGCAAATTTTAGTGTTTTTGATTTGATTACATTATTGAATATTTTTTATATATATTTTTATTTTATTATAATTTATGATTTTGTGTTTCAAACTTTATCATACCCGGGATGTCTACTAGACTCTTGTTTGGACAGATTTAAGTGAGTTATTTATAAGAATTGCATGCCTACAATATAAAAACGCCAAATTTCCATGCAAAATAATTGTACCGCTTTCAGCACAAAATTCCAGACATAATCATACCGCCAGGAAGGTTAAGGAATTTATTATTATTCAGGATTTATATAGTGCCAACAGTTTGCGTAGTGCTTTACAACATGAGGGCAGACATTACGGTCACAATACAATTCAATATTAGGAATCAGAGGGCCCTGTTCGTTAGAGCTTACAATCTAAGAGACAAACTAAGCTTACAACCTAAGGTCCCTGTCTCACATACACTAGGGTGAATTTAGACAAGAGTCAACTAACCTACCAGCATGTATTGGAGCGTGAGAGGAAACCGGAGTACCTGGAGGGAGAATATGCAAAATGAACACATGTAGTGTCCTGGTTGGGGATTCAGGGAACAGAGGACCCCAGTGCTGTAAGGCAGGAGGGGCTAACTACTAACCCATGGATATAGATTCCTAAAGTTCTGTGATGTTTTCAGTTTCAGTAAAGACAATTTTAAATGACTCTTGTTAAAATAATAGTGAGAAGACTTTAAGACCAAGTACAAACAGTAATGGTTAGCCAGATATGCCTGGTGAAAGACATACAAGTATTATATTAAATGTAACAGCGCAAAAATGGTCTAGAAAGCATACATGCTGCAAAGTTGTTCATTTTAAGATTATTGAAACTGACAAGGGGGCATTCATGTGAGGAAGAGCGGCTTTAACCTCTGCATTGGGAGAGCTGTGAAAATATAAAATAAACTCCCACAGAAACTTGTTCTAGATTGTTTAAAAAAGCTGTATGTGTTTTAAACTGCATAGAATATAACTGGCTATTAATATTTTAAGTAATAGCACCATATATTGTAGATTCAGGGAATATTTGATTAGCTTAGAGGATCAGGAAAACATTTTTTTTTTTATGCTGGAGCAATTCAAACCAGAATTCAGACAAGAAATTATGCCTTCTATCTATCTATCTATCTATCTATCTATCTATCTATCTGTCTGTCTGTCTGTCTGTGTCTGTCTGTCTGTCTGTCTGTCTGTCTATCTATCTATCTGTCTGTCTGTCTGTCTGTCTGTCTGTCTATCTATCTGTCTATCTGTCTATCTATCTATCTATCTATCTGTCTATATATCTATCTATCTAAAGCCTCGTACACATGATCGGATTGTTGGCCAACAGAGCGTCAGACTTTTGTCTGAAGGGCGTGTGCCTGGAACTTGTCTTGCATACTAACGGCACACAATTGTCGGCCAACAAACACGAACGTAGTGACGTACTACGTGGAATTTCAGCTCCTGAGCGCCACCCTTTGGGCACCTTCTGCTAATGTCGTGTTTGGTGAACACTGATTCCGAGAATGCGTGTTTGGACTTTTGTGTGAGGGGCTTGTGTACAGACGAGACGAAAATCTGACAACAGACCGCTGTCCGCCGAAAATTCACTAGCCTGCCATCTAACATTTGTTGGCGGAAAATTGGACAACAATTGTCTGATGGAGCGTACTAACGGTCGGATTTTAGGCAAACTGTCGGTCATCACACAATTCCCTGCTGAAAATCCGATCGTGTGTATGAGGCTTTAGGCTGGCCCTACATGATACAATTTTCTTGTACAACTTTCCTTCAGATTTACCAAAACCATGGAATATGAGGTCATAACTAAACACTTTCAATTTGTATGACTTTCCTAGCACAGAGGGGTAGCCTACAAAAGAACAGGCACCTAGATCTTTGGTCTGTGCTCACAGGAGTCGCAAACAGATCCTCTCTTGCATGGCTCCCCTCAGTCAGCTCTTCAGAACACATGGGTCAGCTCTCCAGCTTCCAGGGCTCCAGCCTGAGGCCGCATGGCAGCAGGTGCTAAGGAGGGCAAGACGCCCCCTTCTCAACTGGACTCCCCTCTCCAGGCAAAAAACACTTTCTGTGTCTCCTCACTGAATATAAATACCCCTTCCCAGCATAGAGGCCCCTATGCCTGAAATTGGCTGGGATGGCATCCATATTCATGATACTGATCTGGCTGAGTCACTCCTAGGGTTGCCACCTCTCCGGAATTCACCCAGACAGTCCGGGTTTTGAATCATGTGTCCGGGTTTCAGACTGCCTGAAACCTGGACACATTATTCAGACTGGACTGTGGCTCCAAGTAACCAAGTACCACAACCGTCAAGTGCATAGGTGGGCTCACCCAAATCTTCAGGATTGCCAACTGTCTGGAGGGCTAACTGCAGTTGTCTAAGCTGAGTGTCTGTGCCACTCTCTCTCACACTGTCCAAATCCAGTACAGTTCTGCCCCCCAACCCCGCACGCACAGGAGAGGAGAGAGGGCTCATTCTGCTCCTCTTCCTCCCACCCCTACCCCCCTGTGTCTGAAATTTGAAGCCCAGCAGCTAGTAAGCCTAAGCCTCCATCCTTGGGTGAGTGAGCTCATCATCCACGGTCTATGACTGAAGTCTCCCTCTTCTCTCTCTTCTCTCTCCTACCTCTGAGAGAGTGAGTACACTAAGGTAAGGGCCTTAGGGACTCAGATGTAAGGGGTGCTCTGCAGACTCTGATGTAAGAGGGGCTTTGGGAACCCTGATTTAAGGGGGAATGCTAGTAACTCTGTTGTAAGTTTGGGCTTTGATGAGCAGAAACCCCCTAAATCAGATTTCCTCTTTACACCAGAGTCTACAACGTTCCCCCTTCAAAAAAAATGTTGCCGCTAAAGTGTTCAGGTTTGGTTTGAAGAAAAGGTAGCAACCCTAGTCACTCCTGACCACCCAGCAATTTCCAAAACTGCCTGGATACAGATGAGTCCATGCAAATCCAGTAACACTTGTTAAACAAACAGGACTCACCCTGTCTGTGCCAATTCAGTCTCCCTGTTAGGCAGGAAAACTACTATATTTTACTTTAGTTCCCTATTAAGCAGGAGACCACACTATTCTAACTATATACATCCTAGCAACCTACCTAGGAGGGTGCTACATACTGCCTGTGTTTTATTTATTGTTTATATGTGTTTTTATGCCTACCTATTTATGTATTAATGTCTGCCTGTTTCAAGGTGGTAGGGCATTATAAAATAAAGGCCCTAAATCTGCAATGAATTACATATGTGTAACAGTAGAAATACTTTTTTTTGTGTAATCAGAATAATTGGGTAAAGCTGTATAACAATAACTCTGCAGATGATGAAGCTAAATTTATATTTCTATATTCTCCTTTTAGGTAGAACTCAAGAGAATGTCAAAAGACACGTCTGTGCAGCTCATCCCTTACCAGGAAAGGTAATGATTGTTTGTTTTATAATTAAAATTCATGTAGCCATAAAGTCAGTCAGTCCACCCAAAACTCAAGTTTCAGTTTTTGGTAGATGCTTTAGAGCAGCCTTTCTCAACATTTTTACACTAGAGAAACCCTTGAGATAATTTGTAGGTCTCAGGGAGCCTCTTCTAAAATTAATTCATTGGGGGTCAGTGGGAAGAATGGAACTTACATTGGTGGTCAGTGGAAAGATTGCTCCCTTACAATTGTGGTCAGAATGCCACCTTTACAGACAACAACAAAAAGATCACTGGTGTTATGCCAAGTGCCAAGTGCTCATGGACTCGAAACTAGTCACAGCTCAAGGGACCCCTAGAAGCTCCTTGAGGAACCCTAGGGTTCCACTGTACCCTGGTTGAGAATGGCCCATTAATGAGATATCTGCTATTACATTCCTGGAACTGGACACTTCCTGTGGCCTTTATAGGGGCTCCCACTCTGTTAGAATTGTATTCTATTTTACTTTATATTAAGCAGAATACAACACAAGGTGATGGGCTAGAAAAATGTCAGCATGGACCCCCAAAACTCACGGATAAATAGGAATTATTGCACAAACATATGACATAACTCATAACTTAAATAACAAGTAAAGCAATATGAAAATCAACTAAATAAATTTCATACCGCGCTCAAACAACATGTAGTGCAATGCATAAACACATGAAAAATTAACGAATAATAATGTACATAAAACCACCACCAGAATCTTCAATCTAAGTGAAAAATTGTGAAGAATTCTTAATTTCTGTGTGAAGTAAGTGCTGTCTTCCACCGGTATTTAGGCAAATATCCTACTCACCAGACCGACATGACACCCATTACAGGTAGTCAGACATGCATAGATATCAATAGGGATATATCCTCCGGTGTAATACGACCCCCAACACAGTATTCACCAACAATGAGCAACATAAATCAAAGAGAGAAGAAAGAACCCCTCATGGTTTAGTATTTAAGAGATTTTAATCCATAAAAATGTAGCACTTACAGCTTAAAAAAACTTGATCAGCCCAATAAAACAAACAGGCACGCCAATTGCATTCCACCTGCGATCCAGGATGATGGCGGAAGTGACGTATCACGCACTAACAGACCCAACGTGTTTTTTGTCAGCAACGTCTGACGTCATCAGGGGTCATGTGATTTTGACGTCAGACGTTGCGGACGAAAGGCCTCGGTTTGGTTAGTGCGTGATACATCACTTCCGCTATCATCCTGGAGCGAAGGTGGAACGTAATTGGCGTGTCTGTTTGTTTTATTGGGCTGATCAAGGGTTTTTTAAACTGTAAGTGCTACATTATTATGGAATATAATCTCTTATATACTACACCATGAGGGGCCCTTTCTTCTCTCTTTGATTTATGTTGCTCATCTTTGGTGAATACCGTGTTGGGGCTCATATTACACCGGAGGCTATATCCCTATTTATATGTATGCTTGTCTGACTACCTGTAATGGCTGTCATGTCGGTCTGGTGAGTAGGATGTTTGCCTAAATACCGGTGGAAGACGGCACTTACTTCACACAGCAATTAAGATTTCTTCACTATTTTTCACTTGGATTGAAGATTCTGGTGGTGGTTTTATGGACATTATTATTCATAAATTTTTCATGTGTTTATTTATTGCACTATATGTTGTTTGAGCGTGGTATGAAATTTATTTAGTTTCCTTTCACATTGGTCTCAATATGAGCTGCTCTACATATATTTATTTATTACATTTATTAGTTTGTTGTTGGTTCAGGGTGCGTGGCTTATAGGCTTGCAACCTATATATTTTTTCGCAAGTAAAGCAATATTGCTGTTCCCCAAAGAGTGACCAGCCACAGTCAGAGATTAACATATCATGCCTATAGATACCTTTAATCCACCAATATTGTGCTTTCCAATTCTTTTCGGCTATGTGAGGCTTGATCTATAACACATTTCTCCACACATGTCAGCACAGACAACTGCCAGATGATCATTTTATGGTTTAATGTATTTGACTTAATAAAAAAACACACACAGGCCAATGTGGCCTTTGAACAATCATATTGTCTATTGCAGTCATTTGTTACCAAAGCAAATATCAATTGGTACTGAAAATTGGTGGTGACCTGTTTGTAGCCTGACTATTGCTGATTCTTATAGTATTCTGTCTATGTAGAGGCATCGTGAGAATAGTAGATCTGCACACCCGACACTAGTCTAAAATAGACTCCTATGCAGTATACAAAGAAGAGGGATTTTTGGGTGTCTGGGACTCGAGATAACTGTTATTGCAGTGCTGCTCAAACAGGAAAACTCACATAACACTTTTAAATTGAATTAATAAGCTATTCGCTAGAGTGACTCAAACTGACTCCCTGGCCCAATGAGAATTTAAATTAACTCTACAGCTTCCTTGAAGTAAGTGGAAAGTTTCAGGAGCTGATACAGGTGAGGGAAAAGTAAATCAATGTTATATTATAATAAAAAATTTAATATTGGGGCTTTGTATTGTAAGATTCACAATTTGTAGTTGCTATAAACCACGTGTTCTCTATTAGAACTTAGAAGTATTTTTTTTTCTCAATAAGGGCTGGTTCACACCACAAAAACGCACTCCAGATCCGTTCCCGATGCATTTCTGCATGCAAGTTTTTAACGTGTTTTTGACACGTTCCATTGTATTTTTATGTGTTTTTGATGCATTTTAGGATGCATTCCAGATGCACACTGGCTGTTTATATATATATATATATATATATATATATATATATATATATATATATATATATATATATACTGGCTGTTTATATATATATATATACAGATATATAGATATAGATATATATATATCTATATATTGGTGTATATATATATACATAGTATATAGATAAGCTTCAAGCAAGCAAGCAAAATCCAGTCTTAGGAGTCTCAGGGATGATTGAAGACTACAGTTGATGTGCAACCAGTTTGTTCCTCAGTCCTTTGGGTGATATATATTTAAGACTTGCCCTATCAAGTTGGTTTTTCGTGATCTCTTTTGAACAATCATAGTCACTATGGGGTTGATTTACCTTTGCAAGGGAAACTTCACCAGACCTTAATGAATATGGTGAAATTGAATTTAACAAAGAATATCCAATCCCAAGAGAAAAAAAAGTATTTTTGCTTGCAAATGATTGGATGATGGAAGTCAACAGAGATTTACCTCATTCACTAAGCTAAGGGATAATTCACTTTCAAAATGAACAGCCTATTTGTCTTTAGTAAATCAACCCCTATATGTCTCCATATACTGTCTTTAGTGTGGCTTATACTTCTGTATATCTAGGCAGACACTCCAAATTATGGAAAAGTTTTTTATTGCAGCAAATAATATTCTATACCTACACAATAAGTTCAGCATGAAGGAGCAATAGAAAGATCTCTCTAAATGACAATAGGCCTAATGTTTAAACCTGAGGCAAAAGTGGAGCTTAATACCAAATCAACCAGTTGGTTATCTCTGTCACTTCTCTCTGTGGGCTGCAGTAGTACTAAGTGCCAGGTTCCCATCTGTCCAACCATCATGTACCTGGTAAGCTAATTGTTGGCAGTGCACCACAGGATACCTTTTTAGAAAATGTTTCATGTAATAGAAAAGATTGTTAACTGTTTATTTTTAAACCAGGCAAAGCTTCAGTGTACCAGACTACCCTGCTGTTTAAAGAAACCTGTTGTATCCATTATATTGGCAAACTGTAGGTCAATAAAGCCAAAATACAGCAGGCATGACCTAATTTCAATAAACCGGTGGAAACAGGCTCTACTGGCAACAATAAATGACGACTTACTTAAGAGAGTTTGCTGTAAACTCTACAGATATATAGGCAGAACTAACCACAAAGACTAGTTGTACAGACACATAACATGTAATATAACTGACACACTGAATAAACATTACCCAATTTTAGCTACAAATTATTTTGACCTAAACTTCTCTAACTTGGTAGTACTGAAGATGCGATATGAACAACATGGAGAACTTGCATGTGATAAAAGTCTGTGGATTTGGTTTTACAGGTTTCGAAGCATATTCCAAAATATCTGCAATCATTCATACCTTCCCATGTTTTAAAGTTTTTTGTATTTTAATTAACATTATTTTTTTATTCAGGGGACAGTCCTTCCTGCCTACCATCCATGGAGTTAGAATGGAGTCACTGGAAGACAGGTTTTCCAACCAGGAGAAGACAACCACCATACTCCTAGAGCAGGCCTTCAAGATTAAAGAGGATGTTTCCATGTTGAGAGGCAACCGCGGCACCCAGTGGGACTTGATGGCTCAGCGGCTGCTGGAAAATCATATGCAGATCGTCACACAAATAGTTAAACAGCTTAGTAAAGACATTGAGGTACACAATTGAATATGTACAAATGTTGTAAATCATAACCCCCTATTCACAGCAATAGAATACAGCTATTGTGAACCATCCCAATGTGGCCACACTCAGGAAGTTATAGCTGGTTGTGCAACAGGCCCTCTTTGTGTGTGTTTTAAACAGGCTTTTGTATAACAAAAAAAACAGGTGTCTTTGAATGCTTGTTAAATATCCTTCTTATGCTGATAGAACAGAGGTGAATCATGATAACCATTCAATTTATTGTATTATCTCTTAAGCTAGTGTGTGTCAGGTAAACAGGGATCAGTCAGCAGTTTGGCTGTTCTGCTCCAAATATTAGGATCCTTGTGGAAAGGCCACCTTTTGCTTATTGTATAGGGGAATTAGACTCTAAATATAGTCAAAATGTAGCATGATTTTAAGGAAAAAGATCTTGCATTTTGGGCCTATCTGAGACCAGTTTGTGATGCATTAGTGATGTGTTTGCCATGTTTTCACACTGCATTCTGATTAAATTAAACAGAGGATTATAGAACCTAAAGACATATGCACATTTGCATCATGTTGGGGTCCTTGGGTTATTTCAAAGAGCACTCACTATCCAGATAGGAGAGTATTTGTAATCCAATGCCCATAAGTTAGGGTGCCTATGGCTACTATCAAAGAGTCAAGCGACTAATTAGAGAAAGATAAAGATCCATTGCAACTGAAGAAGAGCCTGTGACTGATCTTACAGGGTCATAAATCTGATTTGGCTGCAATTACAGGGCCCACTACTACCTAGAGGATACTATTAAAAGGCCAACTACTACTATAATATCTGAGCTACTTTGATCTTTTTGGGTATCCTGTGCCCCCAATCCTCTCTCCTAGAACTGAATTCAGAAATAAATGTTAAAAAGACTAAAGTTCTTTCTCCCCACTATACACTAAGAATCCAAACCTAAAATAAAAATGTTAGCCTGCCACACTACTTAAGAGGTCATTCTGCACCACCCCAAGAGGGGGAGTGCTACACTTTACAATCAAAAGCAAGACAAAAAATCTGTATAGAAGCCCCTAGAGCAGTGATGGCGAACCTTGGCACCCCAGATGTTTTGGAACTACATTTCCCATGATGCTCAGCTACACTGCAGAGTGCATGAGCACCATGGGAAATGTAGTTCCAAAACATCTGGGGTGCCAAGGTTCGCCATCACTGCCCTAGAGGCACCTAAATGTCCCTAGTTAATTTCATAGAGTCACCCCCTATAGTTTATCAATCTCTATTCATACAGTATATATGACAGTTTCTTCAGTTTTGCCTCCCTTGTTGGTATAGAGAGTGACAATAGAATAAAAAGAGGTTTTGAGAACCAAGAGTCCAAAGTACACTCTGTTGTTAATTTTCAATAACATAGTGCCAGCATTTGTTTTTTCTTTTATGTATTTCTGTTTAATTTGATCTTTAAAACATACTCAGATAATAAATTGCCCGTTATTGACTAAAGCGTATATACTGTTTCATATTGATTGCCTTAGTTCTCATTTTTGGCATAATAATTTGTAATGACTACAAATGGATGTCACATTGTGATATATGTATATTGGCTAAGCAGAAAAGCATTCATAACAAGAAAACAATAGAATTTATATAATTTATAACTAGAACAAGTTGTTAGTACAAGGAATACATATGTCCAAGTGTGTCAAGGGAGTTTAAGAGGAAACCCTTACCTCCAACCAGAGGACAAAGTATTAATTAGTCAGCCCGTTGTGATCATTTGCCATTGTCAGTAGAATGATATCAGGTTTTCTCGTGCTGTTGTAGGTTTTGGAAAATGAGATCAGAACCAGAGACACAGTAAGCACAGGAACAAGCTTTGCCGTGCAGAACCTGGATAGGAAACATCTATCTGGAATTGGTGATCTACGTGGCCGTGTAGCCAGGTTAGTTCTATGGATTTACTTTGTGTCGGCATGGAATAAGGTAGAATATAATGTTTGAAGAATGTTTTTTCCAGAATGTCTTTCATGGAGTCCGTTAACATTGAATGGATGTTCTACACACATTTAGAATGTTAATTACATTTCAAATGGCAAAGTTTTTGTTTAAATCTGCAGCTCTCATCAAAATAATACCTGGTGATCTTGCCATGAAGGTCTTTGTTCAGGTATTTCCTATTAGGGGGCCACAGCTGTCTCTTAATCATGCCCCTACTGAACCTCTCAGTGTGACTACAAACAGCCATGCTGACATACATTGCACAAACATAGTCCACCCTTGTGACTATAAGTAAGTGGACCAATGTGCAGTTACAGGAGATCAGCAGCAATAAGTTGCAAAAAAAGATAAAAAAAAAAATCTAAAAACAATATTTTATGAGAATAATAACAACATCTGGATATGCCTTAGATCTACTTTAATGATAGACATATCCAATAGAAGCATCTGTATAAAGTGTAACTATAAACACGTTCATCCATTTACATTCTGTCCACCCATAAACATTCATTTAGAGGACTCTTGTAGTGAGCAATAAATAAAGGAATCTGACATTCAGAATATGTGGTCTTTGTTGGGAGTTAGTATGGGAAGTTCCTGTGCTGTTTGTGCTCAGTAAAATATATAGAATCATAAAAAATTGTCTACAATAGCTACGATATAATCAACAATATCTGCTATAACAAATAACTAAGCATAACAATAAAAGTTCATAAAGTGCTATGATTCTTCAATATCAAGATGATTCCTTTAAAGTGCCATTCATGCATAAAAAGAGCAATCTGTGCAGAAATATATGGCAAAAGTGGTGAAAGTGCTGTGCTCCCCTTCCTCCCACTTTAAAGGAATCATTGCGATATTGAAGAATCATAGCACTTTATGAACTTTTATTGTTATGCTTTGTTATTTGTTATAGCGGATATTGTTGATTATATGGTAGATATTGTAGACAATTTTTTATGATTTTATATATTTCACTGAGCACAGACAGTGCAGAACCTTCCCATTAATTCTTAAAGAAGTACACACCCTTTTCTTGCAGCAGTTAAAATCTAATTTAATTAAAATGTATTTAAGCACACCACAGCATTGGGACACTCATAGTATTTTGTTGGTAGTTAGTCAGTAATAAAAATAAGAGCTGCTGACAGAATATATATCTCTACGTTCCAATTTCAGTCTTTACACATGCTCCACCTACTTCTAGGATTATATTTAAATCAAGTTTTAGGAAAATGTAAAGGAATGGTTCTTGGATGCATATATCAACTACATTTACAATATCTGTCTTTTTTTAAAAAAAATAAAAAATTATAAACTCCAAAATTAAATATAATTATTCTATTAAATATTTTTATAATCTCTGCCTGAGGTTCAAATTTAACATAATAAGACTTTATACCAGACAAGGCATTAAAACAGTACATAAATAACACATCACCTACTTACTTTCCTATATCATAATGATATGTCACTTAGTTCCGCAAATGGAGGGATCAGAGGAAGCTAATCCAGCCAGTGAACGAAGGGCAGAAGGTGCTACTGTGGTCAGTGTAACTGTAGTACCAACGTGTGTGTCCTTAGAACACACAGGGATAAAATAATATGCAGCCATATAAAACTAAATGGCATGTTAGAAAAAATGCTAGAAATTTGGTGAACAAAATTGAAGAACTGGAACTACTGATACATGAGAAGCATTTCAACTTTGTCGGAGTAAGAAAGACCTGGTTTGACAACACACTTGCAACTGTCAAGGGGTACTCCTTGTATCGAAGGGACAAAGTAGATACAAGAGGAGAACGGGTGCGCATGTACATCAAGAGTGATTTGCTGGTGAAAACGAGGGAAAATTTTACTAACAAGGCAAGGGAGGAAGTGGAATCCTTGTGGTTTGAGATTTAAAGGGGGGGGGGGGACTTCAATTATCCAGATATTGACTGGGCAGATGGAACTGCTCACTCCTCTAAGGCTCAGCATTCCTTAAATGTCTTGCAGGACCATTTTTTTTTGTCAATTAGCAGATGCCCCAACTAGAAACAAGGCTCTGCTAGAACCACTAATTACTAATTAAAAAGAATCCCAAAAACTTTTTGAAATATATAAATAGGAAAAGACAAGGTGGTAGTGTCAGCAACACAGCAAGGAGGGTACCCTTGAGGCTAACAGAAGCTAGTGTTCTTAAAAGGCTGGAAAAACGTGAAAATTTTATTGTGAACAAATTGCCAGATGGCTTACAGTCAAGAGTCCTCAAAGAACTTAGCCAGGTCATTGCTAGCCCGTTATTCCTAATCTTTAAGGACAGCTTACTGAATGGAATGGTACCAGCAGATTGGTGAAAATCTAACAAGGTACCATTATCCAAAAAGGGCCAGGATACATACTGTACCTGGTAACTACAGGCCAGTCAGCCTAACATCAATAGTTTGTAAACGATTGGAGGGGAAGATAAGGTACTATATCAGAGAATTTTCTGATGAAAATAGTAGGGCTGCGGAAATTAAAGATTAATTGTTCGATTAATCGTTAATTTCTTTGATCGGTCAAAATTATTTTGATCGAGGACGATCCGCGGAGTGAGCTCCGCGGTCTCGCCTATAGGAAAGGCCGTGGCTTCGGCCTAGCTCTGGAGCCGTGGCCATCTTGGTCCACCTGATGGCGGCTTAGTAGCGGAGCGCAGACGTCATCATCACCCGCCTGCTTGTGCCGTCTACTCTGAGGACGGACGGGTCTGCCGGCTGTCTATTCCAGACAGAGCAGACAATTGTGAATATTAAGGTATAGGGGAGATGTGGGGAGATGTGGACAGTACAGTATGGGGGAGATGTGGACATTACAGTATGGGGGGAGATATTACAGTGGGGACTATATATGGTGGTGATCCGAAAAATGATCCGATTCGTGACTCTGATCCGAGGAACGATCCAAACCATGAGTTTTTTGATCCGTTGCACCCATAATTTCTGTGACAACATTTTTTGAAAAAAACTGTATGTGTGTTATAATTAATCGAAATTAGTCGATTGATCGATTAATCGAACACAAAAATTTTAATCAGTAACAGCCCTAGAAAATAGTATCATTGGTAGTTACCAGCATGGATTTATGAATGATCGCTCTTGCCAGACCAACCTATTAACATTCTATAAGGAAGTGAGCTGTAATCTGGATAGAGAAAGGCTTGTGGGTGTAGTGTACCTAGATTTCGCCAAAGAACTTGACCTGGTACCCCATAAACCCTTCATTTACACAATGAGGTCTCTTGGCATTGACGACAGTGTATGTACCTAGTTAGATAACTGGTTACAGAAGCGTGACCAAAGGGTGTTGATAAATAGTATATCTTTCCCGAATGATCTGGAGTTGTGAGTGGGGTGCCCCAGGGCTCTGTCCTGGGACAAATTCTGTTTAACTTGTTCATAAATTATATAGAGGTTGGTATAAATCGTTCAATCTCAGTGTTTGCTGGTGATATGCAGTTAAGCAGGGCAATTACTTCACAACAGGATTCTGAAACTTTACAAGAAGACCTAGATAAAATAGGGGTGGGCAAACAAATAGCAAATGAGTTTCAATGTTAGAAAAAGTTAGAGTAATGCACTTGGGGGCTACAAATATGAAAGCAAGCTACATGCTAGGGGAAGAATTTCTGGGGGAATCAAGGATCGAAAAGAATCTGGGGGTCCGTGTAGATGACAGACTCAGCAATAGCATGCAATGCCAAGCTACAGCAAACAAGGCCAGCAGACTATTAGCATACACGAAAAAGGGTATTTTTTAAAGAGATAAATCAATAATTTTACAACTTTACAAAACTCTAAAGCCCCATACACACGGTCGGACTTTTTCATCAATTTGGTCCGATCGGACAAGGTTGTTGAAAAATCAGACCGTGTGTATGCACCATCGGACAGTGTTCGTCGGTTTGTCCGTCGGACAAAGTCTTATCTCCTGCTGGAAAGATTTCCCGTCAACCCGGTCCGATCACACCAAATCCGAGCGTGTGTACGCTTGTCCGACGGACAAAGTGCTACGCATGCTCAGAAGAAATTCTGTGACGGAAGCGCTCGGTCAGGTAAAACTACCTTTCCTAATCGACACAGCACATTCGTCACGCTGCAATGTTAAAATGTCTTTAATGCAGCGCATTCTCTTTTTCTTTACAATGCAACAAGAATGACATCTTTTAGCTGCTCCTATTCACCCGCACTTCTCACAAACTTACTTCTTTATTACTTTGCAGCATTTATACACTACATGTTTATTTTTACTCAGATCGTAATACAATCTTTCTTATTTTTTTACCCAGATTTTTTTTTTTTGGGGGAATACATATTTGAAGGAGATTTTTTTTTTTTTGGAGGGGGTTTGTATGTCTCAACTTAGCAAAACCACATTATTAACATTTGTATTTCTTGCTTACATTTACTAGGAGTTTGTTGGTTGTTGGTGCCCCTTGTTAATTCTAGGATTAGTGAAATGTACCTGCCTACTCAAAGAAAAACTGTCATTGTAGAAAAGTAAAACACAATAGTCAATGATTATTTCAAATCAAAAAAAACCTTTATTTAGGTCTCAGCAACAGACCAAAGAGGAACGCAGCCATGGTGAAACTTGGGGAATTTGCAAAGCCTTGGACACCCATGGCAACCATCATTTTACAGACTTAAACAATTGGGGGCATGAAGACTACCTATCTAAATAATAAGGGAGCGCAATCTGGTCCTGAAGTCCAAAACATCCGGAACTGCAGCAGATGCCATCTAGGTCCCCAGGCTCTGGTACTACGAGAGGCTCCATCTTCTCTCAGACCAGACTGAGTCCAGGTTGTCACTCTCTTGTCTTCCTTGTACGCTTCCTTCCACGCCGTGGTGCTGGTGCTGGTGGGGTGGCAGAAGGAGGAGGAGGAGGCGGAGCAAGGTCACTCTCGCAAACATGTGTGAGGGGAGTCATCTCCCCAGCCATCCCCTCATTTAGTATTTTGAGGATGACCTCCTCACACATGCTGCGTTGCCCCGCCTCCATACCCGTAAATTTACTTGTAACCAAGGAGGCAAAGGCCTCCTCGTAGGTGGGTGTGGCATAGAGGGAGGCTGAGGCATCTTTTATCAGCTGGAGCGCTGACTCTCCCACCTCCCCCATGCTTTTCGCCCTTCTGTAGGGAAGGCGGAGGGGAGAGACTTGGGAGACAGTCAGGCTCCTACGCCTACCCCCCTCTTGGCTGCCACTACCCCCTGCCTCCTCCTGACTGCCACCTTCCACAGCCACCTCCTGGCTGAGGTCTTCCTGTGTATGAAAAAGGGACATAGTTTCAGTTATTTGTTCATCAAACACACACAATTCTCATCTAGTGACTGTTGCAAAATGTTTTCAAATACAAAACCATACAATTCTCAGCCCTGCAGTTTAGATTCTTCCCAAAAATGTCTCCCACACCACTGTCTGTTGATATGTCAATCACGTTAGGAAATAAGCAATTGGGGATCCTGAATTAACTGAACATCATTCATTATTCAACAAACTGGTTCCAAAACTACTATACCTGGAACAAGCTGGGCACCTGCACATATTCCTGACTGGAAGGCCCAGGTTGGTCCTCGGAATCCTCATCAAGGGTGGCGTGCGTGGAAGGACGCGTGCAAGGAAGAGTCGAGAGTGACTTCCTGACAGTAGCCTGGTCTTTGAGAAAGTGGAGCCTGTCATAGTACCAGAGCGTGGGGACATGGACATCAGCTGCTGCAGCTCCAGATGCTTGTGACTTCAGGACCTTATTGCGCTCCCGGAAATAGGTAGTCTTCATGTTGGTGATCTTCACTTTTAAGTTTGCGACGGTTGCCATGGGCAGGGTAGGCTTTACAAATGCCACCAGTTTCAGCAGGGCTGCGTACCTCTTTGGTCTGTTGCTATAATCCCTGTGTTTTGCCTGCCATAAGAGGGGGAATTGCTGGTATTTATCAATGAAGTGTGGGAGAAAGCTCACGTTGTAGAAGGCATCCATCACCTCTGCAAGACACAACGCCACACAAAACAATATAAATAATGTCAGCCTAAACTCTCCTAATCTTCTCCATAAAGAAGCCTCAAGTTCTAATCAGTCTAGGCTAGTTATGTACCAACGTCAAATTGTACCTTCGTTTGTAGCGATCGTCTCGTGCGTGAGCTTTCTCTCCCCTCGTCTCCCAGATCGTGGCTACGACACAGGCGTGTGACGTTTTATATACAGTGCGCATGCGTCAAACTCCGCCCGCCCCTGACGATCTTTCTCGTCTATTCCCCACCCCTTCTCTTTACGGCGCAGTGGGGAGAGCACATGGCGGGGACACAGCAGGTGCGCCCCAAATATCCCCCCAACGAGGAGGTGGACGAGGAAAGTCCGGAGGCAAAAACGTCCCGATCCCGGAGCCTGAAATTCAAGGCCTCCAATATGTCATTTGGAGAAATGTTGGAGATGGTGGACATATTAAAGAGGAGCGACTATGATGGGAAGTATGGGCCTTACCTCAACCCCAATGTCCGCAAGGCCAAGATCATGTCTAAAGTTGTGAGAAGGCTGTACAATCATTTTGGGTACAACGATCCAAGGAGCAACTGAGGAAACGCTGGTCAGACCTGAAACTGAGGGAGGCCGATCAGTACAGAAAGATCAAGAGAATTCTTCAAAAAAGTAAGTAGTTGTGTTTTGTGTTTGATTTCTTGCTCGCATACTGCTCCATGTGGTTTGATTTTTACAAAGTTGTACATTCCAAAATGGCCACTTTCATGTTCGTCTGTGCATTCGATCGTACTCAGCCTCAATCTTTCTGCCACTGTCATGGTCGTGTGTGTGTCCATTCGATCGTACGCAACCTCGATCGTGCGGCCACTTATAATACGATGTTTGGTGTTTTTTTTGGGGGAAAGGAAGTTTGTTCTCCCTAGAAATGTCATCCAGAATGTAAAGCCAATTTATTCAATGTAAAGGAGAGGTCACCCAGTAGCTGTTTACCCATCTGGACTCGAGAGCACTAGTGCTGGGACACCCAAACCCCCTTTTTATTAGCCTTTTCCACACATGTGCTCCAGTGGATACTAGAGGGGGGTCTCCATCACACAAACTTCTACCAAAAAGCTAGTCAGTTTAGCACCTTTACAAAGTGACTACATTCATGTAGTTGACATTTGTAACTGGCCAAACTAAAATAGTGTCCGTCACTTTCAAGCAATGTTTGTCATTTCCTATTTCTGCCCTCAATAGTTTGTGTTGCTAAATCTTCCTTTTGGACATTCTCATAGGGGAGCGAAAACTTGGGCCGTCTGAGGAAACCCCCAAACCAACACCTCCCAAAAAAGGGGAAAGAGCAGAAGCAGAGGAGGAGGAGGAGGAAGGAGAGATCATCGAACTTGGAGAAATTGTCACCACAACAGGTGAGTGTGGGAGAACACAGCTACTGGTAAGCTAATCCATGTATGGCTGCCTCATTTCCAACACCCCATTTTTGTTTGTTTGTGGTTTTTAGGTGACGTGGATGTTGTGGAAGAAAAATCGCACTTTACCACAGAGAGTGCCCACGTACTCATCGGAGAGATAATGGTCTGCAATCGAGATCTAGATTACATAAAGCAAAACATCAATGATGTTCAACAAAAATTGAAGAACATCATTGATGTTTTAGGAAAAATATGAAAACGCACCAAGTAATTAACACACATTTGTGCCTGCTTCTGAACACATTTGCAACTTAAAAACTGTCTGAAATTTGGAACATGCACACATTGTGTCCACATGTGCTAGCTCCCACCATGGTGGATGAATGGCAACGTTTTTTTGGGGGTGCAAACACTTTACGAACTACGAAAGTGGTTGTGGTGAAGGGGTTGCACCCCCAAAAAACGTCCATTCATCCCCATGATGGAAAATGGCACTTTTGAAGCTTCTAGGCATGTGTTTTCCCATCTAATGACCATTTTCAGACCCAAATTGTGTGCATGTTCCAAATTTCCACTTTTCGGGGGTGACCCCCCCATGTGATGAAGGCAAGATCAAACACACTTTGAACATATAGTCATGTCTGATCTTGTCTTCACTTTACAAAGTTGAACTTTCCAAGTTCCTAGGTTCTGTTTTGCTCCATGCCTGGTTTTACCAATTGCGGAATGTTTGTAAACAATGTTGTAAATAACCAAGATGTTGTCAGTTTTGGCGTGAAGATTGTAAACGCACTTGGGAATGTTTTCCTAGTAAACTTTTATTTTTCTAAATGTGTGGCTTCCTTATTTAAAAAACACAATGCATTATGTATGTAAAATGAAAAGGATATGGGGGGCAATGGGTGTTATTTACTAAAGGCAAATCCACTTTGCACTCCAATTTTCTTTCCCGGGGAACTTTTTCAATGCACTTGTAGAGCATAGCGGATTTGACTTATGTAAATGACACCCACAGTGCTTTGTACGAAAACACGGAGCACAGCATTTTGGAGAATACACACATGTCAGACCTGGTGATGAAAAGGAGTATTTTGGGTGTCAGTTATGCAGTACAAACCTTCTCTAGACCAAAGATTAGGTAGCAAACACACAACATGAGAATAATCTTTTTGGGAAGAAGAGACTGTTACCTCCTTTTGCCCAGAAAGTGCATTCCCACTGTCGAAGGCAAAGGGAAAAAATGTCAAAGTAAAATAAGCTAAAAAGAAGACTGAAATGACATGAAATCATAGGTTGGTTAAAATATCAGATTTATTAAAAAATGCCTCTCACACATCGTCAGGCAGAGCAATGGCCCCCCTACCCACAAAGTACTGCATATATTGGTCCCGGACCACACGGGCATTTAGAGGGGGCAAGCCTGGACGTGCCACTCGAAGGGCTGTGAGTTCGGCATTTGGAGGGCCCTCCACATCTGGGCCAACGGGCACCACATAGTTCCTGTTATGTCTTTTGAGGAAGTTGTGCAATATGCAACAGGCAAGAACTATGTGGTTCAGTTTGTATTCCGCCAAGTTAAATGCCGTCAGGAACAGGCGGAAGCGGCTGGCCAGGATGCCAAAAGCGTTCTCCACAACTCTTCTGGCTCTGGACAGCCTGTAGTTGAAGACCCTCTGGTCCGGGGTGAGGGTCCTCATCGGGAACGGCCTCATCACATGGGGAGTCAACGCAAACGCTTCATCTGCGACAAAGACGAAGGGGAGTCCTTCGGCATTCTCCTCTGGAGGTGGCAAGCACAGACTGCCACTTTGGAGACGCCAGTAGAACTCCGTGTGCGTAATGGCCCCACCATCCGATATCCGGCCGTTCATCCCCACGTCCACATACATAAACTCGTATGTTGCCGACACCACCGCCAACATCACTACACTATTAAACCCTTTATAATTATAATAGTAGGACCCCGAGTTGGGCGGTGGGACGATGCGGACGTGTTTCCCATCAATTGCCCCTCCGCAGTTAGGAAAGTCCCAACGGCTGGCAAAGTGGGAGGCCACAGTCTGCCATTCCTGTGGCGTGGAAGGGAACTGTGGAGTGAAACAAGAAAAAAAAATTAGTCACTTTGCACCTAAACATTGCAAGCAGATTAGACAATCAACATCTTGGAACAAGAGCATTGTCTAAAATTGGAGGCTGGAAAGTATTTGCACAGAAAAGTAGAGGCTCCCCTTCACAGATTACTCACCCCCCCATCAATCCCCCCACTTCTGATGGGCCATTGGCAATAACTAGGGGTTTTGGGGGGGGGGGTGGTGGACAGCTAACCCTCTGCACTTCATTGATTGGCAAATGGCTCAATAATGTGGGCTAGTTTGGCCAGACCCTCTGTACTTAACACTATTGGCAGGCCACAGGAAAGATCAAATAACATTTCAACCCCCCCCCCCCCCAAAAAAGGCAGGCACAGTGTGACATTATTAAATTACCAAGCAAGCTAATAGGAGGGAAAGAAGACAAAAAAATAGGAAATGGAATGTATGGAGGCAGTCCCTTGCACTACATGCTTTGCTGAATTCATCCCTAAAGATGCGCACTATAAAGAGGTAGGTATATAGTGTGTATGGACCTTGGGAAAGCCAGCAGATAAAGGATTGGTACCATCTGACAGAGCAGTTGGGGGAGGGGGTTCCTAATGAGTTTGCCCCCCCCCCACCAAAAGAACAAAAAAAGGGGGCTCTACATGAAGTAAACCACACAGCAAACATTTGTGCATATTTTAGGGGGTGTTTTGGGGCAAACAATACTATGCAGCAGACAAAAGACATTGCTTAAGTGACTAGGCCATAGGTGTCTATTGGGGCAGAAGAGCATGCTGGTGAGGTAAGTGAAGGGAAAAATGCATGAAGGAGAAAAGGGGCACAGCATATTAGAACATATTGCAATCATGGTAATTAGGGAAGGAGGTCAAAAATACAAGTCATTAGCAAACAGAGCATACATAGAAGGGAATAGTAAAGTAGAAATGTTACCTTAATATAGTCCTCCTGCAGGACCTGAATGATGGCAGAACAGGTCTCTGGAATAATGATTCCCAGGGCCTGGGGAGAGATACCTGAAGAGAACTTCAAATCCTGAAGACTTCTCCCTGTCGCCAAGTACCTCAACGTGGCAACAAGCCTCTGCTCCGGAGTAATGGCATGTCTCATGCAGGTATCCTGCCGGCTGATAAAGGGGGTCAGCAAAGCCAAAAGACGGTGAAAATCGGGGTCCGTCATCCTGAGAAAGTTCCTGAAATCATCAGGATTATTCTCCCGGATCTCACGAAGCAAAGGCATGTGCGAGAACTGGTCACGCTGAAGCAACCAATTCTTGGTCCACATACTCCTCGTCACTCTGTTCATGGACGGGTCTTGGGTCAAAGCTAAAAGCCCGACACCAATTCCGCGTACAGCACGAACTCGGCGACGAGTACGCACGGGAAACATCGCTCAGAAGGTCACAAAAGGTCGGCTGGTCAGAACGGACAAACAGAAAGCACCGATAAACAGCAAGGCCTGAAAGAACGAAGTGAATACCAGCAACGAGCAGACAATAAGCAGTGCAAATCAAAGCGTCCTATATCAAGATATAGGCCGCAATGACCAACAAATGCGAACTGACTACACGCACTAATAAACAGATACGCACGACAAGCACAAACTGAAGAGCAGTAACGATCTGAGTCAGAAAACTGAGAAGCGCGAATCTTAAGTCACCAAACTTCCACTAACTCTCGATAAACACGGGATCAGCAGAAGGAGCCCAACGGGTGCCTGACGTGGTGCTGAACTTCCCTTTTGTAATCTCGTGGACGACGACTTACGTCACGACGTTCTTCCGGACCGGATATTCCGACAACGTAGTCCGACCGTGTGTACGCAACGCCAACATCGGACAAAGTACGTCGGACAAAGTCCGACTGACCTGGTCCGCGGATTGTCCGAGCGTGTGTATGGGGCTTTATTCAACCACATCTTAAGTATGCCATCCAGTTCTGGTTACCAGTCCACAGGAAGGATGTGCTGAAACTGGAGCGAGTCCAGAGAAGGGCAACAAAACGAATAAAGGGGGTGGAGGACCTCAGTTATGAGGAAAGGCATATACATTAGGCATATTTTCCCTGGAGAGGAGATACTTAAGAGGAGATATGATCACAATATATAAATATCTAAATGGTGATTCTAGCATAGGGAGGGAACTATTCAGTCTCAGGTCGCTCAAGAGAACGCGTGGCCACTCACTAAAGCTGGACGCGAAGAGGTTTAACCTTACTCTGCGTAGGGTGGTCTGATTTTTTCCGATATATTGAAAGGAGAGTATTCCTGAACCTTCCCGAATTGCATTGTTTCTTTAGGGAAATTTGTAAGTCCTCTACACAGTTTTCTACCTTTATGTGAAGCTTTTTTCAAGAGCCAGTCAGGGACATAACTTCTCTACCTAACAGACAGATGGAAGTGAGCCGGAGAGGGGTTAGGCTCTCTTTCTCTAAGCATATTTTCTCTACCCCCGACCTTTTTTTTTCTCTTTCCCATTCTTCTTCAACTGTTCCTTCCCCTCTAAATGTATATGTAATTGTTATGTTCTCACCCTTCACAGAGAACTAAATTGCACACATTGTACATAATCCAAAGATTAAAGAAAGGGGGACGATACTTCTATAAAATCAGCACTCTGTATTGTAACACAACAGAATTATATTGTACATTTTTAACTGCTCTGTTTTACAACTAGTTGACTTACTATGGTGTAAAAAATGGGCCATGTACCACTGATGTAAAATACTGTACAACTCTCTTCCTCATGTAAGAGCCACTTAAATGCAAGTGGGTATAGAAAAGAATCACCCTCTATAAAATAATCATATTTTGCTGCTTTGCAGCCTGAAATAAAGACAGACACAGTTTTTGTTTTATCCAACTGCAACTTATAACATCCAAGTGAAAGATATAACACCAACATGTCAGAAATTAAAAAAATAAAAATAAAAAAATAAAACAGAATCACTGAATTGGAAAAAGGATCACCCCTTCTAAAAAATGACTTGTAAATTCAATCAGGTGTAGCTAATCACATTCCATTTGACTTTCAACTGTGATCTGCTGTGGTCAGTTTGATTAGCTCAGCATGAAAAGAGCTTTTCTGGAGCATTTCAGTCCCCGGTATTGCAACTGAAGCAAACAATCAACTATGAATGGCAAGGCACTGTCAAAAAGATCTCTAGGATAAAGTTGTGGACAGGCACAAATCAGATGGATACAAAAAAATGTCAAAGGCTTTATCAATGCCTAGAAGCACATGGAAGTCTATCTAAAAGAAGTGGCATGTATTTGGTACAACACAGGCCCTCCCTGGATCAGGACATCCAGCTCCAAACTGAATGAAAGAGCCAGGAGAAAAATGGTTATAGAGGCTACTAAGAGGCCTACAGCAACTCTGAAACAGTTGCAGGAATTTAAGACAAGGAGGTCTCCTTGTGTGCATGTGACAAACATGTCACAAATTCTCCACAAATGTGTCTTGTATGGGAGGGCTGCAAGAAAAAAGCCACTCCTCAAGAAAGGCCACATGCAGTCATGACTGAACTTTGCCAAAACGCACCTTGAAGATTCTGAGGCCACATGGAAAAAGGTGTTATGGTCAGATGAGATTATAATTTAATTATTTGACCTCAACACCAAACCATATGTTTGGTAGAAATCCAATACAGCTCACCATCCAAATAACACAATTTCTACAGTAAAGCATGGAGGTGGTAATATCCTTTTATAGGAGTGTTTCTCTGCAGCAGGGACTGGAGCACTTGTCAGGATAGAAGTAAAAATGGATGTGGCAAAATACTGTCAAATTCTTGGGGAAAATCTGCTGCCTTCTGCCAGAAAGTTGTCACTGGGAAGAAGGTTTACCTTCCAACGTGACAATGACCCAAAGCACACAGCAAAAAATGACCACATAGTGGTTGAAGGAGAAAAGGTTGAATGTCCTTGTATGGTCTAGTCAGAGCCCAAACTTGGACCCCATTGAAAATTTGTGGAATGACTGCAGTCCACAAATAGTCACCATCAAATGTAACATAATTTGAGCAGTTCTTTAAAGAGTGGGCAAATATTGCAGTCTAGATGTGCAAAGTTAAAGTCATTGTAAAGTCTTATTTAAAAAAAAAAAGATAACAAACAAGTTTCACTTACCTGCTCTGTGCAGTGGTTTTGCACAGGGCAGCCTAGATCCTCCTCTTCTCGTGTCCCTCTTCGCTGCTCTTGGCCCCTCCCTCCTGTCGAGTGCCCCCACAGCAAGCAGCTTACTATGGGGGCACCAGAGTCGAGCTGCAGCTCTGTATGTCCATTCAGACACAAAGCTGCCATTGGGCCCCGCTCCCTCTCTCTCCTGATTGGCTAACTGACTTTGATTGACAGCCGCGGGAGCCAATGGCACCACTGCTGTGTCTCAGACAATCAGGAGAGGAATCCCGGATGGCCGAGGGACTCGTGGACATCTCTGGACCAGTGGCGGCCCGTGCATTGTGGGCACACGGGCGCTGCCCCCCTCGACACCCCCGCCGCACTCCCTATACATAAGCCCGACCCCTTTCAGTATACCGGACAAATGAAATACTATGGTGGGGATAGGCGGGGGTGTGTATTTTGAAGAACGTGATTAGAGCCAGAGGCTCTAATAGACTTCAAAATAGAGTGAGCTCAGGGGGGAAAGCACTGTGTCCCGATCCCACCCTGTTGTGTGTAATATCAAATAAATTTTCGCTATTTTCACACTAACGTTCCTCCCTACCAATCAGCAGGCAGGTCAGTGAGACCTGTCTCCCAATTGGCCAAAGCATTAGGCGATCCTATTGGATGCCTAACGCTTTGGCGGAAGAGGAGACACGGCGGAGGAAGCCTGAGGTGCCGAGCGGACGCAGGAGCCGCAGCCGCCGCTTCCCGCCGAGGAGGGCCGCCGCCGCTACTCGCTGAGGAGGAGAGCCGCCAAGCAGGAGAGCCACCGAGGAGGAGTGCAGCCGCTTCCCGCCGAGGAGGAGAGCCTTGAGGCATAGAATGCATCAAGATAAAAAAAACCTTCTGCTTTTACAACTCCTTGAAAGAGACATATCCCAACAGGCTAAAGGCTGTAATTAAAGCAAAAGGTGGTTTAACAATACAGACGCAAGGGGGTAATCCTTTTTCCAACCCAGTGATTCTGTTTTTTATTTTATTTTTCCTGACATGTTGGGCTTTTACTTGGATGTTATAAGTTTCACTTATGCCGCAATATAGTAAAGCAACAGTAAATACGTCTGGATAAAACAAAAACTGTGTCTGTCTTCATTTCAGGCTGCAAAGCAACACAATGGGGGTTATTTACAAAAGGCAAATCCACTTTGCACTGCAAGTGCACTTGGAAGTGCAGTCGCTCTAAACCTAAGGGGTAGATCTGAAATGAGGGAAAGCTCTGCTGATTTTATCATCCTATCATGTGCAAGCTAAAATGCTGTTTTTTATTTTCCTTGCATGTCCCCCTCAGATCTACAGTGACTTTACTTCCAAGTGCACTTGCAGTGCAAAGTGGATTTTCCTTTAGTAAATAACCCCCATAGTCTTGTCTGTTTCAGGGTGGGGGGATATCCCAAGTATGCAATGTTTGGGGTTTAAAGAAAGGGGGGGCCCATAGTTACATGAAGAAATTGCACCGGTTGTTGCCAGTATCCACAAATTATTAGGCAAGTCCACAATATAGAAAAGAAGGTGCCAGGGGCAGTGGAATATATGGTGCACAGGGGACTATGGGTGGGTTGGAACCTAGAGATGTGAACTTATCTAGCAGTTTAAAAAATAATAATATTAGTGTGTAAGTAAAGGGTGCTTTTGGCACCTCTAAAACAGAGTCAAGTAGGAATCTGTAGTAAAGTCGGCTAAAGTCTATTTGATATATGTAGTAGGCTTTGTATGTTTTTATAAATATAGTTTCACTTTAAATACAAAATCAATATTACATTTGAAACATTTTGAAAGGAAGTTGAATATCTAATGAGTAAAAATGCTGATCTGTTATTTCATGGTAGGCTAAATGATGGGGAAGACAGAGAAATTGCTGACACACTGAATTCTCTTAATTTGATAAAGAGGCAATTTAATAAGCAGGCCGGCTTATTTATTAGTGTCAGAAAGGACATTTGTTAACAAGTGCTGCCAGTACATGAAGAAATGCCCATTATTGTAATTTCACAAATAAATAGATGTAGGTCCTAACACTCTAAATGACACACAGCCATTCCGATATCTTTAACTGATCTGTAGCTGTATAAAGGTCAAAATATGCATAATATCAAGACTGTTTATTTACATATATTTCCCATTCATATTTTATAATAAAAAGTAAAAAAGTGCAGGATAGGATAGGATTTTTCTTCTGTACCTGGATGCATTTCTAAATTAGATGCTGCTATCCTTATCGTCTGAGTGGTGTAGAGGAAACTTCCAAAAATGTACAATAATTTGGAAGTGGCATAGATCTTCAGGTTATAGCCAGGCAGTCTTATTAAACAAAAAAGTTCTAATTCTTCAGTGCTAATTATTTCAGTGCAATAACCAACAACTAATCATAAATCTGGTCCTTGTCTGAAGTCAGCAGAGTTCATTTTGATTGAAGTCAGATTCAGCATAACAAGGCACTCCCATCTTCACCAGTCTTCCTTCCGGGTTTGCGATTTCCAGCCAGAGTCGCGATGACATCATTCCCACGCCCGCGCGCGGGAGCCGCAGTTTACAGCACAGGGCTCTGAAGGAACGGCTTAGGTGTGGTCATATGCACTGCTCTATGCACATTAGACATGTGCACACTGAAATATTTCGTTTCGGAATTTAGTTTTCGTCCGAAAAATAAATTTATTTAGTTACTCCCGAAATTCGTTTTTATTTATTTTGTTTCGTTAAAAAAATACATTCGTCCGAAATAATTAAGGTCGAATCTGTCATTGAAGGCTTATGGTGTCTGTCGAATGTTCTAAGAAGATTCGACGGAGCAGCTAAACTGTACGACGCCGCAATCGTACATTTCCGGTCGAATGTTCCGCCTACAAGCTATAGCCGAATTCTAAGGATCCAGGTAAAGTTACTTACCGTATATACTCGAGTATAGGCCGACCCGAATATAAGCCGAGGCACCTAATTTTACCACAAAAAACTGGGAAAACTTATTGACTCGAGTATAAGCCTAGGGTGAGAAATGCGCAGCTACTGTAAGTGGAAAAGAGGGTCAACGATGCCCATTTGCAGCCTCACTGTGCCCATGCAGATGGACACAGTTGACCGATTTGGGGCCCTGTATCTCGGGGTCACTTAGTGCTAGGAACCCCATCTTTGGATATGTTGTAGTGCTAATTCCACTGGGTTGGAATACAACATTTGGGGTTCCTAGCTCCAAGTGTCCCCGAGATATGGGGCCCCAAATTTGGGTCAGAAAATCTCAAGCACTTTTCTGCAGCAGAGAATGACATTTTCTGAACCGACTTTGGGGCCCTGTATCTCGGGGCCACTTAGTGCTAGGAACCCCATCTTTGGATATGTTGTATTGCTAGTTCAACTGGGTTTGAATGCCAAATTTGGGGTTCCTAGCTCCAAGTGTCCCCGAGATATGGGGCCCCAAATTCGGGTCAGAAAATGTCAAGCACTTTTCTGCAGCAGAGAATGACATTTTCCGAACCGACTTTGGGGCCCCGTATCTCGGGACCCCATATTTGGATATGTTATAGGGCTATGTCCACTGGGTTGGCACACCAAATTTGGGATTCCTAGACCCAAGTGGCCCCGAGATACGGGGCCCCAAAGTCGGGTCGGAATTTTTTTTTTTTGCTGCAGAAAAGTGCTTGACTCGAGTATAAGCCGAGGGGGGCACTTTCAGCACAAAAAAAATGTGCTGAAAAACTTGGCTTATACTCGAGTATATACGGTACCTTGTCCCCAGGATCCTGCGATGTCTCCCCGCTGTGTGTGTGAGCCGTGTCCTCCGCTCGATTCATCACAGTGCCGGGCTCCGTTCTCTGCGAGCACCGCGACGTTCATTCAAATTCAAAAAGTTAAAAACACACAATACATACAGTACTGATTACATTACTGTATAAAATTATTTCACATCTCTTTTGTCCCTAGTGGTTTGTCCAATGTCCTGCATGCAGTTTTATATTATATATACTGTTCTATCTGCCTGGAAACTGGAGATTGTCCATAGCAACCAAAAAGTGTCCCTTCAGGCCCGGTTCACACTGCTGCGGTGCGGGAACGCTGCGAATCCACTGCGGGTTCCCGCACCGCATGTCTCCCGCCGGCAGTTCACACTGCCCTATGCGAGCTGCTGGGAGTGTCAATGAAATGTTAATGACACCGCCATAGCAGCTCGCATATCGCAGTGCGATCTGCAAACTCGGACAGGAATCGGATCGCATGGTGAGAACACCATGCGATCCGATTCTGCTGCGGACCGAAAAAAAGGGTCCTGTCCGATTTTGGGCCGAATGCAATGCGAATTCAGCCATACTATCTGTATGGCTGAATTTGCATCGCACAGAGATCGCATGTGATTTGAACTGCAGTGCGGTGCGAATCATATGCGATCTCCCCCACCGCAGCAGTGTGAACCGGGCCTTACATTAAAAGCGGTTTTAGACCAGCTAGAAAACAGCGATAATAAATTAGAATCACTTGCAGAATTGAGCGTTACTTTCATCAAACACTGAAAGTAACAACAGCGACAATTCTGCAACTGAGCAAATTTCAGTGTTTTTGATTTGATTACATTATTGAATACATTTTATTATTATATTATTATTTGTTATAATTATTTATAGTTATTTATTATATAATAATTTATGATTTTGTGTTTCAAACTTTATCATACCCGGGATGTCTACTAGACTCTTGTTTGGATAGATTTACGTGAGTTATTCCTAAGAATTACAGGCCTACAATATAAAATGCCAAATTTCTATGCAAAACAATTGTACCGCTTTAAGCATCAAAGATTTGAAATAATCATACTGCCAGGGAGGTTAAATTATACTTTTCTTTTCTATTTTTCCTGCAATTATTGCTGGACAGAGGATTCCTGCGGTGAGAATCAGCGGATGCTTGTGGCTGGAACCACAGCTGGCTGCGACCAGTTATAGTGGAAAGGCTGAACAAAACAATGACAGGCTGATAGGAGCCATGGCTATCTGCTGCTGTTCATTTCACATGTATCAGTTACCTATGTCTGGGGACAGATGATCAGCTCTGGATTGCATCCAGGACCAATCATCTGTATTTAACTGCTGTGTGGATACAAACGAACAGCGGCAGATAGCCATGGCTCCTGTCAGCCTGCCATTGCTTTGTACAGCCTTCCCGTACGTAGCTGTTCACGTACACCTGTGATTCCAGCCCTAATCTCAGGTGTGTGTAAGCCGTTATAATCATCCAATCTGTGTGGTCATTTAATTAGAAAAGGAAATCATTGTAGTCACAACTGCTATTCTTAACCGCTTCCCGACCGCCTAACGCAGATATACTGCGGCAAAATGGCACGGGCAGGCAAAATCACGTACCTGTACGTGATCGTGCATTTGCCTGTCTGTGGGTCGCGCGCGCGCCGCCAGCTGCGCGCTCGCGACACGGTCGGGAGCTCCGTGACCCCGGCCGCGGGAACAGCGGACCCGATCGCCGCTGGTGTCCCGCGATCGGGTTACGGAGCTGAAGAACGGGGAGAGGTCTGTGTAAACAAACCTCTCCCCGCACTTCCTACTCTGCCTGTCATTGATCGGCTGTTCCCTGTCATCGGGAAAGCCGATCAATGACGTCAGACGTCAGCCCCGCCCCCTAATGTAAAAAGAAACACACACGTCACAGCCCATAACCCCTCCCCTCCCCCTAGTGGTTAACCCCTTCACTACAACTGCCATTTATACATGAATCAATGCATTTAAATAGCATTGATTGCTGTATAAATGACAATGGTCCCAAAAATGTGTCAAAAATGTCCGATGTGTCCGCCATAATGTCGCAGTCACAATAAAAATCGCTGATTGCCGCCATTACTAGTAAAAAAAAAAATATTAATAAAAATGCTATAAAACTATCCCCTATTTTGTAAACGCTATAACTTTTGCGCAAACCAATCAATAATCGCTAATTGCGATTTTTTTTACCAAAAATATGTAGAAGAATACGTATCTAAACTGAGGAAAAAAAATGTTTTTTTATATATTTTTTGGGGATATTTATTATAGCAAAAAGCAAAAAATATTGCATTGTTTTCAAAATTGTCGCTCTATTTTTGTTTATAGCGCAAAAAATAAAAACCGCAGGGGCGATCAAATACCACCAAAAGAAAGCTCTATTTGTGGGAAAAAAAGGACGCCAATTTTGTTTTGGAGCCACGTCGCACGACCGCGCAATTGTCAGTTAAAGCGACGCAGTGCCGAATCGCAAAAAGGGGCCTGGTCCTTTGGCTGCCAATTGGTCCGGGGCTGAAGTGGTTAATTAATGTTCAATAAAACCTTTTTTTTTTGTGTTTTGTTCTTACAGGTGTGATGCCAGCATAGCAAAGTTATCCGGGGATCTATTGGCAACAAAACAGGAATTGCAGGTCCAGGAGAAGGAGAATCGCAGTAGCAGTGCAGCTGTGGTGGCACATGTGAAAGAGCTGGACCTAAAGGTTAGGATGCAATATTCTCTCCACAGGAAAGAGAAATTAGCTTGCCTTTTATAGTGAGACATGAATACCATAACTACTTGTTTTCCATGTCTTGTGATTTCTATAGGATCCAGAAGCACCAGGGCCCAGTGTAGGCTGGCCCCATAACAATTTCCTTTGTAACTGTGCCAGTAGGCATTACTCTTTCATTAAAGCAGAACTGTGCCCACGGTGCATGGGTTAACTGCTTGTTTTGTCCAGGTATGAAAGGCTATACTTACCTGATCCTTCAATGCTCCAGAAAACAACTCTCCCCGTGTTCAGTGGTGGACTGTTCCTGCCATTCTCACGCCCAGAGTCAGTCTATGGGCGTGATGACGTCAGGAACAGTCCATGCACAAGACCGCTAGCGTGGGGGGGGGGCAGGAGCAGCAGGGACCGGTCTTGCACTCAGAGGGTTGGCAGATTAGGTAAGTATATCTCTGCTCCCCTCATCCCTAGACAGACACAAGCAGTTAACCCATGGAGTGTGGGCACAGCCCCACTGTGTGTGAAAAACATTTCCTGGAATTATTTTTTGAACTAGAAAAGCTACAATTTCTGGGGAAATTGTGTGAAGTGTTCTTGCCTCCACCTACTGGAGTGGGCGGAGTAACTGGGTGGAGTGGCTTGAGGGGCTGGAGTAACTGTGAAAAGTGTTAAAAAGCTTAATATTTTAAAAAGTATAACTAGTAGTAAAAAAGTCCCATCATTAGCTGAAAAATTTTCTAAAAATCATTTATTTATTTTTTTTTTCAAAAATGATTTTTTTTTTTCAAAAATGATTTTTTTTTTTCAAAAATGATTTTTTTTTTTTTCAAAAATGATTTTTTTTTTCAAAAATGATTTTTTTTTTCAAAAATGATTTTTTTTTCACGGGGTGGTCATAATGTTTTGGCTGATCATGGGGTGGACATAATGTTTTGGCTGATAATGGGGTTGTCAGCTTTTGTCACCTCCCACTCTAGTTTTGAACATTTCGCCATTCATTCCTATAGGACAAATTTCGCTGCAAAAACAACTATATTTCGTGAACCATTCTGCGAAACGTTCCACAAAGTAATAGCACACCAATCGGGAACAATCCGGTATACTACTGTCTATATAGTGTAAAAGCTGTGGGAAGAGTTATGGTGGTAAATTTGGCTATAATAAGACTAATATATATGCGAGATAACAGTAAGGCCCCTTTCACACTGGGGCGGGGAGCCGCGGTGACGGTAAAGCAGCGCTATATTTAGCGCTGCTTTACTGTCGTTTTAGCCGCGGTTTTCGGCCGCTCGCGGTGCGGTTTTACCCCCCGCGAGCGGCCGAAAAAGGGTTAAAGACCCCCCGCAGAGCGCCACCGTAGCGGCGCCTTGCGGCAGTATTGCCACGGTATCACCGCGGCGTCCCATTCTAATCAATGGGAAAGATGCTGCTAGCAGGACTTTTTTGACCGTCCTGCTAGCACACCGCTCCAGTGTGAAAGCCCGCCGGCTTTCACACTGGAGTTAAAGGGGCCGGATTTTTTCAGGTGGTATACAGGCGCTATTTTTAGCGCTGTACCGCCTGAAAAACGCCCCAGTGTGAAAGGTACAGCTCCTTCCCATTGATTTGAATAGGAAACCGCGGTAAAACTGCGGCAATACCGCCGCAAAGCGCCGCTACGGCGGCGGTCTGCGGGGGTCTTTAACCCTTTTTCGGCCGCTCGCGTGGGGTAAAACCGCACCGCGAGCGGCCGAATACAGCGGTTAAAACGACGGTAAAGCAGCGCTAAATATAGCGCTGCTTTACCGTCACCGCTGCTCCCCGCCCCAGTGTGAAAGGGGCCTAAGTGGTCTCGCTATGCAAGAACACTTAATTAATGTTTCTCTACCACAATTCCAAAATTTTGACCGTTTTTATGAGCCAGCACACTATCACTGTTTTAGACCCTCATAGGTCATGCAGAAGTTTTCTGCAATCATTTGAAGGGTCAGTCCACCCAAAAGTGGTTCAACTGAACCTGAAAGGATTGAAATATGACCACTTGCTGGAAATCCTAATTGCATGGATATCATGCTGATTCATTGGCTGAGCAGAAATAAATATGCAGATAAAGAGTTCACTTCTCTGGTTACATGCTAAACAAACATGTCATACTTACCTCCTCTGTGCAGTTGGTTTTGCACAGAGTGGTCCTGATCCTCCTCTTCTGGGGTCCCTCAACTGCGCTCCTGGCTCCTCCTCTTCTCAAGTGCCCCGTCAGAGAAGTGCTCTCCCTCGGGAGCACCTATGCCGGCGCGCCTGTGTCCTGCTGCTGCTTCCATTGACACAGACAGCGGGACTCTGGTCTGTCCCCCAGCTCCCGCGTCATTGGATTTGATTGACAGCAGTGGGAGCCAATGGCTGCGCTGCTATCAATCTATCCGAACAGGACCCAAGACACCAGCTGGAGAGGATATGCTCGTCCCCGACTCATGAATGATCAGGCTCAGGTAAGTAAAAGGGTGCTCCAGGAGGGGGGGGGGGCTGGTGCACTACAAGAGGTTTTTCACCTCAATGCATACAACCCCTTTAACCGGTTCCCGACCAGCGCACGGCGATGTACGTCGGCAGAATGGCATGGACAGGCAAATGGGCGTACCTGTACGTCCCTTTAAATTTGCAGCCATGCCATCGCGTGCGTGCCGGCTGGGAGCTCCGTGAGTCATGTCACGGGTCCCGTGGACTCGATCGCCATGGGGATACCTGCGATCATCTCACGGAGAAGAAGAAACGGGGAGATGCTGATGTAAACAAGCATCTCCCCGTTCTGCCTAGTGACAGTGTCACTGATCTCTGCTCCCTGTGATCAGGAGCAGAGATCAGTGATGTGTCACAGCTAGCCCATCCCCCCTACAGTTAGAAACACTCCCCAGGACACACTTAACCCCTACAGCGCCACCTAGTTTTTACCCCCTTCACTGCCAGTCACATTAACACAGTAATCAATGCAATTTTAATCGCACTGATTGCTGTATAAATGTGAATGGTCCCAAAATCGCACCAAAATTGTCTGACGTGTCCGCCATAATGTCGCAAAATATATTAATAGAAATGCCATAAAACTATCCCCTATTTTGTAGACGCTATAACTTTTGCGCAAACCAATAAATAAATGCTTATTGCGATTTTTTTTACCAAAAATATGTAGAAGAATACGTATCGGCCTAAACTGAGGAAAAATTTTTTTTTTTGTATATTTTTTGGGGATATTTATTATAGCTCTTTTTTTGTTTATAGCGCAAAAAATAAAAACCGCAGAGGTGATCAAATACCACAAAAAAAAAGCTCTTTTTGTGGGGAAAAAAAGATGTCAATTTTGTTTGGGAGCCACGTCGCAATTGTCAGTTAAAGCGACGCAGTGCCGAATCGCAAAAAGTGCTCTGGTCTTTAGCCAGCAAAATGGTCCGGGGCTTAAGTGGTTAAACCTTAAACTCTTTTTTTGTCTTTAAAGGAAACCTGTAATAAATTGTAATAAACCTGTAATACATTTTTAAGATCCACATTTTTTCTGTTATCAAATGCTCCTACATTGAAGAGACACATAGACCACAAAAATAGGCTTCAGACACAAATCTGAACTTGAAAGGGTTAATGCAGTGCTGGCATGTACATTGGCACGGCTATACAGACCCTGAATGATTGTTGAACCAGTTAGGTGTTCCAGTAAATTAGCCTTTTAGTGACTGTGCTCCAGGAATGGGGAATAAAGATGAGGATGGTGCTATGCTGTATTATCAGGCTCTCCCAGCATATGCTGCCTGCTGTGACACTTCCCACAGACAGTGAGGGGGCTGAAGTTGGCATCATTTCTCCAAATGAGGAATGTCTTAAAGCTCCTATATTTCTTTTACGATTAGCAGATTTATCTGTTACATAGCAGAACCTATGTGAGTCACTCTCAAGGTGATTAGCGTATCATTCACCTCAGTCTGAATGATTTGCTTGTGGTATCTGACTGTGTGCAAGCTGTAATAGATCATTGACTTTAATCATGCAGTACCTAAGATTAGACAAGGTGGCAAAATATTTCCTCTAAATTGGTTAAATTCATTTTTTCCCCTGGTATAGCAAATTTTACTACTGTTAAAGTGATATTAAACCCAAAAGCAAACATTTAGTAAATTGCAGCTTACCATTTCTTAGATTTGATGGCAGTGTCAATTTTCTTTTTTTCTTTCCCTTATTTCACCTTCTGGCCAGTAAGTCTTTTTAAAAGAACAAGCTCTCTTGCAGATGTAGCAGGTAGAGTTGAGACAAACCATTTACCATAGCTCCCAACTGAACATCAATTTTCAAGTCTTGTCACAGATTCTTAATTGGATTTAGGTCTGGACTTTGACTGGGCCATTCTAACACATGAATATGCTTTGATCTAAACCATTTCATTGTAGCTCTGGCTGTATGTTAACCTACTGGAAGGTGAACCTCCACCCCAGTCTCCTTTGCAGACTCTAACAGGCTTTTTTCCAAGATTGCCCTGTATTTGGCTCCATCCATCTTCCCATCAACTCTGACCAGCTTCCCTGTCCCTGCTGAGAAAATCATCCCCACAACATGATGCTGTCACCACCATGTTTCACAGTGGGGATGATATGTTCAGGGTGATGTGCAGTGTTAGTTTTCCTCCACACATAGTGTTTTGCTTTTAGGCCAAAAAGTTCAATTTTGGTCTCATCTGACCAGAGCACCTTCTTCCACATGTTTGCTGTGTGCCCCATATGGCTGCTCCCAAACTGCAAACTGGACTTTTTATGGCTTTCTTTCAACAATGGCTTTCTTCTTGCCACTCTTCCATAAAGGCCAAATTTGTGGAGTGCTCAACTAATACTTGTCCTGTGGATAGATTCTCCCACCTGAGCTGTGGATCTCTGCAGCTCCTCCAGAGTTACCATGGGCCTCTTGGTTGCTTCTCTTATTAATGCTCTCCTTGTCCAGCCTGTCAGTTTAGGTGAACGACCATGTCTTGTTAGGTTTGCAGTTGTGCCATCCTCTATCCATTTTCAGATGATGGATAGAACAGTGCTCTGTGAGATGTTCAAAGCTTGGGATATTGTTTTATAACCTAACCCTGCTTTAAACTTCTTTACAACTTTATCCCTGACCTGTCTGGTGTGTTCCTTGGCCTTCATGATGCTGTTCACTAAGGTTCTCTAACAAACCTTTGAGGGCTTCACAGAACAGCTGTCTTCATACTGAGATTCAATTATACACAGGTGGACTCTATTTACTAATTAGGTGACTTCTGAAGGCAATTGGTTCCAGTAGATTTTATTAGTTCCACTTTTCACATATTTATTTGTAAAACATTTTAAAAAAACATTTATCATTTTCCTTCTACTTCACAATTATGAGCCACTTTGGTCTATCACATAAAATCCCAATAAAATACATTTACGTTTTTGGTTGTAACATGACAAAATTTGGAAAATTTCAAGGGGTATGAATACTTTTTCAAGGCACTGTAGGTCTGCAGGAGATCTACACAGAAACAGAAACAAAAACAAATAACTACACATTTTTTTACTTGCAAAAAACGTGAATTTATTATTTTTTGTTAGAAGGTGAACTTATCCTTCAAAGTACCCAAGGCTAGGAAAACTAGGCTTGGGCCACTGAAACAGTTACTAGGCCCAAAACGATAAATCTAAGGGGAGCCAAAAACATCCTAATAATTACAACTTCCCAATGTTAGCGTCTGTTGCAGTTATCAAATTGTTTGCGAACCCCTAGGGCAGTGGTCATCAACCCTGTCCTCAGGGCCCACTAACAGGCCAGGTTTTATGTATTACCTTGGGGAGATGCAGACTAGAATTATGCAGTTATCTTGCAAACCTGGCCTGTTAGTGGGCCCTGAGGACAGGGTTGATGACCACTGCCCTAGAGGACATTACAAGTACCTCAAGCAGCTAAAGACACTTTTTATTGAACAGTGGGGTTTTCCCTCGATTTCGAGGGACTGTCCCTGATTTGGAGCAATGTCCCTCTGTCCCTATTTCCTCCTCATTTGTCCCTCATTTTGGTCTGATCTATATAGTTGTATATAAAATGCACTTTCTATCTTTCAAAAGTGGTTCACAGTGCTAAATCTTTCATACAATTTCTAAATTGTTGCATTTGTATTTTTTAAAAGCCAATATAAAGGAATAGTAGTGGTAAGAAAAAGCACTTGTGAGTTTAACTAATATTCTTTTTTTATAATTCTTCTTTAGGAGGATGTGGCAGGGGGTGTGTCCTATGCCCGTACACACGGTCGGATATTCCGATGGAAAAAGTCTGATCGGATTATATTGTCATAAAATCCGATCGTGTGTGGGCCCTAGCGGGCTTTTTCCTTTGGAATTTCCACCGGAAAAAAATTTGAGAGCAGGATTTCAAATTTTCCGACAACAAAATCCGATCGGACTTTTTCCGATCGTGTGTCAAGAATTCCGACGGACAAAGTGCCACGCATGCTCAGGTCAAATTAGGAGACCAAAGCTATTGGCTACTAGCCTCTACGTAGTTCCGTGGTACGCAACGAACGTCACCACGTTCGGAATGATCGGATTTTCCAACAACTTTGTCCAACCGTGTGTATGCAACACCAGTTTCGGACAAAATCCGTCGGAAAAAATCTGACGGATTTTGTGGTCGGAGTCATACTTTTGCTCATGGGTGTCCTAATTCCCATCTCAAAAAGTTGGGAGGTATGGCTAAATACATTACTACACAAATGAGCAAAATATGTAGATAGTCTTCCAAATGATTCAGTTCAGGGGTTTCCAGGGTACTGTTAAAGTGATATTAAAGCCTAATTTTTTTAAACACTTTGAGCAGCTCATTTAATCAGCTTATTTTCCTTTTAATCCATGCCTATGTTTCTGTTTAGGCTGTTGCCACGACCGCTGCCCCAGATTTCCTGTTTCTGGATGGCTCCTTTCTATTGCACTGTCCTACGAAGCTACCCTTGCATACAGAGATCAGATGTCTGCCTACACTGTGTGCATCAATAGAAACACACAGCCCCATAGCCTAGAATGGCAAGGTACCCCCTGCTTCTCCTTCCTCCTCACCTTCCTCACACAATTTAGGAAAGGCTCTTTCCTCCTCCAGTATGACTATGCCTTTAAACACATGACTAATATGTTTAGGGGGTGGAGAGTGGCCTGCACAAAGGCCGGACTTCAACCCTTTTGAACACCTTTGGGCAGGGCTGCTGTTACAAATCATGGGGTCCTATACAGCCCTCAGCAGCACTGACTTTATCTGCTTACACCTTGAAATGGAAAAAAAGTCCCACCTCCTGGGCCCCTCTGTTAAGCTGATGGGGCCCAGAGAAATGTAATTAAAGCCCTGGTAATCAAGTAGGAGTAAGGGTGTGGTCTAGTAAAATCCATTTATTAATCTAGGCAGAAATGAACAATAAATCTGCCCTGGGGCCCCCCTGTTTAGCTGATGGGACCTGGGCCCAGTACAACAGGACTGGTTCTACTACCTTATAAGCGACCTTGCCATTGGGATAAATTAAAAATGACAATTGCAAGCAATTGTCGTGTGTCCAAAAACTTTTATCCATAAAGGGTATTTGGTTGTCTGTGGCAACATCTTGATAAACTTTTGTTTATATATTTTATATGTAAAGAGCTTGTTTTGATTTTTTGATAAACTGAAATCACTATACATGTGTAATATTCATGGTTCTTAAAGTGGTTGTAAACCCTTACAAACCACTTTGACCTATAGGTAAGCCTAGATTAAGGCTACCTGTAGGTCCAATAAATATCTCCTAAACCTACATGGTTTAGGAGATATTTAGAAAAGAAAAGGCACCGCTATCTACGGCGCATGCGCCGTAGACAGCGGCGCGCAGGCGCACTGAGCATGCCGAGATCACGGCGATATGCCGCTCTCATGCGCATGCATGGGAGTGATGTCATCGCCGCTCCAGCGAATGACTGCGCTGGAGCGGCGAGACCCAGAAGTCCCTCCGGGTTTGATGGCGGCGGAGGAGGATGTGGACGAGGGTCGCTTCGGGGGCTTCGTTCTCAGGTAAGTTATTCATAATGAGCTAGTATGCTATGCATACTAGCTCATTATGCCTTTGCCTTGCAGGTTCCGTTTTTTTTTTTTTTTTTTTTTTTTTAAATAGGCTTTACTTCCTCTTTAAGAGCTCTAAATTCCAAAAAACAGAGAGCGTATCCAAACAAAAAAGATATACCGTAATCAATTCAATCATTACATAAAATCACAATGTAAACCTTGTAATGAATCATATAATAACAGATGGCTTATACTAGGCAGATGTAGCATATATATTTTAGATTGTGCTCGTAGTAAATGTGTCATTGAAATGAGAGCTTTTTTATTGATGTCTGATAGAAACTTCAAGGGATTAAGGGCTAGCTGATTTTTTTTAAGCTGTACATGTCGTGAGCCATTCAGGGCTATAAATGTAGACATTCTCGGCAATGGACGTCTGCACATTTTCAGACACCTAAACTGTATAATTGCTGCCAAGGCGAAACAGCTAACAGGATGGAAATATGTCAAAATTCCATCGCACTGTCAGCCAGAATGTGTCAAACAAACTAGATCTGTTACAGTCAGAGTTTTACTAGACAGAATGGCAACCACACACGGGGAGTAAAAAAAATCACCCGCTTCCACTTCCATCTACTCCAGACATACTACACAATTATAGGGGAAAACAGCTTTCAGCACTATCTGCAGCACAATTATGACATCATTTTAGGCCAATCAATGTCAAGCCAGGTGAAAGGTAGTTTTCAGGTAAGGGTCTGCCTGGTTTGGGCACAGCTGATCCTGGAAATGGATAAGGGGATTAGGGCGCAACAGTGGGTTAGTTTAGTGTTAGGCCCCTTTCACACGTGCGGACAGTATGTCCGTATTTCATCCATCCGTTTTTGGATGAAATACGGACGGACATACATGCATCCCTATGGGATAGCGGGTGTCAGCGGATGAACATCCACTGACACCCGATATCATCCGTCCCCGCTATGGTCCGATTCTGCAGATGGAGGAAAACCCTATTTTTCTATCCGTCTGCAGAGCGGATCGGATGAACACGGACAGACGGTCCGTGTTCATCCGATCCCCCATAGAGGAGAGCAGAGATCTGACACACTGTGCAGGGACCGCCCTGTCATCCGCCGGCAAGCGGATGTTCACGGGGCGGATCATTACGGATCCATTCCGTGTGAAATGGGTCTTAGGCGTTAGTTTAAGGGTTGAATTAGGTTAAAATCAGGGATTAAAGTAGAACTACCGGTACTCCTCACTTACCGACCAGGTTCTGTTCCAACGACCAGGTCGTTAAACGAATTGGTTGCTAAACGAGGAGCCACAAGTAATCAATATTTTAAGCATTCTTAACTACTGTACTGTATTGTGAAAAAAGGTCTAAACACAAAACTCCAGCTCAATAACGTTGTTTTAATTTGCATAAGTAGAACACAAACGAAAATGTTGTACTGTACAATACAATGATGTGTAGCGCGTTGTTCAGGTGGGGAGAGCTGGTCGTAAGCCCGAGTGGTCGTTAAACAGGTAAGTCGTTAAACGAGGAGTATCTGTGTAGGCAAAACTTATTTTTTTTACATTTTGGGTAGAATAAGGGAGGGTTATAACCTCTGTAAGGTTTATTTTTGCCATTGGGGAGATTTCCCTTCACTTCCTGTCCCATAGCCAAAGCAGGAAGTGAGAGGAAATCCCTGCTAATTAAGGGAATCTCTTGGGGACCCCTAGGTCACCAAACTAGTGTCCCTATTGGAAGATTTCCCTTCTATTACTTTTCTGGGGACAACCTACAATTTGGGATTTTCTTTTTCTTCCACTTTCTTCCACTTTCAATGAAAAACTGAACAAATACAGAGGGTGAATCTCCCTAACAGGGACAAAGAGAGCAATAAAAACTAATAGATGTTCTCAGTGGCATAACTAGAACCCTCAGGGCCCCGATGCAAGAAACCATGGAGGGCCACCCCCCCCCCCCCCCGACCTCCGGACAAAGCTCTTTACTCCGAGCCCAATGGCGGAACACCAGGGCCCAGTCACAAGTGGGTGGCTGCATATAAAAGAACCGATTTCTCCATTTCCCCCGCTTCTCCTCCTCTCCCACCCACAGGCATACAGCAGTTGCAGGAGGAAAATGGAGAGATCGGTTCCTCTATGTAGGTGTTTCACAATCTTTTTCCAGTCAGGGCACCCTTGAAGTATACCCCTTGGTGAACGGGGCTGCACTGCAACCCTCCTGCAACTGTGTGCATTGCATGCAGTTGCAGCATAGTGAGGATGCATTTAAGGGGTTAAAACAGGTGGTCAATAGGCAACATATTTCCTCTCTACCAGCTGTCAAATGCCTCTGAAAAGCGATCTGAGCATGGATTGCTTTTTGGAGGAACAGCATTTTACATAAAATGTGCATACATACATGTAAACACACACACATTATATATATATATATATACACATACATACATACACACACATATATAAAAACACATACACAAAATTTTTAGGGGGGCGCAAGCAAACTGAAAAATTCTGAAAAAAAAACATTAATTGCAGCCACTGTGCCATCAAATGTTGCCACTGTGCCCATCAAATGCTGCCACTGTGCCCATCAAACTCTGCCGCTGTGCCATCAACTGCCACCACTGTGCCCATCAAACTCTGCCGCTGTGCCCATCAAATGCCGCCAGTGTGCCCATCAAACGCTGCCAGTGTACCCATCAAACGATGCCACTGTGCCATCAAATGCCGCCATTGTGCCCATCAAATGCTGCCACTGTGCCCATCGAGCTCTGCCACTGCGCCATCAAATGCCACCACTGTGCCCATCAAATGCTGCCACTGTGCCCATTAAATGCTGCCGGTGTGCCCATTAAATTCTGCCGGTGTGCCCATCAAATGCTGCCAGTGTGCCATCAAATGCTGTCACTGTGAATCCCCACTGCCCGCTCACCGTCTGCCCGGTACTTACCCTGTCTTGGTGGGGTAGCGGGTGATGGCCACGAGCGGGGTCCTCCATGCGTCTCCTGCCATCCTCATCTCCCGTCCTCTCCTCCTGATAGGTGTCCAATAGCTGCGCCTAACGTTTCAGCCAATCAGGTGACAGGTAACAGACCCGCACACCTGATTGGTGGAGAGGCGGTTCAGTGTTAGGAAAGTGAATATTAATTCACTTTTCTAACACACCTGGGTGGACTGTGAGCGTCAAGCATGGCACTCGCAGTTCACCTATTTTGAAGCCTATTAGAGCCGATTAGGCGCCCCAAAAGGGACCGGACTCCTAGATATGGGGGTGGCAGCGGTGGCCATGGATAGATTCATGCTATGCTATGCATGAATCTATCCATTGGTTATAGAGGGAGTGGCTGGAGAGAGGGGGTGGCACCTGTGCACCCTTTTGGACGCACCGCCACTGATAAACACATGCACATTCACATACATACATATGCATACATGCACACTCACATACATGCACACGTGCATCATGCACACACACAGACATACTGCACACCCACATGTATGCAGACACACACATACATGTATGCACACACACACACATGCATGCACACCCACACCCAGACACACACACATGCACACACATGCACACACACACATGTGCACACACACACATGCATGCACACATACACATGCATGCACACACATATAAACACACATACAGTAGATAGTCTTATAAAAAAAAACGTCAGTCCTTTACCTTGGCTCTTCCTGCCGGGTACTGCACTGTAGGGGGAGACAAAGAGCACACACTACTTTCACTAGGCTAATGTGAGGAGCTCCCTGCACAGTGCCAATTACAGTTCGGAATCGGCTGACGATCGGGGAGCTCCTCTCAGTGGCCCCTCCTATCAAAGAGTACAAGGGCCCCCTGCAGCAAGGGGCCCGGTCGCCATGGCGATCTCAGCGACCCCTATAATTCCGCCACTGGATGTTCTAATCCATGTCCAATCTATCCGAAATGAAAAAAAAAAAGGTTTGCCTTTAGTTATACTTCAAAACAATAGGTTCATATAACTGCCCCACCAAAGTTACACTTTGTTATTTTCTGTTAAAAGTTATTTTCTGTTCCTTTCCCTCCCCAACTATTCTATTTTGCAAAACGTGTGCAAGATGAATTCTCATTTGACTGGGACCCTACACTTACAAATGACCGCTTAAAGCAGAGTTTCACCCCCATTATTATCAATGACCCATTCAATTGTTAGTACCTTGATTATACTGTAAATGTTTGGGTATGCTCTTGGGTTATTTTATTTTTTTAAAGTACCTTTTTTACTTTGAAATTCCTGCCACTTCCATTCAGTCCACTGCAGAGAGTGATGTCATCCAGGATGTCCCATTGACTCCTGGGATATCTGTGTCATCAATCATGCGGGTCAATGGGAATCCTCCTCTTCTGTCATTGCGTTATTTCCAAACCGCCATTTTTAAATTTCCTTTTCCTTGTGACATTTGCCTCTGCTGTGGAAAAGAAGAAAGGTAACAGCGCTCTCTGCAGGGACAACTCAATCCATACACCAGGTCCACTCACAGGTGCCGAGGCTCGATGTGTCCCAACACACTCCAATACAACAGTAGTAGAGCCGGCAAAACTGTAATCCTTGAAGTGTTGTTTATTGGTACATCAAAGTGACAATAAAACAATACATCTGACGCGTTTCGGCAATAGCCTTAGTCGCAGCTACAACTAAGGCTATTGCCAAAACGCATCAGCTTTATTGTTTTATTGTCACTCTGATGTACCAATAAACGACACTTCAAGAATTACAGTTTTGCCGGCTCTTCTTACTATATTTGCTTCTGCTGCTTCCGTGTTCCCTGTTGTTGAGAAGTTGCCATATCAGGATAACACAGCAGGAACTTCTGTCAACGTTGCCATTGCTATGGCAGCTTGTCAACTACAATGTGTGCATGCATGAAATCACAATGTGCATGCTGGGTAGCCAGCTGCACAAAATACTGGAAGAGTACAACAGTTCTGCATAATAATTTCAGGTACAGAGTTTAAGATACAGTGCTAATGAATAATTATAGGGAGAAGAGCGATCCTTCACAATACCAAACATGTCCTTAGCTAAAATGATGCTGGCAGACTGCAGTCCCTCTTTAAGAACTTTTTAATATGTAAGGTTGCATGTTTATAATGTTCTTGGATTCTGTTAAAATGTATGTTTTAATCCAGCGTAATATATAGGCCGTAATGGAATTATAGTACTTATAGAAACTATCCCCAGCAACCTAGCCTAGGTCATAGCTCCCAACGGTCCCTGATTTCGAGAGACTGTCCCTGATTTGTAACAAAGTCCCTCTTTCCTCCTCATTTGTCCCTTATTTTGGTCTGATTTGTATAGCTGTATATAAACTACACTATTTATGTGTCAAAAAGTGTTTCCCAGTGCTAGATCGTTTCTAATTTCTAAATTGCTGCATCTGTACATTTCAAAAGTCAATATAAAGAAATAGTAATGGTAAAAAAAAAGCACTTGTGGGTTTAACTAATCTTTTTTTTTATTATTTACTTCTCCTTTAATAGGGCGTGGCATGGGGTGTGTTTGATGCCTACATACTTTTTCTAATAGGTGTCCCTTGTTCACATCTATTCAATAGAAGTGCCACATCAAATGAGATTAATATTAACCGCTTGCCGACCAGCGCACGACGATGTACATTGACAGAATGGCACGGACAGGCATAAGGGCGTACAGGTACGTCCCCTTTAAGATGCCGCCGTGCCATCGGACCCCCGTGATGCCGGTCGCGGGTCCCGCGATTGTCTCACGGGAAGGCTGAACGGGGAGATGTGGAAATAAACTGCATCTCCCCGTTCTGCCTAGCAACTAGTGACGCCGATCTCTACTCCCTGTGATTGGAGCAGAGATCAGCATTCACTAGCTGACAGCCACGCCCCCCCCCCCCCACAGTAAGAAACACACCTCTAGGCACACTTAACCTCTACACTGCCACCTAGTGGTTAACCCCTTCACTGCCAGTGTCATTTACACAGGAATCAATGCATTTAAATAGCATTGATTGCTGTATAAATGACAATGGTCCCAAAAATGTGTCAAAAATGTCCGATGTGTCCGCCATAATGTCGCAGTCACAATAAAAATCGCTGATCGCCGCCATTACTAATAAAAAAAAATTATTAATAAAAATGCTATAAAACTATCCCCTATCTTGTAAACGCTATAACTTCTGTGCAAACCAATCAATAATCGCTTATTGCGTTTTCTTTTACCAAGAATATGTAGAAGAATACGTATCGGCCTAAGCTGAGGAAAAAAATAATTTTTATATATTTTTTGGGGATATTTATTATAGCAAAAAGTCAAAAATATTGAATTTTTTTCAAAATTGTCGCTCAATTTTTGTTTATAGCGCAAAAAACAAAAACCGCAGAGGTGATCAAATACCACCAAAAGAAAACTCTATTTGTGGGAAAAAAAGGACGCCAATTTTGTTTGGGGGCCACTTCGCACGACCGGGCAGTTGTCAGTTAAAGCGACGCAGTGCCAAATCGCAAAAAGGGGCCTGGTCCTTTGGCTTGGCATGGGGTGTGTTTGATGCCTACATACTTTTTCTAATAGGTGTTCCTTGTTCCCATCTATTCAATAGCAGTGCCACATCAAATGAGATTAATATTAAAAAAAAACTGAAATTTGTGCCTAATAAAAATGTAAAATAATGCTTTTAGAACAGACTGCAAAAATGAACCCGATTGGATGACTGTGTGGCCCAGCTTAGTAGGTTGGGTTTAAAAAAAAAAACACAATTGATCCCTGCAGTTGGCCGGAAGGCTGACATTTCCGCACATGAATATTTGTTTAGGTCTTTCTAGCAGCACAGCAAACAAATCAGACGGTGCCCATATTGCTTACCTAATAGGCAGACTATAATTTTCAGGCTCAGTGTGATACAGTAATGTGTCATTCCCCAGAGGCCATTAGGGGGATAATTGAATTTCCTAAAATACAGTGATTATTAAACATTAAGATAATGCCAAAAATACATCCTTACAGTTATTCTCTAGAATCTAGATGAACAAGCTTCACAGTTTAAAAGTGAATCACGGCTTGAGACAAATGTTGTGTTCTGCTTAATTAAAGCAAAACTTACAGTGCCTTGAAAAAGTATTCACACCCCTTGAAATTTTCCACATTTTGTCATGTTACAACCAAAAACGTAAATGTATTTTATTGGGATTTTATGTGATAGACCAGTGATGGCGAACCTTGGCACCCCAGATGTTTTGGAACTACATTTCCCATGATGCTCATGCACTCTGCAGTGTAGTTGAGAATGATGGGAAATGTAGTTCCAAAACATCTGGGGTGCCAAGGTTCGCCATCACTGTGATAGACCAACACAAAGTTCAAGGGGTATGAATACTTTTTCAAGGCACTGTAACTGTATCTGAGCACCTCAAGGTGAAAATTCGAATTACCGTATTTATCGGCGTATAACATGCACCGGTGTATCACACGCACCCCAATTTAAGAGGGAAGTTTCAGGAAATGTTTTAAATAAACCACTTTGAAGCAAATAATGGTCAGTGAGAATCAATGCAGCCTGATTAGTGCCCATCTGCAGCCTCAATGCAGTCTAATCTGTGCCCATCTGCAGCTTCAGTGCAGCCTGATCTGTGCCCATCTGCAGCCTGTTTTGTGCCCATCTGCAGCCTGTTTTGTGCCCATCTCCCCCATCAATGCAACTCACCATCTCTCGCAGGAAATCACTGAGCCGTCATCTGTTTCCTCGGCTCTCAGTCGTCAGTCACACACACAGTCCCACCTCCGCCACCAGCATTGGACCAGCTCCTGTGATAGACAGAACACTGGTCCAATGTCGATGGTGGAGGCAGGACTGTGTGTGTGATGCGCAAGCTGAGTGAGAGCCAAGTTAGAGCCGAGGGGAGAGGAGATGACGGCTTGAATTCCGGCGGCACTCATTGCCCTTCTTCCCCTCCGAGGTACGCTGTCGGCGTATAACACGCACCCACGATTTTCCCCCTATTTTCAGAGGGAAAAGGTGCGTGTTATACGCCGATAAATACGATAACTCGTTTTTAATATTTTATAAAACTTGCCCATCCATCCATGTCTCCATGCATTATTTTGTTGAGAAGTCACTTTGAAATACCCCCCTAGCATTTCTAGTATGGACATCTTGAGTAAGGGCAGATAATTCATGTAGCATTTACTTTCTGGAATCCATCTGCCCTTAGCTCAGGCATGCCGGCAAGAGGGTGTATATAACTGATAAAGTCCCTCGTCCCCTCCTCCAGAAAAAAAAAAGAATGCAGACTTATGGGATGTATGACATAATTTTGGCATAGGCCAGAAACCAGAAAGCAACTGAACCTAAAGTTTAAAACAAGTAAGATATACTATACACCTTAGTACCTATTTACTGCTGCTAGCAGCTTTAAGGTTTAACATAGCTAATGTTGATTGAGAGTTTAGTTCCACTTAAACAAGTTAACGTGGTTCTAAAGCCTTAAGGTTTTTCACCTTAATGCATTCTATGCATTTAGGTGAAAAACCTTCTGTGCTGCAGCTCCTCCCCAGAAGCCCCCCCCCCCCCCCCTTAATCTACCCTGAGCCTGATCTGATCCACCGATGTGCATGACAGCAGTGGCTCCTGTCACTGTCTCCCTCTTTATTGGGCAGCTTGATAGCAGCGGGAGCCATTGGTTTTGCCTTGTGCTTACAATTCCTTGGTGGCTCTCATGTGCAGGTTGTTTAACCATTTGCTGGCCCTGCTATAGCCAAAAGATGCTATAGCCCTTTACTACGTGATCAGCTGTGTCCAATCAGTACCCAACAGTGCAACCTATCAGTGCCATCTATCAGCGCAGCCTATAAGTGGCCATCAGTGCCGCCTATCAGTGCCACCTATCAGTGCAGCCTCATTAGTTCCGCTTCATCAGTGCCCATCAGTGCAGCCTAATCAGTACACATTAGCGAAGAAGAAAATTATTTGCAAAATTGTATAACAGAAACTAAGAAAAACTTTATTTTTTTTTTAAATTTTCAGTCTTTTTCCGTTTGTTCAGCAAAAAAAAAAAAATAGTGATTATTTAATAACACTAAAAGAAAGCTCTATTTGTGTGAAAAAATTATAAAAATTTAATTTGGGTACAATGTTGCATGACCGCGCAATTGTCATTCAAAGTGTGACAGCACTGAAAACTGGAAATTGGCCTGGGCAGAAAGGGGGTGAATGTGCCCAGTATTGAAGTGGTTAAGGTGCTCACTCCAGGTCTGTGGTACTAGTAAGTGATGATACCCATGCACAATAGCAACTAAAGACAGTGTAGGTTGATTTACTAAATGAAACTTGTGCACTTTGCAAGTACATATGGTCCAGAGCTTAGTAAATGAAGATGCACTTTACAAAGAATAAACACATGGAAAGAAAATAAAGACAGCATTTTTCTTGAACATGATTGGATGATGGAAGTCAGCAGAGCTATATCACATGTACTACACACTGTAGACACTGCGCTTGTCTTTTTGTTTTTGGTAAATCAACCCCAATATGCCTAAACCTGTAGTAATGAACGACAGGACTCAGTTTATTTTATGAGTTTGGCCATTTGCTTCATAGAATGTCCTGTAATTGTACTGGACATGCAGGTAAAACGTGTTTGAACTGCTTGTTTGATGCTGTGGCTGCAGTAATTGCAACAACCTCAAGATTCTCATATTCTTAATTGGACGATGACAAACAATCAGCAGTAACATTTGTAAAACCTGTATTGTATTGTATTGTGTAATCTGGCTATCTGCATTCCTAAGTGCCCTAATGCCCTAAGCAGTGTAGTTAAAGAATATGGTCAGTCCACAAGTTAAATTGTTGAGCCTACGTGTATGTTCTCCATATATATATCTATATATATAGATATATATATATGTGTATATACATACTAGTGCTTTTTCTACAGTAGAATCTTTTCATACTGCTTCTGTAAGCGTCCATGGGCGTCCGCAGGACTTTTTTCAGGGGGGGGCATAATTTTAGGGTCAACCATGCACCGCCCCTTTTCGACAATGTCATTATCACATTATTATGGTCAGAGTCTGCAGACGTATTACAGTCCCTAGGATAAGTAATGGATAATGGCCAACAGGCTCTCTTACCAGACACAGCGAAACTACAGCAGTGATCACTCCGACTAGACGATCGTTCACTCTGGGTTCCCCAGGGGCGACACTGGTCAGTAGTGTAGCATGTCTGTACCCTGGCAGTGGCTCAGTCTTTCTCTGGTGGTGCTAGCCAGTGTGGCTCTCTCTCTGGTGGTGCTGAACAGCATGACTCTCTTTTGTGGCCCTGGCAGGCTCTCTCTCTGGCTTCCGCCCAGCACACTCCTCCTCCTGTAGCACTCTCTCCCTCAGCTTCTTTCCAGGCTGCAGTCTCTCAATCTCTCTCTTGATCGAGCTGTAGCTTCCTCCCTGTGGAAAATGGAGCTGCCAATCTTTTGGGACTACCTGTCCCATGAAGCTTGCCTCTCCTAGTCGTCTTTGATTGGCCCTCAGTTATGGCCAATAGGGAAGGAACAGAGCAGGGCAGGAAGCTGGGTGGGGAACCTGGTGAGAGCCGCCGTCTCTTCTCCCTGACAGAAGAATGGGTAGGGCGAGCAGGGGAAACCTCTGACAGCCCGCAGCTCGCCATTCTTCCGTCACAGCACCGCCAAGTTCTCTGCTGGACTGAGCAGGGAAAAGAGCCCAAAGTCACACTACACTTGACAGCACCTTAATGGTGTCACCCCACTGGTGGGTGGCACCCGGGTGCGGCACCTCGATAGAAACACAACTATGCTGTATTTAAGATCCAATCCCTGATTCCAGGGGGGGGCACTTGACCCCCCTTGCCCCTACCTGAGGACGCCCATGTAAGTGTCCTGGATGCATAAGCAACAGTATTCCCTACCTGGTCTGCATGGCATTATGTACAGTAAGAACCACACAAAAGCCATAGCCTGAAGCATCTGTAGTAACAATAGCAGGTAGAGAAGCATCATAAAAAGTTAGTGTTCTACTGTTCATAATAAGTGTAGCGGCCATAACCCGCAGAGGGGCGGCCTTGACTTTTGGGCTCACCAGTTACCTCCTCGTGGCTTGTCTGTGAATGTATAGGGGTTCCCAGGGTTAGTACCCAACAACTTTGGATGCTGACACATAAAAAGTCCTTTTGAAGGTTTTTATTCTTGCAGTGGTAACATCCAACATAACACAGTCTCAGATAGGAATAGAGGGCAAGGGTGAAGAAACTCAGGCACCTTGAACTGCTGACATCCACTGAATATCTCTAATCAACCCAGAGAGTAGCCACTCGCAGCTGGGTACTTCAATGCCAGACAAACCTCTAGCCAGAGGTATAGCAGCCAACAATGTGATCCGGAAACTTGCAAAAAGTCTCTGACACAGAATAAACTTGCAACCGAAGGTGAATAGGAACCTTTCTCACAGTACCTGGAACTTTCTCTGTCTCCTTAGCGGTACTGCGGAAGTGTGGATTCTTTAGTGTCCATACAACTCAGCTTCCAGGCTCTTACTGAGATGCCAGCTTGTTGGCCCTCCTCCGAAGAGTCCTCCCCCGGTCACTTGTATGAGCTGTGGTGCCCCTCCAATACTGGGAGCACACCGGGACCCCTTGAATCCTCCTTCAGTTACTGGGCCTCGGGCTAACCGGCTCCTAGACTCGGGAACAGACGGATCCTTGCCCCAGACCATGCGGGTCTATGAGGCTAGTCAAACTGACCATGTTTGCGGGGTGGCAAGCGCTCCTAGACCCAGGACCCCATGGCAGGGCTACCCCAGTACAGAACCAGGAAGCAGGACTGCGGCCGAACACCGAACATGTGACTTCAGCACCTTAAGTACCCTTCCCCAGACTACACCGCGGGGCCAGACGCGCCCACTGATTGGCTCCGGCGAAGACTAATACCTAAGACGTCCAACCAGGCCTGGTTCTAGGCCTGTCATGGGTACCTCACTGCACCCATGACCAGGCAGAACCCTAGTACAGCCCAGCCAAACTGATGCCAAAGTTAACCTGTACAATTAACCCTCAGAACCCCATTACTGTTCTGAGGGAAAAACTAAATTTCCACGTATAGCGCACACTGGTTAAAGTGTGCCCGCTACATAAGTAATTTAACTGTTTTAGACAAGACCATGCTTGCATATGCAGGTAGTAATGCTCTCAATTACTCAACGACTAAGACCTACTTGGAAAACAATTTGGAATACCATGAATAAAGATTTAAGAAAGCACATAAGATCTGAAATTCATTTGAAGTAGGTGCTTGTATCACAGATTTTTCATTCTTGTATCATAACTATTTCAGGCAATATGCCCTTTTGTGATATAATGCGACCTAGAAATTAAAGTTGAGTTTGGTAAAGCGACATTTAGAAAGATTCAGTTTCAGTCCCAGCAGATTCAGGCACTTTAGAACAATTTTAAGGTACTTATCATGAACATCTAAAGTGAGGCCATATAGAATGACATCATCTGAATAGACTGTACACCAGGTACATTATTGTGGATTGAATACATCAGTCTTCAAAACAGCCTGGCACTGAAGCTAATCCCTATAGTACTTCTTTGTAAGGGAACAGGCCCACATGGGTAATAAATGTAGTGGGGTTCCTACTTTCCTCATCTACTTTACAGTAAAACCTGATGATATGTAATTTAGTTCCTCCAAGTTCTGAAATTACTTTCTCAAAATGCGGCAAGGGGTGATATCAATAACAACCTCCTGTTTTCTTCACTACCACAACAATAGAAGATAGCCATTCAGAGGCATCACATTTTTTTCAATCACATCTTGTACTAGTAGTTTCTTAAAGTGGCCATAAAGATAAAGGGTTTTTGTTGCCTTAGTGGATGGGGCTGTAAAGGTATGTGACCGGCCCCCCAGCCCCCCCCCCCCCCATTTTACTTACCTGAGCCCTGGAACTTGACCCACGGGGAAGAGCTGTCTCTCTGCCCGGGGCTCTCGGCTCTTGATTGGATAGATTGATAGCAGCCATTGGCTCCCACTGCTGTCAATCAAATCCAATGACACAGGCGCCAGAGGGCAGGGCCGAGTCCTGCATTCGGCCTCTATGGACGTTGAATGCTGGACTCGGGAGCGCACCTGCAAGGTAACCCCCCCCGGAGAGCGCTTCTCCCAGGGGGTTATCTGATGTGGGGAGGAGCCGCGAGAGCCACCGGGGGACCCCAGAAGAGCAGGTTCGGAGCAACTCTGTGAAAAACAAGCTGCACAGTGGAGGTAAGTATGATATGTTTGTTATTTAAAAAAAAAATAACCCTTACAATCACTTTAAGGGAAAAAAACCTTTTAATAGTAGCTTCCCTGCAGCCCCCCCCCCCCAATACTTACCGGAGCCCAATTTCAATCCAGTGCTGTGCATGTCTTCAGCAGCTCTTCTCTCCTCTTCCTGCTCTCACAGGCTTGGCTGAGTGCAGAGGGAGCCATTGGACACAGTCAAAACCTGTGAGAAGAGAGTGGGGGGTGGGGCCGAGCTGGGCTGTGTGGCTCAAAAGAAGCAAACAGCCTGGCTCGGGATCAAGCATGCATGAGTGCCCCCATAGGAAGCAGATTCTTATCGTGGGCACTCGACCAGGGAGAGGACCGAGGAGCGAAGGCGGGGGGACCCTAGAAGAAGGGGATTGGGGCCGCTCGGTGCAAAACCATTGCACAGAGCAGGTAAGTATGACATGTTTATTACTTTCATTAAAAAAATTTAAAGCTTTACAATTACTTTAAATTCTTCAGAAACAACATCTTTTAAAGAGAAGGGAAAGCCTCTTAATTTCCGGTTTCCCATCTGATTGCACTATAGTTTTGTGTACAAAGTTTTTTGCACTGCTCAGTAAGGTGTTGTTGAGTGGTGAAACTCTGGACACTGGTAGCATAGGGGGCATAAGTTGACTCAAATTTTACAGTGACTGGCAGGCAACCAAGCACATGAATAGGGTCTCTAAGATAACTACTGTAATCATTTTCAGAATAGGTATAGTAAGTGGATCATTTTGTACAGGGGTCTCAAACTGCCGGCCCTCCAGCTGGTAGTCTGGCAACATCTGGAGGGCCACCAGTTTGAGACCCCTGATTTAGTAGATTCCCTCAGGTAGTGTAGAGCAGGGGTCTCAAACTGGCGGCCCTCCAGTTGTTTCAAAACTACAAGTCCCATAATGCTTATGCCTGTGGAAGTCATGCTTGTAACTGTCAGCTTTGCAATGCCTCATGGGACTTGTAGTTTCGCAACAGCTGGAGGGCCGCCAGTTTGAGACCCTTGGTGTAGAGACATCAGATCCAGTAACAAGCTTCCGGATAATGGAGTAGCCTTTATAAGCATAAGCAGTAGAAATACTGTAATTGAACCACACCCATAGCAGTATTTGTTCTGTATGTGCAGCTCTGCATTGTAGTTTAGATTGTTAATTTTTTGTCCCTTTGTATTTGGACTGAATATGTGCCTTACAGGAGACAAATTCACAGCCAGTATGTTTCCAGTAGTCCCCTGACTGACTCTTTGCTCCAGGCATAGTAGTTTAATTTTGGCTTGAAATTCTAATAGTCTTTGCTAGAGTTAAATCATGTTCCAAAAACAATCTTATGTGGGCTGAGTTTGTTTTTTCTACTAATTGGTCTCTCATGATTTCATCTGTTAGCGTTCCAAACTCATAGGTATCAGCTAAGGCATTTTCTCTTTCCGTTCAACCACTCCATGTAGATGGGGGAATCCTCCCCGCTGAGCCTTTGTATTCTGATAGAAGGTTAGACTTTCTTCACCGCCATCAGAATACAGTGATTAGCATTGCAGGCTGTAGCCTGCGGCACTGATCGAGCAGGAAAAACCCAACAGGTGGTTGTACAGAAGTAAATTGGTAGAGTAGAGTATAGAAGATACGCTGTCCTTCTGCTCTCAGGTGGTGATTAAGTAAATGACACAATCTAGCAGTGCACAAGTCCTCCTGATTAGCAGCAACTATATCATGTTCAACATACCCAGTGCCGATCCTGACCTCTCTGGGGCCCTAAGCAAAATTCTGCTAAGGGGCCCTCTACTTGACCCGTAATGCCGTGAGCTGTAAACCATTTGCCATTGCCACACAGTCACACCTGACACTTTAGTGCTCCCAAAACAATCCTCCCTCCTTTAAACAAAACAGTCAAAGAATAAGTACAACAATATAGAACAGAATGAGGTCCCCAGAGAGCCCCCCTTACATCAGGGTCCTCAGAGAGCCCCCCTTACATCAGGGTCCTCAGAGAGCCCCTCCTTACACCAAGGTCCCCAGAGAGCCCCCCTTACACAAGGGTTCCCAGACAGCCCCCCTTAAATCAGTGTCCTCAGAGAGTCTCCCCCTACATCAGGGTCCCCAGAGAGCCTTCCCCCACATTAGGGACCCCAGAGAGCCCCCCTTACATCAGGGTCCCTAGAGAGCCTCCCCCTACATTAGGGTCCCCATAGAGCCTCCCCTTACATCAGGGTCCCCAGAGAGCCCCCCCTTACATCAGGGTCCCCAGAGAGCCCCCCCTTTACATCAGGGTCCCCAGAGAGCCTCCCCCTACATCAGGGTCCCCAGAGAGCCCCCCTTACATCAGGGTCCCTAGAGAGCCTCCCCTTACATCAGGATCCCCAGAGAGCCTCCCCTTACATCAGGGTCCCCAGAGAGCCCCGCTTAAATCAGTGCCCTCAGAGAGTCTCCCCCTACATCAGGGTCCCCAGAGAGCCTCCCCCTACATTAGGTTTCCCAGAGAGCCTCCCCTTACATCAGGGTCCCCAGAAAGCTCCTCCTTACATCAGGGTCCCCAAAGAGCCCCCCTTACATCAGTGTCCTCAGAGAGCCCCTCCTTACATCAGGGTCCCCAGAGAGCATCAGGGTCCCCAGAGAGCCCCTCCTTACATCAGGGTCCCCAGAGAGCCCCCCCTTTACATCAGGGTCCCCAGAGAGCCTCCCCCTACATTAGGGTCCCCAGAGAGCCTCCCCTTACATCAGGATCCCCAGAGAGCCTCCCCTTACATCAGGATCCCCAGAGAGCCTCCCCTTACACCAGGCTCCCCAGAGAGCCCCTCCTTACATCAGGGTCCCCAGAGAGCCCCTCCTTACACAGGGTCCCCAGAGAGCCCCCCCTCTTACATCAGGATCCCCAGAGAGCCCCCCCCCTTACATCAGGGTCCCCAGAGGGCCCCGTCTTTACATCAGTGTCCCCAGAGGGCCCTGTCCTTACATCAGTGTTCCCAGAGGGCCCCGTCCTTACATTAGTGTCCCCAGAGAGCCCCCCTCTTACATTAGTGTCCCCAGAGGCCCCCTTCCTTACATTAGTTTTCATTTCATTCTATTACTAGGGTAGGACCCACTAATTCGGGGTACTTTGTCGCAGTAAGTGGGCTTAGCACTATATAACCATATAGTGTGACCAAACCCCCGTATTTTTTGAATATGTTCAGGTGTTTTTAACTAGCCCTGCAGGAAACCTCATTCTTGAATGTGTGCGCTGTAATATGTTCGCTATTACTTACATTAGTGTCCCCAGAAACCCCCCTCTTACATTTGGGCCCCCAAACAGCTGACTCCCCCCTTGCAGAGGTTCCCCTGTACCTGGCTGGTGGAGGTGGGAGGCGGCAATCGGCAGCTATATGGTGTTCACAGGCAGGGGATCTCCCTGGGGCTAGTAGTTCTATCTCCGAATGTATACAGCGGAGAGGGGAGGGGCCTCTGACCCGGGCATCAGCAACAGTGTTCAAGCAGAGTGAAAGTGAAACTGATCCCTGCCAGGGGTCAGAGGCCCCTCCCTTCTCCTCTCCACTGTATACACTGAGAGTACTACAAACCCCAGGGAGATCCCGTCGCCCACTCAGGCACCATAGAGCTACCGATCGCCGCCTTCCACCTCCTCCCACCTCTCCTCACTGCACTCTAAACGGCCAGCCAGAGGTGCAGGGGGGGGATGCTTGGTCTTGGGCCCCCCCACAGCGGCGGGGCCCTAAGCAGCTTGCATAGTGTGCCTATAGGGCCGATCGGCTCTGAACATACCAATCCAGACAGTAGAAGACACTGAAGGCTCACCAGCAGGGCCGGGACAAGGGGTGGGCAGGAGGGACGGTTACCCTGGGCGCAATGGTTTATTGCAGGGATGAGGGTGCCCTGACCCTAACCTTAAGAGAGGTGGGGGGGGGGGGGTATTTTGGCATCTTTGCCATGGATGACCTTGTCCCGGCACTGCTCACCAGGGTGTGGGAGAAAAAATGCAGGCTGCTAAAGAGATAGAATAGACATTGTTATCACCAATATTGTTGTGTCCTGTAGTCTGGGAGACAGCATAGCGATAGAGTACTTTATTTACAAGTTTAAGCATTAATGAATTTATCATAACAGGAATAGACTTCTACAGAGTATAAAGTGTATTATACATATAACAACTGTAAGTAGTGACAACTACAGGACAGAGGTATGAAAACAGCACCAAACAAATCTATGCAGTCAAACCAATATGTAGTACCCCTGATCCCCAGACCAGTAGTATCTCAAAAGCAGGGTGGCTTAGGATTTCACCTCAGGGTTTAGTCCTCTGCAATAGTGGAGCAATGTTAACAGATGACCATCAGAAGAAATTAGGTTTTTCCATTTACAAACTTTTTTTAATAGAAAGCTACAAAAGGTGGTACATACAATGTAGCACTTTGAAATATCATCATAACATCTTAGTACAGAAGTTTGTCAATAATTGTAAAACATGACCAAGATTGTCCAGTAGAAATTTAGTTTTTATTGAATCTCACTCAATACTCCTGGAAGAAGGCAGTTAAGGCACAGAAAACCCATGGACTTAGCAGACTCCAAATGGGGGAAAAAACTATGTACAGTCTACACAGATAGAGAACCTTCAGGCCAACACAGCAATCTGTGAAATCAGCTCCTGACTGTAAGACACCTGTTGGTTCAGCTACCAACACACGGGGTGGGGGGGCCACCATACTTCAGTCAAGGACCAAGCTTTTCCCAGCTTCTCAGGTTCCACAATTAGGCTTAATTTCCTCCATTGTACTTGGATCCCCATGCTCAGCATAGTAGGCCCCACACCTAGGCCTCTGTCCAGGCAGCCTAAGAGGATCAGACAGCCATCTACATTCCTCCTCTATGCAGGAGGCCTGGGGGTCGACTGACCTCCCAAGATCACTCTTGAAAATGTATACCCTCTTTCAGGCAGTCCCACTCGTAATAATCCAACTAGTGATTGGCCAGGTAGGTACAAATATTTCTAACTCTGACTAGGGCAGCCCTCCATACTACTTCTAGGGACACTCCCCAGCAGTAGGCAGAAGCAATCGATACCCAGAGCCCTGGAGAGACCCAAGAAAGCTAAAATATCATTCAATCCCTCTCAGGCTGACTACAAGTCTAGCAAATACTACATGTATATAGACACTCTTGCTTAAGGCAGGATAACACATATATGTGTATATATATCAACTCAGAGGTTATACTCTCTCATTTATGAGTATTGCATTGGTATCTGTCTAATGATAAGACAGGCAGTAATGTGCAACTTGAAGTTTATTGTGTGAATGCAAGATAAATTGACAACGAAATAAGATTAAAAGGGGTATGCAACAAGCATAAGACAAGGTATAACCAACAGGAAATGATTGTTGTACCAATGGTGCCTAGGAGTAGCTTCTGCAAAGGTCACTAGTTGGCAGCACAATACAGAATGAAACTATTAAAAAAGAACAGAAATAAATCGCTAGTAATAAACCACATAGAACAGTTCAGTCTAATGAAAATACAGATACTTGTGGTTCTTTGGTAGGGGGGGACCCACCTCTATCACAAGGAAGCTAGGTATCCCAACTGGTTAACCACTGGGTTCTCTGCACAGGCTCCACAGGAGTCCTCCAGACGGGTGTACAAGGAGGCAGCTGAAGATTTCTAGGCCAGCTAGCACAGTGCCCACACAGTGACTGAGGCTTAAGACAAAGCTGTGTGCTGTTGTGCTCTTATCCGGTGGCCCATACCTCAGAGAAAATGGAGGACCCCCATCTGGTGACAGCTAACGTACTTGAGAGAAGGAAACCGTGTAATTTATTTCCCAGAAACCCTAGGAATTGTGGCCTGCACCCACTGCTGTACAAGGTGGGTAAAGAGGAACTCCACTGCAGAGCTCTCCAGATTCCTGGAGACTAGGCAAAGTTAATACAACTGCTTCTAATTTTCAAATCTCATTGAAATTGAAAATAAGTGTCACTATCCTGCTATTTTGGTTTTGTGATTGGATCCTTTATCCAAGTGACCAGATTATATTTAAACATTCCAATACATGCAGGTTTCTGAGAGATCTATCTGTAACATCAGAACCTAACATCAGAATATTAGACATTTGGTTTATTTTCCCAAGAAGATATGAACATCTGAACATCAGGCTCACTGTATCCAGTGTGGCTGTGTTGATTGTTTTGGTCTGTTCTATGTTTTATTAATTGCAGGATTGACTGCTTTCCCTGATTAGTCCAGAAAGCTCTGGAAATTAGTGAGCAGGAATATACAGAGCAGCTGGGTCTTTTTCGTTAGCTCACAGCCTGGGGGGGGGGGGCTGCTTGCCCCCTTAGGCTATCCTGCCATACACCTGCGGGGAACCGAGGCCTCATCTGGGCTACATTGCAGAAAGCCACAGAAAGCTGCCCAAGGGACTGTCGCCTGAGGATCTAGTCTGGAAAAAGGGTCGCAAGGATATTGGAAGAAGGCAACCAGTGGCACCTGGTGCTCAAAATTTTTGGGGGGGCACAAACAAACTGAAAAATTCAGAAAAAAAACAACTATCAATTTCAGCCTCACTGTGCCCCTCAATTGCAGCGACTGTGCCATCAAACGCAGTAACTGTGCCCATCAAATGCAGCCACTGTGCCATAAATTGCAGCCACTGTGCCATCAATTGCAGCCACTGTGCCATCAAATGCCGCCATTGTGCCATCAATTGCCACCACTGTGCCCATCAATTGCAGCCACTGTGCCCATCAAATGCTGCCACTGTGCCCCATCAAATTCTGCCACTGTGCCCATGAAATGCAGCCACTGTGCCCCATCAAATTCTGCCACTGTGCCCCATCAAATACCACCACTGTGCCCATCAAAAGTTGCCAATGTGACCCCCCCGCCCGAGCTATGGGACCATGCAACGGCGAGCTGTGTCCACTATGTGTCTTCTCCCCTACTCCTGATAGGCGTCCAATAGCAGCGCCTGTTCTTTGTGCCATTCAGGTGACGGGTATCAGACCCGCGCTACCTGATTGGCGGAGAGGCAGTTCAGTGTTAGAAAAGTCAATATTCATTTGCTTTTCTAACACACCTGGGTGGACTCCAAGCGCAATGCTTTGCGCTCCAAGTTCACCTTTTTTTAAGCCAATTAGAGCCTATTAGAGCCTAATCAGGTGCTTCAAAATACACCCCCGCCGCTGTAATTCAGGCGCCCGGCCTCCAAAAAGGGGCCAGACACCTAAATAGGGGGTGGCGCGGCCATGGATATATTCATGCAATGCATGAATCTATCCATTAGTCATAGAGGGGGGTTGCGCACCGCCACTGAAGGCAACCAATTTTCCAAGGACATATGTTATTTTAGACAGGAAAGATAGAGATCCTAAAGACTGTGGGTTGAGGTCATCTGTTGTGTGTTGAGTCAGCTGTATGCGTAAAGGGGACATAGTGTCCAGTGTCCTGAAGAGCTTTCATTCTATTTAATTCCTAGTGAAAGGACTTCCCTTGGACTTTCCACTATAGTACTTAATGCATATTACCTTGTATGTTAACATATATTGCATTAAGGCAGCCAACAGTACTGCGTTACCTTGAATTACAGTGAGGTAACTCAGGTGCATTGTTAAAGTGTATTCCAACAACCATTACCATTGGTATGGGCTGGCCCCTAGGAAAGATCATTTTTGTCTAGAAAATTTTCAACCCTAGTGGCGCCCCCTGGTGTAAGCAGAAGTTACTGCTTTGCTTGTTATCCAAGGGAGTCTGAATACCCCTCACAGTTCTCTTCTATTACTTTGCCTGCACTGCAGATTGTGGACAGGAATACCTGTCATCAAAGTTATAGTTCACTGACCTGGAACAAGGGAGTAACTTACAGGCTATGACTGACTTTTTTGGTCCGCACGCTGGATATGTGTTTGTGTCTCCAAAAGTACTGAAGCAAGAGGCAGCCAGGCAACTAGCATTTTGAAAAGAAGGTCAGCAATTGTAGCATATGTACTGTATTTTTCTCATGAAAGATTTATTTAGAGATTGTCCTGTGGACGGATTCTCCCACCTGAGCTGTGGATCTCTGCAGCTCCTCCAGACTTACCATGGGCCTCTTGGCTGCTTCTCTGATTAATGCTCTCCTTGCCCTGCCTGTCAGTTTAGGTGGACGGCCATGTCTTGCTAGGTTTGCAGTTGTGCCATACTCCATTTTCAGATGATGGATTGAACAGTGCTCCATGAGATGTTGAACGCTTGGGATATTTTTTTATAACATAACCCTGCTTTAAACTTCTCCACAACTTTATCCCTGACCTGTCTGGTGTGTTCCTTGGCCTTCAAGATACTGTTCACTAAGGTTCTCTAACAAACCTCAGAGGGCTTCACAGAACAGCCATATTTATACTGAGATTAAATTAAACACAGGTGGACTCTATTTATTAATTAGGTGACTTCTGAAGGCAATTGGTTCCAAAGATGGTTCATTTGGTCAGTTGCTTTCCAAGCTTTGCACACAAAATGATTTCTGCCCATTGACCAGTTTTATCAAAACTGATCTGATCATTTCTCCTCTAAAGTCTCTTTCCACATAAACACGATGGGGGAGATTTACTTAAACTGGTGCACAACAAAACTGGTGCAGCTGTGCATAGTAATCAATCAGCTTCTAACTAAAGTTTGTGCAACTAAGCTGTGCCAATAAAACCTAGAAGCTGATTGGTTACTATGCACAGCGGCATCAGATTCAGCGTGCACCCATTTTAGTAAATCCCCCCCCCCCCCCCCACTGTTGCATAACTGTATCAGTATTTTTTGTTAACTGTGTGATAGCGTATATGCATTTCTGGATACGTTTTGATCAAAAATGGCTATATATTGGTACTGCTTGCTTGGCATAGCACAGCCTGTGCTCTTTCTTCCTCTCCCGAGTGCTCAGAGTAAATGGTGCGTATTTTAATGAAAGAACTGATGGACTGTTCCCTGTTGAATTTTTATTAGGTAATGCAGCTATTAGGAAAGATGGAAACTTCAATTTTTGAGCAGAACAACAAAGTGAAGAGTGCCCAGGGGGAGCAGCACCATGAGATCCAACTCCTAGATCTCAAGTATGTATTTTAATTACATTAATGCAGCTCCAAGAAGAAAATTGCCTTTAGTCTAATGACAAGCTTGGCATAAAATAAGAGACTAAATCAATACAGAGTTAAGAAGTAAAACTTGGGAATCACTATGACAACTTGATCGCTTACTGTTTTATTGAATTAGGAGAACGTGTTATAATGTGTCCGGTGGAATTTTTCGGTATTTAAAGTAATCTTGTCTTTAACCTGGGCAAATCAGACTGAGCATTTGATGAATAAAGTATACTGTATAAACCAGGAAACCTTCACTGAAAATTGTATAAAAAAAATAAATCCAAGATAAAAGTAGCTAAAGTTATATGCAATCATCATTTCCTGTAAAAGTAGCGCTTGGCCTGCCCCCTGCTGCCTTTGAGGCTTCCTTGTTTGCCAGTCAGCTTTACTAATACGTTGTAAAAATGTGACTGTAACTTCAGCTGCCGATATCTCTACTGATAGTTTAGACGTGTTTTTTTTTTTAAATAAAGGTTTATGTATTTTTTTCATGATTTGTAGTCTGAGTTGCTCATGTTTGTGATGGTTTAACTATTGTCTTTTGCAGGATTTCATGTGTGCTACATGCTACAGTCTTAATAGATATAAATATATTCTAGACCAGGGGTGTTCAAACTTTCTGAACAAAGGGCCAGTTTACTGTCTTTCAAACTTTAGGGGGGCTGGACTGTGGCCAGTGGGAGAAGAAAATGACGTGGCTTCAGTGGGAGTAACCAATGCCCCATCATTGCTATCAGTGGGAGGAATAGTGCCCCACCATTGGTTTCATTGGGAGAAATAGTGCCCCATCATTGATATCAATGGGAGGAATAGTGCCCCATGGTTGGCTCTAGTGAGAGGACTAGTACCACATCATCAGTGGCAAGAACGATGCCTTACTGTTGCTGACAGTGGGGAGAATATTGCCCCAAGGGCCAGATAAAGTGGGCTAAGGTCTGCATCTGGCCACCGGGGTACAGTTTGAAGACCACTGCTGTAGACTGAAAAGACTGTTTGGATTATACCAGTGTGGCTCACTCACAGCAAGTGTGCCCGGAAATGAATTACAGTTAAAAGTTTGGTGTGTTAATATTAAATTACACACAGGTGGACTCTATTTACCAATTAGGTGACTTCTGAAGGAAATTGGTTCTACTAGATTTTAGTTAGGAGTATCAGAGTAAAGGGGGCTGAATACAAATGCACACCACACTTTTCACATATTTATTTGTAAAAGATTTTGAAAACCATTTATTATTTTCCTTGCACTTCACAATTATGTGCCACTTTGTGTTGGTCTATCACATAAAATTCTAATAAAATACATTTACAAAATACAAAAAGTGGAGAATTTCAAGGGGTATGAATACTTATTCAAGGCACTGTAGGATCCATGGTGAAGTGAGGTGGAAGCTGCAGTATTGTTAGGTCATGGTGAAGAAGTTATGGGAATATTGAACAGAATCCAGATACTCCATTCCTTAATCTATCCATTAACCAATAATACAACACTGGGCAGATCCGAAGAAGTGCAGAATGCTTCTGCCACCTAAAATAGTGTCATTATCAATAGTGCTACTAAAGTAGATCTACAGCCTTCTTCAGACCTTTGCAGTCCACTGTAGAGCATTACTGCATGCATGGCATTTTTTTGCAATAAAACGGACCATTTTTTAAATGGGCTGTCAGTGCATGGCAATGGGCCACAAAACTGACCTGCAGCATTTTTTTAACGCAGTGTAGGTCTGTTGCCACCTACTGTACTTGTGTGTTGGGGTGACATTCCAGTCTAAACCAATGACAATGCACAACACAAAGGGTGTTTTATAGTGCATTACAGCTATGGATAGGTCTAAAGTGGCCCTAAAGGTGCAAGCTCCATGGCTGCTATCCTTAGTCATATTTGCCAGCTTAGTGAGAACACTGGTACAGAACAAGCATGCAGTTCAGGGTAAGCATACCTACTGTAGGTCAGTGATTCACTGAGTAAGTGAAACCAGGCTAAAGCCCCATACACACGGTCGGACTTTTTCATGGATTCTGTCCGATCGGACAATGTTGTTGAAAAATCAGACCGTGTGTATGCACCATCGGACAGTGTACGTCGGATTGTCCGACGGACAAAGTCTTATCTCCTGCTGGAAAGATTTGCCGACAACACGGTCCGATCACACCAAATCCGATCGTGTGTACGGTTGTACGACCGGACAAAGTGCTACGCATGCTCAGATCACATTACAAGACCAAAGCTATTGGCTACTAGCCTCTACGTAGTCCCGTCGTAGGCAACAAACGTCACCACGTTCAGAATGATCGGATTTTCCGACAACTTTGTCCGACCGTGTGTACGCAAAACCAACATCAGACAAAGTATGACGGACAGGATCCGACCGACCTGGTCCGCGGATTGTCCGACCGTGTGTATGGGGCTTAAGGATGATAGTTCCACAATATCTACTATTTAAAACAAATCAGCATTAGCAACGCTAATATTGAAGCGATATCTGAGCCTGCAATTAACCCACCCGCAGATATTACTAAGAAATCCTGTAAGTACTCAAGATTACATGATGCTAATTTTGTTATGTTGCCGATTATGTTTCTTTTTCTCAGAGTTGGTGGTATTTTTGATGACATTCGAGGACAAATTCAAAATCAGCACAAATGGGCTGCAACTCAGATAGACAGGCTAGCTGAAGAACAGACTCAGCATATTCAGCAACATCTTAATAATCTCCAGGAAAAAATGGTGAGTGGCATTAATTGATTGTTTCTTGAGAATGCTAAGCAGATTGAGAAGCATTTTCCTTCTTAATAAAAATTATGATATAAGGTATTTTTAAGGTTTCACTCATTTGCATATGGATGAAAGGCTACTGGGGTCATCTCCTGGAGAATTCACAAGAGAGATCTCAATGCCAAAGTTTCCAGGGTTGTCACACTCCCAAAAACCTGGAATCATTTCAGTAAAATCTAAAACCCAACAAAAAAGTGAAGTACCTGGCAATGCTGCAGAAGATAGCGACTCATTGGAACTACGGTGTAGCTCAGTGTTTCCCAAACTTTTCAGTCATGTCACCCTTTAAAATTCTGCACAATCTCGAGGCACCCCATTTTAAAATGAAACTAGTAGTTTTAGATAATGCAGCAACATCCACACATGTAGGTCACCCAACATTAGAGGTGATTTATTCTTCCAAAGCAAATATATATATTGTGTATACCTTTGCACACTGCTACTGACTAGTATTCCAGAGTTTCCCCATCTCCCTCAGCTTCCCCCCCTCCTTCAGCTAATGTGACACCAGTGTTGATGGAGAGGGGCAGGGAAGGGGCAAACAAGGATGTTGTATAGGTGCCCTTATGGACCAATGACATCATTGGTTGTTAGGATACCGGTGGCTAGAAGGTTGCAATGGTGCACAATGAAAACCTGTGGCTTTCTGTAACTAAAAGGTAGGCTTAATTTTTAGGCATTTTGCTAAGGCGCCCCTGAAGAAACCTGAAGGTACCCTACTCAAAAAGGGCTGGTGTAGATGTCCCTCTACTGAAATCCACAACATGTACAAAGCCATTGGGTGATCCATGCCTTTAGAGGCTTACTGTAAAGTTAAAGTATTCCCAATAGAGGATGACAATCTTTTCATTTATATGTACAATGCCACATAACACTGGTAACTATTTCTGTTTACAGTAAATAGGTGATGGCAACTCTATAGAGAAAGTACAAACTTGATTAAATATGAGAGACAAAACAGTCAGCATGATTAGAATTGATACATGTGTGCAGTTATATGGGATGATTCAATAGATGCTTTAAGTTTACCCAAAGTCAAAGCTGTTTTTCATTTTGGATTAGAGTAAAGGAGGGTTATAACCCATGCCAGTTTCTTCTTGTCATCTGTGTCCCATTTGGGTGCTTTCTCTTCACTTCGTAGCCAAAACAGGAAGTGAGAGGAAATCCCTCCAAAGTGAGGGACTATTGATGTGTCCACAGGGTCACCAGAGCTATTGTCCCCATTGGAAGAGAGTGAGGGAATCTTGATGTGTCCATGGGGTCACCAGAGCTAGTGTCCCCATTGGAAGAGAGTGAGGGAATCTTGATGTGTCCACGGGGTCACCAGAGCTAGTGTCCCCATTGGAAGAGTTCCCCTCTATTAGTGTTCTGATGTCAATGTAAAATTGTACCTTTTTCTTTTCACTTTTGATGATAATGGTAAAAAAACAAATAGAGAGGGTTAGTCTAACAGGGGCACAGACGGCAAAAACTGGACACCTGTTCCAATTCCTCTCCACTCTGTCCAAAACTAAAAAAAAAAAAGTTTTGCCCTTAGTTACACTTTAAGACCCGGCAGCAATTCATGTACCATTTGTAATGAGTTACAATGTGGTGGGACCTATGGAAATAAAACGTATCTCTTCCAAATACACAGGAAGTGATAATACAGGAATTTATAGCATCAAATTGACACCATCTGTAATTGTTTACAATAAGTAAATGCACTTTCTTTAATTGACAATTTATTAAACATACATCCTGATTTTTTAATTAAACATTTCTGGGAACAAATAATTATTATTACAATTCAGCTGACAAGCTGTTGTATTCTAGCAGATTAAAATTGCTTTGTTCATGATGAATTACAAATATAATTATTTCAGTAAGTGCATTGTTTTAATTTACAGTACACTGGAAATGCCATTGCCTAAATACAACTCCTTAGCAAATGTAATAGCCTGAAATTCCAGGCATTTGAAATGAAGCAATTAAGGCAGACTCAGGAAAGTGCATCTCGGCTTTCTGTCTCATAAATTGGCAGACACTTCAACACTGAGTCTCCAGGAGGAGAAGCAATAAGACATAGACTCCAATGTATAATGCCTGAAGATTGTGGAAATACACAAGTTCTCCTTAAAGTGGAACTTCACTCTCTCAATCAACATTAACTATTGTCAATCCTCATGTTGCTAACATTAGTAAATGGATAGGAAAGTATATCATTTTTATTTGTTTTAAACTTTTGTTTTACATTTCTGGATTCGAGGCCTAGGCAAATGATGGCATACATCGCAGGGTCTTCAGGAGGGAAGGAGGGGTTTTCTCAGCTAAGCACACCCTCCTGTCTGCATGCCTGAACTAAGGCAAGATGGATTCCAGGAAGTAAATATTTCATAAATCATCTGCCCTTAGTTATGATGGCCACAGCCAAAAATGCTTGGAGGCTTTTTAAAGTGATTTCTTAGCCAAATAAAGCATGGAGAAATGGATGGATGTGGATGGATGTTTTTAGGTTTGTAGTACTCAGATACAGTGTAGTTCCACTTTAAAGATGAACACCAATAAAAAACAAGAAATGCAGTAATGTGCTAATAACGGGTGGGATGCTCCAGTCTAGTGCAGGGGGTGGGGGTCAGAAAAGTTGTATAGGGGGGATTCTGAAGGAAAAGGAGAGGTGTAGCACAGAGGGGGTGCCGGAGGGAGGAGAAGTGCAGTACAGGGAGCAAGCTAAAGAGACACAGACTGGAGGCAAAGGTTAAAGGGGGAAGAGAGGCATAGTATATGAGGGAGACTGGATGTGGAGATAAACACAATACAGGGGCATGAGTGAGAGGAAGATACGCATAGTACATGGTAGATACGGGGGTAGGGAGGGAAAGGAAAGGTGATTTACAGTAGACCAAGAATTGTGCAGTACTATTAAACATAAAGGGGAAAAGAGAAAAGCTTTATAGGGGTAATGCAGGAGAGAAGGGAGGTCCAGTACAGAGGAGAAGCAGGAAGGGTGGAGAGGCGCAGTACAGGGGAGAAGCAGGAAGGGTGGAGAGGCGCAGTACAGGGGGGAAGCAGGAAGGGTGGAGAGGCGCAGTACAGGGGAGAAGCAGGAAGGGTGGAGAGGCGCAGTACAGGGGAGAAGCAGGAAGGGTGGAGAGGCGCAGTACAGGGGAGAAGCAGGAAGGGTGGAGAGGCGCAGTACAGGGGAGAAGCAGGAAGGGTGGAGAGGCGCAGTACAGGGGAGAAGCCGGAAGGGTGGAGAGGCGCAGTACAGGGGAGAAGCCGGAAGGGTGGAGAGGCGCAGTACAGGGGAGAAGCCGGAAGGGTGGAGAGGCGCAGTACAGGGGAGAAGCCGGAAGGGTGGAGAGGCGCAGTACAGGGGAGAAGCCGGAAGGGTGGAGAGGCGCAGTACAGGGGAGAAGCAGGAAGGGTGGAGAGGCGCAGTACAGGGGAGAAGCAGGAAGGGTGGAGAGGCGCAGTACAGGGGAGAAGCAGGAAGGGTGGAGAGGCGCAGTACAGGGGAGAAGCAGGAAGGGTGGAGAGGCGCAGTACAGGGGAGAAGCAGGAAGGGTGGAGAGGCGCAGTACAGGGGAGAAGCAGGAAGGGTGGAGAGGCGCAGTACAGGGGAGAAGCAGGAAGGGTGGAGAGGCGCAGTACAGGGGAGAAGCAGGAAGGGTGGAGAGGCGCAGCACAGGGGAGAAGCAGGAAGGGTGGAGAGGCGCAGCACAGGGGAGAAGCAGGAAGGGTGGAGAGGCGCAGCACAGGGGAGAAGCAGGAAGGGTGGAGAGGCGCAGCACAGGGGAGACATGGAAGGGTGGAGAGGCGCAGCACAGGGGAGACATGGAAGGGAGAGGCGCAGTACAGGGGAGACATGGAAGGGAGAGGCGCAGTACAGGGGAGACATGGAAGGGAGAGGCGCAGTACAGGGGAGACATGGAAGGGAGAGGCGCAGTACAGGGGAGACATGGAAGGGAGAGGCGCAGTACAGGGGAGACATGGAAGGGAGAGGCGCAGTACAGGGGAGACATGGAAGGGAGAGGCGCAGTACAGGGGAGACATGGAAGGGAGAGGTGCAGTACAGGGGAGATATAGGAGGGAGAGGTGCAGTACAGGGGAGACATAGGAGGGAGAGGTGCAGTACAGGGGAGACATAGGAGGGAGAGGTGCAGTACAGGGGAGACATGGAAGGGAGAGGCCCAGTACAGGGGAGACATAGTAGGGAGAGGTGCAGTACAGAGGAAATATAGGAGGGAGAGGTGCAGTACAGGGGAGACATAGAAGGGAGAGGTGCAGTACAGGGGAGACATAGAAGGGAGAGGTTCAGTACAGGGGAGAAATAGAAGGGAGAGGTGCAGTACAGGGGAGATATAGGAGGGAGAGGTGCAGTACAGGGGAGACATGGAAGGGAGAGGCCCAGTACAGGGGAGACATAGTAGGGAGAGGTGCAGTACAGAGGAAATATAGGAGGGAGAGGTGCAGTACAGGGGAGACATATAAGGGAGAGGTGCAGTACAGGGGAGACATAGAAGGGAGAGGTTCAGTACAGGGGAGACATAGAAGGGAGAGGTTCAGTACAGGGGAGACATAGAAGGGAGAGGTTCAGTACAGGGGAGACATAGAAGGGAGAGGAAGGAAAGGACTGATGAGGCATAGGTGAGACACAGGAAAGAGAGGAAGAGTAGAGAGAAGCAGAAAGGGTGGAGAGGTGCGCAACAGAGCAGACAGAGCGAAAAGAGCACTACATGGGAGACATAGAAGGGAGAAGTATAGGGGAGCCACAGGAGGAAAACAGGTATAGTACAGGACAGACACAGGAGGGGTAGGTGCAGTAGAGTGGAGAAGCAGGAAAGGGTGGAGAGGTGAGGTAGAGGGGGAACATGGGCATGAGAGGTGCAGTAAAGGGGGAACATGGGCATGAGAGGTGCAGTAGAGGGGGAACATGGACATGAGAGGTGCAGTAGAGGAGGAACATGGACATGAGAGGTGCAGTAGAGGGGGAACATGGACATGAGAGGTGCAGTAGAGGGGGAACATGGACATGAGAGGTGCAGTAGAGGGGGAACATGGACATGAGAGGTGCAGTAGGAAGAGGACAGGTGCAGTTCAGAGAAGCAGAAAGGGATGGAGAGGTGAAAAACAGGTAAGACACGGGACAGAAAGATACAGTATTGGGAGGGGGGGGGGGGGCAGGATAGTGACAAGTAAGGCATACAGTAGGCGGGTTCTTGCATGAAAAGGCCATTTGTTTGTTTCTCCCCCAGACAAAAATTTCCCAGCCCTTCCTTGTATTAGTACAAGTGGATTTAGCTATTAAACAACATGGCAATGTTACACCATAAACCCAATATACAGTACATCAGTGTAATGTCTCTTGAACATGAATGTGTTTAACAGGATGCAATAGAGAAGAGACTACAGGAAAATATGCATCACTTGACTTTGAAAATAGACAACACTGACTATGTCCAAAGACTGGAGGCAAAACTCAGCAAACTCAAGCACGTCGAGGAGAAAATGGCCGCCAGAGTCAAAAGAACTGAAAGTGAAATGTGGGACGAGATGGAGAATATGAAAAGTGAATACAGAGCAGGTAAGTTCTCCCTCCTACCTTGTGCAGTTCTGGCATTTCACAGGTGACTTATTCATACATTAGATTGGCCAGAAAAGTACACTAGATGTTAATTAAAGCACAACAAATCAACATGTGGGAATAACCGGCATACATTTGAAGTAGTGTGTGGGAAGTGGCAGACAAATGTTCCTTATAATTACATTGTAGTCAGAGGAGGAGAGAAGTATTATTCAGAGCTTATGTTTGAACTTCTCTATATTCCAAACTACATTTTTTTTATTTAACATGAGGTCTGGTCAGTTTTCACACAGTATTTTTAAAAGAACTATGACAAGAAATGAAAGGTATACTGAGCTGTCACCACACACAAAGAGTGGGAATGCTCAGAACCATAGGTTGCTTTTTGTGTTCCTGACTTGTAGAGGTCCCCATTAATTCCTGTCCTGATAACGAGTGTGAGGACAGAATGCAACAGGCCTCATTCACACTGGACGTTTTTACAGCTGCTGTTTTTGGCTTCAGACGTTTTTTTCTACAGCCAATAAACTCCCCATCATGTTATCCTATGTGTCCATGCACACATAACATAGGCTGTTAACTGTTTTTGGCTGGGGCGTTTTGGGCTGTAAAAAACTCCCCCAAAACTAGTGGGTTCTGAGATGAGTTTTTTTAGCTGTAAAAACACCAACATCAAAAACGCAGATAAACGCTCAAAATTGAGGCTCACCAGCATTTTTTTTTCCGTTTTTTAATCCCATTGAAAAAAAAAAAAAGCTTAAAAACACTAACGCTAAAAAAACGCTATTGCAAACATGTTGAAAAACTCACTGCAAAGCTACTGGCGTTTTTATAATGTTATTATAACGTCCAGTGTGCATGAGGCCTAAATCTGTCCAGTGACCAACCATGCAGCAGTAACTGGAAGAATCAGAGCTTTACCAATCAGAGCACCCTGCAGGAATTTTTGGGAGGCTTGTGCACGTATGTGCCTCTAGGTGGCAGTACTTCATACCTACAGTGGTTTTCCCCCTCTCCACATGAAAGAGCCTCTGTAAGCAAATTAAAAAAATACATATTTAATATTTCTAATGTATTCTGTTTGGACATGCTCAGTGGCGGCTGGTGCTCAAAATCTTCGGGGGGCGCAAACAAACTGAAAAATACTGACCCCCCCATCAATTGCAGTCTCACTGTGCCCATCAATTGCAGCCTCCCTCACTGTGCCCATCAAATGCAGCCACTGTGCCCATCATATGGAGCCACTTGTGCCTGTCAAATGCAGCCACTTGTGCCCATCATATGCAGCCACTTGTGCCCGTCATATGCAGCCACTTGTGCCCGTCATATGCAGCCACTTGTGCCCGTCATATGCAACCACTTGTGCCCATCATATGCAGGCATTGTGCCCATAAAACGCAGCCACTGTGCCCATCAAATGCAGCCACTTGTGCCCACTGCCCCCCCCACTTGCGGGGCTCGCGGCTCTGGCAGCACCCCAACCCCCGATCGCGGCTCTGACAGACCCCCTGGCACTCACCGCCAGGCAGCCTCTCATCTCAGTGCAGTGAGTGCACCAGAGCAGTGTCTCCTTCACTGAGTCAGCTCCTCTTCCTACGCGCTAGGCATCCTATAGGATGGCCTGGTGCTTTGGCCAATCAGGAAACAGGTGTGATGCCCTGCCTCCTGATTGGCAGGGTGGAAGTTTAGAGTGAAAATAGTGAAAACTAATTTGCTATCGTCACACAATCGGGTGGGATCAGGACGCACTTACTGCGCCCCGAGACCACCCTATTTAGAAGCCTATTAGAGCCTCTGGCTCTAATAAGGTGCTTGAAAAAGTACCACCCACTCCTGCCCTCACCATTGGAATCCATGCGTCTGGTGTCCTGAAAGGGGCCGGGTGCATGGATGGGGGGGTGACGCCCATGCACCCACAGTGCCCGGGCTGCCTCTACATGCTCATTATCCATTGCTGAGGACATGCAACTTTAATGGTTGTAGTGTAACAAGCACTAATTATGTTACAGTAATTAATTTTAATAAAATACCTTATTCCAATAAAATAACACTGGATTAGCACAATAGTTCTTTTTAGGGAGGTGTTTTAGTATGCAAGTTGCTGAGTCCTGTAGTATTGTGGAAGTCAGCAGCAGAAAGCAGTGAGAGTGGCTGGGGACCCAGGAGAAAGGAACATGGAGCAGTTTTATATTACTCTCCAAAGAGCTGACTTTTAATTAGTGGAGAGAAACTGTGATTTACAATGATGAGTCCCGTACCTAGGAAGGACACCGAGGTTTATACATGTAATGTGCTTTTTGCCAACAGGATTTCAAGCTATACAAGAGTCTCTGAATTCCCTTCAACAAATCCAAGAGACCAAAGTGAAACTGGAGAGCAGGAAAGTCCACAAAGACATCAAGAAAATTCAACGCAAGATTGTAGAATTGAAAGACATTTGAAATGATTATGATGTAGCGGGCTTACTATAATATAGTATACACAAAGCGGAATATCAATGAGGTTTGGTGTGTATTAGGATACATGAGAGTTTAAAAAGATACATATAGATGAGCTTTGTGGACATTGTATTTATCCTCAGTGTGTTACAATGAAGTATTTCACCTTATGCAACAGATGTTCATGTCATGTCAGTTGTTCATTGCATAATGTTAATCACCAATGTGCCATGTTTTCTATCTTCTTAAGGGCTCTTTCACATGGATGTGTCCGTGTACGGACCCCGCTCTGCACATCGGGGGTCGCTCCGCTGATCCCCGCTAAGCAGGAAGATGACAGGTCCGTCTCTGTACACTGCGCAGGGACGGACCTGTCAGAGCGCCGCTCTCCCTTATGGGGGATCGGATGACGACGGACCGTAGAGTCCGTTGTCACCCGATCCGATCCGCAGACGGATGGAAAAATTGGGTTTTCCTCCGTCACACTTTTTCGGATCAGAGCGGGTCGGATGTCACCACTGACATCCGACACTCCATAGAGGTCTATGGAGCGTCCATTCAGGTCCCCTTAAAAAACTGACAGGCGTACCTGAACGGACCGCCCGTGTGAAAGGGGCCTTAGTAATAAAACACAATCTTATCTCGATTGCTCACACAGATGCTGCTGGTCAGTAACTCTCATACATCCAGCAATGAGCTTCCCTATATAATTCACACAGGAAGAGTTTGGACCAATTCCAAGTTCTTATTTTAACTGAATCCCTGAAGAGAAGGAAGGTTCTGACCCCTGAAATGTGTTTTTTTTTTTTACTGTAAACCAATAAATGCATTTGTACTCTTTTATCCTTTGGTCTGCAAGCTAAAATCTACAGCTAAAGCTATTTGGTCAATGCAATCAGTGACTGGAGGTCAATGTTTACATCGGTCATACTCAAAGTGGTACTTAAGGCAAAATCAAAAATGACATATGACGCAGTCTGACAGAAGCTTTAACAAAACAGTCTTTGTTTTTCCTCCCTGTAATTTAGCTTTTTTTTTTTTTTACCTGTCGATCCTGCTGTTATTTTTCAACTTCCTTTAACCACTTAAGGACCACCCCACGCAGATTGATTTTGTGCACAGGGTCTGTACGATTGGACACAACGGGAGCCAATCAGTGGGTCTGGCGGATGTAATGTCAGCCAGGACACACCAATCATTGACAGGAGAGGCAGAACGGCGATCTGGCTATGTAAACAAGGTAGATCTGTTTTCCTCCAGTTAAGAAATCCCCCACACAGTTAGAAAGCACTCGCTAGGAGCAAACTTAACCCTTCTCTGCAAGTGTCATTAGTACAGTGACAGTGCATTTTTTTTAGCATTAGTGTCACAGGTCCCCAAAAAGTGTCAGTGTCCAATTTGTTCGCCGCAATGTCACAGTCCCGCTAAAAATCGCTGCCATTACTAGTAAAAAAATAAATAAAAATTCCACAAATCTATCCCAAATTGATGAAAAAAAATGTGTGTGCATGTATGTTTTTATATATGTATGTGTGTGCGTACATGTGTGTTATATATATGTTTATATATGTGTGTGTGTGTGTGTTTATACCCGCTCCAAAAATGCTGCTTGCAGAACTTTTCGGGAACGTCCCGCAAGCGCCCTTGCCAGAGTGTGAAAAGTCACTAAAATCTAGTGGAACCAATTGCCTTCAGAAGTCACCTAATTAGTAAATGCAGCCCACCTGTGTGTCATTTAATCTCAGCTGAGTCAGGATACACTGATCCAATCCACCCTGACTCAGCTGAGAACGCCAGCAGAGATCAGTCACAGACAGATGAAGAAAGGTCGGGCTCCTGTACCATCTAGATAGCAATTTGAAGTTAGTCTTATGGGCCCCATTGGCTAAGGATAAGTGTTCTTTCCTATTTTTAATATGGGGAAGCGCAAGCTTATCAGCAATACCAGGAATGGATGAGCGGGGCAGTGCTGTTGGTGGGAGAGAGACCCTGGCTGGGTTACATAGCCACAGGCGCAGTTGATCTCCTTAAAAAAGCGATCAATCCATCTGGTAATTCATCTCTCAGGTGGAGGAGTCTTTCTATCACAAACCATCACTATTCTTTGGGTGTATAATGTTTGGAGTCACCTGTGATCAGTGAATGAGAATTTTCCTTTATGAACTTTGGCTAAAAGTGTCACTTAATTGTGGATTCTTTTCTCCATTTTTAAACACCACAGTGCAGACTATTTTTTTGAATAGGGCTTCTTCCATCATAATTATTACAGTTGGGGTACATTCCAATGGATGCTTGAATACAGTTATACATTGTCAGTATTTGGCACATAAGCTTTGTAAGAATCTTAAGCTGTTATCATTCACGGCAGGATTATATTTTTCTATGCATGTATCACCTTTACACAGCGCAGCTTTTTCTTGGATTTATCGATTGGTTTATATGCAGAGTTGCACCAGAGTTTGCACTGCTCGGTTTTAGTAAATAACCCCCATAGTCGGGTTTGCAGTTTGCGAGAAGTCATTTGGGGAACACAACAAACATGGAAGAAGGTGCTCTGGTCAGATGAGACCAAAATTTAACTTTTTGGTCTAAAAGCAAAACGCTATGTGTGGCGGAAAACTAACACTGCACATCACCCTGAATACACCATACCCACGTGAAACATGGTGGTGGCAGCAGCATGTTGTGGGGATGCTTTTCTTCAGCAGTGACAGGGAAGCTGGTCAGAGTTGATGGGAAGATGGATGGAGCCAAATACAGGGCAATCTTAGAAGAAAACCTATTATGTCGCGTACACACGACCGGACTTTCCGGCAAACTAGGTCTGATGGTCTTCCCAACAGACTTTCAGTGGAGTTCCGACTGACTTTCCGAACAAACGGACTTGGCCACATACAAATGGACTAAGTCCGGTGGAAAGTCCATTCGTTCGAACGTGGTGACGTAAACTGAACAAAAAAATAGCCAGTGGCCAATACTTGCCCTTGCGTCGTATTTGGTCCGTTGGACCAGCACACAGACTAACATTTTTCCTAAATTGAGTCCGTCGGATAGATTTGAGACGCGTTCTATTTCTAGGTCCGCCGGAATTTTTTCACAAAAAACGAACGGATTAGCCCACACACGATCGGATTGTCGGACGGACTAATCCCGTCGGACCTAGTTTGCCGGAAAGTCCAGTCGTGTGTACGCGGCTTTAGAGTCTGCAAAAGACTTGAGACTGGGGTGGAGGTTTACCTTCCAGCAGGGCAACGACCCTTAACATACAGCCAGAGCTACAATGGAATGGTTTAGATCAAAGCATATTCAATGGCCCAGTCAAAGTCCAGATCTAAATCCAATTGAGAATCTGTGGAAATACTTGAAAATTGCTGTTCACAGACACTCTCCATCCAATCTGACAGAGTTCGAGACATTTTGCAAAGAAGAATGGGCAAACATTTCACTCTCTAGATGTGCAAAGCTGGTAGAGACATCCCCAAAAAGACTTGCGGCTGTAATTGCAGCCAAAAGTGGTTCTACAAAGTATTGGCTGAATACAAATGCACACCACACTTTTCACATATTTGTAAAAAAAAATTAAAACCATTTATCATTTTCCTTCCACTTCACAATTATGTGCCACTTTGGGTTGGTCCATCATATAAAATCCCAATAAAATACATTTACATTTTTGGTTGTAACATAACAAAATGTGGAAAATGTCAAGGGATATGAATACTTTTTCAAGGCAATGTATACATACATACAGTACAAAAGTCTTAGGCGGTGTGAAAAAATGCTGCAACTTAAGAATGCTCTCAGATATAGAAGTGTTAATAGTTTATGTTTTTATCAATTAGCAAAATGGCAAGTAAACAGAAGAGAAATCCAAATCAAATCAATATTTGGTGTGACAACCATTTGCCTTCACATCAGCAGCCGTTCTTCCAGGTACACTTGCACTCAGTTTTTGAAGGAACTCAGCAGGTAGGTTGTTCCAAACATCATAGAGAACTAACCACAGATTTTCTGGATGTAGGCTGCCTCAAATCCTTCTGCCTTTTCATGTAATCCTAGACAGGCTCCATGATGTTAAGATCGGGGTTCTGTGGGGCCAAACCATCACTTCCAAGACTCCTTCTTGTTCTTTATACTGAAGATAGCTCTTAATGACATTGGCTAAATGTTTAGAGTTGTTGTCCTGCTACAGAATAAATTTGGGGCCAAGCACACGCCTCCATGATGGTATGGCACGATGGCTAACTATGCCCCATTCTCGAATGAGGATCTTGACAGAATCTTCACTTTGACACATAAGTCGTGCATCTCGGTAGCCATACAAGAAAAAAAAGCTACAAAAGTTACACACGCTGGTACCAGTGCCCACAGGATTTACCCCTCCTCCTCACCATTGTGTTGGAGATGTATGGGATGTCCAGGCAACTTGGTACATATATGGTGGCCATGCCCCACAGTTTACAATTTTTAGTCACACATTTTTCAAATCTATGGTTAAGTCACAGACTCCCATACCCCCATCCCTGAACATAGCCTTACTCTTTATGCTATCAGGCCCCATTTCATCAGCTAAGAAGGGTTTGCTTAGCTTTTTTTAATTTCCGCTAGAAATGTGATCTCTAGACACTGGCCCCTACAATTGCTAAATAACCCTCTTATATAGCTACATGGTCTGTCTGGATAGTTTTTTCGGACGCTCCCCATTTCAAATCCATCTTTCTATAGCCATAGGCACTATTCACACTAATGTACCTATTAACCCAACCCCTCTTCTCTGATCTCTTCTTTCTTTCTGTTCTGCTAACTTTCTTACCTTTATTGAACTAACTGACTTTCTTACCTCTCTTTTACCTGTCTGGTGTCGGATATGACCTAGTGGACTTTTGCAAACTCCTTTAACCTCCAGGCATTGATTGCAATTTTCGGCCTAATGCACTCTAAGGCCTATAAGGCCCCTTTCACACTGGGGCGGTTTTCAGGCGGTACAGCGCTAAAAATAGCGCCTGTATACCGCCTGAAAAAAACAGCCCCATTCACCGGCGGGCTTTCACACTGGAGCGGTGCGATAGCAAGACGGCAAAAAAAGTCATGCTAGCAGCATCTTTGGAGCAGGATAGGATCGGTGTATTCACCGCTCCTATACCGCTCCTTCCCATCGATTTGAATGGGAAACCGCGGTAATGCCGCCCAAAGCGGGGGTAAAACCGCACCGCGAGCGGCCGAATCCCGCGGGCAAAACGACGGTAAAGCAGCGCTAAATATAGCGCTGCTTTACCGTCACCGAGGCTCCCGCCCCAGTGTGAAAGGGGCCTAAGAGTTTTTCCATTGAAAACCAAACCCAAGTGTGATTTATCTTATCATGCTTTTTATCTCAGGCTCCAATCTTTTGTTTGATATGTTGACAATATGCTCCACCAGTGGAAGCCGAGGTACTTATTAGCGTCATTAGCGTCACCTGTCATTTTAGTGAGGCAATACTACGGCCATTTATTTGGCTAGATGCTGGGGAAGGATCAGGAGAGCGATGGAGAGAGCTAGTTCTATGCGACAAGTGCTCCTATTTTTAAAATTTACATTAATGCACATTCCCATCAGTCCCTCTTATAATATAAGGTCCCTATCTCACATGCATGCATACACATATTGGGGACAATTTTAGACATGATCCAATTACCTTATTAGCATGTATTTGAAGTCTGGGAGAAAACCCATGCAAGCACAAGGAGAACAAGCAAACTCCATGCAGATTGTGTCCCGACTGGCCTGACCGTGGTGCTGAAAGGCAGAGTCCTACCACCAAGCCACTGTGCAGCGCTGAAAACAGACAAAAAAAAAAAAAAGAGAACTCCCTATGTTTATAGAGTATACTATTATGGGAACTCCTGAAGATTAAATGGTACCAGCTATCCCCATATCATCACTTAACAAGGGAAGAAGATTTAGGTAAGTTCTACAGACTTTATAGATGACTTTGAAGGAAATAAAAAAATAGCATGCTCTTTAAATAGTCAGAAGTGGTACATTATTTTCTATGTGGTGGTGTGTTTGGAAATAAAAGAGAAACAGGAAAGCCGATGAAATAGTAGTTTATTAATGCCAAGCTAAGAAATTACAGACTGATTGCTGGCCCATTTAGGTTATTAAATAAAGCAGATCCCAAAGTGACTCATAACTGTATTCATAATGGCATCTTTGATTAGAAGTGATGGACCAGTACAAGCGTATAAATAATTTCATCATTTTACCCACAAATAACATTATATGATTTAATTTAGCATGACATTCTAGCAATGGGTAAAAAAAAGGTATGCATTTTATTCTCATATCTACAGATCTTAAAGCTGAACTCCAGGCAAGCTGCTAAAATGCACAGCTTAACCACTTAAGCCCCGGAAGGATTTACCCCTTAAAGACCAGGCCATTTTTTGCGAGAGGGCAATGCTTCGCTTTAACTGACAATTGCGCAGTCGTGCGATGCTGTACCCAAACAAAATTGATGACATTTTTCCCATAATCAGAGCTTTCTTTTGGTGGTATTTGATCACCTCTGCAGTTTTTATTTTTTAAGCTATAAACAAAAAAAAGACGACAATTTTGAAAAAAAAAAAAATTTTTACTTTCTGCTATAAAATATTTCCAAAAAAAAGAAAAAAGCTAAAATGTATTCATCAATTAAGGCCAATTTGTATTCAGCTACATATTTTTGGTTAAATAAATCCCAATAAGCCTATATTGATTGGTTTGCGCAAAATATATATAGTGTCTACAAAACAGGGGGTACATTTATGGCATTTTTACTATTTATTTTTTACGAGTAATGGCGGCGATCAGTTATTTTTAGGGGGGCGGCAACATTGCGGTGGACAGCTTGGACACCTAACGGACATTTTTGACACTTTTTTTGGAACCAGTGATATTACTACAGTAATCAGTGGTAAAAAATATGCACTGTTATTGTACCAATGACACTGGCAGGGAAGGGGTTAACGGGCGATCAAGGGGGTTAACTGTATTCCCTCACTGTGTGTTCTAATTGTATGGGGGAAGGGCTCACTGGGACAATACACAGATCAGACTTCTTGCATAGCAGAAAGACAGGATCTGTGTGATCTCCCCTGTCAGAAAGGAGATTTGCCTCGTTTACACAGGCAGATCCCCGTTCTGTCACTGCAGGGAATGATTGCGGGTGGCCAGCAGACATCAAGCTCATTGGCTCCCCCGTTGGTCAATAATAGCGTGCGCGCCCACAGATTGCCGTGTACGGGCCTGATGTACACCTACAGCGATTTGCGCAGCTGAGCCAACCCTGCTGCAGTATAACTAGGGTGGCTGGTCGGCAAGTGGTTAAATAAAACCATATAACTCCGCTTTGCCAGTCTTGTGATCCACTCACCCTTGTCCGACAGCACAACCAAGTATGAAACCCCTACTCCCACAGTAGCAGAGTTTGGTGAAGAACACATCCCAGCCTGGAGCAATGAAAGAGCAGTACAACAGTACTGAGGTTTTCTTATATGCACATGTGCATGCAGTAGAACCTGAATGGCTATTAACAGTGGCCTTCACTTTCTCAGTCTGCATGCGCTGTCTTACAGGAGGACAATATGAAAATGGGTACTTGCACTAGTTGCCTTTAAATTAATAAACAACCACATTATGGTTTTCTATGGCTTCTCAGTTCCAATTTAACACAGTGTCTCAGCAAAACAAAAATTACATCTCCACAGATTATGTTGAGCAAAGCTGATGGCTGGAAACCACTAAATACTGATGGACTTGTATAGCAGAGGAGATTGTATAATCACAGCACCTTTATGTGATGATCCTAGGGTCCCAATCAAATGTGTTCATAAGCCTGTTTATCTTAATCTATTAACTATCCAGGAAAACATCGGAGTCTTTTAGTTTCAGGGACTCTGCAGTGCCTACAAGTACCTTATTTTTTATTGTGCATACTGTATAGGCCTAACTTTAACCCCAATGTTCAGTGATGTATGAGAAACATTTTACCCCAGTTCCACTGCCAATATGAAAGTCCACAAGCTGTGATCCGGTGCTCTAGCCAGAACGTTCGGGTCCGTTTTCATCCGATCTCCACAAAGAGGAGAGCGGGGCTCTGACAGGTCCGTCTCAGCACAGTGAGCGGAGGTGGACCTGTCAACCGACTGCGCAGTGGGGATCAGCGAATTGATACCCCACTGAGCAAAGCAGAGTCTGCCGGGCCGACCACCCATGTGAAAAAACCCTTACTGTGAAGAAACCTTTCCGTATGTGAAGATTTCATCTCTTTTCCTCCAGACGTAAAGAACACCCCCTCTGTGGTGACCTTAAAGTGAATATCTCAACACCGAGTTCAGTATATGGATCACTTATGTATTTATACATAACATTATGCTGATCATATCTCCTCTTCTCAAGAGAGAATACATTCAGTTCCTCTAATCTTTCCTCATAGCTGAGCTCCTCCATGCCTCTTATCAGTTTGGTTGCCCTTCTCTGCACTTTCTCCAGTTCCCCGATATCCTTTTTGAGAACTGGTGCCCAAAACTGAACTGCATATTCCAGATGAGGTCTTACTAATGACTTGTACAGAGGCAAAATGATATCTCTCTGGAGTCCATACCTCTCCTAAAACAAGAAAGGGTTTTTGCTTGCTTTGGAAACCACAGCTTGGCATTGCATGCTATTATTAAGCTTATGATCTACCAAAACCCCCAGATCCTTCTCCACTATGGATTCCCCCAGTTGTACTCCCCTAGTATGTAGGATGCATGCATATTCTTAGCCCACAAGTGCAAAAATTTACATTTATCAACATTAAACCTCATTTGCCACCCAGTTGCCCAATTAAACAGAGCATTGAGGTTGGCTTGTAAGTTGGAGACATCCCGTAAAATGTTATTTCGCTGCATAGCTTGGTGTCATCTGCAAACACTGAAAATGTACTTTTAATCCCAGCTCATATATATGTTTGCCTTCACTTGCGGCGTGCCCAGTGCGCCTGCGCCGTTGTCTAAGGCGCGGACGCGCGGTCGTCTATGGCATGCATGCACCATTGTCTACGGTGCGCATGCGCCGTAGACAGCGGTGCCCTTTTTTTGTAAAATATCTCCTTAACCGTGTAGGTAAAGTAGATATTTCTTGGACCTACAGGTAAGCCTTAATCTAGGCTTACCTGCAGGTCAAAGTGGTCTGTAAGGGTTTACAACTTTAAAGTGGTTCTAAAGGCTGAAGGTTTCAGCCTCTGCATTAAGGTAAAAAAAACATTCAGTGCACAGCTCCCCCTTATACTTACCCGATCTAGATCCAGCAATGTGCACGAAAGCAGCAGCTCTCACTCTTCGTTGTCTCAAAGTCAGCAGCAGGAGCAATGGACTTCAGCTGCTGTCAACTATAGCCAGTGAGGAGGGAGCGGAGGGACACACAGAGCATGCAAGCCGCTTGCAATGGGGGCACTCGGTAGGGGGTAGGAGTTGACAGCGACAGCAGGGGACCCGAGAAGAGGAGGATTGGAGCTGCTCTGTGTAAAACCATTGCTAGTAAGTATAACATGTTATTTAAAAAAAAAAGAAGAAAATACAAAGCTTTACAATCACTTTAAGGCAGGCGATCCACCACTACAATCTGTGTCTGTCCACAGTTGGTCTTGTTGCCTCCCCTTTTAATTATTTGACATGACTAGACTAGATTAGTTTTTTTTTTAAATCTACTGGATGATTACCTAAAGAAGAGTGTAGGTAAATTTGGGGTGGGCCCCTGGTCAGAGATCAGCATTAAAGTCTAGTCTTCAGCCAAATAACATTTAATGTACCTGTGCCTTCTATAAAAAATATTTAAAGGTATACAGTACAACTAGCATCGGTAAAATAATCTGTGTTGATATTATTCTTCTATGATCCTATGAACAGTAACAGTCATACTGGAAAAAAGTTTACACTTGGAGCCAAGGACTGAATTTTTTTTTTACCTCCAAAGCCTAGTACACACACACTGTTTTTTTTTGTTCAACCCAACGGGCTCAGGTCGGAGCCGCTATACTAACAATCCAATGTTAGTACAGTGACCCACCCCCCCTAGAACATTCCAGTCAGCGCTCTACCAATGATCGGGAGTTAATCAGCTACTGGTCTTCCAGTACGCTCGTCTGATAGAAGCCAGGAAAATGGGCGGCTTCTGTCAGACCAGCTGCCTTACACACAGGCCGAATGTCGGCTGTTTTTTATTGAACTGGCCGATGTCGCCTGGCATTCGGCCCATGTGTACTAGGCTTAACAAAGAAAGTGGTGTTACCATCCTGACTGTTTTGTCTGTCAAATCCCAAAAGTGACTAGATAAAGTGACATGTCTTTTGGCAGATAAGATAGTTCACATACATGTATTAAAGCGTGTTGCCCAACGTTCAGCTTAAAATCTCACATATTATGGCTGCTAAAAAAGATTGAGTCTTCTTCCTGAGAATAATTCATACATTGTACTAAACAACAGAATCTAGCAATAAACAGAAGTATTGCCTAATTCATGAAAGAACTAAAAACCACATGGAGGGTATTGTACTGAGAAATCTATGAATAATTGAGTCCCACAGCTTGTTTGGCCAGCATTTTGTTGCAAACATGAAAGGAAATCTCTGGCTGGTACAACACGCTGGATGCTGCAGGTTGTATATTACATTACACGATAATATTTCATATAAAACAAAAAAAAACGGTTTACTTTCTGGCAGGAAGTCTGTTTAATTCATGGCCGGTTACAAAAAACAGAACACTATGAACTATTGGACAGCTGTCGATGGAGATCCAGGACTCGGCTGTCTTCATGAACTTTGGCATTCTCCAAGAGCACCTGAGAGAAAGTGTAGTGCAGAAAAGTGTCAAATTAATATCAAAGATCACACAACAGGACAAGACAAGCAATTTCTTCCTCGGGAACTAATAAAGACGTATTAATATCTGAACTGAACAGGTCAATAAAAAAAGTAAACAAAGGATATTCAGCAAGTGACAAGCAGCTTCAAAAATCAACTTTCACTGACTACAGTTATCCTAACAAAACCTGTGGAAATACTGGAAGTCACGTGATCCACATCTGCTAATATTCAACTACATCTGCACACAGATTCTCTGTATGTGGGTACAGAAAAAAATGTGTTCCTAAGCTCACACCTTTGGAAACAGTGGTTAGAACCCCTGTCAGGTTTTTTTTAACTGTATCCCTGCTGGTGAGATTCACTGTCTCCATCTGTCCTGGTGTCCCGTTACCAAGACTGAGAGTGATGGGAAATACAACATAAGCTGTCACTGGACAGCAATAGAAACATCTTGCAATACTGATATGTGTTCTGGCCACAAGTGTCTGGCTTGGTTCACATATGTCCGGCCACAGTTTCTGCATAATTTTTAAAAGGAGTCCAGTGCGGTTTTGTTCACCGTTTCTGGGTACACACAGGACTCTTTGAAAATGCACCGTGGCTGGCCCACAGATATGTAAACCGGCTCCATAGAGAAGGCTGCTGGTTCACATGTAATGCAAACTGGATGCAGTCCAAAACGCATCCAAGTTGCATATATGTGAACCCACTAGTTTACACTAGTGTTAGCAAAACTGGGATTACATGAATATTCAGAGGGCATTTGCCAGGGGGCAAGGAGGCATTATGTTGCCACCTCACAGCCTGTTCTTACACCCAAAAGCCCACACTACTGCGTCACAACCGATTGCATTGTATGCGGTTGCAGGGCTGTTGGAACATGGCCCTATTCTTTCATTCTTGCAGTGGCCACAACGCAAAGCATTGCAGCTGGGGCATGTGAACTTCCCCATCAGCTGCTTTTACAATTTAGGCTGGAGTGGTTGTGGGAGGGCGATAATCAACTCCTATGTGCATAAATGCATACCATGCAAACATTTTGATAGTGATGGAAAGGTTTGTGGATGAGCCATAACTGATCCATTCACTTGTACGTTCATTACTTAGTGTGAGAGGACTACAAAGAAAGCAGGAGTATGTGAATATCTTTGGGATAGACTTCGTGAAAAGAATAATCTACTCACTGGCTTATGTTTTTCAGTGACCCCCAGCAGTGAGATCTCCCCCACTGTAATTATTGGCTCTCCTCCCCTAAACACACACTAAACCTTCCCCTGCAGCAGCAGATGTCTCACTAATTTTGCTGCATTGTCTTTATTGGAAAACTAAGAATCTAAGGCCCCTTTCACACTGGGGCGGTTTGCAAGCGCTATTGCGCTAAGAATAGCGCCTGCAAACCGACCCGAAACAGCTGTTGCTGTTCCTTCAGTGTGAAAGCCCGAGGGCTTTCACACTGAAGCGGTGCGCTTGCAGGACGCTCAAAAATGTCCTGCAAGCCGCATCTTTGGCTCGCTATAGGAGCGGTATATTTACCGCTCCTATAGCGCCCGGTCCCATTGAAAACAATGGGGGAGCGCGCCGAACCCGCCTGCAAAACGCCGCAATAGCGGTGGTATTGACCCTTTTTCGGCCGCTCGCGGGGGTAAAAACACCCCCGCGAGCGGCCGCAATGCGCCGCTAAAACGCCGGTAAAGCGGCGCTAAATATAGCGCCGCTTTACCGCCAGCGCCCCCACCGCTCCAGTGTGAAAGGGGCCTAAGAGAAGGAAGACCCCTTATAATAGCTACAGCAAGTAGGTGCACCTGGGAACTGATGGAGTCGAGGGGTGATATAACCCACGGTCATACACCCTAAGCTAAAAAAATAATTATATATATATATATAGATATATATATATATATATATATATATATATATATATATATATATATGTGTGTGTGTATATATATATATATATATATATATATATATATATATATATATATATATATATATATATATATATATATATATATTTTTTTATTTTTTTTTGTAAATTGACCATTTAGCAAAAAAATACCTAGCAGAAAAAAATTGCATTAATAAGGTGTTAAAATGACAGCAAGTATTCACTGTCACAGCACAATGAACAGCTGTCAGGATCTAGCATAAGTCTGTAAGAAGTCTGATCATTTCACAGTGACACTGTTAATTAATGATTTTATACAAATGACATGACGAGAACAGTCACTAAACCAAGAACAAAGGCTTACTTCAATTAACTGATCGTCATTTTTGGCATGTAAATGTCTAAGGAGATACCAGCGGGCGATGGCAGCAATCGTTTCACTGCATCCAGTATGATAAACGACTTTCTCCAATAATTGACGAGTTTTCCTGGTGATGAACAAAACAAACATACCAATTCAATGCTTTCTTCTTCCAGACTCTTAGCAATAATGCTTAAATTTACCAAAAAAGTATAAAAAGGAAAGAAAAAAAAGGTTAAAGTTGAAGAAAAGTAACCCAAGAAGAACATAATAGAAGCTGAGGCAATAAAAGAAAGTGTGCAGGGAATGGTTCAAAAGAAAATGTTGAGATTGGCTGGCTGCCATTTGTTCACTGAGGGGGTATTCAGATCACATTGATCACAGCTGCACTCTTAGCACTTGTTAATATGAATCATAAACCCATTTGTGTTAAGGTGCAATCCAATCAAACTGTAAAATCATTTTTCTAAACTCAGTTAGGGGACACAGTCTTCCCATTGAGTGCCTCTAATTCTATCCTGCTGTTCATACTGTGCAGCTGGCTAACCTGCTCGCTAAATCCTTTTAGCTGCTGCTAGCGTCATCTTCTAAAACAGCTCTGAAGTGGAGCCACAAAAACAAAAAGGCAGTACTATTTAATGTACCACCACCATCTCTGTAAGGCCTCTGCCTCCCTCTCTACAAATAATGGAGAGACTAATATGCAAATTCACACAGAACCCCAATAAGGCCGGCTACATTACATGTGTAATATAGCCGACACAAAGAAATGTGTCTTTACAAGTTCATCTTCCCAAATATGCCGTTCCAAAGTCTTTTCTCTTCTTGACTTCAAAGTGGGAGTGCCTTTCTTTGGGTGCCTACATTGCTGTCTGGGTGATGTGGACACTTCCCAATGGCTGTCCAGCGGTGAGGACCTCTCGGGGACCAGTAGAATGCAGTGGTGTAATGATGTCACAATGAGGGGTTGCAAGAGGCCCGGTTGCAGGATAGCCAGCCTTAATTCCTGGAAGAGGCACTGTGGAGGGTCACTCAATAACAGGCAAGAGAAGGTAGAGGGTTTGTTTTAAATTTATGAGTCAGACAAACTTCCTATTGTGAGACTTTTGTCAAAACCTACGTTCTGAGGAGTATGCTAGGAATAAACGTGACTAGCCCTGTTAATGGATAGCGGTTTAGTTCCAGTTTGCCTCTACTGTGCGAGTCTGAGGGCTTCTACTCTTGGCCCTTGCCAAGAAGAGTCACACTAAACATAACTGAACCTATGGGAAAGTCTTCCTCAGCATGGCATCAGTTAACCAGCCTTTCACAGCACAGAGAATCAAGGAGAAGAAGCCCAACTTGAAGCTTACACCGAGCTTAGGACCATGTGACATTGCTGGATGAGCAGACTAGTACTGTATTGCAGGAGGAAGGGGATTGGATGCTCCCACATACTCAAAGTACATAGTATTTGCTTTTGCTCACAGAGTGAAACCTCAGTGGCAGGAGAGAGAAGGCAAGACAAGTATAAGCTGAAGGAGCCAGTATTAAAGTGAATATTAAAAAAATATGGCCTTACAAGTTGGCTGATATTTTTTCTACACAAATAAGAACTAATCAGAGAAATATTCAATGTACTGCAATGCATCAAAATCTCTGCCAGAATGAGATCACAGATGGCCAGTGCTGCGGTAATGTGTGCAACACGGAGTTCTGAGCACTATGCTGAAGATTATTGCCAACTGTCAGCTCTATAAAACAAAAGGTTTGATACTCTCTGAAAACAACAATGGTCAGCACTGATCACAAAAGTAGATGAATGAGCACCAAATTTATCTAGCGGTGGGCAGGAACATTTGGCATCAGTACTAAAGATATATAGCGGAGGTGGAGAGAGGGGAACCCCTGTGTGGGGAGTGGGAGTAGAGCAGTTTGCATCAGTTTTTTTTCTACATATGAAAGAATTCACACTGCCACCTCTGTACCCGTCTCTAAAATAGATATTTCCATTGTTGTCATAGAACAACTAATAATAGGTAGAAAAACCTCCAGTCCTCTTCCATTCACTTTTACAATGTTCTTTTTTAATCAACAGTGTAAACATCTAAATGGAAAAAAAAATTGAATATGGCTCTTGTGATTTCCCAAATATTGAATGCTCCTACAGACACTCTCCTGCATAAAAATCCTCTGTGTTTTTTCCTTGATATATATGTTTATTTGACCAGTTTTAATGGCATTAATATCAAAACATATCCAAGTCTTTTTCAGCTTTGATTACAAAAAAAAATGGCAATTACTCCTTTTAGCTGGTGGGAAATTGAAGCTTTAAAGCAAATCTGTCTTAGAAAAACGTATAAAATATGCCTGTCCCATTGCCTGAGCCTCTCTTAAAGAGCTATGCTTGCTGAAGAATCTTTAGCACTGCATACCTGGTCAAATCCGCCCCATGTGTTCCTGAAAGGACTTAGGGCAGTGATGGCGAACCTTGGCACCCCAGATGCTTTGGAACTACATTTCCCATGATGCTTATGTGCTCTGCTGTGTAGTTGAGCATTATGGGAAATGTAGTTCCAAAACATCTGGGGTGCCAAGGTTCGCCATCACTGACCTAGGGGTTGGTGGGAGGAACCACTGCATGCAGTGGGGGGGGGGGGGGGGTTCAGGTATCCAACACAATACTGGACACCAAATATTTTTCCGGCAGTATAGCCAGACAGTGAAGATTCTAGGCACAGGCAACAGGACAACAAAGTATTATACAGGGTTTACATGACTCCCCACCCATCCTGAGACCTAGTTATGCTCTTGTTTTTTGGGCAGAAACAGCTATAAGTCAATATCACTTTTTTATGCCCAACAGGTAGTAGAGCCAGGGGTGTCTACCATACAGACATACAAACCCATATATGTCATTTTAGTACAGACTCCTGCAATCCATAGACTAGATGCATTTGCAAAGTTTATACAGTGCTTAAAAAAGTATTCACCCCCATGGAAGTTTTCATGTTTTAGAAAACATTGAAATCACAGTGGAATTTATGTTCTACAGATCAAAAGAAGTATATTCTTTAATGCCAAAGTGGAAACAGACTTTTGCAAACAAATATAACAAGATGGTCACCAGACCATTTATTATATCATCAATCTTCCCACAAGGTTATATGTGCATTCATGTTTTTTTTGTTTCCTGTAAAATCCTCCCTTGTATAGACATCCGGAAGCCTCATGGATATGATGTCAGCAGCCCCAGGAAACTCGGAGCTGCCACTCACATTCTCCTTCCCTACTCCCCCAGAAGCTATAAAAAAAGGGAGGTGAATGGAGGTCAGAAGAGCTGTGCCCGCACAGAAAATAAAGAGTAATTAGACACTCCCAGAAGAGGAGAGGACTATTACATGCAAAGAGGGAAAGGGCTATGCTAGAAAATTCACTCCTGAAAAAGTCAATTTTTTTTAGCAAGTTCAAAATCACATTGCAAATGAGTAAAACATTATTAATGGAAAAGGCAAAACACTGCAAGCATTTCAGTTTTTTGGCGTTTCTCTGCTTTTACTTGAACCTTTTTAAAGTTGGTTACAGGTTCTCTTTAAATAACTTGCAATAGAAAAAACCCACACAAACCCCCCCCCCCCCCCCCACAAAACTACATAAGTATATATGTCCTTTAATTTTGCATGTGCTGACCATTACCAGAGCAGAACATTCTTTTCCAAAATCACATAAATAGTTAAAATAGAGGAGATCAACTGAGTGCAGTCAAGGGGCTTCAGGTGACTGTACTATACTGGAAATACATGTATATTCGGAAGGTCCAACACCTAGACCATGAAGACAAAAACTCTAGGCTGCTACTTCTGGAAAAAGGGCATCTGCTAAATACTAACTTAAAGAGAAAGTAAACCCTGCGGGGGGAAAAAAAGTTTTCCTCTTCCCTGCAAAGTAAAGGCATAATGTGCTAGTATGCACCACATACTAGCACATTATGTGACACTTCCCTGCAAACGAAGG